>JAGMWT010000008.1:0-1200000 GCA_020744415.1 Dendryphion nanum
GGCTGACTCGACCAAATGGAGGTCGACACCGAGTACCGTGAGGTGGTGAGAATGGTAGAAAAAATCCTGCTGGATCATGTTTCTGACATATGGAGACAGAATGCTATGCAACTTCGGTGAGCCGGTGAGTCGGTGACGCCGAGTCGCCGACAATGGCCTACATGAAAGTAATATTCACCAAATACATTGGAATTTTGAATGATACTAGGAAGAAGATACGTCCCGGAAGCAATCTTCAGAGCCATTCAACATTTTAGAGGCATTTTTTATGCATCGAAATGTATTGGCTAGAGTTTAAAGGAAGATGAACAAGTGAGCTTTGGTATGCGAAACTGATAAAGATTGTCCATTAAGTCATAAGCATTATGAAAATTATGGCGCATTGTCAAATTCTTCAGCCACTACATCTGGATTTGCAGGTAAGCTCGTATAGGTCTACGAAATAATGCCTCCATATGTAAATTATAAGCGTTTGGTTGAATCCTTTTCATTCTTGGCCGATTTCCCTTGAATGCTGAGATGGTTTGCCGTGGGAATATGGGCTAAACCAAAACCATCCGAATGTTCAAGAGAACAAAAATATGATCGGTGAAGAACACGGAATGAAGCTCTGTAAAGCGCCTCAAAAACGTATAAATACCCAATGTCCATCACTGAAAGATCACTACTTTCCTGGAAATCAACACTCTTCGATACAGTGTTCTCCAAGACTCCAGAAGTTTCCAACTACAAAAGATTTACTTCGTAACCCAGTACCATGCATTATCTACAAATTTTCTCTCTCTTCGTTGCCACCGTGGCTTCCACAGGCTTCACTATCCCAAGTGATCAGCCCAACGGCGTCTACACGGTCACCTACGATGCCGAAGGCCGCGCGATTCACACTCTCATTGGAAGTCCAGTGAACCACACTGAAGGCTCGCCAAATCCCCTTGTTTCTCGATCCCCCAACAAGCTTTCCCTCTTAGCTCGCCAGGCCGACGCCGTCCACTGCGGCGGTTACGATCTGAATCGACCAAATACCGACAACGCAGTGGAAGCCTTGAAAAATCAATGTAGCCCAGGTGCTATAGGGGGAAATCTTAACTTCTATTCTATTTCTGGAAGTACAGTCGCCTATGTCTGCAATTACAATGGGGCAGCAGTTGCCTGCACTAGGAACGAGATTGGAGAATCAGCAGACCGTATTACTGGAGTCTGTGGATCATATCGCGCGGGTTGGCGCAACCTCGTTAGGGATGGACGCAATATCCAGATTGGCTACGAGAACACTGGTAGCAAATTTTGTGGTCGCGGGACGTAAGGATTTTTGGTCATGCCTGTTCCAGAGCCCCAGCTGTACAGTGGACGCACTCTGTAGCCAGGGAATGTATTTGGAATAGAATGAATCGCACATCAATTTATGTGATTTCGTTTTAGTAAGAGAAAGTCACTCGTTTAAGATAGGGATCCAGGGGACGAAGAGGTGGATTATTTTAGTGTTTCATTAGCTTATACATATCCTAGACTAGGAAACTAAAGCGTATTATAAACCTCTGTGCACGTTTTGACAGTCATATGTGTAGACACTTTAAATTAAAATCATATTGTCATTCGATAAGTATGATATGACTTCAAGTAGACTGGTTAAGTACCGCGAATCTTCTTTCCAAGTTCTTTGTTCTAGTGTCTGCGTGGTAAATCATAGCCTGTTCGATAAACTTCCAACGCGTTGGATCAATCACATAGAAAATTCAGATAGAAATCTGCCCCGGGTCCTCACTATAGACTACTAGTTCACCCATGCTCTCTCTCTCTCTCTCTCTTCTCTCTATCTCCATCTCCATCTCCCTGAGTAGCCTCCCTATGGAAATGGAGATGGATGGAGATGCTGTTCTATCTCCTAGAGCTCATCTTCTAGATGCTCGAATAGGTGCTCGAGGTGCTCGAATAGATGTTCGAGGTGCTTGAATCGGTGCCCTAAAATCGTCCAGCGGTCCAACGCGTTAGAAAAATAGAGCCCTCTAATAGGTGCAGAAAAGCATGTTTTTTATATTTTTAAAATACTCTAACGCAGGGCAATTCATCCAACGCGCGTTGGATTTTGGCGAACACTAGAGCGTTGGACCCCGTTGGACTTAACGTTGGAAGGTTATCGAACAGGCTATCAATGTATTCGCTAAAGACCATGTTTATAGCAGACTCTGTCACGGATTCAACATCTGTCAGTCCAGGGTTTCAATGCTAAATTACGTTACAGCATGCGTTGGTTGATAAGTTATTGTTCCTTAGTAAAGACATAGTAAAACGAGTGTAGTTTTTTATTTTACCATGTTCACACAGCCTTATCCTCCACGAATGACTCTAGGTCCGCTTTACTTGGTACGTTGCAATCCCGTCTCACAATGATTCCGTCCCTAGGCCGCTTCTGAATAAGATCGTCATAGCATCCGCTGCAATATCTGACGCAGTCTATCCGCAACGTTAATTCAATGGCATGCTTTTACAACCTAATTCATCGAGAGTACGTACCACTTGACCACGCGGTTAGTGTCACCTGGGTACTAGCGATCGTAAAGACCATTTCCTTCATGCACAATGCTGTGCGACTAGATTGCCGCCTGGTAACATTTTTGTTACTGGACTATATGTAGCATTTGTTATACATCGGAGTCACGGACAATCTAGAATACATGTCCTGACGACGCTTTCCTGTGCCCCTCTGCCCTACGATACGCAAGACCCTGGTCGAGTGCATGCGGATACAAGGAAATAGTTATTCTCTCAGCTTGCATTCCTTTGCGCTTCTCGGCGACTCGAACATCGTTCAACCGAGGCCACTGCCGGTATTCTGTTGTCTTCCTATAAGGACGTAGTTATTATGACTACGGGTGGAAGCCCATAAAGGCTAGAAGAGTACTACCGAATGGGTTTACAAAGTCAATCAATGCACAGAGTTCATAACAGTCAGGCATGGGAAAGTGAACTTGGCGTGGAATTAGCAAGTTACAGGTTGTATGTACTCCGTGCGGTTTGAGGTGAGCAGAGGCCATGGGGGTTGATAAAACACAGTACTGCGCAAGCGGGATGGAGATAATGTACGCAAGGGATGACAGCATCGTGGCCAACACCAACTATGTACTTGAAGCGATCGCAAGGGCCGACACAGTCCTGTTGTTGGCGGGCTGCACAGGCGATAGTGATGGCAACCGCAGGGGACGACAGAACACAGATTTTGCCATTGCTGTGCGGGACATCTGCTCAACCGCGTTTCCGAGAAGAATGGCCGTGCGGCTGGCTATAATCCAGATGTTCGCCGTACGCGAGAAATGATACTAGAATTAGCGTAATACTGTCTTCCGTCGAGCCGCAAGGAAGACAGTGGGTGCAACTAGAAGGACTGGCGAGATGCAAGAAGGCAGACCCATGCAGACGGTCTGGATATAGTTTGCGGGAGCGCGCACGAGCAGAGAATAGGAGGGATGATGGTTACCTCCCTTTGCAGGCCGCGTGGGTGACAGACTACTGTTTTACGATATTGCCAGCTTGCAGTTGAGGTCGGCGGGTATTGGACCCTGTGGTGATCTCTCCACCCCGGCCTTTCCCTAATCATCAACCTATGAAAGCAGTGATTTAGATGCAAGCATTGCTGCTAAGGTAAACTTATTTATTATTCCCGACATTGTATCTCGTATATCTTCCATTTTGTTGGCTCTTCACCGTGGGTAGATACTTCTGACCACAAAGCTACTGGAAGCAACTTGCCAACGTCCACAGTCGAGGTGACGTCATAAGCATCAACATCGGGCCAGTTCATGCATTACGCGAAACAGGAACCCAATGTGTCACCTGTCACCCAGCTGCCAGCCAATGATCATACGTTACGGTGGAGACCTTTTTGGGTTCAAGCTATATTTAGTACGCTAACAAACAGACATCTGTTTCGTGCATCTCCAGAACTGGGATGCATAGAGCCTGTTTTGGGATCTGGGAACTGTTCAAGTCCCCAGGAGCCGCTTCGGGATCTGTTCCCAGGTGTTTGAAAACAGATCTTTGTAGCACTTAATAGAGTTAAAAGGACAGATTCCTCAATTAAAACTTCGCCCTATAACCATGTCTTCTTACCAGAAACCCCAGCCACAGCCGCAATCTGAGGCCGGCGAGCAGCAAACAACAACTACCCAAAACTCTGCGCGACTCTCCACGAGAAGCTTGTTAAATCATGTTTCGAATACGGCACCAAGATTTATCTCATAGCGATTCGTAACGGCTGCATCAGGGGGTTCATATCTCCAGACGAGGGAGGGGAAACTTGGTCCCCACTAAGCCATAAATCTCTTGTAAGCTCCTAACCTCCTCCAGCATCATGAATAGACGCCTCCGAGAGCAAGATGTATTCCCCACTAATTCAAGTCGCCAGCCAACTATCGTCGAGCACGGCGTAAACAGGCAAAAGCGACCTCTCGCGAAATTCACAGCACAATTAGAAATACATACATGTCCCTGCTCTAATCTATCATACTTACTGAAGGGACCGGTTTGTCATATTTCCTCCGTCATTTTTTAAGCGTCACGAACGACTGATCATCAAACAAATACCCTAAATAGGCTGCACCTGATTGCCACTGGAGCCTTCGTAAACCTTCCCTCCACGACTAACATGGTAAGCCATCTCTCGAATTAGTTGATCGTATCTTTTCCGTCCCCGCACTCTGTTATGTTTTGACCTGCGCTGGGCTTTACGAAGTTGTTCAGTCTCCAAAGCGCCCACTCTCTCCTGTTTTCTCCTTAGCTGGACCACTAAATCGGCAACCTCGTTCTCAAGCCAAGAGATCCTTTCTTACATGATCCGAAAAACATTACTTTAAGCAACAACATAATCAAATCCCTTGAGAAGATCAACGATCGTCGAGGGGAAGTAGTACGTGCGAAGGCTCACAGATGCCTTAGGTACCTGGCCTATATGCTCATCGTCCGCGAGATCAGGCGAGATCGATAGGGTTAATCCTGTAAGACTTTCCAAGACACTTCACTCCCGTCCGGTCCTTTCGGTGGTGGCGGTACATTGGTGATGCGAATCAGCGGAATACAACCAGACCAGCTCACAGTATCCTTGTCCATCATTCGAATCACTTCGACTCTATGTAAGTTGTTCGAGTAAGCAAGATCTGAACACTGAAGCTCACACTTACCCTACTCTTATCCTCGTCATCGTTTTCGATCTTAGATCCGCCCGCAGAATTTGGTGAATTGGTCATTGAAGAATGCTTGGTAGGTGTTGAGTGGCGCTGGGTTGGGCTAGAAGTCGTATGAGGTATGTGATCCCTTATATTATTTTGCTACTACCCGGATAAAAAGAGAAAACATATTTTGGCAGTGCTCAATAGTCCTTCAGCGCTTTCACCTTCCGAGCACATCCATGCCTTCCTGACAAGATATAACATGCACGTCTCATATCGTAGAGGAGCCAATCTCGAATGATTGGCGCTGTCGTACGTTTGTCCAATATTCGCCTTATACATTTTGTATCGATATGAGGGTGCCTATCCGTATAACCCCTTGTTGCATGAGGGTATCATCCCTCCTCTTCAGACGATTCATCATTAACGAACATAGCTTAGAGCAGGTAACTATAACGGCTGGAGAGATAACCAGACCTCCCTACTTTAGCAAATAATGTCGGCAACCCCGTCACTAGCGAAGGAAACCCAAGACCACGAACTCTCTAGCCCCAGGAAGCCGTGTCATGTATCGTCCTGGAAGGCTGGATGTTTCGGCCCATTGCAGCCTCTGAAGCCCAAGTATACTCTTCGCCTCCCTATCCTAGTCCGTGTCAAATACAACAAGGAATTTGTGTACCCGCACAACTACCCGCCGCACTGGTTCCACTGTTTTCCAGCTGCCCTGAGCAAGGATATTCTGGCAGCGATCCGCCCGCATCCCGACATCATATAGTTCGGTATCGCTAGTCTTCAATGTATTATTATAATCCTTTGTCTAACTTATAACAAAACTAAATTTTAAACTTTCTTAAAATTTCTCTTAGTTTACTTCTAATTTTAGGTATGAATCTAGCCTAATTATACTATTAATCTTAATGTATCTTGTGAGGAATAAAACCACAACAATTTACCGATTCCATTAAGGATTGGTACCGGTTCTTTTGGTCTTACATATCTTAACTAGCTAGCCTGGCTTAGCTGAATTAGCCATCCTAAAGCTAGATAAGTACAGATATCAAATAATAAGAACTAGGACCTGAATAACTTCTCTATTATAAGTATAAGAGTTTACCTTTCTATAAGACCTACCTAAAAAATTTAAGTAGCGTGCAATACAACAGATGGATTGGTCGAACTGTTTTTAGACATCGTTGCCTGTGCAGCGCAGGACTAGTGCCCTGTCACACACGAAAGGACATTGGGAACGCTAAGCAAACTACAAACTCAGCTGCGGGGAAATAAAGTTCCAATTTTTGTTGCATAAATAAAGCGCAATTTTCTAACGAAGATAGCCTTGTCTCTTATTATGTTAGACACTCATGCTTCGACTTTTTTCCGACCCCTAATCAACTCCTGTACTCTTTGCTTGCACGAACCATGGAACTCTACCAAAGCGGCTCTGCTGCCGGAGTGCAGGGTACACTTCAAGCCTATGAACGGTCATTGAAGCGGCGAAATGTTTGTATCGGTGGTTTAATTTTCACCTGGACCCTGAGTATCGCATCAATCAGCTACGGTGTACACGCGGTCACAACATATCCAGCCTCGGTAGAAGTTGACAAACATGTTAGCGTCGGCCTGTCCTTCATAACGAATGTCATCATTACCGTCTGCAGCGCGATGATGGGCTCCATTCAAAGCGCCACTCTCCGATCAGCGTTGCTACGAGAAGGTCGCCTTGAATTCAACTCAAATATACGTTTCTTCAAGAGATCGGCAAAGTGCTGGCCGCACGGTGCTCTGGCAAATACCCTTACTCTATTCTTCCTAGTGCTGTCCTACGCTTCTGTTTCACAAGCCTGGACGCCTGATTCCTATGGTTTTTCCTTGGTCGCAAATGGGGTTCCCTTCCTAACTTTAGGATCGGGCCTGGGCGGCCAAGCTGCAATGACAAGTTGGTGCCTCTATAGTGTCAACGTGCCCACATGGTCATCCAATCCCATCAACACAGCACTTGTTGCTTTGCACCATGGTCACCAGCGTATCTCAGGAAGAGCAATGCTCGGCGTTGAATCAGTCGGCAAGCCTTCTATACCTTCAAAACCCCGGTCTGAGCAAGCAAAGGCACGGAATGTAGTTCCTGTGGTGAAACGACTGGACAGAATCGTCTTGATATTCGGGATCCTTGCGCCAATATTAAGCGGTATCTACATAGCCGTCTGTAGCTCTCTGGACGTGGAACTATGGATTTTGCTGCCATCCAATAATGGAGACTTCAGTACAGATAAGATTCCTCAGACAGAATTTCTCGGCTTCATTTTCGCGATCTGCGCCCTCCAAAGCATATTTACTATAGCAACGTTGGTTCTGGAATACCAGATACTGGTGACGAATGACGAGAGAACATGGCGGCGACTGGGCAGGAAGGATGGGATCTCGCTATCTGAGCAGACAACCTTTTCCGCGCTCAAGAATCCATTCCTCATATTCCTGTACTTGTTCCAAGCACTAGTACATTGGCTATTCGGGTTGGGAATCAGCGTTAGCTTCGGCAGCGGATTCAACCTTGCACCTGCGAATTTCATGAGCTGCATCATTGCTTTCTTGTGGCTCATGGCCATTGCAAGACTTGGGAACCAGTGGAAGCCGCAAGGACCACTTCCAGCAACTTATGGCCACGTGCAGACAATACTTAACTTGGTAGATGTTTGGGGATACCATCTTTGGTGGGGCGATAAAGGGGCGCTAAGCGATGATTCGGCAGTTCGGAAAGCAGGCACAGCAACTTCTATACTTGAATCTATAAACATGGACTGTGAGTACCAGTAAGCAGCCGCCTCTTTCTTTGTGTATATAGCCACTCCATTTTTCTAGTGAGTTTCTTCGTACGTCAATTGAAATTGGACGGTCCGGGCATGTATTGCAAATGACTGCTATCAATGCGTGAAAGGAGGATGGATGGGATGCTGGATGTCCGCCAAGCTGTATGAATGCGACGTTTGGGCTTTGGATTACGTATAATTGCCCTCGAATCCATCTAACTCTCCATGGCAACCCTAATCAATACGCTCCTGACTATCATTGTTTTATTAATCTTAGTCATCTTTGTCTTGAACGGTTAAAATCATGATACCCTTTTATATACCTCTCCCATAACCGCACCACAGGAGGTAAACCCTTGCCTTCTTATTTCAGTAGTTGAACAATGAGATCACTACACTCATTGGCTTAAGTCATGGTCAGCTTTAATTAGTTCTCTTACGTGTTGACTCTCTGCCTTAATAGCAGTATTGTACGTATTGTGAACTATCCCCTACTAAACAATGCGCTTATTATAACTCATAGGAGGTCTAGGGACTATTTGATAGCATTCAAGGCAGCACCCAGATCCACGTACATTGTCTCTACAAGTTTCTCTTTAGCCTAGTAGCGTTGAGAATCTATGAATCACGTAAGATGCGTTGCAAGTCCCAACAAAGACAAATAGAACAGCTGCATATGCAACAGTACTCGATAGTACGTCGAAGGGCAGTCTAAGGTAAAGGCCAGAACTATCCTGAATACCAAGATGCATAAAGATGTTGTTAGCAGGGCTGAGAGAAGACCCTTCTTAAGCACCATGATTACCATTGGCGCGATCAGGAAAACCCCTCCGGTGAACGCCATGAAGAGTCGCTTCAGAAAGGCCTCAGAAGCTTCTCTATGGTTCATCTCATTTTTAGAGCTGCTAAATTTTTCCTGTCTGACCCTGCCTACTTTGTTATACAGCCTTCCTATTCTTCTAATATCCCTATCGAGTCTATTTCGTATTTCTTTGCTGGGGGTGCACTTTTCGATTTCTAAAGTTTTCTCACTAAAGAGGGTAAGGTCGAGGGTCTTCTTTAATAAGCTAGCTTCCTAAATTTCTTTTTCTAACCTTTTATACCCTATGTGCTAAGCTAAAAGTAGCACAAGTTTAGCCTTCTTTATTACCACTTATAGGTTAGGCTACTAATTAAAAGCAAACATTAAAAGTTATTTATAAATCTTAGCTTTGAATATTTGAATTATATCAAGCTATATATAATACACTACATCATCACACATGCTTGCCCATACAGTGATTTCTGCCATGCTTGCTGTACTTGCATTTGTTTCCTAAGTTTCTTGCTCTTCTCCAAGTCTTCTTGGTACTTTTGCTTCCATTCAGTGGTTTGGTTCTGCGCATTCTGTAATTGTTGCTCTTGTTCCTCAATCTTTTCTTGTAACTTTTTAAACTCGGTGTCGTACTTTTCTGCCATTTGTTGATGTAGTTGATCAGTGTCTGCCTGTAATTTTCGCATTGCTTCACTATCGCGTTCCAAGTTCATCTTCAGTTCTTTCTCAAACTGCTGTAATTCCTTCTTATCGGCATCATCGCGCCTGGCAATTGCTTCTTGGAGCTCTTTTCGGATTGAACTAATCTCTTCTTCCCATTTCTTCTTCATGGTCTCCATTATGTCGGCGACCTCGGCCCCTGCGGTTGTGTCGATTAAGTCCATCTTCTTGTCCACCATTTCCCTTTGAATGTCCAATGTGACTGGTTGATGCATATCTATCAAATATTTGATAATTTGATACCCGGTTTCCGGTTTGTTGTGATGTCGAAACACCCGACTACCTCTTTCCATCATTTCTTTCCAGCAGAATTGTTCTGATTTCAGTTCTTCTTCTCTCTGAGAACCGATTGCTTCGCTCACATTTGCCCACATAGTTGTAGCCAGCACAACATTGGCCAAATTTTCTTTTCCACACAGCTTTTTCAACATGCGCACATTCTTCACAGCTGTTCCTCCAAAGCGAACATCAAGAATGCGGTGCAAGTAGATAATCCCTGTCAATCTAATCTTGTTTTTGTACGATGCGGTTAACCAGTTCGCTATCTCACGAAGAATGTCGGTGTCTGTACGGTAAGTATCGTCAAAACCTGGGGTATCCACAAGCCATATAGTTTGACCATCTAAGAGTCGACAAGGGACGACTTGAACGAACTGGGTACCTAAGGATCAATTTGTTAGGAAGCCTATAGATCGACAACTCTGAAGAACACTACGCACATGCCTCGAGGGTATGCCCGATTTGCAATTGATCGTCGGCAAAATGGTTGACAAATGTTGTTTTTCCCGAACCTGTTATACCCATCACTGCGATGACCACATCGCCAGATCTTCTTCGTGTTAGCATCATCTCATGATAAGATAAGGAACGTACTCAATCTGGGCCCGACCTATCGAACCCACTTTTTCCGACTTGTTGCTCCCTTTTGGGAGAATAGGCTGCCCCTCCGACAAAGACTCTTCATTCGCTACCTGCGTTGGAATACTTTCTGACGTGGACGCTATTGAGTAACCGGCTCCACTATTCTCATTTTTAAGGTCCACACTATGTTCTCTTGAATTTATATTCTTTGTAGGTCCAGTTGCGATTATCTCTACGGTCTGCGCGGAGTTGTTTGGTTCTTGGAGGATTTCTATTCGGCTATTTCCTATGTGAATGGGCGCGTCCAAGATATGGTCATCTACGAATCCACCAGGCACTTTTGTGGATAACTGGGAGTCATCGCTATTCTCTGCTTTCTCTGAACTAGGCGCAGAACCCATGATTCGCTTGCTTAAATCGTCAATGAAGGCACCAAATGTGAACGTAGACTAAGCTTCCGATATCTTGCGGACAGTCACAAGAACAAAGTGTGAAAGCGATGGTAACAAGGCTTCCAAAATCTTCGGCGCAGAGAGAGCTTACATGAAATCATTCATATTACGTTCGATTCGACGCCAACTGCATGCGACATGCTACCTGACCAAGTGATGCATGTAAGTGAACCAATTGGGACAAGTACCCGTACACCATAGGCAAAACCTTCCCAAAAACCTGTGGGGGCGAACAACAGCGCCACCGCATGAACAGACACCGATACTGTGAAGGCACAGCCCATTTCTTGTGTCGTGCAATCATAAGAGATAATTTATTGTTGGGGGCCACAAACGAGGGGGGGCTGCTCTTCACCGGAACTTGGATGCACAGTCCTCTCTACACGAACTGCAAGAGTGCAATGCTGGCGTTTTCTCTACCACCACCAAACAGCTTAGCGTCCAATCAGCTGTATTCCACAATCACCGCGAGCTGATTGCCAGCTGCTGTCCCAAGTTTCTTTTGCATTTCTGCAGTTGCGTGCTGATAAAGGCGTTCGTCTTGCATTAAGAGCGTGACGAACGCTTCGCTAGTTGGGGGTGCACAACCGAACTGTACCCGAATCCATGCCCCGACTTTACTGTCACATCCTATTTGACCGTGCCAAAGTTCGCGGAGTATCTTTGAACTCGCTTTTTCGTCGGATGGAATCAAAGGAATGGGATCTATCGTTGTTGCAGTGATGGGATTGACAGGCGTCGGGAAAAGCACTTTCATAAAAACTTTGACGGGGAACGAAGAGATCATAATCGGTCACACCTTGACAAGCGGTATGTTCGACCATATTGCTGTGATTCCTCTTGCTCACCAATGTGGAGAAACCAACGATGTTCACGGTTACAGCTTTCAAGACGAACATCATTCATACATACTAGTCGACACTCCCGGGTTTGACGACACATTCCTTTCAAATGCCGAGATTACTGCTAAGATTACAGAGTGGCTATCTTCTTCAAAGAGATCTGGAATCCAATTGAATGGAATCATATATCTGCATAGTATTGTTAGCCCAAGAATGCAAGGCAGCATGTATCAGAATCTTCGGATGTTCCGACAACTTTGCGGGCCGAACGGCCTTCAAAATGTTACTCTCGCGACAACCTTCTGGAACAGTATTGAAGAAACATTAGGGGAACAACGAGAAAGTGATCTGATCGGAGATCAAGACTTCTGGGGCCGTATGGTAGCATTGGGATCAAAGGTTTTGAGGCTTGGGCTTGATCGAAACTCTGCACTGGCTGTTCTGAGGTCAGTTCCTATAGATACAAAAATTGATTTAGAACCACAGACGATAGCTGAGCCGGTGGCTGTTGAAACGATAGGTATTATACAAAATCCTTCACCCAGCAGTGCTTACAAAGTATTCAGACAATAATTTACAAGCTGAAGCTCAACAAGAAATCGCCCGATTACTCGAAGAAAGAAGACAGCTTCTTTCCAGGGATAAAAAGAGGTGGAGAAAGACTTTGAATCAAATGGAGGCCCGCGTTTTGAGTCAGGCTGAAGAGTTGAGAAGATTCAATACTCAAAAAGAATTCCGAGGCTCTCGAATGACTGTTACTGTGGGTGAACATGAATCAAAAGCACAGCTTCCCATAGTCGAGAACAAAGCTTGCTCGTGTAGGCTTAATAGAGTGGCGCGGTGTGGGTTGTGTAACAGAATAGTGGCCAGAGTTAACCGAACGTTTTACCGTAAGTCAATAGGTATTGTAGCGTGTATCCGATCTAAGACTGTATAGATTGCTGTCGCTGTAACGGAAATCCTTACTTACACTGTTTTTCATGCGGAGATGGTTGCCAAAACTCTGCTCATTCTCCTATGGCACCAATGAAAGCTTACTGTGCTGTAATGTAAACCTCTCATAATCTATTTTGTCTCGTTCCAAAATATTTTAACAACTTCTATACCACATCTTCGATAAACTTTGAGTTGTATTTGAAATTTTTATATGGAAATTAATACAGGGCCAATGAAGCAACTTTAATGATTAAACTCCAACATCCACTACTAATTGTATCAACTCGACCCGGTATGCCGTCTCAGAGGTTTGTTTGATTGGATGACCCTATTTGGTCCGAGCGGAGCAGTGGAATAATTCACTGCCCTTCCTTCAACGATATGAGAGTAGTAATTACCTTGGGGGTTGGCAATACCAGCAACAGGATGAGCCTGCGGTGGGTATGTCTCAGATTGTATCGGCAGCATTGACCCAGCAATAGGGTATGCCTGTGGAGGGTACGTTTCGAAGTGTGACGGCAGCATTGAAATGTTATCCGGCGTGATTGTAATGAGATTCGCGCCTTGGTGAGAGTATTCCACAAACCCAGCTGTATTCCCCGTCTCTTGTCTAGGTTCTGGCTGTCTTTCGTCTCTCTTTGACTTAGATCTCTTGCCTTTGGACGGAACTGGATAAGTTTCCAGCCGTCCCTCTTGTGTATTCGCCCGTGAAATTGGTTTTGGTGGGTTAAGTAGGTTCACAGCAATAAAAGCACTTTCCAAGAAGCTTGCAGTCAATCGTTGTTTCTTCATCTCCTGCACTTTCTTGTCACTTACAGCTTCTTGCTTCTCTAACTTATCCCGGAGACGCTTTCTTTCAGCCTCGCCTTCGGCTAGTTTCTTCTGATAATCTTTTCTGCCTTGCTTCACGCTCTGTCGTACTTTTTCCAGCTCGCCCTCTTTCATTTTGATGATATCTTTTAGTTGGGCTACCTCCTCACGTGACTCTTTCGCTTCACGTTTCGTCTTCTTATGCATTTTTATCGACTTCGTGCAAGATTCCTTGAAAATATGCACCAATTGGTCTTGTGTAACTGACAATCTTTCTACGTCTTGAGTCATCGATTCCAAACGTCGATCAAAATCTCGCCGCTGTTCAGAAATTGTGGATTTCAGATCCTCATCTCGTTCACGATTGGCCTCTTCGAATGCTTCATCAAGCTCCGCACGCTCAGCGATATATCGTTTCTGGGCTTGAACTATTCCTTCTCGAAGGTAGTTCCCAACTGTTGTTTCCCCTAATTGCATTCCAGTTTCAGCCATCTCCCTTTGCAGTGCTGTTATTATTGGTGTCTTCTGTCGGGTCACCTGGTTGATAATGGCCTGCGAACTCGCTAAATTCCCTTCATAACGCATTACTCTCGCTCCCTTGGATACCATCTTTCCAAAGAACCTGTCTGTAGATTTCAGTTCTTCTTCTCTCGTCTCGCCCATCTCCCGATCGCCTTCAGTCTCGAGAACATCCCACATACTTGTGACAAGAGTTACAGAGGAGAAATTATCTTCGCCGCAAATGTGTTCGAAGATGCGCAAACTTCTTAGAGATGATCCAGCGACTCGTTGGTCAGTAATTCTGTGCATGTAGATCAGCCCAGCAAACCGTATGTTGTCGTCGCGATATATTGAGAGTGCCGAAGCAATTTTGCACAGTATATCCGCATCAGAGATTTGGGTATCGTCGAATCCAGGCGTGTCGATCAAATAAACTTTCTGCTGCTGATATCGAGAGAGATCGTATCCTTGCACATCTGTTGTACCTATTGCCTGGTCGGTGTTTTGTGATTTGAAGAGTTCGTTGCATACATACATGAACCCAATGAATGTCCAATTTCAACATTTTGTCCAGTCAGTCGTGAGATGAAGGTACTTTTCCCGGAACCAGTGACACCCATCAGGAGTATAGCAAGCTCATTCCTGAACGGTTCTTTTAAGGACGGTGGATGCGGCGACGTCAACTCCAACTCATCGGCAGAATCTTCTGAAAGCGATTCAGGATCCATGTCTTTATTCGACCCAGATTTTACTTTCTTTTTCGTTGCGCGATTTGATTTAAATCTCCCCAAAAATTTATCCATCGTCGGAAGTTATCAACAATCGACTTAGAGATTTGATGTGGGGTAAAGAGATGTTCACGTCCTCAAAAAAAGGCTTCATCAATTCTCTAGGTACGTTTTCAGCTTTGTCTGCACGCTGTATCATCCATGTTATACCTTAGTGCAGGATGCAGTCCTTGTTCGTTGTGTCGGCTCGACTTGCCCATGTTGCGTCCAGTCAATATTGAGGGCTGCCTCTGCGAACGATTGGCTGTGATCCGAACCTATTTAGCCTAAGAAAGTTCGACTTGCATGCGATTCCCCCACTCCTTCGACAGAATCCCAGCGCTTGTGTCCTGAGCGGCCGATGCGCTGATTCCGGTGAACGCTTCTCGACTCGAACCCCCGCCTTGAATGCACAACATTAAGATAAGGTCATTAACACGCAGTTGATGCCGCGATAGGAGGATGTAAGCTTTGGCCAGAACTTCAGCATGTTCTCATTCCTACGCCGAACCCAGCCTCAAGAAAGATCTCAAAAAATCGATGACAGCAATTTGTGTTTCAATTCGCGCCCACTCATTAGGTATACACTCAGTCTTAGGAAGCAAATATATTTCGACTAATTTGAAGTTTTTTATGTAGTCCTGAAGA
The DNA here is from genome assembly GCA_020744415.1 of Dendryphion nanum. NCBI lineage: Eukaryota > Fungi > Ascomycota > Dothideomycetes > Pleosporales > Torulaceae > Dendryphion > Dendryphion nanum. The sequence goes on from JAGMWT010000008.1 coordinate 15,315, forward strand.
CATTGTTGTACCTGTAATAGGGATTACCGGGGCAGGAAAATCAACTTTCATTTCGCATTGTACACAGCATGAGGGTATCGCTATCGGCCATGGGTTACTGTCGTGTTAGTTTGTTCTCTCTTTCTTCAATTGTTTGACTGCTGATCGTTTTCTAGGTACTACTCAACTAACTGTACACACGATGAGATATCAACAGCGCACTATTCATCTAATTGACACTCCTGGGTTCAGTGATACAAAGAGGACCGAAAGCGAGATACTAGAAGAGATTGCTTACTGGTTGACTACTGCTTATGATAATGGCGTGATGGTTAGTGGGCTGGTTTTCCTTCATCGAATTACAGATCCACGCCTACAAGGAAGCTCGTTACGGGCTCTCACTTTATTCAAGAAAATCTGTGGTACGGAAAACTACAAAGGCGTCGTTCTCGCGACAACGCGATGGGATGAATTGATTCCGAGCGAAAGGTTCATGGCGAGCTCACGACAGAAGGAACTTTGTGATAATGATCAATTCTGGGGTGATATTAGGCGAGGCGGAGGACAGGCGATAGCATTGTCTGCAGCGAGGATTGATGCTCTCAAAATCTTGAAACATTTCATCCGAAAAGATGAGCGATACACACTAGCGATTCAGGAAGAAATGATTGACGAGGGAAAAAGATTACATGAGACTGCTGCCGGTCAGTTTGCCTACAAGCTACTTACAAAAGATCAAGAGCAGCACCTGTATGAGTATTTTGACAAAGTGAAAATAGATCTCCAAGATCAAATATCAACTGGCAGCGAAGATATGAAGAGTCGTGATGAGTGGAGGATAGAATATGAAAATGCAGTTCATACGCGAGAACAAGATATGAGCAGACTCCAGCTGGGCGCCAGGGAGCTGCAGGAAAAATGGAACGAGCGCCTACAAGACGGACTCGAATCTATTGGTCAGAATTCGGACTGGGAACACACTTCTTCCCAAGGCGCTGCGATTCAAAATGCGGGACAGGATTCAAGTTCGATCAAAGAATCACAGGATGTCCTATTTCATAAACAAAGCATTTTGGTTACGAGAAAGACGAAGATTCCTGGTACTAGCTCTCGCCTAACAGCAGTATCTTGGGTCGGGGCTGGACTTGCGGGTGCTCAGCTTGTTGCGGCGTTGGCATGCACAGTGATGTGATCATCAGTGCTTATTTTAATTCCTTCTGAATCACAAGTTAAATCCTACACGTCTCTTTGACAATCTACTACACTTTCAAAAGTCTCATCACAAGCAGTTCTTCATTAAATAATGAACCATCAAATGTAGCAATATTTCAAATGACTACAGACCGCTATCTTGAATGACGGCCAGTTTTACAACGTGCACAGATGAATAATACCCCTTCGCTTGTCGAGTCCCTTTGGTGGGCCCAAGATGTGGTAGCTCAGCCAACTACTTTAGTCAGACAAGCAGCTGTGAATATCGAGGGATTAGATAGTTCCACTGCTTGACATTGGAAGTAAACCTGTTAGAGAATAGCACAGGGGCGATTTTAGTCCGTATTTTCGGTCACTGGGTTCTTCTTCTTGTTGAGTTTTGATGGTGCTTAATGAGAAGACTTTACCTTGTTTACTTGATCTCTCATAACGCTACTAATGACCATTATGTACTGAAGAAGTTTCATTATCACAGCATGCTACACTGTAATAAAGAAATGCAACGAGCTTTCGCGATAGATCGTGGCGAAAAACGATGTTTCCGTCAGCCATATGAATCCCTTATAGAAAGTTCGTAGCACTATAGTGAATATGCACGAGAAGCCTCGTTGCATTAAGCCAGGGACAAGAACTAGAACTGAAATTCTATCGTCTAGATTCACTCGTTATACCACCTTGTAGAGGCTCGAGAGCATCTCGTTTTCTTTTGAAAATCGCAATGCAAAATCTCATATTCCTTCAACCTATGTACAACTCATAAGCGTGATTTGTCTTGCCGGATTTATACCTTGCGTTCCCCTTGCAGCCGCAACGGGTAATAGCCGTTGCTGAGATTACTTTGCAGCAAAACACTATAAATCCTCCATCAATTCAGGGGAGTAGAACAACAATATATTTGCAGGCTCTTATTCTAGGCCACGGTAAATTTGAATAGAAATTGAGAATGAGGGATCAACGCTTACGCGTCATCCTCTGCAGAGGGTACACCTTTGATCTTCTACTCTAATATGGCAATTACGAGCCAACACGAGGAAGTAGTATGGATTATAGTCATATCTCTATCTATATGCTCGGAGTTTTGCTTTCAACCTTGCACAGCTTTCCAAGAGATGATCATTTCCCTTCGCGTTCCACATCGTCCGATTGAGGAAATGTCTGACCCGGAAACATTCAGATATTAATGGCCTTCAGCTAGGCCTGGCATTCTCAAATTTCGACCGAATACAAGTATACCGTTTCTCCCTGCATTTTCAGCTGGCTGAGACTTTGTAAACAGGAACTGCCTACCGATGGCGCCGCCTTGGGGACTCACAAATTGTCTATGGGCTTTCACAGCAGTACTAGTTCAAACTACACAGGCAGCAGTATCAATCAATAGTACTCTTTTGGTTGTTCTTCGGGACGCAAACGCTACTTTGCCTGGAACCTATGTGCTCCAAGGATATGGCATTCCATACCAAACCGTTGACATTTCGATACGAGGCGGAGGGTTCCCACAACTCAATTCCACCGCTGACAGTGGAAACTTTGGTGGCATCGTACTCGTGAGTGCTCGCGAGTACAAAGACAAAGATGATTGGAATACGGCACTGAACGAACGTCAATGGCAAGATTTGTATCGATACCAAGAGGCATTTGGCGTACGAATGGTAAGACTGAACGCATATCCGAGCGAAGAATTTGGCGTCCAGGCGACAGCGGGGCCGTTTAGAACGGATGTACCTCTATCGATATATAATGGAAAAGATTTTCCAACTGCAAATATTCGCCAGTAAGTTATCGCAACATTCTGTCCTAGTTACTTACTAAGTTTCCATAGAGATGCGGCCATGTCGACATTTAACGTGACCAAATACACAGCGAAGGTAACCAACAGTAGCCTGGCAAGACAATTCGCAGAATTTGGAACATCGTCGCGAACAACTGCAGCAGTTATTAACAGATTTCCTTCCGGTCGAGAGCAGCAGGTGTGGTTTACGGTTTGCGACCCCAATCTCACATCCTCTACCATTTTGTCACACGCTTGGATTCACTGGATATCTCGGGGCCTGTACCTCGGCTTTCGACGCATATATCTTAACACACAAGTTGACGATGTATTTGTTATGACTGAACTCTATGAGACTGGGAAATCTTTCCGTGTTAAGCCTGAAGACCTTGCTGAGCACGTAACCTGGACGAAAGAATTAAACGCCAAGCTTCCACCGGGCTCAAACTTCATGATCGAACTCGGTCACAATGGTAACGGCAACATCGAAGCAGCGGTTGAAAATGATTACAACAATGCCCCCGCTTTCTGTGACCCTCAGGAGGGCATTGACTACCCCGCACAAATTGATGGGCCTCCAGAGTACATGAAACCTATTGGCACAGGCAAAGATCTGTGGGACAAGAAATTCAAAAAATATCAGTGGACAGCCAAATGCTCACAGCTCGACCCATTAGAAGTATGGCTCGCCGACAAGAAAAACATGAATGCTTTTCTCCACGTCAGTCATACTTTTACCCACGAGGACGAAACCAATGCTACATATGCGGATGTAGTCAAAGAGATCACCTGGAATCAGGAATGGTTCAAGCGAATCGGCTTTACAGATGCAACATCATCACCATTTTTCTCGCCAAATGGACTTATCCCGCCTGGCATCACTGGTCTACACAATGGTGACGCAATTAGAGCATGGCTAGAAAACGGCATCAAATATGCCATGGGCGATAATTCTCGACCGATCCTCATGCAAAGACCTGACCGAAAGTCCGATTTTCACCCGATCGTCACCAACGTGAAGGAAAATGGTTATGCGGGGGCTTATATCATAGGGCGCTTCGGGACCTCGATTTACTATAACTGTGACCTGCCTGAATGTGTCAATAAAGAATGGAAAGCTATCGCGAAGGGTTCTGGCAATTTCCTTTCGCAGTTGCAATACGAGGCTGGTGTGAATTCAAACTATCTAGTAGGTCTTCGTTGGGATCCGTAAGTCATCTTTCCGTTTGCTATAGTCACCCCCGCTTGCCATTTCGATCCGGTTAGAACCTCTCTAACATCTTGCAGCTATATGTTTCATCAAGCCAACATGCGCGTTTCCGACACCCCAAAGATAGATCTGCTTGGGAAAAACAAAAAGTATTCTCTGTTGATGGCATGGACCGAGTTCGTTTTGAATCAGGTCACTATCAACACAGACTGGCCAATCATAACGCTCAAGCACGACGACATTTCAATTGCGATTATCAATCGAAAGACGCGGGATGAGTGCTTGCCACAGCTGAGCTATGTGCTTAGCGATGATCGAAAGAGTATCACGGGGGTTAAGGTGAGCGCACGGAACATGAAGTGTGGTACCCCTATTCCAGTCACGGTTCCAAATGGTGTTACGGATGCGAAAGGTGCAACGAAGGAGCAAAGGGGGAAAGATCCGTTGACTCTTTGGGTAAGTTTAGGGGGGGCGGAGAAGAGTTATACTCTTGACACCGCGATACAGTTAGGATAGGAGATACATAGAATAGGGGACATTCAACTCTTGGTATACTTGACTAGGAACTGAGGTGAAATTTTTGCTAGTTCATGAGTCTGTGCTGGTGACTTAATCGAACTTTAGAGCGGCTGCCGCGCTGCTACTATTGTCTCGGACCTCACAGACTCTAACTATTGATTTTGAAGTAAACAAGCTGTTTTCAAAAGAATAAAAAATCTGGGAAGGGTTGTTGTAGTCAAAAATTCAGAACGTTGTTTAGTATTTAATCTTAAGCCTTGAACTGGATGAGAAAACATGATAGTTGCCCATGTGAGCTGTTACTGTTGCGGCTTTGTTTCGATAGTTGGAAGGATTAGTTTAGTAGCTGCATACTGTTTCAATCTCCATCATACATTCAACTAAATACTCGAGTTGGAGAATTCATGCCGTCTCCGTGAGATAACTTTCTAGGCACATGTGCTAGTCGATTTCCCGACACAACCTGCGTAGGCGTCATTGAGTGTTCAAGCTGGAGCATCGGCCTTTCCAATAAAATCAGTCTCTATGCGCACTCCAGGATTTGACATCTATCATCACATATTCAGAAACGATTTCGGTGTACCAAAGTCCCAAACTGATTGGATAATATTCCATACCATAATCCGGTGAATGCCACGGCCGTTTGCATATCATTTGCATCTCAGCAGTGTGCTTCGTTGGTATTTCATCGCTATTTACAACCCAAAGTATTACAGTCAAACCACTCAATTGACTACACCCGCGCGACCTTTTCTTTATAAATGGTCCACCAGAACGAAAGAAACGCAAATGATAACCCCGCGAACGCCCCCAGTTCCTTCGCCAAAGCCTATGACACTTGTACTTCAGTTGTCCTCATAATACCCTTATGCAGAGGCAATATACTTTCATCACTTTCCGCTCCACGACTCGCTCTTCGTTTGTTTGCTCCGTATACGACTGTGTTTTCTTTGTATTCTTCCTCATACGGGCTTTCGGGGGCAGACCGTGAAGCACTGCCCTTAACATCATCCATGGCGTAGGACTGGGTGCCACTGCGCTCTGCTTGTTTGAGATATCCATTTGAGACGTATGGACGGGAGTGGCCGTTGGGGGCGTAGCGTGAGCCGTAACGTTCGCCGGATGTGAGGGCACTGACGGCACCGAGGAAACCAGCGGCGAGAGGTTTTAGCGTTGGGAGACAGGCTGCGATGATACCGACGTTCATTTCAATTCTGTTTGTGTTAAGATAAAAGCTAGTGGGGATGAGGAGAAGATACTTACTGCTGCCAGATATAGTACCACGCCCCTTTACCAGAGAAATCCGGTTCATTGAAGAAATTGTATTGGAGCGGGATCTTGTACACAGCAGTTCCACAAGCACTTGATCTTGTTAGCATCTATCAGGAGAATATATATAGGCAGACATACAATAAACCGAGTCCAAGAATGACGCAGAGGGAAATTCTGGTCCGTACATTGGTTTGCAACTTCCATATCATAGGCACAGGAAGTATAGCGAGGAGAAGGTCGGTGAACAGATTAAACACTGTTTATGATATTAGTTACTGCTTGTCTTGAAAATTCAATTTTATATACGAACCTGAATTGAATATTCCCGTATTCCTGAAAGTTGAGATGGAGTAGCATTTCGCGGTTCTGTTCCGATTAGTTTGATAGGATTAAAATCTAACAAAAGACTTACCCAATCGGTGGCCGAAGAGCAAAATCCCACGCTGCGCTCACTGGAACGCATTGCAGTATGAGTGATAGTACGGACCCAAGAGTGAAGAGTACAAGAATGACTGTTTGCTAATGTCAGTGTGAACACGAGGTTCGTACAATCGAACATACCGATGATGCCGTAGAGGACAAAGCGCCAATGGCGACGATGGTCTGCCAATCGAAGCAAGAAGAACGCAATGGAGATCTTGATGCTGCTGTAGGCTATCACGACAATCCATGCATACCACCAGGCGATTTGGAAAAAGACCGTAAGAAGATCAGGCCGCACGTACATGAAGTACTCGGCATGATGCCCGACTCCGTTCTTTGTGAGGGTGACGAACAAGCCAAAGATTGTTGCGCTCAGAACCTGAGGGGTCGTCAGTAACAGTCTAATCTCAGGATTTGTAAAAGAACATACCGTTGCCAGCATCATCATCCAGTCTGTCATTTTCAAGTCAGCGAGGCCCACAAAATCTGGTTTGGAAAACATTTACCATCAATGCCAAAAGTCTTCAGCATAACCACTCTCACATAGACTCGCAGCAACACACACACCATTGCCAGGGCAAACAGCGTTCCATCTACTGCCAGCATCTTCGGTGCCAGATTTTCCTCCAAGTACGCCTGGGGAGGGGGAGGCGGCAGTGGCGGAGGACCACCACCCCCATCCTGTCTCGCAAACAGTTGGTCCACCATCTTGACTGCCTCAACAATCTCGATCGACAAAAACAAAGAGAACAGGTCACGATAGATGGTCAAGCATTGATGTAGATCTTGTGCGACATAAGTATAGCCATAACGACGACCAGAAAACTCCCACGTTGTGTGTGGACAGGCAAGGGGAGGTGACGGGTAGGGATCACATGCAGGTGCTTCAACACGCAGGTACAGCTCCCATCGTTCTCTCGGTTCGATCAGCTGTTTCCAGTGAACGACGAGTCGGTCGCGCAAGTGGAAGAAGGGTGTGATAGCCCGTGCGGTTCCAAATGCTGATGGTGAAAGGGTCCCGAATGCTGGCCCATGATCCTTTGCTCCTTCGTTTTCTGCCGTGGACTAGTGCATACGAGGTTGGCCTTGCAGTTTACTACTGTAAGTGCACAGCAGGCCGTAGGTGTTCTAAGCGACCTGCCACTTCGATAAGATGGCCGCTACGAGGATTCTTTACCATTGGTTAGACTGATGAGACGGGAGGCTGTCCGCCACCGTGAACGCTAGAGGGTTGCTCGGATGCTGGCCGTGGCCTCCCCGCTCCCGTCACACAGAGTTCCGAGCGCCACTCGGCGCCTTCAAATGAGTGTAGTAGTCATGCAGGCAAATTCTGTAAAACAAAGACGAACGACGAAGGGGAGGTGGTTCGTTAGTGGATCATGCCATGTGGGTCGGCGATTTGCTCCTACAGAATAGAGGGAGCGTAGAAGTCGGCGCCGAGGCAGGTCATCGGAGAATCGTCTGATAAAGGTATCCATGTAAATGATAATAACAGGTGGAATATACCTCCCAGCATGTCATGTTCACGCAACTGATTCTTTGCGTCGTCCGAGGGGGGTTCGCTCTGTCATCATCTTTCCTTCCACACTGTCGGTACAACACGCAGTACATTGGCATCGGTACGGCGGCATCGGAATGTTGCGGTCTGCGGTCTGCGGTCTGCAGTTGCCTTAAGGTTACTGGGCGGTCCCTGGACCCGCCCGCAGCCATCCAACCTTAAAATTCCTGTTGTACGAAGGAATCAGTACCTTCAAGTGGAGAAGGGGACTTTTCTACCAGAAAGAGTGGAGCCGAATGTAATCTCGCCTATCCGGTTTCGGGTTGGTGGGACGCCACGACCATTCCTGGTGTAGTGACCTCGTACTGGAGCGCAACACGCGGTTGGCGGTGAAACAGAAATTTCAATTGTTGCCCTTCGCACTCGCACTCGCATGGATGATGCTGTGCCGCAGCTGTATTTCGTTGTTGCGGGGCTGTTCAAGTTTTGCAATGGTCTTTGGATTCACAAGCTGTATATACCCAGACGACTGACATAAGACAACTTCAGAGGACGTCACAATGCGTAGCGAGCCTCCCGATAGTCGATCGATTCAGAAAAACGCGTAGGGCGGAGGCGAAGATGATCCGCCGATGGTTCTGACTTCTCGTGCGGGAAAGGGTCTTCGCGGGAATCGGTCCAGTCGCCCGGCAGAATACATTAGATACAACGCCTGCATAAGCGAAGCCATTGACCCCAGAGTGTCAGACCCTCCCGGAAATGCCCAAAATCGCGTCTATCCTACCAAACACGGTAAGCGACCGCTAGGCCGTCCATTCACATTGCAATGCTCCACCATGGAATCATCCTCCCGCTCGGACCATCACGTAACTATTCCTATCGCAGGCACCATTTCATAGCCCAGCCCCCGTGGACCCATTTTCGAAGTCGCCCTTCTGCATCTTCTCCCAGGAATAGGAAGAAATCGTAACCCTAACTGTGCCGCATGAAAACCTAAGGGTGACTTTTCAGGGGCGAGGCGACGCTTCCAATACCATTTTGTATGCCATTCCCGTACCGTCTAGACCAGCATAGGCCAATGCCACCTCCGTGCCAAAACACAGTGCTCCGCATGGTGGAATATCGCCTGCAAGCCATCCCACGTGCGGAACTTTCGCAGGACACACACTGACTCTTCACCCTGACGAATAGACTTGGGTGTGCCATGCTGAAGACAAGTGCCGAACGTCGGTATCGTCGAGAACAATGGTTTGGCATGAGAACGGGAGATTGCTTCCTATCGTGGGAACATTGACTGACTCTGTCTTACTGCTGCACTCTGTGTGTAAGGTATTTAAGGGCCCGTTGACACGCCCAACCTGAAGAACGGCACGCCCATCCCCCCCGTCCACCTCTCCTACCTGTCTTATTACTTTAATATTAATATTCGAAAATTGAGTTTGGGACCAACCCACCGCACGGATCCTTTCGTTTCATTCTTTCAACGCCATCCGCCGCCATTCACCAAACCCAACTTTCCCATCACACAAGTTCAAACCACATTCGTTATTAACACACACCACACAACATGCGTGGAGCCCTACAAGCAGCGTGGCTTTTGCCACTGGCCATGGGAAGCGCCATTCCTTCCCAAGAAAGCCAGCAGTTCGAGAAGAGAAGTTTCGACCTCGTCGACAACATCCTTGCTGGCTTCGGTAGCATTAAGCAGGATTTGATGGCTGGTGGTGCTGCGATCAATCAGCAGTTCTACCAGGCCATTCAACAGCCTGCCCAGTACAAGAAGTGCAACCCTACCAACATCCAAGTCCGACAAGAATGGTAAGTCAATCTCCTCAAACTGGTAATTGATCATCGCATACTTACATTTTTGTCAGGTCCAGCTTCTCTTCCACCGAAAAGAAGGCCTACATTAGCGCCGTCCAGTGCTTGTCCAAACTTCCTCCAAAGACATCCAAGGAGGTCTGTCCAGGATGCAGGAACCGTTACGATGATTTCGTTGCGACCCACATCCAACAGACCTTCAACATCCACGTTACCGGCAACTTCCTCACGTGGCATCGTTACTTCACGTGGGCATACGAGCAGACCCTGCGTAACGAGTGCGGCTACAAGGGTAACCAGCCGTACTATAGCTACTCCCGCTGGTACAAGGACCCGACCAAGTCGCCTCTGCTCGACGGATCCGATACCTCCATCTCCGGCCAGGGTGTCAAGGGCTGCACCAACCAGACCTTCACCGGTATCCCGCTCAACGACGATGCCAGGATCAAGATCCCTCACGGCGCTGGTGGTGGTTGCGTTACTACGGGTCCCTTCAAGGACTGGCAGGTTAACGTCGGCCCTCTCTTTCCCGCGTCCACCTGTACTCCCTTGAACCCCAACCAGGACTTCTTGGCTCCCGGCTATGGTCTCGGCTACAACCCTCGCTGCCTTACTCGCGATATCAGCGGCTTCACCGGTGAGGGATGGCTCAAGGACGACGATGTCGTTGCCCTGCTCAAGGAACCTACCTACCAGAAGTTCTGGGAGACTATGCAAGGTGGACCGCCCCCGAACAACTTCGCCAACAACTTCATGGGCGTCCACACTGCCGGTCACTTCATCATCGGTGGCGACCCCGGCGGTGATTTCACTGCCTCCCCCGGTGACCCCTTCTTCTTCTTCCACCACGCTTCCATCGACCGCATCTACTGGACCTGGCAGAATCTCAAGCCTTCGGAGCGCACCAAGGCTTTGTATGGTCCTACTTCCATGTTCGATATCAACTCCACCCCCGCCACCCTCCAGGACACCTTGAACATGGGAGCTGCTTTCCCTGGTGACATCACCATTGAGGACGCTTCCAACACCATGGGCGGTGCTCCATTCTGCTACACTTACGTATAAGTCGCTTGTCCATAGATCTCGTTACTCTCAGTTAGACCTTCAATACAGATTCTTGCGCTTGTACTTCACACTTTTCCATGATACTGATCCGTGTATGCAACATTTTCTAACAATCAACCCAAATGTATCGGTTCATGACACTGGATGCTCGTACACCAATCGATGTGTCATTCACCACTAATCATCCGCAAGGCAGTGACCACCAGAAAGTTTTGAAGCGCGACTATGCACACGGGAAACAAAATACGTATGTACAAGTCCTCCACTTCGCCGCTATATCTAACGAAACTCGTCATCGCTCCCTCCATTGAATATCTTAATGGGAAAATGGTTACATTTATCTTTACAGTCTTTACTAGCGTAGGATGGCCAGCTGCAGCCTAGATATCGGAAATCAGTGTTGGTGTTGTGCCAATTTTCGATACAGAGGCATTCGGATCCGGGTCAGGTTGTTTGGAGGCAGTGGGCGTGGAGAAGGATGCAATCAATGGCGTATGGAGTGATGCTTGGTAGGATGATGTATTAGAGCAATATCATGATCCTATAGTGGATAGATAAAGGGAGGCTATGAGGGGGTTGGGTGGAGTTTTTGAATTTCAATGACTAGTGAGAAGCTTTCTTGATGATCAGTTGGTAAACAAATGCTTATAGGGCTTTATTATACCAAATAGCACCACTCGATCCGCTCGGGGTATGTAAGCATCGATACCATCTCGTCTAACATATCTTACAGTGCGTCATGTACTGGCTCAAAACAAAACAAAACGTTACATTAATAACCTGTTCGATAAATCTCCAACGCTCAATTGTTCGGCGAAACTCCAGCACGCGCTGGACGAAATGCCCTGCATTGGAGTATCTCAGAAATACAAAAAACTTGCTTTCCCGCACCTATCTAAGGTGTCTGTTTTTCCAACGCTTTGGACCGTTAAACGATTTTCTCCAACAAAATTTCTAGTGGAGTCTGAAAACGTGTAAAAATTTAAGAGCACCTATTTAAGTACCTTGACGATAAGCTCTACGAGGTGGAATAGTAGCTCCATCTCCATCTCCATAGGGAGACTACTCAGGGAGATGGAGATGGAGAGGGAAAGAGAAGGTGCGTGAACCAATAGTCTATGTTGGGGACCTGAGCTGTGCTTCTTATCTAATCTTTTCATGTGATTGATCCAACGCTACTATATAGACTTTGGCGAACACGTTGAATAAAACATGTGAACTATACAGCGCGTTAGACGATTTATGAGCATGACTAAGGCACGGAAAAGGAATTTCCGGCGCGTTGGTTTATCGAACATGCAATAAAGTTACTGGTGTACCGCAAGAATGACTGGGGCATCAACTTTCATTTTCTTGTCACAGAGAAACAATTCCACACGTCAATTATAGCTACCTGAACTCGCACCATGTTGCTCTATTTGACCATCTTGTTTCGGACTTCCTTCTAAGACTCATATTATGCTACTATTTCATTTACAACAACATTCTTCGTATCCACAGCTTAGTTTTTAGGTTTTTACGGTGAGTCAAATTGATCATGATCTTAGCTCTCTGATTGGGGCATCCTACATTCGCTTTTTTGGGCCAAATTCGGTTTTGTGACAATCACGTCTATATCTTATCCATCAAACAAGAGCATAAGCGAGTTAATGACATTAAACTAACGGCTTAATCATTACCTGTAAGACCAAAAAGAACCGGTCCCAATCCTTAGTGGAATTGGTGAAATGTTGTGGTTTTATTTCTCACATTACCTAAGAGCTCATTCACATAGATCCTTCAATGGTAATGTATTCTCCTCTTTGTTCGATATCCAAAAGTTCAATTGATACAAGTAGAAGATACATGGCTTATCAGATGGCCCTGAGATCAGCCAAATACATACACCTAAATGTGCTCAGACTTCCAATTCTCAAACGCGAAATACAATAAATCATAACAATTACTCGCCAGCAACCCATATCAAATCCATGATAAAGCAACTATGCAACAGAAATAGGCTGTTCATATCCATTGATCATTCCAAACGCCGACAACTCCTCCTCTGAGTCCTCCACACTTGAAGTCCTAAACGCAAATCGCTCTCCGCGGCCAGTTCTCATTCTCGCCATCTTCCTCGCTGTAGAAGGAGATTGTCGCGTCTTTTTCTCTTCGGGCGGCGTAACTGATAGTTGGTCGAAGCTGGATGAAATATCGTCAATGGTGTCCGAACGTTGCGGTGTGGGGGTTCGCGAGCGCGAGTCCTCTGATCGCGTGGGTCGTTCGACTACTGGTTGTTGGGAGCGGGAGCGCGGGATGGAGCGGGTCTGTGGTGTGGATTGAGTAAATATGGAAACTTGGAATATTAGCATGAGTTATCTTATTCTGGGATACGAAGTAGCTACCTTGGGGAGCAGTAAGTACATGACTTCGAAGAAGGGCCTTGCCCTTTGTGAGTGCGTTGAGCTTCCGATTCAAAAGTGCACGATTGCTGACGATCTCACTTGATTCGGATGCGATGAGATTGAGTTGTTCATCGCTCATGCTCGATACGAGTGAGGGGGAAAAGATGGAAGTGAGATTTGACATAAGACAAGATTCGACACCGAGAATGGCGACGTTGTTGATAAAAACCGAAATTGCAGACTGTAAACATGATGTTAGCTTCCTCAAGCGTATGGTTGAGGATCAGTGTGAAAGTAGATACCTTGTAGTATGTTTGCATCAAATCCAAGATCTCCGAATTAGTGAAGTCGTCCAGTGATTCAGTGAGTAATTGTTGGCTACCTATGTTACCAGAAGTCGGGGCGGGTGTCCCAAATATAGATTTAGGCTGGTTGGTGTGGTTGAACAGCCCAGTAGCCTTCCTACGATCGCGAATCTCTCTGATCTCATTGATGAACTGTGGGTCATACGTCATGGGATCATACTCTTTGTATGGTACCAATAGCTCTTGCAATTTGTCGTCGAGCAGCCTTTTTCGCTCTTCCATTTCAACACTGATATGCTCAAGCTTGAGTTTTGATGTGGTTTGGTGGTCCAGGAACGAGGTAAGACTAACTTCAATGTAGTTCTCGATGGCCTCAAATACTTTGTCGAGATGGAAGGCAGCGATTTCTTCCCATGCAATGGATTGCTTCTGGAAGACTTCGCCAATCACCCATGGATTCACAAGCGATGGCAAGCCGGCAGGTCGGCTTTGCCGAACGTGTGCACCGATGAAGTTCTGGAGGAGCTCGGCTTTTGTGACCTGTTGAGGTTCATCAAATTCCACATCGTACTCTTGGGCCAGGTTTGATGTAAGTGTATTGGGTCTTGCAGTAGTGTCTTCATCAATAATCGCCATGCTATGACCTTTGCGATACATAGTACTTGCAAAAGCAATGTTGAGATTCTGCACTTCAGTCCGCAACCGAGTAGCTACGCGGCCATCCTCGGATGAAAGAGCAAAGAATCGGTCGCTGTATATACCTTTAAGTGCGCAATTTGTGAGTGACTGAAATCTTTCCGCTTTCTCTGTGAGGAATCTGCGTTGCTCTGAAGGCTTTTCTCTTGATTCTCCGAGCAATTTGAGCTGCTTCTTCGTTTCGGACAGCTGAGTGTGGACTGAAGCGATGAGGTTGGGCAACTCCTTTTGGATTTGTTGTAGCAAGATCTTCGATAGCTTTGTTCGGAGGGTGTCAATGCCCAGATCACATCTGCTAAACGCTTTCCATACACCAGTACTGAAGAATTGTTGTTCGGCATCATCTCTCTCTGTATTCGACCAATGTGATGTCGTGTAGTCTCGGTTCTTTACAGCATGCCAACCATACTCGGGGTGTAAGCCGGTCTTATTGGTCATCAAGTCGATAATCTTCTTTTCCTTCCCTGATCCGACGTCAAGCTTATCTGGCTTGGTGACAATCCCCAACACTCTTTGTCCACCCAGCTTGGTTCGAGCATGGTTGAGAATACTTTGGTTTTCCAAGTCGTTTTGGGCAGACACGATGACGAGAGCGATAGACTGAGGCTCAGCCATGTAGCCAAGAACAAGGTCCTCGACCTGCTTTGGGGCATTCTTGTTGTCTCCAAGATCCGACTGAGTAAGGCCAGGGAGATCGACAACAGTCAACCGTGGTAATTCCGGGCCTGAGTATTCAATGCGTAGGGTATCGTGGAAGAACTGATCGAAAGATTTGCGCACTGACCCTGCTGTAGCCATACACTCTCTTGCCTCATCTACGAGAACTGGGAACGAAAAATCATGAAGAGTTTGGTAGACCTTCTTGAACCTCTGCAGCTTTCGTATTTCAGTTGGTTGTCGCGTCGTCACCGGACGTATGGTACATGTGATGTTGAAATTGGGGTTGCTTCGTAGATTGACTTCTGTCGCAAAAGTTGTACATAATGTGTCCTTGGTGGGGAAGCGAAGCCGAGTAAGCCCTTCGAGTACAGAGCTTTTGCCGGAGGACTGCTCGCCACAGACGATTAATTGAGGAAGACTAACGAATTCGTTGACTCCCTGGCTCTTCAGTGTATCTATAGCATCAAGTAGTTGTATCTGCTCTTCGGATTGGAGCTGTTCAAGCGAATCTGTTTCAGGGGCATCGGCTGATGAGAACGGTAATGATGCTTCAGAATGGGTATCGATGGGACTAAGAAACTCTTCGGCCATAGTGGAGGTAGGTGAGATAATGAAGGTGTGATGAATGTCTGGTGAATACTTCCTGGTTGTTGATGTAAAAGCTTTCTATTCAAATGGATTGGAGAATGAAGTTGCGGCTATAGACGAATGTCACAGCTTTATCTTCTCCGGTTACTGGTAGTGATACCTTAGCGACGTTAGTATAACCCGCCTACTAATCTTAATGAAACATCAATGGATTCAGGTTCAAGCTATTTAAGGCACATATTGTTCAGTACATGGGCGACGTTTGGTTGTAACGAATGGATTCCGAAGTGTTTCTAGCACTTTGGGCTAACATCGCGGCTGCGGGCCGCAATAAGCTTGGCCACCTGTTCTTGAAGGGTCGGATTCACAATTCATTTGTTGCGGGGGCGGTTGCGATAAGCCCCTGGGTTTGAGAAGGTATGTAGGTACATGGGTGTTTCTTTCGGGATTTCTAGATGGCGCTTGTTGAACAAAGCAAATGTTGGAAGGAATAACGCAGTTGAACTAGACCAAAATTTTGGCATGAACTAAATTTTTGGATAGTTCTACAGAGAATGAGTAGTTAAGAGGGAATTCAAGAGTCTTGCAGGTACCGGGGGTTTCTGTCATAGTAGTCGGGCTCCTCAAAGCCAGAACGTAACTCAACTGCCATTTGAAATGCTTCGCCAAAAATCACTCCTACAACAAACATGAAACATTTTCTAGCCGGCCATATCATCCGATACATGAACAGTAATGACTGGGCGCTTCGACGCACGAATGAGCACCTCAAGCGCCGCGACATCGAATCAGAAGTCCAGCTGCGGCAGTGCGGCGCAGCAACGGCCATAAAGCACCCGCATAACGACGAAAGTAGATACCAGAAGTACTTCCAAGGAATATTGATTGACTAAAGATACGGAATTAGATTATTTGTGATTCGTAGCAGGTGTAGACCCATTCAAACGTTCCCGCTCGGCCGTAGAAGTGAAAGAGAAGTCACAAGTACCATATCCGCTCACTCAGATCAACCGTGTCTGATCAGGCTGAGCCAGGAACATTTGAATTGGCCTTGAGCTACGACTCCACCTGAGCTGAACATGGAGTTTTGTTGGCGGTAAGCCACCGAAAGTTTTCTTTATTTCGAGCAAATGACTGCGATAATGCAAATTCTCGCGATTGGTGGCTCTTCATGTTGACGGTATGCGTGTATATCTTTTTGCCATAATATTCCAGATCCGTTCGAGTTCCAGGCAATGATTATCGCAGCGAGATATTGTTGGGAATAAAGAATCACCAAAGGGAGTTATTAAGAAAGACTCTGTCGGAGATATGAATAGTCAGCTTTTATCAGGAGTGAAATAATTCACACTTCCAGTAAACATTTGAGTATTGATACTTCTACTTCTTTGCTCCACATCTATTAAAGTGACGCCAACTATGATCCTTTTGAACCGTCAATCAAGATCAAAAATTGCAGCACGACCTAATAAGTGAGCGATAATATCCGAGCGACTCATTATTTAGACTAGAGTGCCTACATTTTCCCTCATAGTCGTTCGCTCCTCAAGCCCATCATTAAATACCACAATAAAATATACACTAAAGATCATGTTCCCATACGACCCCAAAATCTATCATAAGCCGGACCAAAGGAAAACACATCGTTCCAGAGTCTGATGACCGTCAAAGAGCTACAAAGAGAAAAAGACACAAACAGCCTCTAAAACCCTCGATCATAAACTTGACCCGATGTCATAGCTATGACAGTACAAACCATCCCGCTGCACAATGCCAATACCAGAGCTTTTTCTAAACCAGGCCATCTTTCATGGAAAAAGAACATGATACAATAAAGCAAGAAGTAAACATAGAAATATCCTACAAAGGCAACGAAGACAAAACTGAAGAAGTTCCCGTATCTTAGTAGGGAATAAAACAGTATAGAGAGATGCATCAAAAGCCGAAAAGTCTAGCCCAACCGCGCACAGAAATAAAGCAGGAAGTCACCAGGATGCATAAAAGAAACCGCCTGGGCAGTATGTCTGAACACTCCCGGCGCATCGATCGATCTCTCAACTCCAGAAGCCGTATTTTAACTTTGCTGAACCAATTCCAGCTGTCTCAGCGATCGATTCACCTTCTCCAGCTCCCTCTCATATTCTCCCCACTGCTTCTCAGCCTGAAGGCGAATTTGAGGACTGCGGGTGCGGAAAAGAGACGGGAGGAAGCGATGCGGAGAACGGACTGGGGTGATTGGTCAAACCTGTCGATTCGGGAGCTGCGTAGGGTCATTCTCGTCCAGTTTGTATTTTTCGTTCTTCTTCGCGTCGGACGTGATGGAGGAAGGCTGAGCCTAATGTCTCCCAGTATTTAGTTACTAGTGTGACCTTTTTTTTAGGGATTCGTTGCCGATGAGTTGTTGGAACATAAGCAGACTCGGTGCGAGGTTTAGTTCGTCATGAAATATACGATGGGCTCTGTGTCTCGGGAAAGGTACGGACTTTGTATGATTGCCCGCCAGGTCGGACTTTAGATGTATCATAAATAGAGATAATCCCATTGAGCGTTTCTCTTCCACTACTTATATTTGCAAGTTCGACGGATAGTGACTCTAGAATTTCAGCATCAAAAGGTCCTTCATTATCAAAGCCCAGTGTATCGAGGAACTGAACAGGCTTGCCATACACGGATGCGGTATAACACTTCAGAGCTCGTGTACCTGTCACAGCGTGCTTTAGTACAGATGACAATAGTAATTGACACACTGCATTCACATCCTCCGAGGTCGTTGCCAAAAGCCGGCCGATAACCTGATCGATCTCGCCCGCCCAAGGCATCGATGAGTAAACTCGTCCTAGCTCCTGTGACGCTTAAAACCACTATCAATGAAATAGAAATGCCGGGTTCGTCGAGGATTTTAGGTAAATTTCTACCATTGTCGGAATCTGTAGTAGCTCGCGATAATGTAGTAGCTCACGATGATGGATTAGCAACCAACTCCATGTCATCCATACCCATTTCCAAGAAAGATGGCATATATTTGCTTGAGCCTAACATACTTAAAATGACTTGCGCGAATGGAGATACTGGCGATCTTGAATTTGGGGGATGCACTTGACTGAAATTCGATCGCTTGTTTGTGCCCTTCCATCTGATATCTAATTGCATATCCCATCCTTGACTAGCTGCTTGCAGTCCCGGTTGCGATGGTTTCGGCATAGTACCTGTGGTAGAATAGACTGCTAGTCCCAAATATCGTTGTGGACACGAGTGCATTCTCTCAGCCTTCTCGCCCTACACGGTCTCGAAGTCCTTAGACTCCCAAATTGAACAGGAAAATTCCGGCAAACGAGGTAAGAATTTTCATTGCTTCGAGTACCCCGCAGCCAATGGGCGTAGGAATGAATTCTCTTTTTGGGTTCGGAATACTAGTCGTATTTTGTGGCGTACTGCATCCGGGATCAACTTGTTTCAGCTGAATATCTACCAGATGCATCATCCGGCGCAACGTCTTTGGTAAGGTCATGAACGAAAAGTTTTGTCTCCTTGAAGAAGCATAACATAAACGTGTGTCCTAATCAAGTAAGATTTTAATGCACACGACCAGATATATCAGAGCCCAATGTACAAATACCCATTTTTCATTATACGTGAAAATTTTGATAGCTGGAAAGGCAAGAGAGCATACTATAGTTCATCATGACCCTTCTCTTCCACAATTTCCTCAACCTCGATTTTGATCGGTTCCTGGTCGGCAACTTTCTCCTTGTTAGCCAGAACCTCAGCCTCCGCTATAGCTGCATCAATCACAATGCCCTCGGGAAGCTTCTCCTTCTTGCCCTCGCCCATGCGGATCGCATCAACCCATGCCTCTACCTCGACTGATCCAAAAGTAGTGCCGGGATACTTCTTATACCACGCGCGCTTGCCATGAGTGGCAAGGAGGTGGACCTGATCAACACTCCCGAGCTTAAGCTCCTCGACCAATGATGTTGCAAGGGGGTTCGACACTGGCACGGAGTAGAAAGGGAAGAGCTTGTCTCCATGTTTCTTGTGAATGCCAGCCAACGACGCAACAACAGCCGATGGTGCTTCAGCGAACTCATCGAAGGGAAGGATAGCAAGAATGCAGGTAAGGCTCTTGTCATTAAGACATGCATGATGAAGTTCGGGCGATTGGGCAATGAGCGGGATCGTAGGCTTCTCGATGTGAATGGCGATGGGCTCTGCAGTGTTCTCATCCTTGAGGTTCGCATCGGGAGAAGCAGAAGGCTTAACAGGCTCTTCCACAGTCTCGGACTTGGCTGATGTGGCGGCGGATGAGGCATCTGAAGATTTGTGAGAAGCAGACGCCTTGGCGAACTTGGAAGAAGACTTTGAGGCCTTCTTGTTGTCCTTTTTCTCGTCCTTCGCCTTCGACTTCTTGGCATTTGCTGGGGGACAGTCGGGATTTGGGGTGGCGACCTTAGAGAGAAACTTGACCAGGCCTTCCTTATTGACCTCCCCATCATACACAATGGGTTCTTTGTCGCCTGCTGGGAGAAGAATCAAGGTCGGGTACTTGGTCACGCCATATTTCTTCACAGCCTCTTGCTCCTTGCTTCGAATCTGTGCCACGGGTATCAGGCCAGCGAAGTCAATGGCTAGAGCCCTAAGAGTGGCGCTGATAGCACCCTTTTCACTGAACAGGATGGCCTTAGGAGCTTCTGGAACATCCTGTAGCCACTCGTCCAGGTTCTTGTCCGTCACCCGCTTCACGATATTGGGGACCTTGTCTTTGACAGCATCCACAATCGCCTTCGCCGTGCGTGCACCTTGGTAGTCCTCGACAGTGGGCTTTCCAACCTTCTTGCTAGGTCGTACGATTTTGAGAGTTGGGAAACCTTGAACGCCCATCTGGCCGCATAAAGGCTTGTTGGCCTCATCGTCGCAGTTCACAGCGGCGACCTTTGCGATACCAGCGAGGGATTTGGCCGCAGATTCGTAAGCGGGCTTGAGGTTCTTGCAGTGGCCGCACCACGGCGCGTAGAATCTAAAAGGGTAAGGGTTAGTGGTTGCTAACAGTGCGAAGCGACATGTGTGAGCTTACTCGACAACCTATGAATGGTCAGGACAATGAATATAGAAACGCAGCACCTTGGTAGTCACGGAAACTCACAGAAGTGTAGTTGGACTTTGCAATCAACCTGTCATAATTTCCGCCATTGACCTGGAGCACAGCGGAGTTTTTGGTGTAGAGACTGGCATCCGCACCAAGGAACAGCGAGGCCGCAGCAGCGAGCAGGCAAGCTGTTGAGTGCACCATGATGTAGTCTGCAATACAGTTTTGGGGGGTGGAAAGGAAGTGGAGGGTGAAAAGGAAATCAAGAGTGAGGAGTGCAGGTGAAAGGCGTGGACCTGTATTATATGAAGTATGTCATGGGACCAAGGTTGGGCCCGTAAGGTAGCGGAGAGTGAATGAAGCCAGGTTGTCCTTTTTACCTGAAGCTGTGAGCTGCGCGACAGGGAAGGCGCGCATTGACGCCGACACAGCAACTGCAGGCGCGGGGCGGGGGTGCAGCGGTGCAAGCAGGAACGAACGACGAACAACAAACAACCCGCTCATTGCCCGCTCCGCTGTGCGCCCACCGATGCCAAGGAAGTCGCTGACCTCATCCACCAAGCTTCGTCACTTGTCTTGTCTTGATCTAGTCTCTCCCGAGGTCTCTTTCCCCCACCAAACCGTCAGGCAGCTTCCAACAGCTCCCACCAGCTCCATCCCGAGAGCTTCAAACCTCCTCAACCTCATACAGTTCTTCATCACCATCGTTACCACACAAAATGGCTGCCAACATCCCCGCAAAACTCAAAGATGCGCAGCTGACTGCTTTTGCGACCCGCGCTGCCCAGTTGGAGAAGCACAAGCCCATCATAGCCTACTGGCGTACGTCAATTCACTACCACCCTTACTGCTTCCCTGCCATGTCACTAAGAGCCCTCTAGTACGATTCTATATGACCCAGAAGATCATCGGGAAGAACCTACACCTCGCGGATGCCGAATGTACCACCTACACTACCAACCTCATGGAATCGCTCGAGACTACCAAGGCACAAAACCCATCCGAGGACGCATTGCTGGACGAGGTGGCCGCATACGCCTATTGTGAGCAGTTTGCGCTTCAGGTCTTCAGCAAGGGAGACAACGAGGTCCGGGGGAACAAGGTTACAAAGTGAGGGCATCTGATATAACTAGGCGATGCCAATTCGCTAACCTCCGTCAAATAGGGCTACGGCGGACACCTTCCTTGCAGCCGCCACGTTCCTCGAACTTTTGTCCGTGTGGAGAAACCCACTTGAGCCTGAGTCGCAATCTAAACTGAAGTATGCCAAATACCATGCTGCGCGCATCCTGAGAGCCATCAAGGCTGGTGAGGACCCGAATGCGTCCAACCCCAAGCAGGAGACGCCAGCAGTCACTCCTTCGGCCCTCGATCCCAATGATCCAGAAGTCCAGAGACTCAGCGATGGAGTTGCACAGATACCCACGCAAAAGCCATATCAGCCATATGTGGAGTCCGCACCAGACACGTCAGCCCAGCCTTCTCCCTCATTTCCTACATCAAGAGTAGCCTCGCCCCCAATCCTTCCTTCAGCACCCACAGGGTACTCGCAACCCGCTTCCCAGACACCTTTCTCGTCTCATGACGATGTTTCTCCTATCTCGCAACCTAGCAATTCTCGACAAGGATCGGTCGCATCAGTTGGTGGGGGATATTTCCCTCGCGTCGACGTGCCTACATTCACGGCCGAGACAGCGGCTCCGTCATTACCCACTGCCTCGTCACTAAACGATGAGCCGATGACCAGCCCATACCAAACTCCATCTGTTCCCCAACCACCGCTGCCTCCCTCTGCGCCCCCGCTGTCTGACCCTCAGACGTTTTATCAGAATCAGGCAACCTCACCCCTGGCCCACCCTACCCCAGCATTTCACTCTCCACAACCACCCCAGCAAGCTTCCCAGCCCGTCTTTC
Organism: Dendryphion nanum; assembly: GCA_020744415.1. Taxonomy (NCBI): domain Eukaryota; kingdom Fungi; phylum Ascomycota; class Dothideomycetes; order Pleosporales; family Torulaceae; genus Dendryphion; species Dendryphion nanum. Next base: position 37,712 of record JAGMWT010000008.1, read on the forward strand.
ATCCACCACCCCCACCACCACAACAGCAGCAGCAGCAGCAACAGCAGCAACAGCAACAATCAGGATTCGCATCGCTGCCGATGCAGAACCCATTTCAAGCTAACTCCATTCAGCCTCCACAACAGCATCACTATAATCCGCAAACGTTCACGCCAGCTCCACAACAGCCTCCACAACAGCAATACCATCAGCCAATTCCTGCACCCCAGGCAATGCACCAGGGTCCCTTCAATACCGACGAGGACTCGATTCTAGAGGCACAGAAACGTGCGAAATGGGCAATATCCGCGCTGAACTTTGAGGATGTGAATACAGCAGTCAAGGAACTGAAAACCGCATTGAAGGTCCTTGGTGCTAACTAGTATATATCTGAAATGTGTCGTTGATTCGGACGGGGAACTGCGGTAGCGACGTGCTAGATTTATATACCCCCTTAATTGTACATTTATTCTCTGAAGATTTATTTCACAAAATTCAATAATAATTAGCTACCACAAAATTTCTTCCATTACATTGGCTTTCATCTTTGTTTTATCCACACCGTACTCCTCAAACCATATTTAAATATTTTTAAAGCATCGATTCAATGTATATCGCAATTCGAACAATCGCTGGTGACGATAGTGGAAGCGCCACAGGATGACATAATCGATGCACGCACCACTTCAACGCGACCCGCGCCCGCAGCTTGGACATCACGTCTCCGATCCTCTCAACCGGCAGAAGGCAGCAACATTGGCATCATCATGCCTCTGCGCCCATCAGAAATTTCCCATCCTTGATGAGAGATCCATAAAATGGCTCCCATAATTCCCCTCAATGCCTCGGACATCTCCGAGAAGGCTCGGCGAGACCTCCTGCTGTTGCTCGAAGGTGTAAGGTAAAGGCACCGCTGCGCTATCTCGCACGTGCTAACCACGATGTCAGATTCGCGGAAAGAAGAATCTAGTTCTTGAAAAGGCGCTTGCAGGGCCGTTGAACTTGCTTGTCAAGTTCTCGACGCTGCAGGAGTATGGAGTTGATAAGCCGTTTTTCCTGGAGAAGGATAATGCGGATGGTTCGCAGCGGAATATTGTGTTTCTGGTGAGGGGAGAGAAGGCGAAGACTGTTATGGCTGTTGCTAGTAAGTTCTGTTCATGTTATTTCTTCTCCTACCTGCTTTCGACTCCAGGGACACGCATATTTGGGATTTAAATAGGCTATGCAGACATCTCCCACTCTGCCTAGTCAAGTCTTTCCCTACATTGATCACCATTTTCAAAAATTTCACAGCGTCCTTCATGGACTTCCACTCGCTTTACCACACGAGGAAAATCTAATCAGTGGCGCTGACACATGTTTTAGACCAGATCAAACGAATACGGCGTGACAGCGAAATCGAACACGAATTCTCAATCTTTTGGGTGCCACGGCGTACGATGGTATCTGACCAGCTGCTTGAAGAGGCGGGTGTTCTGGGTGAGGCGAGTATCAACGAATGGCCTTTACATTTTGTACCACTTGCAGAGGACGTATTGTCGCTGGAACTGGAAGATGCCGTAGAAGATCTCTACTTGGTATGCTTCCTATGATTCCTTCCATGCCGCGTGCTGAGACTAAACATTCACAGAGGAAAGATCCGACTTCGATATATCTCTCAGCAAAAGCATTGATGCTTCAACAACAGAAATATGGCCTGTTTCCCCGAATTATTGGCAAAGGCGACAACGCCAAGAGATTGGCTGATCTCCTCATTCGAATGAGGACCGAAGTCTCAGCTGGCGAAGATAACAACAATTCCGGACAGTCCTTCCTCGGATTAACCCCCAGCTCTTCCATCGACAGCCTGATTATTATTGATCGAGAGGTCGACTTCCCCACCGCTCTGCTCACCCAACTCACCTACGAAGGTCTGATTGACGAGAATTTCCATATCTCATCCAACCAAACCGAGATCGATTCATCCATCATTGGAGGCGCCGCAACACAGCCAGGGCAAACTGGATCAGCATCGACAAGCATGAAGCGAACGATCTTCATTGATCACAAAGACCCGCTCTATTCTACTCTCGGCGACGCCAACTTCGCCATCGTCGGAAACCTCCTGAACAAAGCAGCCCGCCGCTTGCAAAGCAGTACGGAACGCAACCAACTTGCCTCCAAAACCACCGCCGAGCTCCGCGATTTCGTCGCCAAACTCCCCGGCTATCAAGCCGAACAAGCCAGCCTCAAACTGCATACCTCGCTCGCAGAAGAAATCATCAAACATACCCGAACCGACATCTTCACCCGCTCCCTCGAAGTCCAACAAAACATCATGTCCGGCGCCGACCCCATAACCCAACACGACACCATCAACGAACTGATTGCCCGCGACGTCCCTCTCTCCACTATCCTCCGCCTTCTCAGCCTCGAAAGCACCACCAATGCCGGCATGCGCTCCAAAGACCTCGAAGCATTTAAACGCGCTATCATCCAAGCCTACGGCCCCCAACACCTCCTCACCATCTCCTCGCTCGAAAAAATGGGTCTCCTCTCTCCCCGCGGCGGCGTCAGTCTCGCGCTCCCAGCTGCGAAACCGGGGTCCGTGACGAACTACACGCCGCTTCGAAAGTCGCTCCGGCTGTGGGATGACGAGGTGAATGAGGCGGATCCGAATGATATCTCCTATGTATTTTCGGGGTATGCGCCGTTAAGTGTACGGCTGGTGCAGTCGATTATTCAGAAACAGACACTTGCCAATGTAATCAAGCCCGCAACGCACCCTGGCGCATCCGCGAGCTCCAATCCGCTGGCGCAAGGCTTGCGTATCTTTGACGACGCAACGAAGTATATTCGCGGTGGGACGTTTGACGAGACACAGGTTGGGGAGGAGAAGGCGGTTAAGGCGCGGAGTATGCTGAATGGGAGTCATGGGGATGGAGCGAAGACGGTTGTGGTGTTTTTCTTGGGTGGTGTGACGAGGGCGGAGATTTCGGCGCTTAGGTTTTTGGGGACTAGATTGAGGGAGACGGGTGGTGAGGGGAGGGGGAGCAGGATTGTAATTGCGACGACGGGGTTGGTGAGGGGGGAGGGAATTGTGGGTAGTGCAATTGAGACGGCGAGGTTTGGGTAGGAGGGTTTGGGTAGGAGGGTTTGGGAGGAATGAGTGGAGCTGTGGATGAACTTTCAATATGCAGTTCATCTTCACTGGCTTCATCCAGCCTTTCGTTGTAATGCACATGTTGCTTTACTGAAAAATCAACGTGGAAATCTTTTATACGTTTATACAATTCCAGGGGTTTGCCTCTATTGAACACCATGTTCCTGCATCGGAGCAATGCACGATGTCGAGTAATTATGTATTTTTGCTCGACAACAACCCATGGCTGATGGAAAGACGTGATTCATTGCGTCCTCTTGATAAATGCGTTCTGATTGGTTCAAATCAATCAGATTCACATTATGCACTCGACAATAACTGGGAAACATTAAGTTGTCAATGTTTGTATTTTGTATAAGTCAGGATATTTTATCAGGAAACATGACTGGGGTGAGGTGTCTATTCCATTTTCTTGGGGTGTTTTGGTCAATGTGTAAGTAAATTGGAAACAAGGCGTGGAGAGTCGGACGTGAAAGTTAAGAAGAGAATGACGACCGACGTAGGAAAGATAATAAACGAAAGGGAGGTACGATCTTGCTAGCGCGGTAGGGATGGTGATGATAGCCGCGGTGAGTTGTTTATGGGCAGGAATTAGAATGACTCGCGCGCGTGTCCATACGTATTGGTAACGAGTACTGTGTTCGAGTAGACTGAGTAGCTGAGTACCGATATCCAGAATATACCTACCCTTTCCATTTATCGAGAATGACATGATCTCGAAACCAGTAACGCATCGGAAGTGGTAGGATGTTCGAACTTCTGGCGTCAGTAATTGTAAATAAGGTTACGATTCTCCGGCATGTTACCTGCTCTTATCTATGCCACTGTGAGTCGCGACCCGTCAGATAACAATTGTACCATGGTACAGGTTGTCGTGCACACCCTTAAACCCGCCATCGCTTTAGTACGGACGATAGGAGGCTGCCGCCTACTAATAGGTTCCAGAACGGCCGCTGCTAAACGTAAATATCGAGCTGGGTTAAAAGTAGTAGTTTTGGCGACATAAAGCCACACTGGAGAATTCCGCAACGATGCACTACTACTATATTCTCATTCCCGCTCGTTCATGCAATGGATTCGGTATATGCCCCTGGCCCCCGTCCAGGCCCAACTGTGCGGATTGAGGCAGCGTCGGCGGGATGCAGGTGTCTTTTCGGCGGCATGAAGGCGGACTGGTATAAGGTTGCAAGAGCCTGCTGGTAGTTTCGAATAGATATGCAATGGAGGGGAAGCTCCAGAAGGTGCGACGAGATATCGAGAAGATTTACTGTCCTCTGACACGAAACCTGGAGATACCAATGGGGTACATACAATACTTGAAGCCGACATGGAAAAGACCGGATCTTCAGTGAACGGCAGTGGACGGATGGTTCTTCGGGATGAATGTGGAGAGAAGGCCCATATGCTCGGTGCCTGGGATGCGGAGGGTGATTTCTGCCACGTGGGAATATCCTGGCTTGCGCGCAAATGCATGTGCGGTGGCGGGGGTGTTTTTTCCTATCGGCCCTATAGGATTACCCCAAGCTCTTAATTTCTGGATTAATACCCTCCAGAGTTCTTTCCATGTGTTGACGGCCCACTGTGGTGGATAGAAAGGCGTTATGCGATCACAAATCCTGGGACGGTGTCTGGTCGCCAAAAGCACGACATGTTTGGCCTGGAATACTACAAGTCAGGGGAAACAGTGGGTAGAAGATTCGCAAGACACCTATTGCCAATTAGAGAGACTGGTCGTGCAGACGGCAATTCGGATCAGATAGCGGGATTGGGTGTTCCTAATGCCGTTGGAGAAGCCCTGAAGCGTTCAGGTGGCATTTGTTAAGGCTATCCTGCCAAAAGGGGGTTGGGGAAGCCGAATGACAGGTTTCAGATGGATTATCGAGCACGAGGGTCTTGCAAGGCAATGGAGGCTAGGATAACCCGGCAGGCGTGAGGGTGCGGCGCTGACTCGTTTATCTGCGACTCTACTATTTGATTGTCCTTGGCGTGCATGTGAAGGCGTTTGATTCTCTCTGGCAAAAACGTTTTGTGGTGGCGGACACGGGAGGATTGCAGAAAACGCGAGGGTGAAAGGCATGGAGAGGCGTGGAGAGGCGTTGTGGATGGTGAAAGGCGTCGGATGATGGTCCTCGCTTATGGCGTGATCCCGGTCTAGATTCGGTTTAGCGCAGCAACCTGCCAAGCCTTCTAGAAGTGGGGCGTCCCTGTCTTGCGCGCTTTTTTGCCATTACCTTATTTCGAGGTTCATCCATTCACCGACTTCACTCTCACTTTCACTTCTCTCACTATGTCATCTACCTGAGCTCCCTTGTCATCGCTTTTTCCAACACTGCTTCTTTCTCCTTCTGGCTTCAACAATTCCATTCTGCCGTTGTGATCATCATGTATCGTCTCTCCGTTCAACCTTCAGTGCATTCTGATGGACTAGCCAAAGGCGTCCGACTCCGCAACCTTGCACTTTAAAAGGCAATACAATGGGTTCCTTTCAAGCATTCCAGCCTGTCCAGCCCGCACACCCTACCCCCTTTAGGCCTTCACTCCCCAGGCCGTCGGCTATCGGATACCTTGTCGATGGTCCGGGAACGGGATGTCGCTGGTAGAATTTCGGCGAGATAGAAACGCCGCCGTGAATCAACTACTGCAGGGTTAGCTGCTTCTCAGTGGAGCAATACACCGAAGACACATGCCGTCTCAACAGTGTGAGAGGACTGAACACCTTCTCTATTTCCAATTCTGACAGCCCATCTGAGTGGACCCCTTGATATCACTCCCTCCTCGGTTGCATGAGTTCGCCACGAACATGTCTGGAGATCAGTCCAGTCAACCTGCAATCGCGGGTACATATCCAGGATTCAATTCGAGTCTCCACAGTATCGCCGAACCATTAGTCCTCTGTTAAGGGAGACCATGCTTGCCTATAGGCCCATTTACCATGCTCAAGTTGTGACGCTGCGTATTCGAGGAATTGGACTGCGGTTCCGCCCATACGTATACACGTGGGAAATGCAAAAGCTGTGGCCAAAGCTTGTTCTGCACCGAGCTTCCTTTCTTCCATTCACTTTCACTTTCCCCCCCTCACTCACCCGCCTCGCCCCTCCTCACCACCCTGCACACACGGAGGATCGACTCATACACCAGCATGCCAACCTCAACTTAGCGACTCACCGACAACGCCCCCGGAGAGGATCCTCTATCCTTTGCTTCACTCCGACGTCTTATACCAACACCCTACCACCTGCCATAACACCCCTCTTGATCACCATCTTACCCTGCCGCTTTCGCTGTTGCTGTCGCCGTTCGCCTTCGCTGGCATAAAAAATGACGTCGGTTCTCGAGCCCGAGTCCGGACTCTGGTACTCTCTCTGCTGGCTTGTAGTGATAGTCAGGCTTTGGTCGCGCCGTTTACATCTTGGATCATGGAAAGCTCTGCAGTTGGACGACTATCTCATCCTCCTAGCCATGGTACAGCCGAATTATTATTTTCTCCGGAGAGGCACAGGCTAACCAATTGAATTCCAGGCCACCGACACGGTTGTCATGGCTGTCATGCACGAAATCGTTCTCACCAGCAGCAACCTCATCGCACCCGGTGAGGATGTGTCGCAATTCTCCGCGCAAGATATCGCCAATCGAGTTAAGGGCTCTAAGATGGTTCTTGTCGTCGAGCAAATGCAAATTGTCACCATATGGCTGGTTAAGGCTTGCCTGTTACTAATGTACCGGCGCATGACGTGAGTACCACCAACCTGGCAACTCAAGAGGTTGAAGCTAATGCGCTGTTAAAGCCTTCTTCTTCCACAACACAAGGTTGTTATCGTGACAGCCGTCTACGTTGCACTAGGATTTGTAAGTATCATAGACCTAATTGGAGCCGAATATAACACTAACATATGTTAAGGTCATCATGGAAATCCTTTATTTGGGAGTCTGGTGTAGGCCATTCTCGCAGTATTGGGCGGTGCCTCCAAATAGCAGTATGTCAGCCCCCATCGTCGAAGCCGAAGCCCGCGCTAATTCTCGACCAAGTCCAATGTTCAGCTGCGACGAATCATCTCATCACCAATGCAGTCTTGAACATATCCTCGGATTTGATAATCATAGCCATACCGATGCCGCTGCTCTTTAAAGTGAAACTCCCGATGAAGACAAAGGCGGTACTGCTTTTCATTTTCATGATTGGCATGTTCACGGTAAGCGACAAATGCATCGGACCCCTGCAAGATGCACGCTAACCCTAGCAGATCATCGCCGCGGCTCTAAACAAATACTACTCTTTCAGGAACCCTTTCGGGCTGGAGTGGACTATTTGGTATCTTAGAGGTGAGTCCATCATTCCAACTTGTCTAAACTGAACGCCGTCCTTACGTGCCGAAGAATCATACACAGCTATCCTATGCGCCAACCTGCCCTTGACATACCCTCTCATCCAAAAGCTGTTCAGGCTCAAGAACTGGAGCTCCAACTCCTATGGTGCATCCAACAACCAGTATGGTCAGCGATCAAACATCACAGGCACCATCTCCGGCATGAAGAGCCGCCATCGCAACCAGAAGCTCCCATCCCACGCCAGCAGCCACATGGCCAGCATCCGCAAGACCGAAAGCCAAGAAGGTATCAACGAAACACGCGATCGTGAGGATAATGATGTCGGCCCATTGCGAATTTACCAGAACACTGAATTTACTGTGGAGACAACCAGTGCACTCGAGATGGGAATCTTGGAACCACCCAAGAACGAAATCAACATCAACGTGAGCAGGAAGAGCGGGAGTAGCGACGAGTCCGCACGCAGCAACAAGTCTCCACGGCGCAATGGTTATTGAAAATGCGTTGAAATGTCTATGTATGAATGTGCTTGGGCGGACTTCTGATTTTGGACTCTCTCTCTCTCTCTCTCTCTCTCTCTCTCTCTCGCGTTATGATACCCCGGGAACTTAGCCTGCCTTGCAACTTCCAATTAATGTCCTAACTCTTATCTATCGTCTCGTCCCACATTGCCGGTCTCTCTCTGCCCCGCTCGGAGAATACATTGCGCCGTTGCGTTGCACAATTTGACAAAGATTGCTAATAGGCTTAGTGTGCACGTAACCATTGGCCTATTGCCGAGGTAGGTCTCAGAATATTTTCTGTCCGCCGCTCTCAGTCCGGAACTCGTCCGCGTCGTCCCCAGCGCTCGAGCCACCCTAAAGATATCCCGGTTACGATGCAGTATCTGATGCGGTATCTGATGCGATTCCGAACATTTTTTGCACATTGTTCGGTATCCCGTTTGGCGTGCGGGATCTCGGGCATGAACGTGGTGTGTGATTGGATCTTGGTGGAACACCGATGCACGGTCCACCCGCAGGTCTGGATTTCCATTTTTGATTAGTTTGTAAGAGTGCAAGAATGATGAATAGGATTTGTATTGGAAAAGTTTGGATTGGGGCCATTTATATAAGGGCAATGTCGGCCATATGTTTTTGATTTCCACAACACTTGAGTTTTACCTACCTATTCGACTGACTGTGGCTTCCTAACTTCTACTTCGTCCTACTGCAAGCAAAATACCCAATCTGTTTTTCTGAAATACTTCATCATGGTTTCGATACTCAGTTCGCCTATTGAGTTGCCCTCTGGACTCGTTCTTCCCAATCGTCTCGTCAAAGTACGCCTCCCTTCTCCAGCTCTTCCCCATCTCTTTACTAACAATTCCAGGCCGCAATGGCCGAAGGAATGGCTACAGACTCCGACCCAACCGACAAACACATCAGCGCATACACCACCTGGGGCTCCGGAGGCTGGGGCTCCATCATGACAGGTTCACTACATCCCCCAAGCCATTTTATCTTCGAACCTCATACTGACCTCTCCCCCAGGAAACGTCGAAGTCTCACCAGTTTACCGCGAATCCAATGACACCGTCCTCGCCAAACCCTCCCCCTCCCCCACCACCCTCTCAGCCTGGAAATCCTGGTCCCACGCCACCCAACGCGAAGGCTCCCCAGGAATCGTTCAACTCGTGCATCCCGGCCGTCAAAGTCCCCCCAAAGCAGGCGATCGACCGTTCTCCGCCCCAGCCATCGCGCCTTCCGCTATCCCGCTCAATATCGGCGATGGACTTCTTGAACGCGTGCTTGCGAAAGTCGTGTTTGGGACACCGCGTGCGATGACGGTGGCTGAGATCAAGGAGGTCACGGAGCAGTTTGCGTATGCGGCAAAGATGAGCTATGAAGCGGGATTCAAGGCCGTGGAATTGCATGCGGCGCATGGATATCTGCTCAGTACATTCCTGTCTCCGAAATTCAACACCCGGACCGACGACTACGGCGGTAGTGCGGCGAAACGCGCGCGCATCGTCGTTGAGACGATTCGTGCTGTTCGCAAAGTCGTGCCTGCGTCGTTTGCTGTCGGTTTGAAGCTGAATAGTGCGGATGTAGCGGGTGCGGAGAATATGGAAGAGAGTCTCGAGCAAGTCGGTCTTATTGCTGCGGAGCAAATCGACTTTCTGGAGATCAGTGGCGGGACGTATGAGAATCCGACGATGTCGACTGGGAATGTGAAGTCGAAGCGGACGAAGGATAGGGAGGCGTTCTTTTTGGATTATGCGCAGGCTGTTAGGGAACGGCATCCGAATCTTATCCTCATGGTGACTGGAGGGTTCCGGAGTCGTGAGGGGATGGAGAATGCGCTGAAGAGTGGGGCGTGTGATTTGATTGGGGTTGCGAGACCTGCGGCTATTTGGCCACACTGGCCGAAGGAGACGTTGTTGAATGAGAAGGTTAAGGATGAGGAGGCGATACAGTCGTTAGATCCGGTAAGGCCGCATTGGTTGTTGAGGATGATTCCTCTTAGGTTGATTAACATTGGGGCGGACTCGGTATGTTTACTTCAACTACGAAACTGGAGACAGGAATTTTGCTGACTTTCTTAACAGTTGTACTACGCGAAGCAGATCGGGGTGATAGCGCGTGGAGGAATACCGGTGCCGCCGCCAAAGTATTGAGAACTTTTGATGATTGTCCCTGCAGTCCATTGTACGAAAATCCAGCATGTAGTACGCGAGTAGTTACCGATTACGGAGAAATGGTTTCGTGAAGAGGTTCTTTGAGGCGAAGAGAGCTTGAGGATTTGACATGAAGTCAAAGTGTAAAGATATAGTGGATTGACGAGACCTGATTGACTTTTAAGGCGCAAAGGAGTACCAATACTACATACTTGAGATCGAATAGACTAATTTCAATAGAAGACATGCTAAAAAAATAAGAAACAATAAAATTTGCTTTCAATAACGTTAATATTTGACACGCCAGAGGACATCTAGATTCCTAAGCCACTGAATTAAGAAGACTATGAGATAATGACCGCGATCCTCGAACTAGCAATTTGATCGATCTATAAAAGCTGACATTGGTACCAGTAACATATGTGGATAGTGATACACGCTACTACATATTCAACTCGCGCTGCACCATTACTCTTGGTGAATTTTTCTGTTGAACAATTGCGCAAAAGGGTTTGGGTAATGGCAGGTATTCCATTCTCCCCAAATCTTGCAGTTCCTGTAGTGCGATGCGAGTGAATGTTGTTCTGAGACATTTCATCCTAGGGCGAATACTGCCTGAAAAGTAACGGTTATTTAGTCCTGCTTCTTTGCAGCAACTTTGCCTCCTCCTTCCTTCTCCGTTCCCGGTTCTAGCGCCCTCCATTGTGGATGCGCATGCAAGGCTGATCATACGCAGGTCCCAAGCGCGCGTTTGGACTCAGCTCCCGGCGGTCGGAGTCTTGTAATGCCTCGCCGCAATCCCTCCATTTCCAGCTGCTATGTCTCGTCCTTGACATCCTATGATTGCCAAATCACAAGAGTCGTTCTTCACTTGATGTTTCTGCCTGGTTTATTTCTTAGATGTCTCTAGATTTTACTTAGTTCGCACCCTCGGCTTCAACTTACATCACGAGGCTCCTCCTTACTACAACGTCAACTGCGGCAATGTCGTTTCTTGCTCGCTTTTCTTTATCAAAGTATCGAGAACATCGCGAAAACAAAAGCAATGAACGTGAGCGTGAACGTGAGCTTGAACGCGAACGTCAACGCGAACGAAGGTATTCTAGACGACATGGTCGAAGCAGTCCGGCATGTATTCCAACTGTTATCCGACAACCAACTCCAAACTTTCCATTTCCCATTCCACATGATCTACCAATACAGCAGTCCTACTCGCCGCTTATCAGTAAACTATCAGTGGACCTTCGGCTCATGATCTACGAATATGTTTTTAGCGATTCCGGACATCTGCTGCACATAGTCCCGTACGATGACCACTCCGGTTTTGTTGGGCGATGGCGGTGTGACGATCGGGATAGTGTACACCCGAGATGGCAGCATAGCTGTTTTGGTAGATATAGAAAAGGCGATGGCATTACTGATGGCGGTACTGGCCACCGACTTCAACCATTGAAGTGGGTGAGTATTGACTTGTGCGATATGCAGTCTTATTTGAGTCGATGCTGATCAGATCAGGACCGCCTCCTTGGCCTGGTTTTGACATGCCGTCTGGTGTATAGTGAGGCCATCGAGTCACTTTACACCGCACCCGACTTTGACTTCAAAGGTGCAAAGGGTGTCCTAGCGTTCAAATCTATAATTACACCTGTTCGCTGGCAGGCAATCCGTTCAATGTCCATCTCCACACTTTTCTTGACGCCCTCAGAAAAGCAACGTTCCAATTCAGACTATCCACCTGAGGTATGGAGTCTGTGGTACCAAAGCTGCGAAGCAATTGCCGAGCTGCCCAATCTTCGCAAACTCAATATCGACATCATCATTTGGCATGATTGGAACTTCGAGAACACAGCTAGCATGGATGTGGACTCTCTTGTTTCCGCTCTGAAGCCTTTGTCATTTATCAAGGCATCCCATTTCACTGTCGAATTGAACTGGGCTTTAGGAGACGCAGTCATAAGTGCACTGGGGGCCATTAACTACACAATAAGTGTATCTACGAAACCCTATGATAGGGCCTTTCATATATGATAGAAATAATGTGGGGAAGTAGTGAATTGAGGAGAACTGAAATATGTTGAGGCGTTAGGGGGTACCGAGACTATATACGGGAGAGCGAACAGACTATACTATATATGGGTAGCTTCATGGGATAAGTAATCAAGGCACGTGATGAATATGTTCACAAATAAACTACGAAAATATTCTTCATTGTTGGAATTATTTTAAGCTGGTTAGTAGAAAACACTTCTTGGAGTTTTTCTCCTCTGTTTATCACATAAATTCTGGAGATGATCCATTATTTTGATCCGGCATCTCGAAACATCACAACTGTCATTTGTTGAGTTACGAATTGAAAGTGATTGACTTGGTTAGCAGGTATCATAAATTATAGCATACATATCTCATGAACAAGAGGCAAAACAACGCACCCAAGAATATTATTTGATAGAACAAAGCATCTGAACGAAATTAGACATCAACAAAGGACAGGTTAAATACTAATACAAGCAGGAAAACCATTCACTGATGTCCAAAATTATCTATGTCTCTCACAATCATCCCAGACCTAAACAACAGGCTGAATTCGACCTTCTTCAGTTACTCTCATCGGTGGGGTATTGTCCAATAGTTTACAAGCGCTAGCAAATAGCGCAATGGTGTCCGCAATATGATCAGGGGCGGTAACGTCCTGAGAACCAGCATTGCCGCCTTCTTTAGCCAATTTTTTAGCCGATTTCCAGCCATAAGCCGGATGCTCGACATTTGAGATCAAGCCACCTAGAAAATCACTTTCTACCGTGAGATCGTCCAGGCCGACGATTTCCTCACCGACGTAAGGATTAGGATGAGGCTGTCGCCAAACATGTCTACCATGAGTCATCTCGTGCAACAGCACTTTGTCTAGCAAGGCGTAGGCATCTAGAGAAGATCAGTGCGAACCGAGTTGCGGGCAATTTCAAACATGACACGTACCTATCTCGGTGAAACCAATGTTGGAAGCCGCCGCTCTTACGACTAGACGACCTATCTTTGTCCTCTTTCGGACATCATCTGCCATGATGTATTCCTTGCTTTTAATCCAGTCGACGAACCAAGGACAAAGCTGTATTTGAGTAGAAAATTGCGGATCCACTCTAAGTCTCCTAAACCGGGTAGACCAACTTGTCTCTGGATCGATTGTCACCGCTAGCGCAAGATTGTCACCTATATCTTCTAGGAGACTTGACAGCCAACTTTTGATCTTTTTCAGAAGTCTTTTTGTCTTTGAATGAGTCCCTCTTCCTCAGCAGTTCTTCTGTTTGTAGTAATGAAATGTTCCCGTTGCTGATGAATAGTTTAGCAAACTAAGTCAGCAGTACAGAACGACACCTACTAGTTTCTTCAAAGATATCTTGCTTCTCCCCTTTGACTTTTCTAAACCGGGAGTCGTCACAGTAAATGACCTACATTCTGATTCAGCTATTCAAAATTATACTAACATTCGATCTAGTTTACTTACGACATCTGTAGGGCCCGCAACCTTTTCAACTCGATAATTTCTCTGTACTCCTCTCAAGACGTCGCTTACTTTCGTCATATCAATATTCTGGGGGTTCACTCCGGGCTTTGTGAAGAGATATCGAATCAAAGCCTCCGTCTCGTTGTTACGGGGGGAATGATAAAGACGATTAAGTGCAGAGTCTGTCATTTGAAAAGAACTCGTCATCGCGGTCCTAATATGTGTTTCTATACCGAGGCTTGTGCATGACGCATCGATCTGATAGCACGTGGAAATACTGGCAAACAGTGTGATCGCAAACGGGTAACATTGAATTATCAATTTTGGAATGAGCAGTGAAAGCAGCACTTCGCTAATGATTTTCGCTGTAGATATGTTATCCAGCGTGGCTTAATCCTCTGGTTTCTGGTTACCTATCGCGGACATAAGCACTGCCAATATCACGACGCGAAGAAGAGGCGAGTATGTCGCGGATTCCAGGCATAGCCGCCCGGATTCTCTTTCGCGGCGAAGCAATCCAGATTTGGGGTCCTGGGCCCCCAGTTGCAAGGCACCACCCCAACAGGGAGATAGCAAATCTATGCGCGCAAATCCTATCTAACTCAAATATCTAATGGCGCTTCTCGCTTCAATTGATTCTGCTAGCTAAGCCCCGGAAATTGTCTCCTCGTGATGGTCCTGCATTCCTTCAATATATTCTGTTTCATGCCAAGTTGTTGCAGTCGCATAAAAGGTGAATTTGAGGGACAAATATATTCAACCAAGTTAGGTCTATAAGATTCAAGTTTTATGTGCCGCATTCATACAGTATTTTAGCAAAATGAGCCCCATGTTACGCCCGAGGCTCTGTAAAGATCACAGAATGGAGCCTTATGGACAGCTCGATAAAGGCGACTTCCAGCATGCATCACTTCGATTTTGAGAAGGACAGCGTTCTTGCACTTTCCAAAATTTAAATTGTTTTTCTAGAATGATCATGTTCAACTATATTTTAGGTTTCTTTTCCATTTGTACGGCTTCAGCATACGTTGTCCCTTCTCCAACACCAAGCATCACTACAATTGTACACCGAGAAGAAGCGACAGCTATACCTACCTTCACGTTCGGGCCTAACTCACGGTACTTCCCTCCAGAGGTATTATATGAAGTACCCTTGTTGCGACTCAACTAATTTGCTCCAAGGTAACAGTCCCTGAGCCTTCTGGGGATTCACTACAAATATACCCAACCGGCCTTCATGAGGATCTCCCCCATAATGGCATCGACATTATTCTTGGCCCGGATCTGCGTAAACGTATCAAAGAAACTATGCAGAGAGATTGCAAAGATAAACCTCAAGAACAATGCCGCGACTCCTTAATCCCAATCTTTCATAATACCGATGTCTCCAAGCATACCAAACGATTTTTACTTGTTGGAGGAGCCATTATAGCCGGTCTGGTTGCACTCGTCGTAGCACAAGCCTTCATATTACTCGGAGAGTCAGGTTATTTAGCAACAGACAGCCCACCAAAGCGTGTCAATCTTAACTACGCAGATTTACACCAAATCCAATCAATAGGTTCTGTGAGTAAACTTGCCTATGTCACAGGTAGCGTTGTACTTCCGACTACGATAACAATGGTACAACCAACGGCAACACCGACCCAGTCAGTAAGCTCGCCTGGATGTCGCTGTATAGTCTACTAATTATTAGTAGAACTTTTGCGTC
Organism: Dendryphion nanum; assembly: GCA_020744415.1. Classification (NCBI taxonomy): domain Eukaryota; kingdom Fungi; phylum Ascomycota; class Dothideomycetes; order Pleosporales; family Torulaceae; genus Dendryphion; species Dendryphion nanum. The sequence goes on from JAGMWT010000008.1 coordinate 53,028, forward strand.
TGTGGAGACACTAATCTCGGATCGGGATGGACACAAGGCTGGTGATATAGTTTTTCATATTCCGGAATCAGTAGCAGCTCGCATGTACGACTATCTTGCAATGATCGGATCTTCGTCGGCCAGGGATGATTGTGCTAAGGCAAAGGGTAAGAGGCGCGATATCTCAGCCTGCTACCCTATCGTACAACAATATGCCCAAGCCTTGAATGCGGAGCTGAAAAACATTGTCGAGATTTCCAAAGAGTTCATACCAGGAGTTCCAGCGCCAGGCCAGCCTATCAAGTTCCCAGTTCCAAACCTCAAGATAGCTGATATCCCAATGGCGATTTCAATTGCACGTAAAGATGTATTAAAAGGAGCAAATGTACCCGAAATGGGAAAGGAATTTGACATAGCTTTCATCGCCGCCGCCTCTTTAGCAATCACCGTTGTGTTGCACGTCGTCATGGGTGCTGGAACGCGAACCTTGGATTTTTACACGCCCAAAGATATGGTCCTTACAGATCTGAAGGAAGAAGATATTGAGTGTCCAGAGGAAATAATGTGCATTGACAATACTTGTGGGGCACAGATAGAATTTACACAGATGCCGGAGAGAAGAGCGATCTGCCCAAAGGTACGTCTTGCCACCATATTTCAACAAGATACAGAGATTTAATACCAGTTCCAGGGTAAGTACGAGGGGTGCAGATGTAATCGAGTTCTTTACCCTTATCACGCAAATATACCTGCCAAACAGATGGATCAACAATACGATTGGCTCCAGCAACTCATAAAGCACTATGAAAACCCGCCACCTCCATTCAAAATTACTTGCGAAGCAGACAGGGAATACCTTTCTGATAGTAAATTGAAATTCCAAAAGTAAGTTTCCCTCACCAGTAATTCTCTGTGTGTCCAACTCACAATCCAAATAGACAAATTGATGCGGCGTGTGCAAACCACCAAGACCTCGCAAAGAAAAACGGAAATATTGGCCATACATTCAAAGAAGACGGATTCGAATATAACTTGATCTGGAACGGAGGTGGCGTGAATGGAGAGAAGGAAACATGTAATTTCGACTGTCAGACAGTTTTTTCGGCATTCTTGGACGACGATAAATGTAAGTCAAATAAAACAGGCTCTTGGGTCTCGACACTAGCACTGATCAACATTATACAGGCATGTTTAATGGAGGCCTTCTGAAAGTAGGCATTGCTGAAACAGATTGCGGCAGGGCTGTTTACAACGTCTTCCAGGTCAACAAACCTCAACCACCCCCGCAAACACCGAGACCGGGCTGTCGAGTAGCAGGTTGTTATCCAGCATGAGCACTAGGAAGGCTCTCCTAGCAGCTGTCGCGCGTTTGGTTTTTTGATAGACATTTCTAATCTCTTTTCGTGGTAGCATCGTTCATCAATGCACATATCAACTGAAATATTCTGCCTTGGAAAACATTATTCCTTTGATGATTCAGATTCTCAAACCATTTGCTATTCACTTTTCATCTGTCCCTTGCCACCGTATATCGTTCCCGACTGCACAAAACAACATAGAAATTCCCTCTAAGATACTTCCATATTGATGTAAAACAAGCCATTGTTCACCAAAGATTCGTAACTCGCATTAGACGCCATCAAAGTCGCATCGATCAAAAGAATCACATCATTTCGCCATATTATCAGGTACCAATCAGCAGTCAAGAAATTTCACGGTTATCTCGTATACATCGTGTTCCGAATCGAGGCGCTCCGACACGAACGCCATTCACGTGATTCGTCGCATCGCAACCACCGCCTCCGAACCCTGAAACTGCCTATACGCCTTGCACAGTGCACGGTGGCTTGTTTGAGGAGAGGGAGACACGGGCTACGGAATTTCTTGCAACTCATGATTGGTGATTTCCTCTGGGGACTTGTGCAAGAATCTTCGCGGAAAGTCCGAACGAAGCATTCGGAGAATCTGATCATCGGTGCGGGGCATTTAAACCTTGCTCTTCCCCCGGAGATGGTCCCTGATCGATCATCCAATCCGATATTCTAACACTGCACTGCCATTGTCACCACTCTCATTCAAACATCCATTGTTCGACATTGCGCACTGCAATTCTTCCATGTCATTCACCGAATCTCCCATCCTCGCCGCAGGCTCGCCTAAGCTTGAAAGTGCCACTTACCAGGCTTCGTGCCACTGTGGACGTTTCGAATATTCAGTCACGCATTCGCCACCACTCACCGATCCGAGATCTGAGGTAATAGACTGCAATTGCAGTATATGTACTAGAAATGGTTATCTTATTATCCACGTGCCCGAAGCGAAGTTTAAGTTGGAGAAAGGGAGTGAGGACGAATTTACGGTAAGACCGCATTTCCAGTCGTGTATAAACCTCGCGCCTTAGAACCATTTGATTGACGAATGAGGAATGCCAGACGTATACATTTGGTCCAAAACACAAAGTAGCTCACTATTTTTGTCCTTCATGTGGGACTAGTTGTTTCTGCAAGAGCCTGGATCCTGGATTCTTCGCGAATATGAAGGCGGTAAATGTGAGGATGTTCAAGGACGTGGAATTTAAGAGTTTGCATCTCAAGTTCATGGATGGGAAAAGTTATTAAGAGAGTTGAATATCTTGTAAGAAAACAATAATATATTTAGGCCGACAGGCTTGCTTGTTTGCGTTGTTTGCACGAAGGGCGTAACAAATTCTTATCAGTGATCAAAAGAGCGACTATGGACGATGGACGAAACGAATCTTCCCATCAGGAAGAGTTTAGGAGTTGTTTTGATGCATCTCCCGATTCCCCTTCCTGCTCTACATCCCATCCGGCTTTGGCATCTCAACCTCCGCCATTTTCTCCCCATCCCACTGCAAACCCCCCGGATATCGATAACCCGGCGGCCCAAATCGCCAATCACCCTGCTCGTCATACTTCATACCTGAAATTTATCAGTCTACATTCAGTCTTCATAAATCACCAAACATACCTGGCGAAGTTGCTGAAAAAATCTCCGGAATCTTGACACCCTTTGGTAGATCCCCCGCATATTCACTTTCGACTTCGATATGTGCACATGAGGGATAGATCTGAGCTGAATATTCACGGACGCCGGGCCAGATTTGGTCGACGCGGAGGAGATATTGGCCTTTGGGTGTTTGTTTGGGGAGAGTGGCGATCATCTGAGGATTGAGTTAGGAGTGGATCGAAATGATGATAGAAAATGTGAGTGGACTTACGCGGGTACCCCCTAAGGGAAGCCAGAAGATAGGATTGTCGGTGTTGTTGCGCAATTCGTAACCGAGAGTGAAGATCTTGACCCATTCGCCACTGCCGTCGTATGTGTGGATCTTCTCTCCCGCGGGTACGCGGGAGAGATACATGCCTGCAGGGCCTGAGTGGCCAATACCATACGCCTATGCGATTTCAAGATTAGCTGACCTTCTTCGTAATATCTCCAACAAGGCATCATATCACAGCACCATTTCAGGACGACATACTTGCGGATCATACGACGCACACACCCCTCTCCCATCCGGACAATTATCCCACTGAGCTAAAGCCGGATTATCCCAGTCGTACGGACTATAAGACCACGCAACAAACTCAATCGTATCTCCAGCCTTGACCTTCAAAGTTGAGGTCTTATTCGCATGGGCCAGGCTGTCGCGACCACATCGGACAGAGGTAGGAAAGTCATCGGGGAAGACTGGGAAGTTCCATTCTCGCGGCCAGATTTCTACTTTGGATTGATCGGCATAGGGTGCTGTTTTATTGCTGAGGATGTGAGGGTGGGTTTAGTGAATGGTGGGAGCGGGGCTGGTACCGGATGTATTGGAGAGGGGATTGCCAGACGCCGTTATGGGCTAGGCGCACGAATACGTCTGAAAGTATTAGCTCGGAGATCGTTAACAGAGAAGGGCGGAGTTCTTTCGTACGATGTGCCTGGCAGACGGAGAATGCGGCCAGACATGTGACCAAAAGTGAGAAGGACGGCATGATGTGAAGTTGTGATATGTTTTAGTTCGAGATCGAATCTTATTGCGTCTTTGGAAGAGTCTTATACAATTCAACGTGACAGCGCAATTGGTGCAATTATCAAGACGTCCCGTGCATAACGTTCATGTGCAGACATCGCATGATCAACCAGTATGGGACTCTTTAATCTAGAAGTAGTATAGCCTTACATACCACCCGCAACCCATTCTGTTGCCGACCGATAAATAATCTAGGGCCATTAAGAGTATCTAGACTACTCGTACGAGAAATTGTCTATTCCTCTTACTTTTCGGACATTAGGAAGTAGGGTTACTATTAGAGAGAGATATATACAGAAAGGCACCAGAAAGGCACCAGAAGTGCTCTTTCTGAGGTCAAAGGACTTGTTTTGGTAGTCAGTCATTACTCTAGAACGGATGTTGAACTGCCAGACTTGAACTTCTTGACAATAAGAAGAGTAAGTCACAACTGTATTTTGTAGTCTACTGTAGTGAAAAGTTGAGTCTCATTTTTCACATCTTGAGCTTTTTTTCGTGCGAAGATACGGTAGACAATATTAGAAGAATGAATCAAATTGCATGCACTCCTCCTTTGACCGTTCATCGCAGAGCCATAAATATCTATCTCTACCAGTTGAACATTTTGTCTGTGATCCATATGATATCCAATATGGCTAAAACTGGTAAGGCCAAGAGCTTTCGCGGGGAAGCTGTACGCTGCAGCTATAGCCTACGGACTTATCTCGGCCGAGTAATGAATACCATTAATATGGCTATGTTAAGTATCCCAAAACAATAAAGAGCATAGTTGTTTGATTTTTCAGATGGTATGCGCTGTGTGTATTTATATCATACAGCAATTTATCAGGAGATGATCACAAGACTACGCTGTGGTGGCATTTGTCACAGCTCTTGCATCTCGGCCTGAGAAAGTATCAAACAAGCAGTTGTCCTAATGTGCACACGCTTTGAAAACAACGTACATGTTTATAAAGATAGAACTCATCCCCTTCAGACATATGTTTTTAGTTTATCAAAGTAAAACAATCGGGTGCTTCCGTAAGGTCCATTGTGTTATTAGCATTAACTGCATGTAAAACAATCAACATCAGCGAATTTCTGTATACAAAAACGCAGTCCAAACAGCCAAGGTTTTCGTAGATAATGATCCCGCTGCAATAGTCGCAGGCAGGAGATCTGTAACGCTATTTCATCTGAGAAAAACATATGAACAGGACACACTAAATTCAAATTCCCAACTCCCCATCCTCATCTATACACGCACCAGCCCTCAAAAGCTCGAAAAACAGAAAAACTCACTTCTATCGAATAGTTCTACTTCCAGATACAACCCGAGCTTCAAACTCCGCCCTCCAAATCCCAATATCCAAACCTATTCCCTCACTTCCTTCCTCAACCCGTAGAGAACCCCACATTCATTATCAAAATCACAGTCATAATCCATACGCGGCATACATTCTGTATTTCCCCTTTACACAGCCAAGAAAACCAAAGACAATCTCATTCCCTCCCCTCCCCCTTCCGACCTAGTGCCAAACACAGCATAACACAACACAATCTAAACGTTACAAAACAACACCTTACAATCACTTCCGTCCTCTCAAAAACATCACTTCACATAACATCAGATCAGCCCACAATCACAAAACATAGCTCAGGCGCCCGCCCAAGTTTTGGGGAAGTCATAGCACATGAGCCAAGTAGCCGAAAGGTCATATCAGAATAACTCTCTGTTCTCCATTCCCCATTCTCTTATATGGCCCGTTCCTTTATGCAATCCTCCCTCTCTCTCTCCCTCCCTCTCTCTCTCCCTCCCTCCCACCTCCCCCTTGAAAAAGAAAAGAAACTCTCCCAACTCAATGCGGTAAGAAAAACTCGCTCCGTAACAAACACCCCAATGCCTCATTTTGTACATGTACATGCATAAACGGATAAAAACTCCTTCATCTCCAATTAAAACACCCCATTCAACCGCTCCATTACTATGCAATGCAACGCATGAAAATGCAAGAGCCACGTACATATCATGCCAACAACAAGTAAAAAAAGTATATACTGAAGATAAAGATCCCAAAGCTTTCGCCAACTAAGGCTGTTTTTTCTTCCTCTCTTTCTCTCTTTCCTTGGTTCTCGAATTTAATTCAATGCTTCAATCCAATTCAACGCTTCAATTCAAACCAATCCAGTACGATCAAATGCCCGGATCTAATCGATCCAAACTCCAAACCTCCCCATGCAAAATCATAACATCATAATCGTTCCCACTCTTGACCCCTCGTCACTTCTTCTGCTGATGTGCGAACCGCGCCGCCGCCTGCGCCTGATCGAAACTCGCTCCATATCGCTGCGTAGTCGGTTGCTGCTGTTGTATTTGTTGTTGCTGTGGTTGCATAGGAATCGCCTGTCCGGGTTGTTGAAAATATGCACCACCAGACACTGATTGCGGACTCGGTGTTCCCCATCCCGATTGTATGCCCTGAGACATGCCGGGAGACATTCCTGGTGGTGGGAAGTAACCAGACTGTTGCTGCTGCTGCTGTGCATACATCTGCTGCATGTGCGCGGGACTGCCATATGCAAAAGCTGGTTGAGGATAGCCTTGTGGCGCACCCATCACTGAAGGACTGCCGTAACCGCCACCGCCGCCCTGTGACATAGCCATTTGCTGTTTCATCATCTGTTGCTCCATTTCCCGCATTTCGAGCATTTGCCGTTGTTGCGCGGCCATGGTACGTCGATCGATTTCGGCTTGCATTGCGGCGGTGTTGCGATTAGGGTGTATCTTTGCCTTCGCTTTGTCCTTTTCTCGACGGTCAATATAGGCAGTCAAACCCTCGGCGGACGGTTTCTGTGGTGGTTTTGCGTTGTGCTTCAGGTCAATCAGAGGCGTACCCGTCAGTCGTGCGACGGTCTCTTGTTCCCGCGCCGACAAATTTGTGGGCTTCTGCTCCAAGAGGATTCCAGCGCCTCGTGAAAGTGGGCGACTCAGTGGACGGCTCGGAGGTCGCGCGGGCATAGCCTCTGGGGTTCTTTGCAAATGTGTCCAGTCACCAGAATGTGTCCGTCCAAGCGGTGGCGGCGTATGTGATTTGCTCCGGTTGTGCATGAAGTTGGGGGACATTTGAGGACTAAAAGGCCTCGTCGCACGCTGAGCCACCCACTCCTCGGGATCGAGCTTTTTGTTTTCAGAATGGGTACGGCCATGAGCTGTCATACCAGGTTGCCAAGCCATAGTCCTGTTCTCGTCATATTGAGGCGATGCTGAAGAGCTTCGCATGTGAATGGGAGCGTTTGGCGTAGTCCGGCCCGAAACATACGCGTCAACCCGTTTCTCATTCGGAGAAGCTGCGAGGTTCTCCCTAGACTGGGAGAAGCCATTATCGTGGAGGAGCTGGGTCATGGTTCCACTCGTGCCAGGACGCTTCCCATCGGGGGCGAGGGAGTAGGTGGGACCAAAGTCGATGGTAGGAATATCGGGACCTGCTTCTGTGGATTTTGCATCAGATTTATAGTGGGCATCACCCACTACCACGTCCGCCTTGGTGATCAGATCAGGATTTCCAATCAATTTGAGCATGCCACTGCGCGGTCGCTCGGCCCTTTCGGGCAGCTTTCGCGGCTGCGGGATTTCTTCACTATACGTACTGGCATAGTCGGGAGTAGTGGTTGAGATGGAATCATCGTCATAGCGACTGCTGGACTGGCTGGGCATCCTCGCCAAAGCAGAATCAGCGGCATTGAGGCGGTCGAGAGCTTCGGGATCGATTATGTCGTTGCGTAAACTGCCGAGACTTGAGCTTTTGGTGGAACGAGAATCAGGGTCCCCTCGCGAGGAAATTGAAGACCGACCTGGAACTGGTTTCCGAAGAATATTGGGTTGGCTGTCGCCGCTACCAGGACGCGGGCGATGGGCCAGATCTGCATGATTCACATAATTGATATCATTCGCATGATCAGCATGATTCCCCCGAAGCTGCGAAGGGAGCAGTTCGGCGTGCTCAGGCACCGGAGGAGCACTGGGCTGATAGACGGTAGGGGACTCAACAAACTCCGGCTGCTCAATGTATGGCGAGGCCGGGATTGTAGGGAGACGACTGCCGGAATGTCCAGAGCGCGAACCGCTCATGTTCATATTCTGTTGATACTGGTCAGCTTGATGAGACCGGCCATCACCGTTCAAATGCATCTGTGGCCCATCCCTTCCGTATTCACCACTTCGTCTATTAGCCAGGTTCTCCTGACTCCTCCACGCAGCGGCTGCACCCGCTGCCGCGATGCCAGCTGGCAAAGGCACGTGTGTTGCGTCGGCCAGTTGGTGGAGCGTCGCAGGGTCCATCTGTGTATTTGGCTTCATCATCGGGGGCGGATGATATGGTTGGACAGGCGGACGTTGGCTTGGCCCATGGGCAAAGGTCGGCGGCAACTCTACGGGACCACGAGGCGGCTCGGTAGGTCGGGCCTGCACTTCGGGGAGATCGCGAACCTCGGAACCGGGCGATTCCCCATCCGACAAGATGTCCTCACTCGAGCGTTGAGGCGTGTTATTGCTGTTGCTGAACTGTTGGCGCGTTTCTGGATAGTCGACGGCATTAGCAAGGGGCGATGACCTTCCTGCGTCATGGTATTGTTTGTAGCCGTTTGCCTCTGAGATGGAGCGCTGGTGCCGGGGTGTCGCAAAGGCCGATGTAAGGGGAGCAGAATCAACGCGGCGAGGGCCCTGTGGTTGTGTGTCAAATCCAACATTGCGACTCGGTGATGATTGCCTTGTTGACGGTTGTGACCGTACCGAGCCCTTCTCGTCAAACCTCAGATTGCTATTGCGGGTTCCTGTTCTGCTTATCGTATTTCTCCGGCTGCCGGCTATGCTTGTTCCCCTAGATGGGGTTGTGAGCATGCGCGTCGAGGTCAGGTCTTTCAGCGCTTTGCGCCATTGCCTCTCCGACCATGACTGACTGCCTTCCGTGTGGATCAAGCTGACCACGTCCCACATCTCCAGGTAACCATATCGCCTGTCCGAGGGCATGGCGAACATCAACCCACGCGTATCAAGTACATCTGCAACCAACTTGTTCGGTCGACCATAGAGTGCAAAAGTGTCGAAAACAGGGAAGAGGAAACGGAGCAGAATTTCGAAGCCAGACACGGCAGGGTGAGACTCTGGCATCACAAAGACGAATCCCTCCGTTATGGACACCGGGTTCGAGTGAATAGTGATCTTGCCCTCCATCTTGACAAGAGTCGACTGGTCAATGAGCGGCTTGGATTGGGGATAGATGGCATAGCACGAGTAACAGTCCTTGACAGTGGCGATCGGCTTTGTCTTTTTGTTGACCTTTTTGGTATCGTAGAAGTTGATTTCGCCCTTGAGTACGACAGGCGACCGATTGTAGAGATTCTGCTTTTTCTGCGACTTCTGGAGTTTGATAAACTCCTTCTCATCAGGAGGAGATACCACACACCAGCATCGCCGCCACGGAGTGCCTGCGCCGAAGCGGACACGCACCCACTCTTCGTGCTTTGGGCGCACGCGGTCTAGGATTGCGCGGATGTTGTTGAGCTGCTTGCCCTTGCCCGCGATCAATGCGCCCGTGTAAGCCTCCTGCAACGTGGTGTGTTCGTACATGGCGAGACGGATGCCGGCGGTCCACTGTGTCAGCGAGTTGAAGGAGTTGAAGTGGAACAGGTACTTGTTGCTGGCTGCGGTGGAGACGGAGAGGATGTTGTCGAGCTTCTTGCCATCGCTCAGCACCATTGAGGGCATCTATGAGGAGAAACCATTAGCCACAGTAATGAATCTAGTGTATGGGAAAAAATTGATTAGGGTATGTGAGGTATATACCATATGGATAGCAGCATCTGTCAGATTGATAAAGGTGGGCAAAACTTCCGTGTCGCCGCCGACCCTATCCAGCTCGCTCGCGTCCCACAGCGAGAGGATGGTGCCGACCAGCTGGGCGAAGCACTCCTGCCATGCACGATCGGGCGCAGGGCGGCCTCCTGCAGTTGCGGTTAGTCCATAGTCACACAGCGCGATCACAGCAGCGCTTTGAAATGTACAAAAGTGGAATATTTTGACAAGCAAGGGGATGACGTACGCGAGTCCGTGTCATGGAATTTAAGAAAGTAGCCCTCCTGGTATAGCTTGTTGGAGTGGCTATTGAGGAAGGTGAAGATGCGCTGCAGCTCTGGGAGCGTGTCATGCGAGACATCCATCATGGGCGGCTGGTATGTCTGGATCATGGACATGGGCCGCGACGAAGGCCTGGAATCAGAGCGGGCGCGCGCGTTGGGGGTGGGGGACTGGTAGTCGTAGCTGGAGTTTATGTTGTCGAGGGCCATGTTGGACGAGGAGAAGTTTGGGCTCGGGCTGGTCATGGCTGAAGGCTGCTTGATTGAGGGCGAGGCGGGCGCGGGGGAGGCGGGCGTAGAGGAGGTGTTCCTCTTGTGCAGAGTGTTGTTGCCGCCCCATTCTGACATGAAGGAGAGAACTGTGAAGGAGCGCGCCGAGCGCAGCATTAGTGACTGTAGATTGTAGTGATTTGGTGAGGAGTGGGTATATTTTTGGGGAAGGAAAGCAGTGACATGTATCAGGCTCTTGGGCTGAAGACAGGCAAACAAGGGAGCAGCTGGGTGTGTGTATATTTACCTCTCCGAGAGCGCACCATGTTGGATTGGATTACTAGCAGACAGCCACAAAGGGCAGAGTGAAAGCTGAGGGACCGGGGCTAACGCGAGTTCGACGTCCAGTAGCAAGCGGCAGCACCGGAAGAGCGAACGAGAACGAGCGGTGACGATAGGATAGCGGGAGGAGAGGTGCCGTTGTTGTTTTTCTGGCTGGCAATAGTGGCGCAAGGGGAAGTTCGTAAAAGCGAGTGGATGTTGGAGTAGTCAGCAAAGGTCGAGCGCGCGGCGTCGTCCGGAGGTGGGTCGGAGGTAATAAATGAAGTTACGAGCGGGTAGCGGGTAGCGTAGAGACAGCAGAGGGCGTGGGCGGGCTAGGCGGGTTGGTAGATGGTTGGGAGGCGAAGACTGAAAGACAGAGAGAGAGAGAGAGAGAGAGAGAAAGAGAGAGGGTAGGAGAGAGGAAGACGGGAAAGGGAAAGGGAAGAGAGAAAAAGTCACACTTGTACACCACATAAGGACAACTGCGGTTACAAGTTGTTAGCTGGTTCTGCGGTTGCTGTTCGTTGCTGGTCCTAAACGAGAAATTCGCCAAGCAACGCCGGGGGTGCTGGGGGCGCTGGGCAGGGTGCAACGATGACGAAACACCAGAACCCTTTCCATTGTCCCCCCAGCGCCCACAGCTGCCCCCCTCCCACACGATATGCACTACACACACAGTAGCGTAGCCGCAGACGGGACGATTTCTATTGTAGGTTCTATTTGTTCTTGGTTCCCCCATTCCAAGTTCCAAGTTCCAAGTTCCCGACGAGCAAGTACGTGTGGGGAAGAAGTTGTCTAGGTGACTGCCATGTGGATTGGCATACGTCTTAGATTTTGCCGTTTGTAGCAATCATTGATGCTCCTATTCCAACATGCTGATGTTGCTCCATCAGTGCTTCCTGCTTTACTAGCCTACTTGTTCTATTGTAGGTATAATTCGGTAGTCGCACTAATTTGATTGCCTACATAGAACTTATTCATCCAGATGGTTGCGACTCCATATGATGCTTAGATCTTGGTACCGCTAACGAGTATCCGGTACTGTACCTACACCTCGCTTGTCTTCCCCTCACAAATGTATACGCGTCCATGAATCCTCTCGCAACGATAAATATGCACTCGCAAATATACAATAGGCTTGGTCAAAGTCGCTCACATTGGAGAGCTACCGTTGTAGGAAAGGCTGGCACGTCGGGTTGCTCTATTCTGTTGCTCTGCAACCCTCGCACTCGTATTGTCGCGGCCCTGGATGCCCGTTTCGGCGCCTGGGCAGCTTACGAGTCTCTCTGTCACTATTATCTCTGCTGCTGGTGCACGCTGGTGCACGCTGGTGCACACTGGTGGGCCCATTCTCGTCGTATCCAATTGTCTCGACCGTCCTATCCCTAGTCGAAACAAGGCTCCGGGGAGTCCCCTTTGCGACCACCGGCCGCCGACTGAAGCCACCGCGCGCCCGCCTGGGAGCGTGATAGAGGCCAGTTGATACTTTTGTAGAAGGTTGGAAGCTCGGGGCATCGGCAGGGAGGGAAAAACATTGTCGTCGCAATTCGAGGCTGTGCTGGGGCCTTGGCAATGTTTTGGGCCATCCCCTCGGAATGGCTTCTTGTTCGCTGCCGGGCCTCCCGCGACTGGTCCAAAAGGGGATGCTAAAAGAAAATGACCAAGCCATTTCTGCACTCACAAATGCACCGAGTGAGCGAGTGAGCGACCAAGACATGTCCGCCACGGGCGGAATTTCGCAAGGCGGTGGAAATGTTGCGTCTTGGGCGGCGGACGCCTCTGAGAGCTCAGCTCGTCTAGAAATGACATCGATGTGGATGATGTGGATGATGTGGATGCAAATGTCACATCTGCCATCTGCCATCCCGTCATCTGCCACGCGTGGGCGCTGCTGCAAGGTACCTAATGACAATGTACAGTACGATCGTATTATTCCTTCTTTGCTCCACCACACCGTCTCAGGGCGAGAGGACACCCAAGCAAATTGTGTCCATCTTAGCCTTGTCAATCATCGCTATTGGCACTAGGCGGGCCGATTCCTAATGGAGAGGCAGCATCAACCTTGGGAGCCGTGGGACGATGACGATGACCCAGTGGTTTACCACGGTGGAAAAGAAAATGAGCAGACCAAAGCAGGGAGGGGTGCAAAGTCCCAAGACGTCTCGGGGCTTCAACGCAGAGAGTGCCGTACGAGAGGGCCGTACGAGAAATTGCCTTTGAACACGTTGGCGGGAGTGAATGGTCAATTGAATGGTTGGTTGACCAGTGGATAGACGGCTGGGCAGACGGAGGGTTAAAGACGGTCAGCGGATGGCCCGGATGGGGAAATTGTGGTAATCATCATGTGACGTGCCTTGGCAATGAACTTTGCGCCCGGTGCTCTTAGCTTGTGTGCTATGTCAAAAAAAAAAAAACATACAACAGTCCGAATTCCCCTCTAGTCACCTACGAGAGTACTACTGGACCGATACACCCTTTCATTTCTTGGAGCAGACGGGTCAAGATGTGTTGGGATGTTCTGTGGTCGTATGTGAAAGATATGCAAAGTAGTAAAGCTATCATAGTAATCAGCGAAGACAACCCAAAAGCGATTTGATAGAGTTGCCAAGTTTGTGCAATGCCTTGATGAAGGTTGAGCAGCATGCGCGTCAGCGAAAGGCACGTATGCTGTATGTAGTCTTGTTGTGAAAATATAGAACCGATTATGTGATTGGACTCCTAAACCATTCGGCCAATGTTAGAAAAGAGCGGACCACTGTGTACAGAATCCAACAAGGGCGCAGCCACTCTGCATGGGCATCGGCGTGGATGATGATGATGGGCGGCAGCACTGGAGTGAGACATCGGGAGCGTCATCGTCACGTGCCCAGCCCTGGAGGGAGCTCGAGGTGTTCACGTGGTGTTGTCGGCTGCTGTCGGCTGGCCCAAGCTCCCTCCCGACGCGTCTTCCCCTTCAACGCCAATTCCGACGTTCCGCGTTCGCTTCTGCGCGCAACTCGAACTCAGCTGACTGCGCGACTCACGCTTCATCGTCATCGCGGGGATTGTTCCGCGACTGCAAACCCTCACGCTCATTCCACTTCACTCTTCACCAGAAGATACCGGCTATCTCGTTAGTCACTGTGGGAATTGTCGGTCGGTTCGACTCTTCCTCTTTTCCGTCTGCCAATGTTGTTGACTCTCGACCAGAGTTTAACGCTCCTTCCGTCTCCGCGCCCGCACTCAGTGCAGTAAACAAGACCGTCTCAAGGGGCTCGCCAATCTACCGCCACCTCACCACCTCACCATCTCACCATCTCATTTCATTGTCCTACCATCTCCACGGACTCGCTCTCTAACCTCGATCCTTCATCATGCCCCGCAAACGTAAATCCCGTCACGACCACGACCCTGACCCTGCTCCTGCTCCTACTCCTGCACCCACTCGGAGTACCCCTAGTTCCTCAAAAACGAAGTCCCCAAAGCACCAGAAGAAGCTTGTAGACTGGAAGAAGATCAAGACTCCAGTGCCATGGAAGGTTCAACCCATCAAGGCCACTGCTCTGCACAAGCGTCGTGGTGTCTCTTCTGCTAAGAGGCGCAAGCTCGAGGATGATGGTTCTCCTGACTACGATCCCGACGATGATCCAGAGGAACCCAACAAGCATCAATCATCTCCGTTCGAAGGCACAAATGTCGGAGAGGCCTATTATCAGATTAAGCCGTCGGCCATCTGGCTCAAAATGGCGCGTTACCGCAAATTCTCCAGTATGTCTACCGCCGTTTCTTCTCTTATTGCAACGAAACTAAAGATTTTGCCTCTGCAGTCCAGAAGGATGCCTTCATGATTGGTGACTTCGTCTATGTCAAACATCTCGATATCGAACATGATGCCGCCGAGAGCGACCAAGAGGACCCAACCACGAATGTCGAGAAACGCTGGGTCGCAAAGGTGCTCGAGGTGCGCGCGACCGACGCACTACACGTCTTTCTGCGCGTCTATTGGATGTACAAGCCCGAAGACCTTCCTACCGGTCGGCTTCCCTACCATGGCTCCAACGAGCTTATTGCAAGCAACCATATGGATATAATCGATGCTGCTACCGTGGATGGAAAGGCATCAGTGGTGTATTGGCGAGAAGACAGTGATTCGGATGAGCCATTAGACCCGCTTCAATATTTCTGGCGGCAGACACACGATGTCCACCAGAGCAAGCACGGCCTGTCCAAACTACCCCTTCACTGCGTCGATCAAAAAGAATTCAACCCAAATGAACTGCTGGTGCAATGCGACAGTTGTAAGAGCTGGCTCCACAATAAGTGTCTCGAGAAGGAAGCGATCCGACAACAGTACGAGAAGCACGACCTAAAATACACAGAGAGTCCGCCCAAGCCACAAGAGGGACCCGCAGCACCAGAAGGTCGCAGCGGCACTCACAACATTTTATTCAGTGCACACCTAGATCTAGGGATCAAGAGTGACAAACTCATCCTCACAATCACTGACCACCGAATTGGCCGTGTTCCCGCAACATGGCAGCTTCCCACCATCTCCTGCCTCCTGTGTGGGAATCCCATCGAATCTCCTACGCCAACGTACGAGAACGATATCAGAAGCCAGTTTGACTCCAGCTCCCACAGCAGTAAATCTCTCAAATCCAACGAAGACCTACAACTGCGCTTGAACTCCCAAAAAAGTATTTCCAGATCGACCAAGTCGCCCACCCCCTCACTCGATCCCGACGATGATCACGTCTCTCCCACTACCACACCCTCAAAATCCGCACGCACTCCAGAAACCAATCCCGATCTCACGTCCGATGACGCGAACTCGTTTTCTGATGCCGAGGAAGCAACAGCGCCAACAGATCGATCTGGAGAGGTAGAACAGGACGGTGAGGAGATAATCCAAAGGGATGGGAAGGACGAGGTCAAGCAGAGTGAAGACACCGAGCTGGATGAAGACGCCGCCAGTGAGTCTGGTACCGCGTCCACTCCTATCAATAGCGTAGATGCAGAAACAATCTAGACTAACTCGTGACTCACACAGCACGAGAGCAGCAGCACAAGTTTGAAGTGCAAAATACGCAATTCATATGGGAAAGTTCTTCCTTCACAGCGAGCGACGCAGATTTGGATTACGATTCCGATTACAATTCGGATGACGATGAGTTTTCTTCGTCGCCTCCTATCCTATGGAAATTCTTTTGTCGTTTTACTGGCTTGTGAGGTGGTTTTCTTGAACGTTGAATTGTCAATGGCGATGTACAGTATAGGAGTCTATTCAGCATCTGGCATGACTGCGAAGGATGGTATAGACAGTAGTTCTGGTGTTCAGTCCAGTGTAATTAGTGGTGGGAGATAGGGGATTTGTATGTTCTACACAGATAGTTTAGCGCAGTTGAACTGCGCCCTATAGGTGTATTTGTATATTGGAATTTCGGTGAATCTGATAGGATATAAGAGGATAAAAGATGGTGGACTCATGGATGGTTTCTTTTGTAGAGATACCCAATATGCAATATGAATGCAAAAGTAAACAACTCGACTGATCGAAAATGAAACTGAAGTGGTACCCAGGTGTTTGTTATGGGTTTTGGTGCAAGAGTGTCTTTGTGCCATTTACTCTGCATGTATGAGTTACACTTTTCAGAACAGAAACATGCAGTAACAAATCCGCAGAAAATTCAGAGACACGATTTCTTCTAGTCATGCGTCTGATACTTTGTGAAAAGAATTAATTCCATTTCTCTACAGTCTTGCAATGCGGATCTTCGATTTGTTTGTTTTTGTAATTTCCTCCTGTTTGGAGAGTGACGAATGTGCAAACTCTTCCACATCAACAAACATCTACAATGAACTCAATCATTGCTCTGATTCCAAAACATAATGTCCAACCAATCCAACTTGAGTATTTGTTCACTTTCCCTTTAACTCCGCCATCTCTGTACAGCACCACCATGCACCACCATCAGCACGAGGACAACACCAATCCATCAGAAGATCAATAATTATCGTATTTCATCTTGACTACTTCCCATCCCCTTGCATATCCATCCACCCTTCCCTCCTACACTCTCTTCATTAATAAATAAATATCCACTTCTGCTTCTGCTTCTGCTGAGCCCCCCTACACGAAAGTGGGAAGAAATCACATTCATCCACCGTGCTATCCTATCTTACACTCTCTTCTCCCCAAAGATGAATGAAAAATAGAAGTCCATGTCTAAATAGACAGCTAAACCGACCGACCGATAACGCCATCGCTAATGCTTTGCCATGGGAAAGTAAAATTGAAAAAGAAAAAGAACCATAAACATGAACATGCCGATTTTTTCATATAGGAACGGATTTTTGTCCCAGGAGAAACGCCGATGATGCATGGTGACGAGATAAAGAGAAAGAAACTTGAACATGGGGAAAATAACAGGAGAGAGAAGAGAAATAGTCAGGATGGGTGTGAGCATACTTCCAGATACCAGACCAACCTCTGAACCTTCAAGCTGAGTCAATAAACCTCGACTCACAGGCCCACATACATCTGCACATACCACATCACGTACCCCATTACTCTTTCCTACTCATTCTTACTCCTGCATAAACCGTCCCAAAATCCCCGGATTCTTCCTAAACCGCAATTTAACCACCAAACTCTTCTTCTCCTTAACCTTCTCCTTCTCTTTATCAACCTTCTTCTCCTTCTCCTTCATTCTATCCTTGTCCTTGTCCTTCTCCTTCTCCTTCGTCTTATCCTTCTCCTTCGTCTTATCCTTATCCTTCTCCTTCTCCCGCCCAAATACCCCATCCCCCTTCTCCTTCTTGCCCAGACCAGATTTCTTAACCTTGATCGTACCTCCATTTCCGAACGCCGGTCCACCGATCGAATCCGCACTAGCCTGTCTCTTGAGACTCGGTTCGCCTTCTGCAATACCCTCCGCTTTGCGCTTCAGATCGATTTTGAGTTTCGTGATTTTGTGCCCGTGAGGGAACGCACGGAGCTGATCGGGAGGGAGACGCAGTTTTACGATTTTGGATTTCTTGGGCTTGGGCTTTGGTGCCGTAGAGCCGGAGGCGGATACAGGTTTTGGTGCAGGTTTTGGCATGGGTGTGGGCTTGGATGTGGGCACTGGTTTCTGTACTGCGGCAGAGGTGGATGGGAGAGGCAGTGTTGAAGCGGAAGACGTAGATAGAGGGGCGTTTTGGGAGCCTGGAGTGGGTGTGCGTGAGATGGACGGTTTTGGCGAGGGAATGGACGCTGTGAAGGAGGATGGAACGGGTGCTGCTGGTGCTAATGCCGTAGATGGTGTAGGTAAAGGTTGCACTTTCGGAGGCTTGAGCGACTGTGAGGATTTCTTAGGTTTGGGCCCGCTGGTTGGTGTTGCGTTCGTAACTGAAGGCACGGGTGTCGCTTTTGGAGTCTGCACTGGAGTTCCAGCGGGAGCTGGAGGTGGGAGCTGTTTTGGTACACTTGCAGAAAGAATTGGTCCGGGCTTCTCTGAGGTAGGGGTGGGATGGGCGGAAGCACTGGGCGTTTTGACTGTGATTTTGAGTTTGAGTGACGGTGTAGAGGATGATGGCGCTGGGGGGGGAGGCGGATATAGTGGTGCCACAGGTGGTGCCACAAACGGTGTCGAAGATGATGGTATTAACTGTCCCAAAGGAGCCACTGGAGCTTGCGGAAGTAGTGAAGGAGGTGGAAGTGCTGGTGTCAGCGGAACTGGCAACGCCTTGGCCTTGGTTCGATATCGGTCGGAATGGTAGAAACGCAGCCTGCCTTCGCCAACATGCTGTACTTTCCAAAATTTGGGGTATTTAATGGTGACTGGAAGCCTGCTAACAGGCGTATAGAAAATGGTACAGATTTCAAGAAGCTCTGCGACATCATGCACAGACGTCGTCTTACTGGCCAAGGCTGACTCGAGTAGATTGCGTAGAGTCTGGTTGCCAGTAAACTCAATTTTGAGAGCGCGCAACGCACCCTCAAGCTTCTTCCGGGCAAGATCCGCCTCGCGTGTCGATGTTTCCTCCGTATGTACAACATCGATCATCCCAAAGGAATCTTGTTCCTTCGGTGCTGCACGCTTGAAGTCTTCTCCAGTAGCTATCTGACCCAGAGCAGTGCTAAATATACGCAGTAGATTTTTGCGGAAGAAGGGCGAAGGATCGGAAGCGATTTCAGTTATGATATATCTTAGGATTGCCTCTTTTCGAACCACGCCGAGCTCAATCAGGCATTCCCATGCCTTCAGTCGAACGTTATCCGCGTTTCCAATCCGCGTATATTCAAGGAACTCAGATGGCTTGATAGGGACAACTTCATCTTTCATTAGTAGAAATCCGCATTCCAAAGCGGTTGTCGTATATATGTTATGATATGTAGGGATCCATTCGTCCAATCGTTGGTGTCGGCGTAGCTCCTCGATGGCTTTTTTCTGAAATTCTGACTCCTCATGTTGCTGCGCAAAATCGAGGTTAAACGGATTGGTGGTTGCGCCCTTCCTCAGTGTGAGAGTTTGGGCCAGACATTCCATGAGAGTGGCGAGATAATGTTCGTCGCTGAACTCATTCCCTCGGTTGTCGTTATAACGCATAATGTCGAGGAGGAATTGTTTTACTTCCAACGGTGCCTTACCATCCGTGCCCTTGATCTTGGCGATTGCCCGAGGAATAGCACATTGGATGATGTAGGTTGTCCGATCCGAGAAATCGTTTGAGCGAGTCATCAACGTTTCGTCAATACAGAAAAGGGTACGGAACGCCTTCTTCAGATGGAAAAGACCAATCCATTCCAAGTCCTTTTTTGCACAGCCTGCCATAACTTCAGCAGCTAGCCTCCGAACACCATGGAAGTAACGAGCGTCCATCAGGGTTTTCACCAATATACTAGATATTAGCGGGTGCCCCTCCTTGAGTGACAACCATTGGATGGAGTCAACTTGGGCGGCGACGTCCTTGTCTTGCTGAAGCTGAGCGACATACATGTATGCCGGCATGTCATTAATGTTAGCCTTGGAGATCCACTCGAAATCGGCATCAACTCTTAGCCATTCATAAGACTCTTGGTCCATCCTCGCCCGATCGTCTGCACCCCATGTTGCTATTCTCCATTCCGCGACCTCGTCATCCTTTTGATACAAGTTCCCGAGCTCGTAGATGGTGATATCTTCCTGGAGTTCTCCATTTTCAACAACAGGTTCGCTAGGATCGGCAGCCTCCCGCTCCTTGATCAGCCGGTTTCTCTTATTCCTCTTGTATTTCGTGTTGTATGGAATTTCAACCTTGACAGTAGATGAGTTAATATCAACAATATGCTCATATGGTGTGCCATCAGATTCGTGAACACGGATGGTCATAGGGCCAACGAAAGCGGGCCACTCGGTATTGGGGCGGAACCCATTAGCTTTCTCTTTCGCCTCCCGAAGAAAATCATTTGCGGAGATGGAGCGGTCTTCCGGGTTAAAACTCGTATCACCTTGTGTTTGTTTAATGGTGAGTTGGATGACTTGCTTCTTTTTGTTGAAGGAGGGGTAACATTCGAACGTGGGACAGCCAGAACCATGTACCCATTGGTTAAAAAAGGTATCGAGTTTTTGATGACCAACTTTCTCGCAAATGTCCAGAAATTGATCGGTGCTGATGATGCCGTTAGGTAACTTCTCGTTTCTGACACTGAAAAGTAAGCGGTAAAGGCAGCGGTCCACGCCGTTCTTGCCACTTTGCTTGACAAGTCTATTGTGAAGAATATAAAGAACCACGGTGGCTTTGAGCTGCATGAACTCCATCTCGCCCTGGTCAAGACTCAGGTATTCACCGAGGTCGTAGAGAGATGGGCGCCGAACATCAAGTTTGATGACTTGGTCTGCCATGAGTTTGTGTCGATACCGGTTGTCGTTACGACCAAAGAGTTCCTTCAGATATGCCTCGGTCATGAACCACGAACCACCTACAATGATCCAGTGGTCATTTGGACGGCTTGGAGTTACATTGATACCAATCCATTGGCTCGCGACAGCATGGACTAGCTTCCTGGTTGTATCCTCCAAAGGTTCCCAGACGGATTCTGGAAAGAGTAGGCGAGAGCTACAGATGGCGAGAGAGGCAGAACTGGTAACGTCGCATTCGAGATCATCCACAAACGCAACTTTGAAAGCTTTCTCGAAGGGATAACTTTGATATCGCTCCGTGAAGCTATCTAGTGTCCGGGCCAGCATCATGGCGCTATTTCGTACGTCTTCTTCTCGCCCTGGCAAACAAAAGCCGTGTACTCTTATTGCGTTTGATCCTAACCGGTCATCATCCTGTGTATCGCGGTAGTCGGACAGATCGACGTGCTGGAACGGGCCTACAAGGATACCGACATGCTGGGGGAGGATGGGAACGGCGCAGGTGAAGCTTGCAGTCTTGCGAGAAGGGTCGGTGGGATCCGAGATCTGCAGGCGTTAGTGGGGAAAGGAACCAATAGATTGGACACAAGAGCACATACATCGTCAGTTAGCTCTCCGGAGCAGATGACGGCCATTTCCAGGCCCTTCTCTTCTTCGGAGAACTCGGCAGGGTCATCATCCACATCGCTCATCACACTGTCTGCCTTGGGAGATTCAGGAGAGTCTGGAGAATCTGCGGCGTCTGCCACGCCGTTTGCACCAGTCCTAGCGCCTCGACGCTTGCCATATGTATCGCCTAGAGTTCGTGGGTACCTGACGGAGATATCGAAGGGGCATTTGCTAATACCATCGTCTACACAAGGGAAAATCGAGCAGGCCGTACCGGTATATGGCGTGTTGCGCGTGTAGACATGCGGGTATCTTGCGTCGCCGTCCTCAACACCGGCAAAGTGTAACCCATCCCGGAAGTCTTCCAGCACGTAATCGATCTCCAGATTAATCGTTGGAGAAGATAAGTCGTCGAGTGACCCAAAGTTGTTCGTGGCGACCAGGTTCAGAGCTACGTCGTCGGTGATCGTCTTCCCTATCTGGACTTCCTTTGGCAGAGAAATGTCGAGCTCAACCTCCAAGTTCTGAGCATGACGGCGTATGCGGGCCTTGGGGAAATGATGCTGGTAGATGTCGGTGCCGGGATGCAGTGAGACGCGCTTGTAGAGGTCCGAATAGTCGTAGCCGATATCTTCCGGAGTGGAGATGCTCTTGCCGTTAACGCGCACCGCCTGGATCTTGAGCTGGCGGCAGTTGAGCTGCACTGTTGTGAGCTTGCGCGACAGTGGCAGGATCTCGAGGGCGGTCGTCCCCCGAACGAGGCGTGGGTAGAAGCTGAAGTCGAGGTGCAGCTTTTGCTTCAGTACCGTGAAGGCGCTCCCAGCTTCAGGCTCCGCGGCGGCGACGTCTGCCATGACGGCGAACAGCGCAGCATGGGCGGGCGTGGTGCCTCCTCTCCTTCCTCGTTCTTCTGCGCTCGGTCTATCGGTTCGGTCGTTGTCGGTCGCAAGATTCGAAGATGACGATACAGGCGTGAGTGTGAGGAGTGGCGGTTTATGCGCGTGCGCGTGCGCGTGTGGATCTGGTTGGAGGGGTTTCTAGTAGTTACGGGTTGATGATGGGGAGATGTTGTTCGAGGTTGACGTTGGAGATGTTCAAATGTTTGGAGGGAGGTGGAGGGTCGTGACTTCGCGGCAATCACCGCTGCTCCACGTTCTCTTGGCACATTTAGTCTTGGCATACACGGACTACACTCGCTTCTCAACAGCTCCCGCCTTGTGGCTTCCACTAACTCTTTCACTTTACCTCCACCTCCATTTTCACTGCTCTCTTCACCTACACACCTCGCTGATTTTTCATCGCGCATTTACAGAGATTATGATCACTTTTATTCATTCCTATGTATCGTCTACTAAATCACACACTTTTCTACCCTCACTATCTTGAGCATGCACTGACGGTCGACGGCAAAGTCTGTATTCGCCATCAGTTATTTGGCAACTTCACCTTATCTTACTTGGACAATGCCGATTCAATCTCTCCTGCAATTCAAGTACTAACCACTGGACGAGCAAATGGAACCTCACATGTCAGGCCATTGTGGACACATTTCTAGTTCGTCCAACCTAAAAATGCTCTATCTAAATATGTACTACCATTCAGTTTCCCCTCTTCGCAATCTCCTAACTCAATTTCGAATTCGGAATATAGGCATGGTGCACTAAACTTCCATGGAGGTAAATGAATTTCTTTAATTCACTCACCGTATCCACTCTGACATATCTTCCTCGTTCTTTTTCTTTGAATATTAACATCTCTATGTGACTCTCCCTTTAACCCGCTCTTCACTCAACCTAACTTCCCAATCTCAATTCACACTCGAGCTTCTTCAGATCTACTTATGCACCATGCTCTTTGTTCTCTTTCTTCGCTGTCTTTTCACAATCTTATCTGCTACACAGTCCAAACCATCCAAGCCATCTTTCAATTTCGGCATCATCGCCAAGCTTCCATTCAACTCATCTTCAATCTCCCTCCAAGCCTGGAACCCAACCTCCTACATATCATACCATGCAATAATTATGCCGTCTTTACCGAAAAGGCTGGCAGGAGGTCCTACAAGAATAGAGCGGCATTGCAGTTTGAGCTCGGCACTGGTACCATCCTAGCCCTGGGGTCTCTTACTCAGTCCGTCAAATAGGACTGACGATCAAGGCCGACGTAATGTATACATCAACTGTGGCACGGGACTCTCAGGACTGGTAGTACGACCAATTGTTGCGGTAGAGCATGGTAGCGACCCTGTCATAGCCTACATTGGTGGCGACACTTCGGGCAGCTTCTATGTTTACAGTTCAACATTGCTCTACGGGCCAGGAATAGCCCTGTGCTACCGAGAGGCAGCTGGATTGATGACATCCAATTGTTCGGACCTGGAGCTGCACACTATCTGTCTACCAGGTAATAAAGCCGAAGTTCCGCTCGATCGACCGTCTTGGTGTTCAGAGAAGAGCACACGTTCTGACACCACTCATCACTTCTGAGAGCGTTATGTGGCTTCCCGGCGATTGTGCTCCTTTCTAAGCTTTCGAAAGGAGACACTGCCTCTTCCAGAACCGATAGGCGCCCACGTTCTTGTGCATAGTATTTGGTTGTACCATTGGTTGGTGTATAGAAGGTGTGGTTTCCGCCTCGATTACATGCATACATCCTAGTGCACAAGGTCATCTGTGCATCGTTACATGTTGTCGACATTCGCCGTCAATATCCGGGCATTCTGATTGACTGAAGGTGCTTCCCTTTGCAATGCAATGTTTCCTTCTCTGCAAGGCGTCGAATGCGTCATTATTAGAACTCAACATGGTCGCAATAGGCGGCTGCTCTGCATCCGCTGATTCTGAGAGATTGCTTTCACAGCGATCAACCATGTCGTGTTTTGTGGGAAATGATGAAGATTTCACTGCAGTCTGTCCCGAGGCTGGTTTCTGTCCGATGATCACCCAGGCCAAGCTCAGATGTTTCAAGGTCAACCACGATGCAAACGCGCCCAACACAACCTGGGAATCAAACAGACCCGATGAAGTGTTTTTGACCCACTGAGGCCAATAGTATTTCCCCTCACCCATCCCTTCGCATCCGTTCTAAGCAGCGAGCCGTATCAGAATCGTCCATATTGTCACTTTCCGCTCGTGGAAGGTCGTATATCTCCGACGCACAGTGCAGCACACATTGAGCCTGACCCACGTCTATCGACGGCTGCCGCCCGACACCCATGTGATCATCGACATCTGTTTCTTCATCGAGCCTCCACCTGTAGGAGAACGACGCACATCGAGCAAGGGAATTGTGGACAAGGATTCTTGGCCAATCACCCGTGGAGCTTGTCCAAAAGCTTGATTTCCTACACTAGCGTCCTGTGTTAACGAATGTCGTGAGCGGGATGCTGACGGGATCTAATTACGCATCTGGATTGCGGGGTAATACCCTGCGAAGAACGCTCTCGAAAGCATCCGTCGAACACACTATGTAGCAAGAGTCGCCTCTGGCATCCACAAACCTCGTTCCATCGCCATGTCAAAGAACAAACACGCCATCCTTGAGCTTCCTGTACTCGCCAAATACGTCGCGGGAGTGGTAATCTTGCATCTTGTATCCAAGGTCAGCATGACTGGCTATACATAGCTTATTGTAGAATGAAAGCTAGGGACCATGTCCTCAAGCATACGTACAAGGTCTCCACATATCTAACGGATTGTGGAAAAGCCGTCTAAATGTTATTCTTGAGCACGCTCTCCTCACTTCCGCTTTCGATGTAGCCGCACGGGCATACCGTGTTCCGCTTGTTGCTATTGGTAGTACCTCGCCACTGGTATTCAATATGTATCCTGCAACTACTTTTACGCTTGCTGACAGGGGATTTGAAGGGGGTGTAGTACTTATTCGTGCTACAGGTGCGATATAACATCCTTGTCAGCCACCCCTGAGCCACTTATCAAGCCTCATCGAGGTGTACAGTACTGTACCCGGCATCTTAGAAGTCGCGCGGGATATATCTTTGGGGATCGCTTGCCTCGATAACCGTCATTCAGACCATCATTACAGTTCACTTCACACTTCACTTTTCTTTCGTCTCGTCTGGTACGATTGTGCTACTTCCAGCGTAACACCATTCTCATTATGAGCTTCTTTAAGAGAGCCGTCAAATCGACTCAAGAAGCCGTAGCCACAGACACTACTATACACAGAACTATTCGATATGGAGCCAGCGCTGCTCGTGCGTTGCCTTCTGCGGCTGGTCAGTATATGGTTGAGAAAGTGCCAGTAGTGTACTGGCTTCCCAAATATAACCCACGATGGCTTCTCAACGACACCCTTGCAGGCATTACAGTTGGCGTACTCCTGATCCCACAATCACTGGCATACGCAAAGATTGCCACAATTCCTGGCGAATATGGTCTAATGTCCAGTTGGCTTCCTAATTTCCTCGTCACCTTGATGGGTACATCGAAAGGTATGTCAGAGCAGCTTCATTCAAAATAGTAATACTCATGTGGCGTAGATCTATCCACTGGGCCTACATCACTCATGGGGTTGTTAACTGCAGAAATCATTGCCGATGTCACCCATGAAGGCTACAGCCCACAGGCCATCGCGTCTGCAGTTGCGGTACGTCAATAATCTATCATACGCCTATGTAACATCCACTGACTTGACGGGTTCTTCTGTAGATGTCCGTAGGAATATACTCTCTAGCCATCGGAATGCTGAAGCTCGGTTTTCTCCTGGAATTCATCTCTGTCCCAGTCTTGAGCGGGTTCATCTCCGCCGCCGCCATCGTCATCATGCTTGGACAAATTCCTTCACTGTTTGGCGTGACAGTTCGAACAGGAACAGCAAACATCATCCATGATTTGTTTGCGAAGATACCCAAATACGACGGCCCGACAGTCGGAATCGGTCTTGGTGGCATCGTCATTCTTGTTGCAATGCAGAAGATGGGGCAGCGCTGGGGTAAGAAGAGCAAAGTCGTTTGGCTTCTCGCACTCGGCCGCAGTGCCGTTGTCCTCGTCCTCTTCACTGGCATCTCCTACGCCATCAACAAGAACAGACCCAATGACCCCATCTGGGCTCTCAGCAAAGTAAAGTCCAACGGCATTGCAACACCGGTCATGCCTAGCGGTCAGCTTGTCCAGAAGGTCTTCCCTCGCTCCATCGCCCCCTTCATCGCTGCCGCCCTCGAACACCTCGCCATTGCCAAAGCCTTTGGGCGCAAGAACAACTACGTAACAGACCCAGCTCAAGAACTTGTCTATTTAGGCACCACCAACTTCTTCAACTCCTTTTTCTCTTCAATGGCCGTTGGTGGCGCCATGTCCCGCACAGCTGTGAACTCTGACTCAGGAGTCAAATCCCCCATCTACGGCCTCATCGCCGGCGGCGTCGTCATCCTATCCATCTTCAAGCTGAGCCCCGCCCTATTCTGGATCCCAAAAGCGACGCTCGCAGCCATCATCGTCACAGCCGTCTGGCACATCGTGATCCCACCCAAAGTCTTTTATGGATACTGGAAAACCTCACTTGTGGACTTCATCGCCGCCATGCTCGCCTTCTGGCTCACCCTCTTCGTATCCTCTGAAGTCGGCATCGGCTGCGCCGTCGGTTTCGGCATCGTATATCATCTCCTCTTCACAGCCTTCCACCGCGTTCGCCGCATCACCAGCATCGAAACATATTCCACTTCCCCACCTACTTCTCCGTCCCCGCTTATGCGTAACATAACCGGCGGCGCTCAACTTATCCCCCTCGACACTCAAGTCTTCAGCATCCACCAATCCATCCTCTTCTTCAACGCATACCACATCAAATCCCAATGTCTAGACATAATCCAGACCCACAACTCCGGCGCTGTCATCACCGCCGAAGCCCACAAAGAACGCAACTGGAGCGTCGCGGGATCGCGTCGCGCCCTGCGTCTGCGCAATAAGGCAGGCATCGTCGACGAACCTGTCCAGATTCGCACAGTGGTATTGGATATGACCAGCGTACACAACGTAGATGCTACAGGGCTTACGGCACTGAAGGATCTCAAGGCAGACATTGAGAAGTTTGGAGGCCAGGGGACAGAGCTTAGATTTGTGGGACTGAATGGGAGGGTTAGGGAGAGGTTTGCGAGGTTTGGGTGGGTGGTTAGGGATGCGGGAGATGTTGGGGAGAAGGAAGGTGGGACGAGGGTTTGGAATAGTGTTGAAGAGGCTGTTTTTGAGGGCGAGAGGGGGATGCAAGGTGTTGGGGGCATAGATGAGATTAGGGTTGTGGGGAGTTATGGGGAGAAGGTTTAGGAGATGGTGGAATTAAGAGGTTGGAAGTTAAGGGTTGGAAGTACATTTTTGGTTCATTTGCGAATGGTGCTGGAACACTTACGCTCTTTTGGGAGTTTGGGGAATTCTATTCTGTTTTATCGAATACGATTGCTGATCTTGAATGGTGATGATGATAATGTGCATGATTGAAGACTAATGCGGAATATTATATCGACGAGTGATTTGCTGTCATATCTTGCTCTGCCTCGGTATTCATCTACAAGGCCACTGTGTATTTGGGCAGCAAGGATAGCAGGTTGCTGTAGGCCAAATAGGAATTTGAGGCATTATGGACGCAGCTCCCTTTGCGCCTTGCTCTATCTGTCTTAGTCATGCACTCCGCACTGCTTCTCCGTGAGCAGTCTTGGTGAATTCGATGTTCAATTGAAAGAGATTAAAAGTAGGCCCATTTGTAGTATTATCCCTAGATGTAGGAAATAGTCGGGTGCATACCTTTCGTTGGGTATACGCGACGTTTCCGGATTGCAAATTTCATTGTCTTTTGGTTCTCTTTGAACTTCCATGAGAGATAATAAGAAGCGTGAGGGTTTTTTTGGATAGACTATCATGATCGAAAGTGTTATAGTCGAAAGTGTTGCAGTCAGGACTCAGAAGGCGTGATGGGAGAGTAACGCAATTCTAATTTTGTAACAGTAATCGTCATGCTGATGATTTCAAGTTCCGAATAGGTACACTTCTACAGAGAGCGCTTATGTGTTAATATGCTCTTCGAATTAATGATAAGCTTCTGCATCTCATTTATGAGAAGTTTTTTTGGGGGAAAGTGCGAGGCGTAGAGACGTGTGCCTATAGCGCCAAAGTACAAATGAAGAGAAAATGACTTCAGTCAACCAATGTTTAGATCTGACTATGAAGCAATAATGCTCAGTTATGTAATAGTTAGATTATTCTCAATGTCATTTAAGATGCAAGTCGATCAATGCGTCCAAACCCGCGCGCCTTGTTTCGTTAAGAAATAATTAGTAAAGCTCTTGAATTCATGCCTTGGTGTACGTTGAGTGCCAATTCTGCCAACGTTTCAAGAGATAATGAGTCGTTGGCTTCTTGTTCCCAAGACTTCGTCGTCTGTTGGCATGTGTCAAACCAACTTGCCTCCTTGCGGGCGACGGGAGCACTGATCAGGGAGACATGATTTTGCCAAAATGAATCGTTTAATTATTGCGTGAGCAAAAATCTAGTATAACGTGCTTATGAACGCATACAGAGGTATCTTATTTACCACGATCTCTAAAGAAATGTACCGGTCGTATGTGTCGCGTGACCACCTAGCCACAAAGACGTCATGCGATGAAGCGGGATTCGAGACAACGAGCACTTTGTCGCATTCATGCGCTGTGACTCAATCGACGATTTCCAGACTCATCCTTTGTTCGTAATTCGTTGATTCGATCTTGAACTGCTTTTCGCTCGTTGATGCCGAGTTCTTGCAGTGCTGTCAATACGCGCTTGTTCTCCTTCTTCAGCTCCTCAAAATCCTCATCGAGGCGTTTGTGCCATGGGTACAGAACAAATGCTTGAAATGCCAGTGCGGATGATGCGACGAAGAAATTTGTTACGGAGACCCCGCGTGTGAAGAGGGGCATTGTAGTGCTGAAAATTAACTTTTAGTTCGCGAGCAATCATGATTGATGTGATCAGTATCCGGACGAGATGGTTATAACTTACTCTGGAGGGAGGCGCACCTAAGTGTATTGTTAGACCGTAAGAGAACAAGTGTAGACGATAATCAGAGCGCGTATCCACCTTGCCTTAAACTAACAAATGATTAAGGAAAAGATCAATCACAAACAATGAGAGGTGAGGAAACTCGACGCCGAAACACAAATGAGAAAAGAAAGATGACAGAAGGACGTGGGAAATCCGGCACAGCAGCTTTTGGGCGCAGCAAGTATGGACTCGCCCGATTGTTTACCGAGGGTTCCCCCATTTTATTGCCTCGGGATGAATTCGCTTGTTGGAATCTCCTGATTCTTCATCGGTAGCGCCGATCATGTACGTAGAAATCGTATGTTTTCCGAGAACAGGCTGACATCTGAAAGACTTGGCTATTTAGGTTTACGGAAACATGGATAAACAAAAATATGTATAGTGTGCGCATTGTGTTGTTGGAAAGTATATTTTTAAGAAAAGAAAATTGGAATGAGTCTAAATGGAAGTAGACGGTTGCGTTTGAATTCTGCAAACCCGTTAGATTCACGATCCATGGATCGTTCCCGTAAGAGCCGCCGTGACACTAGGCGGTATTAGGCAAACTACGCAATCCGACTTATTCCCGACGCCATTGCATTGAAGGTACTCAAGTGGCGTGATTTTTGGGTGTGATGGGCTAACATAGGTAGGTAAGAAGAAGAGTTCACATGAAGGGTACATAATAGGTTTTGTTGCCTTTAGATCCGAATCTCGAAAACAGAGTCGCTTGCTTGGGTATGTACATCGTAATAACAATGCAGCTGGAATGAAGGTATCCTCTTTACTTTACTCTATCGTCTATATCTGTTGTGTAGCCACGAACGATATGATAATCCTAGAAGGGTTGTGAAGTTCAACACCAACGGCAGCCGTGGAAGAATTGCAACCACTTCGCGGCCCTGTTCTATGCATTGTATTGGTACTGTGCCTCGAGCATCGCCACATGCGTAGCCCGGTCAGATGCGCGCTATGCGGATGCGGTATTGTAAGCCGGAAGAACATCGAATTCGTGAAGAATACACAGCAGTTTCATCCATAACTGCATATCTTACTTGATTTGAATCTGTGTAGTCATTCAGGACTATAAAAGAATAAGTAAAGAATTGGATGGAGTTTTGGCATCTCCAACTAATAACCAAACACGATTATCCAAATCCGTAATGGAGTAAGCACGTGTTTCCGTCAAGTTGTAAACTCAAGCTCCTTTCGGTCAGGGTCCTGCATGCACCTTGGTAGTGTAGGAGCAGAGTTTTGCTTACCTTGCATATAAAAAAATTGTGTCTGGGTGAGAATGACCACATGTTGGGATAAGTTTCCAGTTCTAAAGTACCCATTTTGTACACGAGTCTTAGCGAGTTAATGCCTTCCACAAAAAGGGAAATTAATATTGATCAAGAAATGCCAGAGAAAGTTAACGGGACATGCAAAGATAAGATTGTCATAAATCACAAATACGAACAATAATCCCTGTTAAGGCTCGCATTGAATTTTCACCGTTTTGAATTGTAAATTGCTCAAGTCGAGCTTTATGCACCTACAGTCATAGGGGTAAAGGGATCGTCTTCTGTGAAGGTCGCTGACTTCTATTACGGGCTCTGTATGCGCGTTAACTCAACTTTCAAACATAGTAACTTGCATATTTAGCATTGTTTGCTACAGATTAGTGATGAAGTTGTTAGGATTTAGTGCCTGGTAAATATCGCCAGCAAATTCCTCTTCCAGAAGCATGCTGGAGGAGTTTACGATAGTCAGGACGCCAGATCCTTTGCTTCGTCTTCCAAACTCAACCGCACATGACGCCAGCGTTGTTCTATGGGAAATCGAGTCTTGACTTATCAGCTCAGCGTTCCTGTACAGCAGGCTTGATTGTTGTGTCATTCAGAACAAATAGAGGGAAACAAGATCTCTTGGTGAATCTGGATGTGCTCGTGTAATGATGTAAACTTTATCGTTTTCCCTGTACCGCTAGATCTGTTAGTTAATATAGAGGCTTCACTGCTCTGGTTAGGGAGATTCTTTCAGGAGTGAATGAAGTGAATCACGCAAAACCCCATATTGGTAGATGTATATGGGATGCTGCTTATTGTTCAAGATCAAGAGAATTAGAGCTTATGAGTTGATGGATAGTACAATTGTCAGTGAAAGGAAATTGGATGATTGGAAAATGGGTGAGAAAGGGGCGACCGCTACCTACGTTATTGGCTTAGAAGGGAGGTGAGCAAATAATTGCGGGACATCCGTAAGGTCAGATCTGGTTAGAGGCATTCCATAATTTGCTACCTTCTCAACTAGCATATGAACCGTAATGGATGAGGTCACTAGCGGTGGCTGTTCATAGTTAAGATTGCGGGGTGGCAGCCGGACCAATTTATATGCCAGGGGAACCTGCGTAATTGTAAGCACAGATGGCTCCACACGATTGGGGTGTGGTGTGTACAATACAGCACACTACGATGGCGTCGAGAGTAAGCGAATCCGCATTTCTGGACTGTCGCTCTTCCTTAACTCCCGCGTCCCCTTTCTCTTGTCCACTGACGGAAATCATGCATATATGCATATCATCCCGCAATGCGCACGACGCTTAGGAGGTCATGCGATGCTTGCGCGAAGTCGAAGCTCAGCTGTGACCTTCGTACGCCCCAATGCTCTCGATGCATTAAAAGAAAGTCCGCCTGCGTGTATGCGAACCAACCGTTGACCTCATCACTCTCTGAACATACTACTACCACATCGCCTGGCACATACGCAGAATCTAATGAAGAGGCTTTGAAGATTGTAGCGAGTCCGATTAAACTGCTACGTGATCCTATAGCGGGATTTTTTGATCCTTTTGATTCGTATCCCGAGACAAGACTTCCACGTATACATGTCCAGCGACTGATCCAACATTGTGAGTAATCGCAACGGCTTCGGCTTTTTCAGCCCTAACTCTTTCGTGACCTCTAATCGAAGGCAGTTCTATCTAACATCGCATTCCAATACTATCCACTCGATCTTAATTTATCATCAAATCCGTTTGTGGTTTCCTGGTGGCCACTTGCTTTGGCGGATCCTGCTCTTTTCCACGTGTCGCTCCAAACAGCGTCCCTGGATATAGAGTTACATGCCCAAAATGGATTCGAAAATTCGGAGTTGTTAATGGCAGATTCAGTTTCCTTGGTTAGAAAGAGAATAGAAGACCCAACATTGGCATTTCAAGACGAGACGATGGATTCTGTGGTTACCTTAGCTGCGATCGAATTTGGTAAGGGCAACGTCGAAGTTGGCAAGATGCACATCGATGGGATCAAAAGAATGGTCCGAATGCGGGGAGGCATGCAGAAAGTGAAAATGACGAGCCCACTTACAGCGAGAATGGTCTCATGGGTCTCCATGATAGTTATGCAAAGTCCCCAATTCTTGGCACAGAGCGATTCCGGTGTTGGAAACGGTATACCCCCCATTCCGCAGTGGAATGAAGCTGCGACAAGCTTCGGAGACGACCCAAAATCATCAATCCATCAACTGGAATTAGATCCAACCATTGGAGATATCTTATTCCGCCTTCGTCATTTATTCCACGAATCTCAGCGATTCAGATTATCGAATACCGACCTTCACGATCTAACATGCTACTTATTGCACAGGCTCCTACTGTGGTCACCTCCGTCGGAAGAATTTCAGATATCACTGGATCCCGCGGCCTCGGAGTGCGTTCGATATGCGGTTGTTCTATACTTACTTATCCTCCAAGGACCGACCTACTTCTCTCACACTGGCCTCCAATATACCATGTCCCAGCGCCTAAAGGTCCATCTTGCCGATTTTTTGAACCTACCATTACCGGAACACCGAACACTAGCTCTTTGGCTCGTCGCTGTTGGAATGACATCAAGTGCGGAGACATCGGATTCTGCCTGGTTCATATCACAAGCTAGAGTCCTTGCAGCAGACCTTGATTTATGCACTTGGGATGCGGTTCTCTGCCATCTCAAGGACGTACTTTGGCTTGACACGAAACACACAGAATACCTCTTCCGGCAGCAATGGGAAGAAATGTGGACATATCGCGACATGATCGCGACATGATGTCTCGTAATTCTTGTATATCCAATTCAACATTTCGATCATCGAACGATAATGGGGACTTTCCCCATCTTTCGCTGTCGCAAATTCAACGTGGACTAAAAAAGGTTTAGTCTCCGACGGCCAAACACGACGGTCGATTGGTCAGCGTCATCAGGGATCCACCATCACTACGTCGGAGACTAGGCTCTTTCCAGCGATACGAATTACAAACACAATCCGAGTCACGGCAAAATATGAAGGGACACGCGTTTCTAGTATTCAGATGCTTTGAGTTCGAATCATGATCTTACGGGCGTTCGAAATCGGAGTCTACGCCCGTTTAGGTCGCTGGTCCAACGGCTTCGTAATATTTCTCAAAGAAAAAGGAGAATAAGGCGCTCCGTGCCTTACTTTCACGTTCAGGATTGCCAATTATGGCCCAAAATCCAGAAGACTCCGCGGTTAATCATTATCTTCTCCTTAGAAAGGATTTCTTCGCTTATTACCGTCAAATAATGTTGAAATCCATGATAGGTGGCTATTGCAGTCAATAAAATCTTACGGCTCCTATAAGAACTTGGAACCCGTCTACATACACACCTCCTCGCGCTAATGCTTTTTGCAAAGTCACCATGGTAAACATTTCCGAATCACCCCCATTAGGGACTGTTCATGATGAATCCTCCACTCAATTACGTACACAAGATATTGAGAGCTATGTCATATCATGTTTGCGCGGCTGGTCCAATTGGCAAATTATTATCACCACTCTTCTGATATTAGTAAGCTATGATCAATGTAAGAAAGTCCATCGACAACCTACTTTCCATCCTAAAACTCGCTGATTATTGCCGTAGTAATGTACATAAAACGGAAAGGGCCAATCGCAGGTCCCTCGTTCAAAATACCTTTTATGGGCCCCTTCATACAAGCGCTGCATCCCAACTTCAAAGAATACCTAGCTCAGTGGGCTAGCGGACCTCTTAGTTGCGTCTCCGTCTTCCACAAGTAGGTTTGGCATCCCTTTAATAGCATCTTTCGAAATCGACACTAATTCAATCACCATCTTCATAGGTTCGTTGTCCTGACCTCCGATCGCGACCTTGCACACAAAGTCTTCAAGTCCCCGGGATATACCAAGCCATGCTTGGTCTCCCTTGCTACCGACATCATGGGATCAAGTGCATGGGTTTTCCTTCAAGGAAAAGCGCATACCGAGTATCGAAGAGGACTTAGCGGGCTATTCACTGACAAGGCACTTGGTACTTATCTCCAGGTCCAGGAAAAAGTATACAGCGATTACTTTGGGAGATTCGTTAATGCGACAAAGGCGAACGATGGTAAACCAACGAAGTTCATGGGTTGGTTCCGTGAAATCAACTGTGCATTGTCTTGCAGGACGTTCTTTGGTGACTATATTTCCCAGGACGCGGTAAAGAGGATTGCAGATGACTGGTATGTACCTCCTTTCAGAAAATAGTATTTGCTGCGCTAACTTGTTGGTAGTAAGTATATTTGAAGTTGAAATTTCATTTTACGATCTACTACGCCTCGAACGTATCTTCTCAAGCTGAGCTAACTGACGGGTCCTATCCTAGTCTACCTCATCACCGCTGCTCTCGAACTAGTCAACGTCCCATTATCCATGTACATTCCTTACACCAAGCCATGGTTAGGAAAACGTACCGCCGATGCCGTCAAAATCGAGTTCGCCAAATGCGCCGCCGCATGCAAAGCCAACATGGCCTCTGGCGCGCCCCCAACCTGTATCGTAGACCAATGGGTCCTCCACATGATAGAGTCCCAAAAATACAACGACCAAATCGCCGCCGGCGCCACCGATATCCCCAAACCTACGAACCTCATTCGTACGTTCACCAATGATGAAATCGCCTCAACGCTATTCACCTTCCTCTTCGCCTCCCAAGACGCATCATCCAGCGCAACAACCTGGCTCTTCCAAGTCCTCGCCCAGCGCCCCGACGTCCTCTCCCGCCTGCGCGCCGAAAACCTCGCAGCCCGCAACGGTGACCGTACCCGTCCCTTCGAAATCTCCATGTCTCCCTCCCTCCCTTACACGCACGCCGTAATCAAAGAAATCCTCCGCCATCGCCCACCCGTCATTTTCGTCCCATATGTCGCCACAAAACCCTTCCCAGTTACGCCAGACTACACTGTCCCCAAAGGCGCCATGATAATTCCATCATGCTGGCCTGCCCTTCACGACCCCGTCGCATACCCTAATCCAGAATCATTCGATCCAGATCGATGGATTACGGGGGATGCGGAGTCACATACGAAGAATTGGTTGGTATTTGGAACGGGTGCGCATGATTGTCTTGCGAGGAAGTATGTGCCGCTTACGATGGCGCATATGATTGGGAAGGCGTCGTTGGAGGTTGATTGGGTACATCATGCGACGGAGTTGTCGGAGGAGATTAGGGTTTTTGCGACATTGTTTCCTATGGTATGTATTGGTTACTAGTACGTGGGTTGGAGAGTGGATTTGCTGACTTTTCGCGCAGGATGAGTGTCCGCTTACGTTTAAAGTAAGGGAGTGAGGGTTAGGCTAGATGGATTGGGAATCAATGGGTAATCAACTGTAGAGTTAATGTAGAAGCTTGTGAAGATTTGCTTATTACTGGAAGATATATAATCTATTTTATTTTGATTGTGTTTCTACTTGTACAATGCATTTCCAGAATTTGTGATAGGATCGGTGCGTCGAACTGGTCGACAGATAAGGTTCCTATAAGCAATTCGTGCCGGTTTGAGCGTGGAAAAACTTCGAATTAGTGCCAATAGCTCCGTTGAAACAGTTTTCAAGTCGGAGAAGAGCGGTTCAGATATGAAGTGGGGTAAAAATTCATCCTGCTCAGAATGATGGGCATGGTGTGTATTAATGTAGGAGCTATGAAGCATGGACAGCTGCTACTGACCCATCTCGCATGGCTCCTTCATGTTTTTGAGCCCAAGAGAAATGCTATCATCTACCTTCAAGGCTGGAGGCTATGTTGTAATCTAATCAATGATCGCACCTACACAATTTGTACTCTCAACTAGGGTTCCAAACGTGAAACATCCGCCATAACTACATCCAAGGCTAGTAAAACTGGGGTGCAAATACGAGGATACATACCAGTGCGGGAAATCGAAATTACCAAGGCTCGCTTGGTTATTAATATGTCATAAGTGTCCGTTGGTAATACCAAAACGATAAAACAGTTTCAACCGACGAATCCATATAAGGGCGTATGCATTGAACCTCGTTCACATGAATCTCTGCAGTGTCTTCCACAAATTATTATTCATCAAAATAATCGTTTCTCGCATTAATAATAAACCTAAGCAAACCATCCCACAATATACCCTACAACAGTTTTGTATACACCCAGTCCCTAAACAGCAACAACCTCCACAATCGCGGGCCCCGCGACAATTGTATCATCCGTCGCCGTTTTACTATCCTTCGTAAGGACCACATAGCTCTGACCTGCCACACCCTTCGGAACCGTGACTTCATATCCCCCCTCCGCCCACTTAATCTCCACAAACACGGGTCCCGTAACAGTGATAAAAGCTGCGAAGACGTGTCCTTTAGCCGAGAAATTCTTCGCAACAAGCAAAAGCTTCGAACCCGTCTTAATCGTAGCGTCCTTGCTGGAAGCCGTCAACACAGGAAACGCCTTCACAGGCAGCGGCGGGTTATCCGCGGGACAATTGACGATGAACTGCGCGGCAAGCGTGAACACGGCATTGAGTGAGAGTGGATTATCAAAAGGTTGGGGGAAGGGTTCCTGGCCAACTCTGTCGCGGATATAGGCCGCGTGTCTCGCTTCAACGGTCAAGATGCTCCCCGCCGCTGTGAGATATGTTTTCTCCAAGATACTTGCGGCCGCACCGAGGTAGGCGCTGACGCCGACGCCTTCAAGAACAGCGGCGGTGGCGAGGAAGGATTTGACGTCCGTGTAGCCGAAGTTGTATGTGCATTCTGCGACGGGTTTGGCGCCTGCGGCGGTTAACGCGCCGGTAAGGAATTGGACGTGAGTTGCTTCATCAGAGGCAATTGTCTTGACCCGACCGTAAGTTCCGTCCGGGACGCCGGCGGCTGTGAAATTCTCAGAGGTGTATTTGGAGAGGCCTTCGCGATAGAAGGTATTCTCCAGGTGTTCGAGGGTGAGGGCGTAGTTAAGGATGTCGGCTGGAGTTTCGTTAGTTGGGGTGTTTGGGGTTAGAGATAATATAGAAGAGAAAATCGTATGTGAAGGATGATTTAATACAGTGATTGATGTAAACGAGCACAGTGAAGGAACTGCCAAGACATCAGAAGCGAATGAAAGTAACGTACCATCAGAAGGACCATAGTTGGTGCGCTTCGTGGGAGCAGCCGAAGAGAGGGCTGCGATAGCAGTGACAGCTAAGATAGAGGTCTTCATGATGTCGTTGTGAAATAGGTATTGTTTTCACTAAAGAAGTTGTGGAATGTAGAATACAGCCTTGTAGCTGAAGTTATACTGGAGCAGTGCCTTGAATTTCGAGCTTGATCTCTCAATTCCTTTCAACAATCTCCTCTACTTATACGACTCCACCTTCTAATACAAACCAAAAGATCTTCCCTCTCCAGCTTCGGTATTCCACCCTTCCGTTCTTCGTGCGGGGCCTCAGCCGTCCCACGAAGCAGTGACGATACAAACCTTAGAAAATACACTTACAACACAGCCATAAACAATATCGCCGCGCCTCTCCGCCCCAACGGCCAGAAACGGAAATCACTATAGGCCGCAGCGCATACGTTGTTCCTGTTGCAGAACTGATCGTGCTGTCCCTAGTGCATCTCACGGATGCTGGAGCTCCCGGGGAACGCGCTAGGACGAGTTAGGTAAAGAATGACGTCGCGAACGACAGCACATGGAATTAGTGACAAAGGAGATTGGATGGAATTGTTTCGAAACGAGAATTAAGCTTTTTAAGGCGCAAATCTGCGATTCTGAATCGGGGTGATGTGTTATGGAACGTGAGGGCTCCGGAGGTGGTGATGGTGTCAATGGGGCTGGATGGGGCTGGATGGGGAATGGAGTGATGGGTTCTGCCGTCAGAAATGACATTCATCCACTTTGACACCTAGTTGTGTCCTTCATTTGTCATAGCTAGACAGGCTGAATTCGCGATTGGTTGGTTTCGTTTGAGCAAAAACCGATGCGGATATTCCCGCTGTCCAGACTCAGTCGTAACTTTCAGCATGACCCTAAAGCTGAGTTACGATTTCTCTAAATCATTTTCCATCATATATGTCACATATCATAATTCATGATGCCTACTCACATTGTCGGTCTACCTAGGATAAGCTTCAACGTCATTCTGCGGGTACTCATCAACCTTTTGTCTCGGTTCAGCTGATTAAAATGACGTTTTGGATTTTGGGCAGAAGGTGTGGCTGGGAGGTTCCAACTTCCAAGATTGCGGCTGTCGAGTCAGCCAGTCTATCTTGCATGTTCTGTGCGTTTTGGCCTTCGCCATGGGCTTCAACACTATTTGATTCCAATCTTTTATTCTCATGATCTCCTCAGCCAATATTTTGGTCCTGAAGACGAATATCTGAACATTGTTCTCCATTGTAAACCTTTAAAGTAAAAGTCCTACAACTAAACAAGTTTGTCGAGACTGAAGGTAGAGAGATCTCTAAACCATCTTCAGCCTTATCATTCCACCCACATTCTTCACCATCACCTCAAACGACAAAACCACTCCCATCTCACTACACGGCAAACGTAAACCACCCAATCCCCACCTTTCCCCCCATCGTCCCATCATCACTCCACGAAACCAAAACCCTTATTCCTCCCCCCTCCTCCCCTCTAATACTCCATTCATGCGCAAAAATGCAGTATCGCGTCTTTGACTGATCCCCATTAATCTTCGGCATTTCCCCCAAGTCATGCACATCCCACGGCCCCTCCGGCCTCGGCGCAGCGCCCACAAATAACCGACTCGACAGAAACTTGTCACATCCAACCCACAGGTACGGCCTTCCCTTTGGTGCGAAATCAGGAATGTAAAGGATTGATCCCTGGCCTTGGCCTGCGAGAACATCATGCGCAAGTTCACCAAACGGACCGTACGGTGCGCAGTAGCTCGTCACCCACTCCCCTCCCTTCCTCAGGAATTGGTAATTCTGTGCATTAGAGAAGTCATCCTCCGTCCGTATCCTCGCCATATAGTTATCCAGCTCGCGATTCGTAAGCATATACGTCCAGCCATCCTGCGCCGCTATATTCGACATATTGCCCCAGGCTGGACCAGAGGGATCGAAAAGCGGAAACGAACCTACACGCTCGCACTCAATGGCGCCGGTTGAGAGATCCGTGACGCGTGCTTTGGCGACGCCGATCCCGCATTGGTGAACGGGTGTTGCGCCGTGGATTTCGACGGTGTCGTAGAAGACCCATCCTTCTCTCCTATCACTTCCGGGCCTCTCGATGAGGCCGCCGAAAACCCAATTCACATATCTCTTGTTTTCGCCCCTTTTTTCGTGATCGTCGCAGTATTTCTTCTCCTCCTTCGAAAGAGGAACAAATTCCGGAATTCTGTGTTTGTTGGATAGATACTGGCTTTTTGTGGGATTCGATAGGTCTGGGATTAGGGCGATGGTGTTGTTTGTCACGCCACGGAATTCGTCGCAAGAATCGAAACAGAATGTGTCGCCGAAGATGTAGTAGGTGTGGCCTGCGAGTTGGATTGACCGGCCTATGTCGCGGGGGAAGCGGCGGTTGGACAAGTCGGTTACTTCGCCGAGGACTTTGGGGGAGCATGTGAGGCGGGGGGGCCAGGCGATGTGGTAGGGTGATGGTTTTATGTGGGCTGGGTTCTTGGGGACGGTTTTTGGTTGTTGGAGATGGGGATCTTGGTTTAGTTTTGTGAAGAGGTTCTTTAGTTTATCCATTGTGGGTGTCGTAAGGGAAGATGGTCGGATATTTTGTACACGAAAAGTTACATCAGACTTAACAACAGTTTCTAACCATTTTGCTTAGTCTATGTGATCAAATCTATGCAATCTTTCGTGAATGATGTCAGAGGATAGAGTTTCAAATCTAGGTGGATGCGGGGAACCAGCCTCGGCTTCAACTAGGAGACGTGCATGTGAACACATTGTCAAATCTCCACCTTTCCAACAAAACCTATCCATCCTGATTAAAAGGTGAGTTTATCTTATAAAATGCAGACAGCGACAATAAAATCTGTGTTCTATACCTAACCCAATACCAAATCAACAAGATCCAATAATTTAACCCAACCGTGGAAGTTCCACGATACGAGAAATAAACCACCACAAATAATCAACCAAAATTTTTTTTCATCAACAAATGAAATCAAGCTGAGAGAAACATCTGAGAACGATATGAAAAACTACGTCAATAATTGCGTTCCTTGTCCATTCTGCATGGGCTACGATATATACAATTCAGACTCTAGATTTGGTACGACTGACTACTAAACAATGCTCCTATTCCCCATCCCCCTACTTCCATTGCTCCCTCTTCATCCCCTCATATTTCTCCCTCTTCCTTCAACCCCCCATAAACCTCTCCCTCAACACCCCCCACCCACTCAATCCACCTCCCCTCATTCCACGGGAAAAATCCCGCATTAACCACACCCACCACACCCTTCTCCCCATCAACCCAAACCTCCGAATTGGCAGCTCCATACCAATACACGCTGCCCTTACTCCTTCCTCTCTGTCCGTTCTCTAAAACTCTTTCCGCGCCTTGGACACCGCAGCCGAGCCCGAAACTCCCCTCGGGATCGAGATGCGGGACGGAGAGGTCGATGGGGATGATCATGTTGGGGACGGCGTCCGCGGATTCGATCTTGCGAGATTGATTTCGGATGTGGGACGGGAGTTGTGGAGATATCATTGCGCGTACATTCTCTTCACTCAAAATACGTGTCTTCGTGACTGGATCCACCCCGGCGTTTTGTGGGAGTAAAATGGACATAATGCGCGCGACGCTTTGTGCACTGCCTATAAGGCCGGTGCCGAAAGGGTGAATATGTTGTGAACCAATGGGGAATGCATCGTTTTTCTGTACTATTTCCGGGACGGACGGGTCGACGACGACGAACGACCCATCTTCTTGTTTCCAACTCCTCTGCCAGAACTTGCCTCGTTGCTCTTGTGTCGCCGTTAGAGTCCCTCCGTACGCAGCTTCGTATCCTATATCCGTGATCCCCAACGGTGCGAAAATGTACTCTTCGAGTAAATCGGGTAAAGACCTTTTCGTAAATCGTTCAATCAAGACCGCTAGCCAATCGAAACCTTGTCCGTAGTTCGTGTGTGTGCCCGGCTGCCAGAGGAGAGGTGATGCCAGGAGCGCTTGATATATATCGGCGATTTCGTTTGCTGAGGCCCAGACGCCGAGTTTGTCGTTGACGTATTCGAAGAGGAGGCGGTTGAAGTAAGTGTGGCCGCCGCCGTAGGTGTGATTGAGGAGCATGCGTGGGGTGATGGTGCCATGCTGGTCTTCCAAATGCCAGGTTTTGGTGCCCGAGGGGGCGACGGTGTAGCCTGTGAGGACCTTCTTTGTGGCGAGTTCGGGGAGGTGGGTAGGGATCAAAGTGGGAGAGTCGAGGGTTAAGGAAGGGTAGAGTTCGGTGAGGCGGAGAAAGAGGATTGTTCCGAGGGGTTTGGTGAGCGAGTGAAGGGTGAAAAGGGAGGTAGAGGTTGGAGTTGGGAGGTCGGGGAAGGAGGTCGAGCCGTGGGAAAACAGGATATTGTTATCATGAGAGATAAGGTGAAGAAGTGTGGAGGGGAGAGTGGGAGGAGTGCCGGAAGTTGCGGTGTCGACAAGGAAACGGATGTTCGAGGCGGCGCTGGGGGAAAACGTAGGAGACATATTGAATTGGTCGAAGATTTGGTATGACAGTGACAGACTATAGAACAAAGCTGAGAGCAAACACTTTGTGTAAAGGGACTGGGGGTACAGAACTCGAGTTTATGTATGGACGATACAACTTGAATTCGACATGTCAATCAGTGGCGAGAAAGTAATGAAGTATAAATATAAATACTGCTACAACAATGACAAGATAGACGAATAGATCGAGCAAGAGTTGCCCTGACAATTCATCAAATGTGTGATGCGTAATGGCCATGGAGTACTGTGACTATTCATAAACCTAACTGACTAATCTGAAAATGGAATGGTAACAAAGGGTTTTCGACGAATCAAAAATGGAGATCCTCGGAGTACCGTGCTTGATGATTGCAATGTCAGGGTATATAGTGCAAGTCTAAGTAAGCATGCGGCTCTGTAAGCACTAAGCAATTGGTCTCTTGTACACAGCACTTCGAAAATACAGACGGCGTATATGCATCGGCCGACGAGTGGAGCATCGCATCCCTATGTCGATCTGCTGATGGGTCACTGGGAGAAATTTTACCTAATCTAGCTGACTAAAATGGAGGCCTAGCAGGAAATATAAGTCTTTGGCTCGAACTTTGGTATCTGGAACAGAAAAACAGGGAAGTTTTCGACAGTCGTACTGAGTACTTTCATCGGAGGAAACTCGGATCACGACTTGACCCACGGCAGTCCGAGCTTGTGCATCTCGACAGCAAGCTGGAGAATGTAATCAATACTGCAACAAACACGTCAGCAATCTCTCCAATCCAAAACCCTCCTCTCCCATCATCAGATCAAAACTCACCTCTCACACTGGGTCTTCGCTTTATGCACATTATCCCCCCAAACATAAATCCCATGTCTCCTCACCAACACCGCATACGTGTCCGGATACTTCTCCATCGCCGCCTCTAGACTCTCAGTCAAATCCTCTTCATGCGCTGTGTTTTCTATAATCGGGATGCGTAGTCGTTCGAAATAGCCCAAGTTCCCCTGCTTGCCCCGTCCTTTTGGTATCCCCTTGATCTGCTCGATTTCTTCGATCTCGAAACATGCGGAGGATCCAAAGTCGCGCTCGACTAGAAGAGTGACGAGAACGGCCCATTGGGAGTGCGTGTGGATACAGCAGCCGGCGCCGCGTTCGAAGGCGGCGTAGAAGAGTGGGGTGCAGGCGGAGGGTTTGTAGACCTGAGGTGTGCATTAAGATTTGAGACATATGTGGTCGAGTGCTGATGTTGGTACCTTGGGTTTTCGTAAGTATTCCTTGGTGTTGAAGTCCATCACGAACATATCCGTGGGTTGCATAAGTTCCTTTTGTACTCCTGACGGCGCAATGTACAACAGATCATCTTTGCGGATGCTTGTTCCTCCACCCGTACCTGTTACCTACATGCACAATGATTAGCTAAGAGAATTCTAAAGAAAATCTTATAGCCTCGTAAAAGACACCCACTGTCACATCTTTCACCAGTTAATAGACTTCGAAATCCCTACCTACCCAACCGTGCTGATAAAACTTGGCACACAGTGTGCAGATGTGATTGGCAGGATGTGATGGGTCGTCGGAGTGGACGAGGTGCTCTGTATCGGCGTGGACATCTTCGGTTGCCATCGTTAAGATATTTGATTTGAAAAAGTGAATGATGCCTCGCTCAACAAGGCCAGATGCGAGAGTGGACGTGTTGATAAACTTTTTGCGGGCAAAGCTTGAACGGGGAAGGATGACGCGATGTCAGGATGGTGGGGCAGGTCAACGCGTGGTTTTGCGCACGGACTGTGAATGCAAGTTACCCCACCATGTGCTGTTTTGATTGGCAGAGGAGTGAACCTTTGGAAGTGGACGAAGCCCAACCAAATGAGGGGTCTAGATAGCAACCAGAAGCCAACATGATCTCGAACACGGTCACAAAGCTCAAAACCACATCAAAGAGACAAATTTGTCTATTTCTATTCGCGCGCAGTTCTCAAAAAAGCAAACGAAGGCTGGCTCTCGACGAGCAACATTACAACAGCCCTAGGTATCATTGAATAACCAAAGCTCCACGCTGTGACGTCCCACTCTGTATATCATATCTATTTGGTCTCGTTCGTCAGGGGAGACGCCTCGTGCTTCTCCTTCTTTCCGTCGAGGTGCAAGACGTGCTTGATCTTGTCTCCGAGACCAGTCTTCTTTGCGTCGAGGCTGGGGCTGTGGGCGTTGCCCGCACCGCCGCGCTATGACATTGTTAGTACCGAACCTGAGTTGGTCTTGTGTATGCTATGTTATAGCCCAGGTGGAGGTCGAGGAGGAACTTACGCCGCTGTGGAAGTTCGCCGGCTGCTCGCGAAGCGCATTCTCGGGGATGTAGTCAATGGAGCGGCGACCAGTTTCGCCCTGGGGCTTGACCAGAGGCGATTTGGTAATGTTTCCAGCACCGCCGCGCTGGTGGGCAAAGTCAGATTAAAGAGATAGAGCGCGGAAGACATGTGAGGAGAACATACGCCAGTAGAGTAGTCGCCTTCAGGGGATACGCCCTGGAAGCCTTCGCGAACGATACCGCCGTCGGTGTAACTGCGAGAAACCAAGTTAGCTTTGATCACAACTTCACATGTAGCATAGGTAGACATGTACGACACAAGAGAGAGAGAAAAGCAAAGACTTACACAGTCTCGTCAGGACCAATGTTTCCAGCACCTATAGAATACCCTCGTTAGCCTTATCCCCCATGCTCTAACCAGGGCTTACTTACCACCACGGCCAGTGGAGTGAATAGGTGCAGTCGGGTTCGTCATTGTCTCTGTTAATCGCTCAAAATCGTCTTTCTTCACAGGGTTCAAAGATGTCGCAAACGTAT
The DNA here is from genome assembly GCA_020744415.1 of Dendryphion nanum. Taxonomy (NCBI): domain Eukaryota; kingdom Fungi; phylum Ascomycota; class Dothideomycetes; order Pleosporales; family Torulaceae; genus Dendryphion; species Dendryphion nanum. The sequence goes on from JAGMWT010000008.1 coordinate 97,953, forward strand.
GATGTCAAGGATGTCGCAGGTACGGGTAACGGAGGGAGAGAGTGGATCGAGGCAGGGTACCGTCCGTTGCGCCTGATTTTATATTTGCTCTTTTGCGGCGTTCGTAAACAAGCCATATAAGTGCATATGACGCAAGGCCATCAACTCTCCCAGGGCTGCAACGCGGGATGGGTGCCCGGCCGGCTGCCTACGCAAATGAGCACATTGGAAAGGTCGAAGCAGTAGTTTCCCAGATTTTTGGGTCTTTGGGAGTGCGACAAGACATTCATTCTTGCACCATTGCTTGGCCACACGCAGCCACAGCTCGATCTGTGCATGTGTTCATAAGATTTGATGCGGAGCGGAGAGTTTGGGAGAATTTGAGCGGGCCATGTGCGGAATATCAGGCTTTGTCGAGGATAGTGAGTGATGGAGTGAGGTGATGCTTTTTGGCTCGTAGATAAGGCGACTGCCCCTGATTCGCCCCAGTGGCTGACTAAGCGGTCCTCTTCACCCACCCTTTGACAGGTGCCTTGTACGTACACACTACACTCCCCTGAGTGCTGTCCACTCAGCACTGTCAGCAGCATCCTCGTGCATTTGCTTGTCCACATGTACTAAGCTCCAGATCTGTCGCTTGCGCTGCGGGCGGATGATCAGCATAACAGCCCTTGACGAAGCACGAGGTTTGCTGGGATTGCGGGCGAGCAGGCCGGATGCTGCAGGGCAATGCTTCTTGATGTTAGTCTTGCACCACGGTACATCTCGAGATAGATCGGCAGTCAAGGCTAGAACTACAGATCTGACATTGAACACCTGACGCTAGAGGGAAGATGCACGTGAAAGCGGGAGGGGGGAATCGAAAGGCACGTCGCAGAAACACAATATCCCATCACAATGGCTGCCGTTGAGCCAGACCTCACTCCATATGACACCAGACCGCTTTTTGCTCTCGCAGACTCAAGTGTTTGTTTACTTCTTCTCTTGAGTGGCGCCACCAGTGGTTGGCAGGCCCATGAAAAGTTTGAAGTAATCGTACTGTCAGAGGGTCAGTGTCATGTTTGCTTTCAAAGAACAGTGCCACTTACAATCATCCATTGCAGGCCAGTCAGTGTACCGATCATCACGATACGCACTGGCAGTCCGTTCCAGAGCCCGCCAAATCCAATGTCCTTGTAGATACGACCAGTCGCTGCACCAAAGGCCTCTCCAGGCTGGCGATTGGCATTGAGCTTTGACACCATAACGTCCGCAGGATGGCTGACTATCGCACACAGGATACCGGCAATATAACCACCCGTGAACGAGACTGCCGTCTGCGCTGCCTTTCCATAGTCGGCTTTGGTGCCCGGAAGGTAGTTGTAAATCATCTCAACGGCTGTTTCAAAAGAGGCAAACTGTCACTGTTAAGCAATTGAAATTAACTTGCGCAATCAGTCACTTCACCTTCATCATGGTGTATGGGATCTGGCGTCCCCAGAGCGGGTATAGCCCCTTGTACAATCTATGGAACCGTTAGCTCAAACTCAACTCACACAAGCTCCACGAAGCTTTTGGCGGAAGGACATACCCGCCGAAGCCTTCTGTATTCACGATGTGACCAATACCCCCAAATGTAGTACGCGCGAACGGTGGTATGGTGGTCTGCATTCTGACTTTGACAGCTTCGAAGGGACAGAGCCCAATATCGGCAATTAACTCGGCAGAAGCACTGCCCGCGAGATAGATGGCCGTTTTGTATTTGGCAAAATTCTCTTCGCCTGCGAGGTTGGCATAAAAGTTCTTGAAAAATTCGTAACCGCCATATTTGAAGCCTCCTTGAACCGAATACCCCCAGAATGTGGGTCCCCAGCCTGTGAAGACACCACGAATACCTTCTGCGCGACCAATCTTGCCCCAGGCCTCAAAATTTCCCTTGTACATCTTCGAGTCTACCTGTCGACGGCATTTTACGAGATCAAGGGGGGTCACAGCGGTATGGGTCAAGCCACAGGCCATGATACCTCCGAACGTGCACGCAGCGAAGTACTTTGGCGAGTACAGCTCAATGTGACCCGCCTTTGCTTGTGCCTTGTTGCTCGCTTTCTCGAATTCAGCGGTGGCAGCATCACTAAGCTTGGCAGCTTTGTTCTTTGCGTCGTCTACGGCACTCCACACTGGGTAGAGCTCGTGCCGGGCCAGCCACTTCGAGGGAGGTTTCGATTGCGATTCATGTTTGGAAAGAGGGACTGAAGAGCAGCCGGCGAATGCGTGAGAGAGGGTCTGGTGAGCAGGGAAAAGGTTTTGCATTGTGAGATAAGCTGCTACTGTTTTCTGTCGGATGGTGTCTCGCCTTGGCGTTGTATGTTTGGAAACCTACCTTCTAAAACTAAGGACGCAGGGACATGGAACGATACAATGGAACGTCCTCGGCTGGCGAATCTAGGGCCGTCAGATTGATTGCGCAACGCAGGTTAAGAATTACGAATTGGAATCGCGAGAGGAAAAAGGAAGACGAAATAGAACGGAACCTGGAAAATCAAGATAACACAAACAGCCCGGCTGATGAGGAGTTGCGGCGTAGGGGAGGAGGAGCCTTACCAGCTGCGACGTCATTGGCTTGGCCAATCGGCGATAAGCCTGGCCAAGAGGGAGTTAATCACGTGATCATGTCTATGGATCGGAGATAAATGCAATGCCGACAGATTGCTGGTCAACTCGAAAAACGCCCTTAAGCATGAAGTCCCCACCGTCAGGCCATACACGCGCATTTTCTTTTTAATACTACACATCGACGACTTCACAGTTTCACTATCTCGAAACATTGGTGAACAGAGTGCTGACGACTCAATTGTGGAGAGACTACGCAATCGTGTTTGATTACTCTCTATGTTCTCAAGCCTTGCTCGTCGCTTTGCCTGCCTTGACCTTCTTCTGCTCTGGAAGCCTGAACTTTACTCTGGTCTGCGTGTTTCGCCGGATCAAACACATACATTGGGAACTCGAGGAACACCGTCCGTTTGAGGACTACTGGCAGTTTCTCGTACAATTGGGGTGGAAAGGGGATGAGGATGCTTGTACGACGCAAATACCGTTCATACTCTGTCCATCGAATCCCCTTCTCGTAACGCTTCTTTGCGCCAGGTCTCTCTGAAAGTGGCAGCCCCGACAAGAACATGAGCAGAGACGTGAGGAGAAATGGTCCAACAATAGATGCATACAGCGCGGCATACGCGCCGCCTTGGGTATACCCGAGTGCTGCGGGCGAAACAGCAATCATGAAGATGGCTAACCCGATTAGCACTGACACAACATCAAACGCACTACCGATTCACTTACAGAATTGGATGATGATTTCTCCAAAGTAGTTGGGATGCCTTGTCCAGGCAAAGAAACCCACGTCGCACACAGCGCCGTCGCTTCCATGAGCGGTGCGGAACCGGTACTTTTGGATGTCGGAAACGCTTTCCATGACCATTCCGATGGTGTAGAGAATTACGCCAGCAATGTCGCGTCCGGTACCAAAATCTGGCTGGCCATATTGAGTCACGTTGGGTGAATTGAGAATTGTAACCGGCAGCGAACAAGTCCACACCCAGATCATTTGGCTGCAATCCGTGTGTTAGCTGGCTGGCATTGCGCATCGTCTCGATTGATCAACAAAGAACTCACAACACCCAGAAGCCGAGGAACGACCAGAATTTATCCCTCTTGTCGTCGAACCGGTCATCTTTGCCTGTTTTCAAGATCCGGAAGAGCAGGAATCCAGACAGCCTGGCTCCCCAAACCATGATGAATAGCGATGCCACTATGTTTCGTGCATTATGCTTTGCGGCACTAAACGCGAGCGTGATGATGGCGAGAACGATGAAGTTTGTTCCGCCAGCGAAATCAGTGAGTTTGTCGAACTTGAACGTGAAGGCGATGGAGAAGAAGAACAGCTGGTAAGCGATGGTGATGAGGAGTGTAATTGCCAGGTAATAGTCGTCGAGCACGTGAACAGCTGCCATGTTTGCGACTAAAATCGATGTTGCTGTCTATGGGAGTCGAGTGTGTTGCGGGTGGCAGTGTGCGAAGGTATTATACAGAGCAAGTATCCGACCTCTTCGCACTCGCTATTATCAGCACAGCCCGAGCCTACGTCTTCGAATATAGATTTCCACCGCCCTGCGCGACTAGCAGCTGACAGTGAGCCCAATGCGAAGGAGAAATCTGGCTTGATACGGGCGTGTAGGACCAAAACAAGATGTCAATGACGCACTGGATCGTGTCTGTCTACGCCAAGAGATCGCTGGTGTTGACAAAATCCCCCGCGATCACGATCTAATTCGCTGCCCACAACGACCTCGGACACCCACCCGACTACTCAGTGTGCCTATTATAACCGCATGAAAACGCGTCGACTTGTGCATGCGCAAACCTTCGTCCATGGTTTCTCACAAGTTCCGATTACTAACTATCCCGTCGGTTCGAAGTGCAATGTTATCCGAGCATGTCATAGCGGAGCCTGAGAAGTCGAGGCTCTGGCAAGGGTGTGGTGAAACAGTGCCGGTACGAGGCGCGAACTCCCACGCAAATCGCGTCTCAAACCCTCCCCGTGCTTCTCCTGGGCGGCGCCAGACCAGACTGTTTTGATACTCCACCCTCACCAAAATGCGCTGACAGCGGCCATTGCAGCCCAGAGGTCATGAATCGCCGCGCATGTTCCCCTTAGCCTCGTAGATCCGACAATGCCAGCACCAGTGCACGCAGTGCAATCACTGCCGGGTGTCGCAGTTGCGCCCGCCCTTCATACTCTCCTGACCCGATCCCCCCAATCTTTGAGACCTAGACCGGGACTTGTTCATTGGCGGCGGGAGGAGAGTTTCGAGAAACAGGCACAGCGGGTCCCCCTAGAGTTAAGTAGCTGGCTCGCGCCTGAGGTTACAACTTTTGAATGGTTTGGGTCCTCGTTCGGCTTCTTACGCTCTTTTCGCCCCGGACGTACTCTCTTTCGACACCCTCAATCCTTACCCTGCCACTTCACTTCACTTCTTCTCTTCTCTTCTCTCTCCACTCCTCTTCGACAGTCTGCTGTGCAGTTCTTGAATGAGTCTGCATGTCTGTGACATATTCACTCCTTGTTTGAATTCCAGCTGGGCTGTCTATCTCGTACTAATAATATCTGTTTGATTCGTTTGCCTTTTACTTCAGCAGCTGGACTTCCTTTCTATATATACCCATCCTCCATTATGAAAAGGATAAAGTCCTCGTGGGGCCTGGCCCTTCTACTCACAACAACAGTTCGTTCAACTTTCATCTCGAACCTTCGCGCATACTAACCTCACTACAGGTCATCGCCGACCCCGGTGTCAACTTGAATGGCATAGGCCCTGGAGTCCAAGGTCGCAAGGTCGAGAACCTTCGTATGGGAAATGTTGAGCCGCATCATGCAGCGCGCAAAGAGGGGGCAAGAGGTTTAAACTTGCATGGCGGTATCGACCTTGGAAAAATCAGGGTTGCTCAGGGGGTGGATGTGAATGCGCTTCTAAATGGCGTCGGTAACGGGCAAGCAAGCGCGGGAATGGCTAAAGCGAGTGCATCGGATTTAAGGCCGCAGGTTGAAAGCAATAATGGAGGAGCAACAGGAGGAATCGACATTGGGAGTCAACTCGGTCAGAACCAAGGGCAGGGAATCCCGCAATCCAATCCGCAAGCTGGAATCGATGTCAACGCCATTCTGAACGGTCTAGCAAACTCGCAACAATCACGAAGTGTCAACGATGTTGGCACGGCCGCGACACAACTTCCCCAGGCCCAAGGTCAAGCTGCCCAGCCAGCACAAGGTAAACCAGCCAATGTCGATATTGGTCAACTCGCTGCCGGACAAACCGCACAACAAGGTACTGGACAGGACGACTTCCTTGACGCACTCCTCAATGGGAAAGGGAAAGGAAAAGGACAGCCTGAAGCGCAACAACAAGCAGGTGGAAATGGGGGCATTGAGATTATCGAAATCAAACAAACCATAGTCGAGGTCAATGCGGGCGGGATTCAGGATGTAACATCCGCCATTCTCGAAGTGAGGACATCTGGTACTCCTGAGACGAAGCCTTCCCTAGCTACAACCCCCGCCGAAGCACCAAAAGCTGCTCTGACTCCCTCTCCAGAAATGGCCGCCCCAACGACCATGCAAGAGGGCAAAGGAAAGGGCAAAGGCAAAGGTGAGAAGGGCAACGCCACAGAAGCATCATCGGCATCCGTAAGATTATACCCAAAATCCACACAACAGTGAACTTCTATAACTAACCCCCACCTAGTCCACAGCCAATATCGAAACAGCTTCATTCTCCTTTCCTAACGCCACTGTCCAAGCCGCATCCGGAGCCGCGAAAGCATCTGTGGGCGTAACCGTCATTGCAGGAGGCCAACCCCCAGCCGGAGCTGCTCAAGCCGCCAGTTCCAGCTCCAGCTCCTCTTCTATCAACTCCGCCGCTCTCACTCCTGATGCTCTCATTGCTGCAACTACGACCTCCAAAGCTGCTGGCGCAGTAACTGTCCAGGCTGGTTCAGGGGGTAGAAATACCACTTCGACCTCTGCAGCAGCTGCTGCAGCAGCAACAGCAGCGCCGGCTGCAAAAGGGAGCGTTATCACTGTCCAAGCAGGCGGCTCTAGTTCTTCGACTTCCTCCTCTCAACCTGCCGCTGCCGCAGCAAAAGGTAGTGCTATAACCGTCCAAGCAGGCGGTTCTAGTTCTTCGACTTCGTCTCCCCCATCTCCCGCCGCAGCAGGCGCAAAAGGCAGCGTCATAACCGTCCAAGCAGGATCCGGCGGCTCTTCCACTTCCTCCTCAAAATCTGCCACCGCCGCCGCAGCAGCTGCACCAAAAGGCAGCGTAATCACCGTCCAAGCCGGATCAGGTTCAAACTGCACGTCCACTGCCTCCGCCGCCGCAGCAGCACCCCCCAAATCTGCCATCACCGTCGTCGCGGGCGGATCTCCACCCCCTGGCGCACCAGCCGCCGCCGCCTCGTCGCCGTCCTCCTCCCCCCCCTCTATAAACTCCGCAACCCTGACGCCAGACGCTCTAATCGCTACAACCACTGTCTCCGCCGCCGGATCCGCCATCACTGTGTCTGCGGGCGGAAACGCAGCAGCGTCCGCCCAGGGCTCAGCATGCAATTGTCAATGCGTGTGTCCCGCCGGCTCCTTTCCCATGAACCCACCCCCACCGCCGCCATTCCAACTCCAAACGGGATCAATGGGCTCGATGGGCTCGCCCACCACCCTCGCGACAGCAACACGTGCATCGGGCGTCACTGTGATCGCGGGTGGATCGCCACCGCCCGGTGTACCAACTGCTGAAGCGCAGTCTTCTGCTCCCGCTCCTGTCATCGATTCAGCGACCCTCACGCAAGACGCGCTTGTTGCGGCGAGCACGACGAGTGCGCCTGGGCCGGGCGTCACGCTCGTCGCGTCAGGGGATCCAGCTGTATCTGCGAGTTTCGCATCTTTGTCTTCAGTAACAAGCAGTTCTCCCGCTGCAGGAGCTGGAGGCGGAGAAGCTACACCCGCGCCTTCACCAACACTGACGAGTGCGGCCGAGGCGCAGAGCCAGGTTGCTGGTGACAGTAGCAGCAGCAGTGCATCCAGCGAAGCCGTGAGTCTCGAGAGCACCGCGACGTTGCAGCAGAACAGGCTCCCGTTCGATATCTCGACGATTCCGCTGCAGAGCCGGGTTACGGTTGGGCTTGGGAGGAGAGCGGAGGCTACGGGCCGGCCGGGCAGGAGGTGGTTTTGAGGAGTGAAGGGAGGCGGGGGGTTGAAAAGATGTGAGGCGGACGTGGGAGAGGTATATTATATAACTAATACCCGTTATTTTTTTTATTTTTTTTCCAAAACTTTGTTTTCTTTGGCGTGTTGTGGGGATATATCCTTTTGATAAGGATTCTGAATGGAGGGGGAGAGAGAGAGAGAGAGAGAGAGAGGGAGGGAGGGAGATATATATTATAGTTTAGGAGACTAGTGCCGTGGAATGAGAATATTGGATATTTGAACATGGTTTTCCGCTGATTTTCATGTTTGGGGTGTTGGGAATGTGGAGAGGAGGCGCATTGTAGTGTAGTGTAATGTAATGGTCCCGAGCCCTCACTATTTCTACCTTGTAGAGTTGTTCTTGGAAAGGACAAATAGCACTGTGATGTAAGTTGTCAATGAAGAAGCTGTTTTGTTGTTGAGATGGATAGTAATTAAGGCAGGATTCGTGTCGCGCTTTTCTGCGAGAATCTTAGAAATTGCAAAACTATGTGGTATGTAGGTATTGCGAGGATGTGGGTATGGTTTGTATGTTGGATTTGTTCTATGGGTCCATGGATCTATGGGTATCATTACTTATGAAAACTCTACTACGGGATCCGTTGAATCCTTCCTTCCGCATGGCGGCGAGTTGGCTTCTGGTCTTTCCCGGTGTCTCATCGGATCATAACGAGAACTCCTGTCGGATCGGCATCTTTCTACTTCAATGCACCCCTCCTCTTCTTCCCGCCCCCTCCGCCACATCTCCTTTCCTCTTATTCGCTCCCTGATTCTTCTCCTCCTTCTTCTGAGCTACAACAACCGGCTTCTCCCCCCATACACAACATCCACAACCCCCTTCCAACTCTCCTTCCTCAACCTTGCACTCTCCACCGTGCCTCTCGCCTCCCGACTCAGCCCATCCTTCCCCCTCTCATGCCCCAAGCCCCAACAATCCGCCAAATTGACGATGTCGCTCGGCGCCCGCAGTCCCAATATACTCTTCGCCTCGCTGGAAAAGATCAATCCCCTGCCCCTGCTAACGCGGATAAGCTGCGTCGCATTGGCGATGAGATTCCGTTTCGCGGCCGCGTCACCGAGCAGGGCCTGCGAGTAGCATATCTCGAAGCGGATGCCGCGGGCAATGGCGCCGGCGATGGTGGAGTATTTGTAGTGGGATTCCCAGCGGAGAGAGAGGTCGAGGGAGATGATGTCGATGTCGAGGGTGGTGCAGGCGAGTTGGAGGGTGCGGTCGGTGGTTGGGCGGGCGGCGAGGAGGTCGTAGTGCGGGCGGAGGGGGGCAGCTTGTAGGAGAGGGTTGTGTCGGTTAGGAGGATGGTGGCGCGGCGGAGGAGGGTGGTGCGAGAGGGGGAGGGGAGGGAGGGGAGGGTAATGGGGGATGTCTAGAGAGAAGTCGTGTGTTAGTGGTTATGTAGCGTGAATCAAGTAGCGAGAGAGTAGCGAAAGGAAGAGAGTGAACGAGGTCGTAGTAGTAGGCGAAATGACATGTTGGGAGCATGGTCAGATGCAGGATAGTGAATGGACGAGAAGAGGAAAGCCTCATAAAGGGGTGCCGTGTGGTGGTCGTGTTGAGGCGTTGGAGCCAAGGATGGCGCGCGGCGATGGATACGTGAGAGGGCTGGTTGGTTCGCGCATGGAAAGGCGGCGATCTCGAAGTGGAAAGACGGTAGTATAGGAGAGGTATCACTTACATGGTCGGCGGGGATCTTTCCTGCGAGGATGATGCTGAGCGCGACAACATCGTAGCCCACTGTAGTGAGGAGTCAGTCAGTCATTCAGTCATTCAGCCAGTCAGTGTGTGTTCGATTCCGTGTCGCTTCTCTTCTCTTCTCTTCTCTTTCTCTTCGTTCTTTTGGGTGTGCATCATCACCCTTGCCGTGCGAGGTGAAGCAGAGCAAAGCAAAGCAAAGCAAAGCAAAGCAAGGGCGCAGGTGAACAGAAGGTGCCTCCTTTCTCTTACATTCATCGAGGAACGCAATTGTGCGCTGCATCTTCTCCTGCTTGTCCGTCCACGGAACATTGAGATCGTAAAACATCTCCGCGACGACGACGACACCGACGACGACAAGACGGAAAACGACACCGAAAACGACGGAGAGGATTCGATGATAATGGCGACTCAGGGGCCCGAGAATCTGACGGAAGCTGGTGGTGGATTGCGAAAGAGAGGAGGTGAGTTTGGCCTTTTCTTCAATGCATTAATTATTTTTCTTCGGAATGAGGTTGGGATGGTGTGGAGATGGTCTTGGGCCTTGGGATGGGAGCTCCCAGGTCTGCAAGCCGCCGCCGCCGCCGCCGCCGCCAAAGCTTCCCTGGTCGACTTTCCCCGCGCCAAACCGACGGGGCTGACTCAGCAATCTCACTCTCAGCAGGCCATCCGCAAGCGACGACCGACGAAGACGCCCAGAAGTGCCAGGACGACGACGACAGCACCATCACCACCCCCGTCCGTCATCCTCTCCACCACCACCACAAGAACAACAACAACACCAATAATCCAGCCCGCCTCCCAGCTGCTGCTTCTGCTGCTGCTTCGGCTACTGCCTCGCACCTTGCACAGGCACCTGGCGGTCCGCAGTCTCGCCGTCGCCGCCGACTGCCACAAAACCCTTCTCTGCTTGCCCGCACCCGCGACCTTGTTTTCTCCCACAGGACATCCTCTGCCCTCCTCGTCGGCCTCCTCGGCTGCCTCCTCCTCTACTGCTACGCCCTCCGCCCTCCGGAGATTCTCGCGCATCCCATCCAGTCTTCCGATTCCATTACAGACGACATCACACCCCTCGCCGTCGCCGAGGGTGACACCCAGCCCTCTCCCACCATGGCCCTGAATTCTAGCGGCGGGGCTGCCAGCGTCGCCCGCGTCTATGCCGATGTCAACGCCAACATGCCTCGCGCATATTGGGACTACGACAGCGTCAACATCTCCTGGGGCGTCTTGGAGAATTACGAGGTCGTGCGCAAGATTGGTATGTTGTTGCTGCTCCTCTAACCACCCCTCTCGTCTTGTCATCCCATATCGACTCTATCCCACCATCCCCCACCGCCATCAGCATCAGCATCAGCACTACCACTAAGCAACATCCCCCTTACCTGGACCCCTACCATGAGCATTTTCTTGCATGCTAACTAGTTCTTTCTCTCTCTAGGTCGCGGTAAATACTCGGAAGTCTTCGAGGGCATCAACGTCGTCAACTACCAGAAATGCGTCATCAAAGTCCTCAAGCCCGTCAAGAAGAAGAAGATAAAGCGTGAGATCAAGATCCTGCAGAATCTCTCCGGCGGTCCTAATATCGTCGCATTGTTGGATGTCGTGCGCGATAACCAGGTCAGTGATGGCTCCGATTGGCAGGGCGATTGGGTAGTAACCGTCCCCTTCAATTCCTCCTCGATGTTTGTGTGGTCGCGTAGCTGACATTCGTCCGTCCCCATCTAGAGCAAGACCCCCTCACTCATCTTCGAGTATGTCAACAACACCGACTTCCGCAGCCTGTACCCCAAATTCACCGACTACGATGTTCGCTACTACATCTTCGAGCTCCTCAAGGCCCTGGATTACTGCCACAGCAAGGGCATCATGCATCGCGATGTCAAGCCGCACAACGTCATGATTGACCATGAGAAGCGCAAACTGAGGTTGATTGATTGGGGTCTGGCCGAATTCTACCATGCAGGCACAGAGTATAACGTCCGTGTAAGCTGCTCCTTGACACTCCGGTTATCACACTGTGAAAGAAATCTGTACTAATCGTGCCTCTTCCCCAGGTCGCATCTCGCTATTTCAAGGGCCCGGAATTGCTAGTGGACTTCCAGGAATACGACTACTCCCTCGACATGTGGTCGCTCGGCGCCATGTTTGCGTCCATGATCTTCCGCAAGGAGCCCTTCTTCCACGGAAACAGCAACTCGGACCAGCTCGTCAAAATTGCAAAGGTTCTCGGCACCGAGGACCTGTTCGACTATCTCGACAAGTACGACATTGAGCTCGACACTCAGTATGATGATATTCTCTCGCGATACCCCAAGAAGCCCTGGCACTCGTTCATCAATGCCGAGAACCAGCGCTTTGTTAGCAACGACGCGATTGATTTCCTCGATAAGCTCCTACGATACGACCATCAGGTAAGCATTACAAGGTCGGTCAGCATAGAGGCTCCCCACTAATTCTCGACCAGGAACGTCTTACGGCGCAAGAAGCCATGGCCCACCCTTATTTCCTCCCCGTGCGACAAAACGCCCAGAACCACACGAGCACCAGCACCGCGACATGATTTAGATACCCATCCCCGATTTCCAGACATGCAGAGTTCAGCATGACTGGCCACCTCAAAAAGACTCTTTAATCTGGTCCCGTCATTTTTTTGCAATGCGTCCCTCTGTCGACCCTTTAGCCATGAGGCGCATTCAAGGAGTTGGGGGACTATTAATATCAATGAAGGCACGAAAGAGGTTAAGGAGTACACTTTGATTCTTGGCGGCGGCGGCGGCGGCGGTTCACTCAAGGGTAGCAAGGTGGACTACCTGAATTATTATTGGGGTTAGCTTATTACATCGATGATTCTGTGCGCGTGGTAAGATGGATTATGGTTAAGGGGTGGAGGGAGGGTGCGCAAGGGGAGTTGAGAAGGTATGAGAGAAGCTACGAGTATATTGCATTATCAGATGTCGAAGAATCCAAACCTAAACGTTAAAAAATATACATGCTGTGCATCGTTCGAATGCGTGACCTAACGACTGGAATGTTTGTTCTCTGAGATAAATGGTGAGCAACTCCAGAACCGCAGTGTTATGGCACGTTCTCTTGTATCCACAACAAACACCTTTGTGGCTACATAGATATATTTATTCAATTGTAACATTCCCATATCTAGACCATGCTTTCACAAAGTGCTCCTGATGGCGCAATTGTGTCATGGGATTCATGTGGCTGCCAACTTCGCGTCACTGTCTAAACTAGATATATATATTTTTTGCGTCTTTTTGGTGTTGTCGACGATGGAGTAGAGGGCGGTGGTTCGAGTCCCTGAGGTGACTCATGAGAACACTTCCAAGGCTCCAAGATGCAATTGATCTCCGATGTTTTGATACAAATTGATCAGAGTCATGGATGGGGGCCGGAGTTGATGAGGTGAGTCATGTCTGCGGTTATCAGTCACGTATCCAAAGTAGGAAAAGGCTGCTGATGTGACCGAAAACGTGTGGTCTTGTTTCGAAATGGTACAATTTCATGTGGTGGAAGGTGGAAGGTGGAAAATGCAAACGAAATGTATTTTCTTTGCCATTTTATTTTGGAGAATGTTATATGGTGGTTGATTCAGAAACGCCATCATCACGATATCACGATTCACGATACCGAGCAGAATTGCGTGCACGGACACTTTGTATGGTGTTTTTGGTGTTGAGGGGTAGAAGTTGGGAAAATGTCCGGTCGGTGGAGTCACACGCCAAGCAAAAACCACCCATCTTGTTCGACTCACCAGGGCCGTTTCTCTTCTGGGCCACACATTATTTAAACTGTGCATATGCTGCCCCGCCGAACGTTGCCCCCGCGCTCTCTCTCACTCCCACACACACGACTCAAGACTTTCCTTCTGCAGCGCAGGACGCAACGATTACAATTCTACAACTCCTCGCAGTCCCTTCACCGCACACAATTGAGAGTGTTGACTGCTACTCCGAGGACTCACTCGCGCGCGCAAGCACCACCACCACCTCACTATCGACCGCAGCAGCAGGACCGCCTCTACTCGGGCACAATGGCCTTGAATGGCGCCTCACACAACGTCACGGTATGTTCCTCTGCTCTCAGTGCTTCCCTCTCATATGTCTTTGGTCTCATAGCTAATATTTCCTACTCTCACAGGGCGACAAAACCGGGCCCGTGACCTCCGCACCCCCTCCTGTCGACCAAGATACCAAGGCCGCCCTCCTCGATTCCGCTAATACCGAAGCCACTGGCCAGAATGCGCCGGGACGCGATGGCGGCGAGAAGGGTGTAGAGAAGAAGGTCAAGACGGAGAAAGAGCTTGAGAAGGAGCGCAAGAAGGCAGAGAAGGATGCCAAGTTCAAGGCGAAAAAGGCAGCGCAAGCCGCCGCAAGTGGCGATAAGACGGCTGGAAAGGCCAGCGAGAAGAAAGAGAAGAAGCCAAAGGCTGAAAAGGAGCAGCTTGGCGAGTACGTCGAGGAGACCAAAAAGGGCGAGAAGAAGATCCTCAAGCCGCTGGACGATAGCCCGTTCACCAAGGCATACGTTCCCAAAGTCGTCGAGTCTGCTTGGAATGACTGGTGGGATAAGGAAGGCTTCTACAAACCCGAGTACAACGTTGAGCACCGCAGCGAACTCGCCAAGAAGAAGGGCAGCTTCACGATACCAATCCCCCCACCCAATGTCACTGGAAAGCTCCACTGTGGCCACGCGCTCGGTACAGCACTCCAAGATGTTCTCATCCGATGGCACCGTATGCAAGGCTACCAGACCCTTTACCTCCCTGGATGCGACCACGCCGGTATCTCCACTCAGTCCGTCGTTGAGAAAATGCTTTGGCGCCGCCACAAGCAGACTCGGCACGACCTTGGCCGACCTAAGTTCCTGGAGACGACCATGGAATGGAAGAACGACCATCACGACTGGATTGTGTCTGTCTTGAAACGCTTGGGAGGATCTTTTGATTGGACCAGGGAGGCCTTCACCTTGGATGAGAATCTGACCGTCGCTGTCACGGAAACCTTCGTGCAGTTACACGAGGAGGGTTACATCTATCGATCAAATCGATTGGTCAACTGGTGTACACAACTGAACACGGCCTTGTCAAATCTCGAAGTCGACAATAAGGAAATTTCCGGTCGTACTCTACTTGATGTTCCGGGCTATGAGCGCAAGGTCGAATTTGGTGTTCTCACATCTTTCAAATACCCCATCGATGGCAAAGAGGGCGAGTACATCACCGTTGCGACTACGCGACCGGAGACAATGCTCGGCGATACTGCCATTGCTGTCCACCCCAATGATGACCGATATAAGCACCTAGTTGAATCGGGCGCGAAGGCCAAGCATCCTTTCCTCGACAGGCTTCTCCCCATTGTTGCTGACGACTATGTCGATCCCGAGTTTGGTACTGGTGCTGTGAAGATCACTCCCGCCCACGACCCTAATGATTTTGCCATCGGACAACGCCACAACCTCGAGTTCATCAACATCCTCACTGACGATGGCTACCTAAACCACAATGCTGGCTCCTTCAAGGGGCAAAAACGATTCGATGCACGATACTCTGTTGTTGAAAAACTTACCGAACTAGGACTCTTTGTTAAGAAGGAGGATAACGCAATGAAAATTCCGTTGTGCAACAAGTCCAAGGATGTCATCGAGCCCCTCCAAAAGCCGCAATGGTGGATGAAGATGAAGGAACTGAGCAAGCCAGCAATTGAAGTTGTCAAGAATGGACAGATCAAAATATTACCGGAAACCTCTGAGCGCGTGTACTACCACTGGATGGAGAACGTTAATGATTGGTGTTTGTCGAGACAGCTCTGGTGGGGTCACCAGATCCCAGCTTACTTTGTCAGGATTGAGGGAGACGAAAACAACGATGATGATAACGAGCGATGGATCGCCGGCCGTACTTTGGAAGAGGCTACAAGGAAGGCAGAAGAGAAATTCAAGGGAAAGAAGTTCACTCTCGAGCGTGATGAGGACGTTCTCGACACCTGGTTCAGTTCAGGCTTGTGGCCTTTCAGCACTCTTGGGTGGCCAAAGGAGACGGCTGATTTCAAGGAGCTTTTCCCCACCGCCGTCCTGGAAACGGGATGGGATATCTTGTTCTTCTGGGTTGCCCGCATGATCTTTCTCAGCTTGAAATTGACCGGAAAAATCCCATTTAAAGAGGTGTATTGTCATTCTTTGATTCGCGACTCGGAAGGTCGCAAGATGAGCAAGTCTCTTGGCAACGTTGTCGATCCCATCGATATCATGCAGGGTATCAGCCTTCAGGAGCTCAAGGACAAACTGCAGCTAGGCAATCTCGACCCCAAGGAGTTGAAGACCGCAGAGAAGTATCAGAACTCTGCCTTCCCGCAGGGTATTCCTGAGTGCGGTGCCGACGCACTTCGAATGGCCCTTGTCGGCTACACTACTGGAGGTGGAGATATTTCATTTGACGTCAGCGTTATCCACGGATATCGAAGGTTCTGCAACAAGATCTACCAGGCAACGAAGTACGTCCTCGGAAGATTAGGTGAGTTCACCCCGAGCAGCAAGATCCAGAAGACCGGGAAGGAGACCTTGCCTGAGCGATGGATACTGCACAAGTTAGCAACGGCTTCAAAGGAAATCAACGAGCGTCTCAAGGCGAGGGATTTCTCGTTGGCCACCCAAGTTGGTTACAAGTACTTCCTGAACCACCTTTGCGACGTGTTCATCGAGAACTCAAAGGCGATTCTTGAGGAGGGTAGCGCCGAAGAAAAAGAAAGCACGAAACAAACACTCTACACTGCCCTCGAGGGCGGTCTCCTCTTCCTGCACCCCTTCATGCCTTTCCTGACCGAAGAACTCTGGCAGCGCATCCCGCGCCGCCAAAACGATAAGACCCCCTCCATCACCGTCGCCGATTTCCCGGAATTTGCTGCCCTAGAATCTTTCCACGACCCGGCCGCCGAAGCGGAATACGAATTGCTTGTCGATGTGTCCAAGGGTCTCCGTTCTCTCACATCCGAATACGCCATCAAAGATTCCGCCCAAACTTTTGTCCATCCACTAGATGACGCTACGCATGCAATCCTTTCCGCTCCAACCTCGCGCCCCTCCATCCTCTCCCTCAGCGGCAAAGCCATAAGCTCTTTGACGCTGCTCTCTCCCTCGGACCCCACACCCACGGGCTCTGCCGTCTACACTGTCGGCACGTCCGCCACCGTGTATCTCGATGTCAAGGGACGCGTGGACATTGACAAGGAGATCGCTAAAGCCAAGGATAGGCTAAAGAAGGCTAACGAGACTGTGGAGAAGCAGCGCAAGATTATGGACGCGGGGTGGGAGGCGAAGGTTAGTGAGGCAGTGAAGGAGACAGAGAGGGAGAAGTTGAAGGCCGCGGAGTTGGAGGGCGGAAATTGGGAGAAGAGTATTGAGCAGTTTGAGAGGTTGAAGATTGAGTAGCGGGGATAGGGGGCAAGAAGCAGGGGTGATGCTGCGTTATGTATTTGTTTTAGACGGGAGTGGAATTCTATCACGTTCTTACAAACCATGTCCCATGAATGTAGTTGGTGTACAATTTGTATTCTTCGTACTATCTGTATTATATATTTCCTTCCTCCACTACTCCACTCCACTACACTCAATTACACTAACATCCCGTCCCTCCTAATCTTATCCCTCACACCTTCCTACGTAATCCTATCCTTTATATTCTATCCACTCCTTGCTATTCCAACCTAAACCAATCCAAATCCGCCCTCCTCCCCCTATTTGCTATGCACAAATAACGCTCTCCTATTGTATCCCCCCTTCCCTTCGCTTTCCCTTTTCTTCACACAACCCTCGCTACCATTTCTCGCGTTCTGTTTTCCCCCCGTCTCGGTAACTGCCTAAGCAGCGGTGACTTTTTTTTGAGATGGGGTTTTTTGAGGACAAGGGTTTGGAGGTGCGGGAACATTGGTGGTAGGGGGTTGGTGATTTGCAGATAGGAGGCAGGGGGGTTAAGTGGGACTGGGATGTGAAGTTGGTTGTTGGATTTCTGGTTTCCTAGTAGCATGTTTGTTATTTCGTGAAATTATAGGTGCGGGAAGCTAGATGTATAGGATGGTTTGAAGTCATGGTGGCTGCGGGTTGGACGTATGAAGGTACTTTTGCTTTGAGAGCTGTTGAGTAAGAGCCATAGGAGATTGTTGCATTCGGGCGGAGGAGGGGAATGGTAGATGGGAGTTCAGGGTGCATGGTCCTTGTTGGGTTCATGGGGTCGCGCTAGACTGGTTGTAGACTAGTCTTTTGTCACTGACGACAACGTTATTGCCTTCTTGAAATGTCTAGCCTTCTCAGCCTTACGACACCATCTGAACTTGTGTGTGGTAGCTTTGGGTTACTGTACATGAGGCCCTGGTATAGTCTTGAGCGCGAATCGAATCAGGTCGAACGAAATCAAGCCTACCTCCGCCCAGGTGTGCCATCTGTGTGGGACTGACAAAGATGATCTATCCTCCCAGGCGTGTTCTTGGGGAGGTATATGTGGAGAAAACTTTCGTCTTCTGGGTACTATGCTAATGGTAAGCAGGGTGACAGTCGCTACAACAAAAGCAACGAGTCAGCCGGTTCGACTCAGCCTAGATATGCAGGCCATGTCCGAGTTCGACGTTGGATCAGGCTATCGAATCACATTGATAGCCTTGCGCGCCACATTCATATCCGGGTAAATGCTGCTTCATGAACGCTGGCCAAAACAAGATCATCTTCGTGGCTGCAAACTTTTCATCCAATGCACACCCTTTCGACACTGTCGCGTTACCTCATACCATTTGTCTAGCCTTCTCAGTCTTCGTCAGAATCAACCTTGCATTTCGAGTATATACGCTTATGATGACTAGGCGTTGTTCGTACCGTATGGTTTGCATGATAGGAAACTGAAGGGTACATGTTTAGCTCCCGAAGGACAATGCTCGAAAAACTATCGCTAAAAGAAACTCAAACAGGACACTTGATGAACGACCAGGCTGAATCTTTCGCAAGCAAACTCTCAATCGAAGGTCAGCAGCCGGCAGTATACATGCCTCAATAACTATCTCGATGCGGCCACAAATCACTGGACTTCGGGGTTAGTACTCCATCCGCCCGTGGTAAATTGGAACAGTGCTCTGTTGAAGGGTTGTTTTCAAACATTGTTTTCGTAAACATGTTTGTATGGGACGTTATATCTCGGTATTGTTGACCTCGAAAATGGATCACCGTTTATTTGGTCGGGGTACTTGCTTTCATGACTGACAAGGCTAGGTGAAGTGAACACGTTATCTCTAATGGACTAGAAGTTTCGACAGTTGTAAGGGTATATCATCGCAGGCTGACGCATGTCGCCGATCTATTCGGTATGGCTCTGAAGATGCCAACCCCAGAATACGACACCACGTAGACATCTACTAGAATACTTTTCGCGATATATCGAGCCGGTCATATCATCGATTGATGAAGATTTCATCCTGCCTATGCTCGGTAACTGTTCTCTACAAATCCTCCCTGCAATCAAAATCAGCCTTGGACTTGCTTGCGTTGAGCGCCTCGCGTAATAAAAAAAACCCGCCATGTTGGGTATGCTGAGCCAATGGCGACTTCTTTGGGTTTTCTTTTTTCAGCCCTGAAATATCAGGATTTCCCTCTCTTTGCATCGATGAACAATCACCTGAAGAGCTCATTGTCAGCTGAGGCTTTGGCCATGTCGACCCCCCGGCACCTAAATTATTGTTGGGACACGGCGTTGGGCTGCAGAGAGCAGATCTGAGGCAGTGTAAGTCCCTATTATGAGCCACTATCCAAGTCACCAGGAGAGAGAAATCACCTCTTGAAAGCTAGGGCATGGGATTATCCGTACGATTTGGCTTGGTGACACCCACTTCACTCCTCTTAAGACACTTGAGGTCGACCATGGGGACGAGGATGGCCGACAGAGATCCAACATTGAAAAGTCTCAAGCAGGCTGAAGAGCCGCTAATTGACCTTGCTATCTCTACCACCCAACACCTTAGCCAGGCATGTACAGCCCGTAGGCAACGATGTGAAAAACTCAGCCTTCTGGCCTGGAGGACCTCATGACTGCTATTGCTCGTCACGGTCTCATCCCTCTCCATCATTCCGACCTCCCCTCATCTCATTTCCTCATACACCCTACCATTTCGTCACATGCTGCGCGAACCACAACTTCTACTGTGGTAATCCACCCCTCTCTACGACATTTCGTACACGTCTTTGCACTATGCAGGCTTCACAGTATCACGAGAATGTTGGAAACTTTTTGGAGTCACTCTATCGCGAGGTAGTCACAGGCTATTCGGCGGATGGGCCCCAGGAGTTTATTCCTTTATCACGTCCAGGAGACTACCTTAAGAAATCTCGTCGTATGTTTAGGCTCCTTGAAGAGGTAGCGCCCCAGTGTACAGTCAGCCCGCAGACGGTGCAAAATTTTTATCCACAGATCTTCACAATTCTTCTTCAGATGGGACAAGGAAGCTATATCACAAAATTCGTCCGAAATCGTTGCACGGACGATAATCTTCCCACTCTAGAGGGGCCCGCTCTCTTAAAGTTCTTCAACAATGAAACCATGGCTCGAGAATTTGAACAGCGCAAATGGGCGATATGTGTTCCTGCCTTTGACTCGGCCTTACTGGAAGATACATACTACAATCCAGACGAGATTCTTCCAATCACTAAGAGGACAAAGATCAGTGACTGTGGTGGGTCCGCAATCATATATCGCATTGAAATTCACCCAGATCATAACCGATTGAGGAGTAGACAGAAGGTATTTAAAATGTCACGTACATTTGCAGAAACCAACTAACCTAGATGCGCAGCCTGAATCATCCAATTCATTCCAACCTAACACCTATGCGCTCAAGGTCTTCCGTGGGTCCAACGCCGAGATACCGTATCTTAAGGAATACCGTGCCTTCAAGCGCATCCGGGATGCTCAAGCTGACATCGTTGGATTTCTTGGCGCGTTCCGCCACGGCAGTTCCTATAACATCATACTCGAATACGCGGATGGAGGGGATCTAGAAAATCACTTCAAATCTGTGATTCCACCTCCCACACAGGTTGAACGACGCAAGGTCTGGAACAATTTACAACGGCTCCTTTATGCTGTAATCGAACTTCAAGGGCATGACCGTACTGGGATGGAAGCGAGATGTCATAGAGGGTAAGTACTCATTTACGAAGTCATGAGAATACCATCGGTATCACTTACTAAATCATTTCAAGATTTCATCAGGACATCAAACCAAAGAATGTCCTTGTTATGACATGCGGCAATGGCTGCGAGTACAACCGCAAGTTCAAACTTGGTGACTTGAACACTTGCCATTTCGTCGACTCCAATGTTCCTGGCGAAGTACAAGATGCTGATTCACATGGCACTTACGCATATGGTTGGTTTCAACTTAATTACGTTGACGAATGCCGCTGATATAGACATGCAGCCGCCCCAGAATGCTACAGGACGTCGGAACTTCGTAATACAAGGTTACCCATTGATCAAAGTGTCGATATCTTTAGCCTAGGGTGCGTATGGCTTGAGTCAACGGTCTGGATCATGAGAGGTTACGCCGCTCTTCTCCATTTTCGAACCCAACGAGCTCATGAGGCACGTAACAACAATATTGGAGATGCTGGCGAAGTATTTCACAGGGTATCTTCTCTGCTGCCCGGAGTCTCGGACATGTGCTCCCAACTACAACAAGAGGCTCAGCGCGAAGGCGACAGTCTCACCTATTCCATGATCGAAATGATTAAAGAGATGATATCGATCACTCCTCGAGATAGACCTTCCGCTTTGTTACTTCGAAACAAGGTTGAAGGACTAATGAGGGTATCCAAAACCTCGCCTCATACTCGTAGTCGGGGTGTTCACATCACAAGGCCTAATGACCGTCCTTCACGCAGCCCTTCGCAAGAGCCTCAAACTCCGCAGTACGCGCAACCGTCTCTACCGATCCGAACTACTTCTAGCAGAAGTATGCCAACTTTCAGAAAATCTAGTCACGACGCTCCCTTTTCCAGTCCGTTAATCAATAAGTCGGGCTCGACGTTTGATAATTCAACCGGAGTCATGCAAAGTGCAAGCCATGGACATATTTCTGGAATCAACACTGATTACGGCCTTGTAGAAGAACCCGGTTTCATTGACTCGAGTTCGTTCTCTGGCTCAACCCCACCTCGATCCAATACCGTTTCTCATTCGTTCCAACCATCGGGGAACTTCTCCCCCTCCTCACGTACCCATCCCCCTAAATGGTCACAAAGTTCTGTCGACTACCAATACGGAATGGATTCAAACGATTCCAGAATACAAAAAGACAACCGAGCTATAACCTCGGGGACACAGGGACAAAGAACAAATTCCAGAATGGAACATAGAAGGTCATCTCGAGAGTCGACTACGGCAAGTATGGTAGAGGAACAAACAACTGAGCAGGACGATTTGCATTACAGTATATCGATGCGAAATCCAGGCCATCCTCATCCGCGAAATAAGCCTAGCCGCTTGTCATACACTTCATCTTCTTATCCTCGTTCTCCTACATTTATAACAATGGATGAACAAGATGAAGGCAGCGAATATGATATTGGTCATCAGAATTACCACAGACATGAACAACAACACCGCATCACGCCCACAAGAGCCGGTGTCGAAATACCAACGTGCTCTAGAAGAGAATTGAAACAATACATAGATGACTACAAAAGCGAGGGTAGTCTGCGACATTTCGGTAGCCGGAGAACGCGCAATGCCAGAAGTCTCCCATATGATCATCTTTTGAAGAGACTAGACAAGCGTGATCACGTCAGTGTAAACTTTCTGACTTCGACTAATATGCAACTGACGTAAGACAGGTTTTCATATTCGATAACTGCAATTCAATGGATCCTTATTGGGATGAAGTCGTCGAACAAGCGAAACTGTTAGCATATCTCGTCAAGCGGGTCGATAAAAACGGCTTGGACCTATATGCGACAATCGCAAAAGATGATGATCCAAATCGGCACATGTGTGTTAAAAATACCACAGATCTGGTCAAGCATGTTGCCAGGTTGAAACGTTCATCATCCAGAGATATAACCCAAACTCTTAGACAGGTCCTAGATCCATATCTCACGTCCTTAAGGGCCTCGCACAACTCCAGGACATATCTTTATGACTTGTATTCCAGGGATGTAAAGCCGATGACTATTTACATCTTCACAGACGGGATATGGACTCGAGATTCCGACCCATCTCCCCTAATCAAAAAAGCTGCGGATACGCTTGAGCAAACACAACATCCATATGATCAGCTTGGCATACAGTTCATTCAATGGGGAGATGATCCCAATGGTACGCAACGTCTTGGGAACCTTGATACTTTGCCTTTATATCAAATGGAGCCTACAAGGTAAATCATCAATAGGACTTCGGAAGTCATCAAGGGTATTAACAATCAACTTCTAGGGACATTGTCGATACAATCCATTATGACGACGACAACATATGGAAAATGCTGTTTGGTTCCATCGATAAGATCTTCGACGGAGAGTGAAGCCGATTATACTTGAAGAGTTGACGACGACTCATCAAAGACTCTTTCACTAAGGGCCAGTCACAAGGCAGTCAGAACATATATCAGTTAATCACGACTCTATTGTGTCAGCAATCTCACTCAACTTCAACCTTGCCAGTTGTAGTGCACTTACAACGTTTACAGGAAGGTGAGATACCCACAACTGATAAGTATACAATCTTCTGATCGCGTTAAGGGTCCAAGATTATCACTTGTACGAATAAAGAGGATAGGTGGGCTTGAAGACTTCTCTTTTTGATTCCAGATTTCAAATTTCTCGTTGTTTGATTCGAGGTACCGGCAGAACCTTGCAATGCGAGATGTAGATACCTAAATCCACAAAATTTCGCATGTGACATGATCATACGTCGCACTTATCTTACGAAGTAATAATTGGAAAGGTGACGATATAAATGCCGCGTTTCTTGAATAGCCTTGCAGCAATGTGGTGGGTGGTTATTGGCGAGCAATGTTTGCCTTTATTTGCCGTCTTGTCTGCCTTGCTTACGACGATGGCTAGCTGGGTATTTGTCGCCTCATATCGCCTACCAAAAACCACAGTTTTATCTTTTTTGCGAGACAAATATCCTAGTTTGCCACAATGGGACTATCACTTGGAAGTATGGGATCAATTGGCTGGGTCGAATTTCTGAAAACTCACGCTATTAGATGATCAGTGACCAGTGGCGCTTCTGGTGCCCGACGTCGTGGTCAGATGTAGGCCTGCGTTTTAACTCGGGCTCTTATAAAGCTGACACGTGTATCACACCAGGACGAGAAAAACGAGTTGCTCGGGGAACGAGAATACGGCGATGATGATGGCTGAGGCGTCACAGGCTCTAATTTCATAGCCAGCGGTATAAATGCAGAGAAGGCAAGGAAACAGGGCGAGAATTTCTTTCGTGTACGAAATCTGTGGTCAGAGTTTGCAGTGTCGATTTCGCCTCAACCGGTGAAATCTTATTATTGTTGTAGGGCCATGTCGGACAAAACAAAGTTGGAAGGCTGTGCATGCCACCCTTAAATATCAAGCTGGGACGCGCAGCCGTTCCCCTCACACTTCACCTCCTTTCCATGATGGACAAGTTGAAGAAAGCCTGTGACTGGGAACGAGATTATCCGTTAAATATCATTTACAATGACGATTATCATCATACCCTCCAGAATTATTACGAAAGGCTCAATGTCAGGGAGAAAAACTTATTTTGGGATAAAAAGGGGTGTTCCGTTGATTTTTGGGAGCTTAATCATGAAAAAGGTTTCTTGTACCAGAAGAAAGGCGATGTTAGCCGCGCTAACGGATATTAGGATTCAGCTCTCGCAATATTACATCCATTCCAGATCTGAAGGATTTTCTTTGGGAGGACGCGAATAATGGCAAACACTTGCCTCGATGCAGATTCATGTAAGCTGCCAGATTCACCGTGCGACACTCCTTCGTGCTCATTGGTTGATAGGTTTATGACATCGCCACACTCCCGCGAAAGGCTGAAACTCAGTCGAGATATGATGTCAACCGCTTTCTCATACCACCAAGTCCTTCCTTGTTTTCTAGACTTTATCTATCCATTTGGTAAATCAGAATGGGCACAAGATTTCGAATACAGTGCTTTTAGACATCAGAGTTCTTTCGGAGAAGGATTCGAGAGTCTGGCAATCCCGGAAATAGGACGTTCGGGTGCCGAATTGCGTTTATGTTATAGTTTCAAGTCAGTGGAAACCTCGAAGAGTGTTGAAGAATGGCCTTGGTCCATTCGAACAATGGCTGTTTACCACACTTTCGACGTTCATACGGGCCATTCAGAGTGGATTATCCTAAAAGGAAACAATCGAATGAAGTCCAGAATAATTTCAGCGACGAGTTCCCAGCGAATGGAATCGATGACAGCATTCAATACTGTTGAAGATGCATTTTCCTCAACTCTAAAATTCCACAATCTTTTTTGTGATTGGTCGGCAGAAGGCTGGAGATGGTATATCAATTTTCTGGAGGAACAGTTTCAGACAATCACAAGGCAAGCGATGGCAGTGATCGTAGACGCTCACCTAATAGAACCTACTCAACCTATCAACTTAGAGCCACCAACACCGACTACTTTCTTTTCGTCAACATCGAAAAGTTCTAGTTGGAGAACGCGCATGAGCTCCTTCAATGAAAAGATTGAGAAGAAAATGAGCTACTCGCCCACGTTCGCGAGACCACGACCTCAAGAGCCGGACGAGTACGAGCAGATTGGAAATGAAAAGGATTGCTCTAGGGTCTCTAATGATGGACCAGCATTCTCTTTCAGTGACCTCCAAAAAATTCAACATCTAGAGGAGAAGGCGAATGAGACATCACTTGTTATTGAAGCCAATATATCTGTGGTATCAGAGCTCCAAGAATACTACTCTACGCTAGACAGTCTGGAAGATGCCCCGCTGTCGCTTAAGAACAATAGGAAATCACTTCAACGCATGACGAACCGGCTGCAGTTGATCCAGAAAGATCTTCAGATGCAACTATCAAGAGCTCATTCCCTATTGAAGTTACTTGGCAATCGCAAGGCACTTCTTTACGCGATCCTTGAGTATCGTAACATGGAGACAAATAGAATCTTGACAGCTAAGACGCAACAGTCCACCGATAACATGGAAGTAATGACAGGTGAGATGCATAAAATTGCACGAAAGACGCAGCAAGAGACTGTTTCTATGAGAATCATTACACTAGTTACGCTATTTTTCCTGCCCGGTACTTTCATTTCAGTAAGTTCCCCTAGCGTCGACTCACCAAATTCTCATTAATGTATGTGCAGACAATCATGAGTACGGACATTGTCCGGTTTGAGCAAGGCTCCGATAAGAATGTATCTTATGGAGCATTGACGTTGTATCTGACTATCACCTTGCCGCTCATGGTAGTCACGTTCGCGGGTTGGTATGCGGTGTATTGGTGGGCAAATGTGAAGAATAAATCTACACAGCTTGATCTTCAATCACTGATCCGCAAACCGGGAAAGATACAGCGAGTGGGTACGGCTTGATTCAACGCTAAGATCATTACCTTTGCGTCATTTCACATGGTCAGGTGGGGTCTGCAATGTGTTTCGTAAATCGCAATGATGGAGAGTATTCTAGTATGGTCTCGTAAATATGTAAGCAAAGGTAGGTTATGCGTTACTTCATAGGTAGGATTTTGCGCATGAGAGCATCGAAAGATGCTTGTTGGGAGTTCTTCTTCCAAATTTTGTTTAGATTGTACCAAGTTTTTCAGTCGTTATCTTATGTATATCAGGAAGTTGTTTGAAACTAGACAGTCAATAACACCATCATGCAACCGTGGAAAATTATGATTGGTGTAGGATTTACTGTTAGGACTCTCTAGCCTGCTTGGTTACATTGTTGCCTAAAGCACTGAGATCTTTCCATCAGTGCTTTTGCGTCTTTTGTCTGTCGAGGGGAAATAACCCGATGCCAAGATCATGGCACTGATCGCAGGATGCTGTTCTAAGCTCACAGTAGGCTAGTGGTCGACTTAAAGAAAAACACTGCCACCATACCAAGGACTTAATGGTGAAATCTAGACTCGATAGACTTCTGAAAATATTCACGATCGCTCGATCAGTCGATTTGGACAATGAAAGACAGCGGCAGTGCGGTGCGGTGCGGTGTGGTAATTATTACATTTGGACATTGTAATCAGGTAAATACCATATCGATAAGAAATTCCCATCTCTTGCTGAGACAAGGCTGATGGCATGCGTTGAAAAACTCGGGCTCGGTTCTCCAGAGATCCAGGGGGAATTTCGGTTAGAAAAGTCTAAAACAGAGTCTAAGCTACAATGGGAAGGAGAGAAAGTGAGGGTCACGTGAAAGGAGAGTCTTGCAGCCTTTAGGGTCTTGGAAAAGCAACGCTTGGCCGCTTTTAGGATTGAAGCGGGGCTAAAGGGCTGCACACAAGTCAAGGGGC
Source organism: Dendryphion nanum (assembly GCA_020744415.1). Taxonomy (NCBI): domain Eukaryota; kingdom Fungi; phylum Ascomycota; class Dothideomycetes; order Pleosporales; family Torulaceae; genus Dendryphion; species Dendryphion nanum. The sequence continues at coordinate 124,946 of JAGMWT010000008.1, forward strand.
TGGAATTGTTAAGCAAATCAGAGAAGACTGAAACGGCGAAGATCCTTGCTTCTGACTTTGCTAACACTTGCATGAGGAGAACTGTCATACGCGTTCAAGCAGCATTATTGAAGGATTTGCTGCTGTGTAAACTGACGTCCATCTCACTTTGGCGGAAGGCAGCAGTATGTCAATCCAAGGATGGATGTGTTTGCGGGAGATAAACTTCTGAGGAGTTCAACAATGTAGCAGTTGTTCGCCACCGGGCTCAACAAAATTTCCGGCAGAGGGGCATGGAGACTAATTTTGACAAGGCGTCCGGACCGGCGAGCAACGTCTTGGCCTGCACGGATACGAGATCTATTTCGGCGCCAAATTTCTTACAGATTATCCTCGTCGGTTATTTATTCCAAGCTTCCTTCAAGGGATTCACAACGAATGACAGTGAGTCCCCCGGGAACCAACCAATCAAGCCATCTTCCGAGTACCCCGGGGAACCGAGTTTTTCAGAACGAATGAGAGTGAATCCTTGGGAATAAGCCAATTGATCCATCCTCCAAGCCCCCCAGGGCACTGCAATTTTCAGTTGCCCAGACACTTCTGGTTATCGTTTCTCCGAGTGCTCTGCAACATGCTGCCACCAAGCCACCAAGTCGACGCTGAAATGAAGAAACTTGAAAGTCGTCATAGATCAATAATCCGGCAAACAATTGTTTCTTGGAGGAGCTAAAGACTCGAATTTCTTTGCGATCCAGAAACCCTATGTGTAATTTCGGCAAGGGTCCCGTAGCGGCAACGCCGGGTCGTGGTGGCCTCCTCCTTTTAGCTACCTAGGTACATAGTCCAGCTAGGCATGCAAGCCGTGCAAGTAACAAGACCCTTCCAACTACAAAAGTACCTAATCATTTTAACGGCACTCATTCCACAAAGAGCATTCAAGCGTTGTCATTCTTTCCTTAATTGCCATATCTCCACTATTGCAAAAGCTTATCGGATTTGTGGATGCCTGATTGTAATATGTCGACCGTTCTGGATTCGGCATGATAGTACCTTGGCACGACCCTTTGGCACCTTCATTGGACCCCCTCTTGATCTGCTCCGCCCCCTGGGTGACTTTTTGTAGCCTTCTCAGCCCTCCTTCTCATCTTCTTCCTCTTCGTCCTCCTTCGCCCTCCGCAGTTCACTTCAGGTCCTTTCTTTACAACCAACGCCGGCGATTGCCACCCGGGCACCATGAAGAGTCCCTTCACCAACCCTCGTTTTATGCAAGCCACACTGGTTTCAGTAATAGTTGTCTCAATATGTCTGTTCCTTGCCTTGGAGACCCGTACCTTCGAGCACATTCGGGTGCCCGCCATCATGCGCCCTTCAGCCCCGGAAGACAAGCCAAAGGCTCCACCAACACCTTCGTACTTGGAGTATGAGCGCAATTCCACGAAGGCGGAAAAGCTAGCTTATGTCACATTTTTGTCGGGCACTGTTGACTCAGGAGATGATATAGAGAAGGACAACTACTTGCAAGCCATCCGCATTCTCCTCTGGCAGCTCAAGCACCAGCCCGACACCCGAACAAAACACGACGTAGTTGTAATGGTAACGCCGACAGTTTCTCAATCCCGACGCGATAGACTCAGAAAAGACGGCGCCATAATCTACCCGGTCGAGTTCCTGCACACCAAGAACGACACCTGGATCAAGGCCGAGCTCCACCGCTGGGACGATGTCATGACTAAACTGCGGGTTTGGGAGATGACGCAGTACGATCGAATTCTGATGGTTGATGGCGACACAATGTTACGGAGCTCGCTCGACGGCGTCTTCGATGACCCTGGTGCACAAATTCTCGCAACCAAGGAACACACCACGAACCACGGTGATGTACCGTTACCCGAAACCTATCTTTTGGCGTCTCTCTCCGAGGTCTGGGATAGCACGCATTCATTCCCACCTGGCGACGGCACCGGTTTGAAGAAAATGGGCATGATGAATGCCGGATTTTTCATGCTCGCGCCATCTCTCAAAGCCTTCGAATACTACAAGAGCTTGATGGATACGCCTGGCTCGTTCGACCCCAAATACCCCGAGCAGAACTTGATGAACCACGCGCACAGATGGACCGGCCCTATGCCTTGGCGCGAGGTCTCGTATACCTGGAACATCCGCTGCCCGAGCGACATCGACCTTGAAAAGGGCGTCGTCAGTGTCCACGAAAAATGGTGGACACAGCCATACATCTATAATAACAAAATGACCAAAGAGTGGTTGTTAACAAGGAGATGGGAAATGAAAGGTTGGTTCGACGCCTACGACGCGAAAATGGCAGGATGAACCAAGATTTTCCTTCGAAATGTTTACTCCCCTCCTCCCGCGAAAACCCACTCTTCATCGGCATTAATATCCATCGCCAGCCTCCGGCGCGACGGCCGAGCAAGAATCGCTTTTCGAATGCCTGGTTTGCATACTAGTTGGATGCGGTTGCTCAGGCGTTACGAGCGCGGTCCGCGGCATTGCGCGTGTAATCCAACCCACGCGACATTTCTTTCTACAACACATTGCGCCCACTTATTCCTACCATTAGCGTCACTACACAGACGCGCACGGGTCATATTTATTCATTAAGCGTTCAAGCGAATCATAGAATTTTTGGCATTATTTGTTTTTCAACTGCGAGGAGTTGATTGTATGATGGAGAAAATAGTAATTACCTGCGCGGGGCAGGGGGCGATGATGAGGAGATGTTCATGCAAGGAGAACGAAGATAAGGATTGGATCGTATCTATATTAGAGTTATGAATCAATGCGTGTGTTCAATGTTGTCGGCTCTGTGAACAACCATTCAAGTGTTAGTGCTGTGTAATGGCGCGTCTTGACCCAAAGAAATCATTACTGAGTTCAAAAGGATATCCACTTTACCACTGTCAAGAACTCTCCACTTTACATTTGCACTAAACGTAATATTATACCCAGCAGCTATAAATGAAAGTCGGCACAATGACGCCCAGCGCAATTCACTTCACATACAAAACGGTAGCTCCAGCATCGTTCGAAAGGTCACAACATCTCCAATAGCCTGCTGCTTCCCACAAACCCCATGAATTGGAATAGAAGGCATGATTCACATATGCGACCATAATTGAACGCCCTCGGTTCTCGAATGGATCGGAATTAATCAGAATACAGTTTGTGTCCATGCAAACTTTTCCGACCCCCCAATCACAGGGCTGGGTTAGCTCGGAGAAAATGCACGGAATGGAAACAGTATAGAATGCTGTACAGTAGCGGCAATGTTAATTCGTATGAATGCTACAATGTCGCGCCCCGGTCCAGTGCTTCTTACGGTCAGTTGGGTAGCTTTGTGCGTGTGTCTCATGCATTGCATATAGATCCCTGGTATCATTCCGATTCGCAATCTGAAGGGACAAAGCCATGAGCATGATTATCTAGATACCGTTTGATTTTTACATGGTATAGCTAGGGAGAAATATGATAATCCCATCTTTGAGAGACCGGGAGGTGGTCGAGCCGCCAAATTGGATTCAATCCTTCGCGTTAGCTGTGCAAACCAAACCGTATCGAAGCCTCCGCACCGAGGCTAGAAGTACATTACACCCATAAACATCTTGCAAAGTAGCGCTTCCTATCCAAACCACGTGAGGTAGGACGGTAAACACGTGTCTTTCCATCTAGGCAGTCATGGAAGATTCCCCAAGTAGGCAAGCGCAGACAAGAGCGTTCCGAATTCTCGGAACAGTTTATTCGAACCTCATCCCAAGCGCGACTTACAATTTGAATCCAGTGCCTCTCGATTTCTTGCTCATCTTGAATCATACTATTGCGCTTTCTGGATGGTGATGTCGCAATTCTATACGCCTCCGTACGCGTACGCGTTTTTTGCAATGTCAGCTTCTAGGGCCTCGGGGGCGGGTCTGGGAAGTGCATCGACAACAGAAAAAGCCATCCGTGGACGCACTTCAAAGTGACAAAACATTGCGGGATTATCGGTTTGCGGCGATTGCAAATTGTTTTTGAGTCTTCGGTTCCAGCCAGACTCTTGATGACGTCCATGGTCGTTTTGGCCGCCTTGCCGACAAATATTTCCTGCGGCAAATCAAAGGCCGCACGGCGAAAAAGAGGCAGGTTTGCTAATCTGTGTCCAAAGGAATTGTCGATTGACAATAGTTGTGCAAAGTGAACTTGCTTCCGACGAGCCATGCTGTTTATCGGCGCAAAGCTCCCACAGCATAGAGGAGCCTACAATCTTATCGAATCTGCAAATGTACCAATGGCATGCAACACCAAGCACATAGTAGGCTGATTAAGATCCCAGTCTTGATCCTGCAGCCAAGAAAGGGTTGATATTGATGTTGTTTGAACCCCGCAAGAGAGATGTCACACGACCCTACGCATTATCGGGCTTCCCGTCCGGTCTCTCGATTGGAGCTGTTCTACAGAATTGGGAAACCTACGACATACATCGATTCGGAAGGGCCGACCTCCTCCTAGCGATGGATGAACAAACTTTCTACGGATCTCCTAAACAGGAATGTGAAATGATGTCGGTGGACTGAGCGGCGTGATGACAAGTGCGGGAGGTTGGTCAGAGAAACTAAGTACAAGGCCACCCGTATTGCGCTCGTCCCTACACAAACCAATCCGACATCGAGGATATTGCGTGCTCGAGAAGATGTATTTCGGAATGCGAAAAACCAGAACGGCTCTACGATGCCAGTTGGACATCTTGGGCCGCCACTGATCCTTGATAGAGTAACCAAGCTTCATTATAAGCTCCGCCACGGCAGCCTTTGTTGGCGCCCAGCGAGTCTTCGCGCATCTTATCTCTCATCCACTTTTATCGATTTCGACGACATGGCGACTGTCGCAGACGCAGAAAAGGGTCCGTACGATAATGGAGGATCTCCAATATCAGAAGAGCGGCGACACGATCCGGTGGCTGTCAATGAGGATCGCTTGCGACGTTCTCTCTCTGCGCGACAAGTCCAGATGATTGCCATTGGCGGCACCATTGGCACAGGTCTATTTCTCGGCACGGGCAAAGCACTCGCTACTGGCGGCCCCGGCTCACTCCTCCTTTGTTATGCCATCGTGGGTGGCATCGTTTTTTGCACGATGCTCGCGCTGGGCGAGATGGCTGCTTTCGTTCCTGTTGCGGGCTCTTTTTGCACCTTCGCTGGACGATACGTCGACGATGCGTTTGGATTCGCTCTCACGTGGAATTACTGGTTCAATGATGCCGTTTCAACAGCCGCAGATTTGGTCGCGCTGAAATTGCTGGTGAATTATTGGACTACGGACTTCCCATGGTACGCTCTAGGAATTATTGTCTTGGTATTGATCGTGCTGGCCAATATCATCAACGTTAAAGCGTATGGCGAGTTAGAGTACTGGCTCAGTCTTCTGAAGGTGGTCACCATTATCATCTTCATCATACTCAGCATCGCAGTTAATTGCGGCGGCAATACGGGATACGGATACATTGGCGGAAAGTTCTGGACGAAAGGGGATGCTCCATTCGTGGGTGGTGCTGGAGGCTTCGCATCCGTTTTCGTTACCGCTTCGTTCGCGTATGGTGGCACCGAGTCCATTGCAATTACTGCTGGCGAGACAAAAGACCCGGCTCGTGTTCTGCCTCGTGTGGTAAAGAACGTGTTTTGGAGGATCCTCCTCTTTTATATCCTCTCCGCTCTCCTCATCGGTCTCAACGTTCCGTACGACTATCCCGGACTCAGCACCAAGTCTAGCCGCACGTCTCCCTTCACTATTGCTTTCCAGATGGCCGGTTCCAAAGCTGCTGGTTCTTTCGTCAACGCAGTCGTTCTCACGAGTGTCATCTCTGCAGGGAATCATGCACTCTACGCAGGGACGCGCCTTCTCTACACTCTCGGAGCCAACGGCCACGCACCCAAAGTCTTTACTAAGCTGACTCGGTACCAAGTCCCATGGGTTGCCGTCCTTACTACCAGCCTCATCTCCGCCATCCTCTTCTCTCTCTCGTTCGCCGGCTCTGGCCAAGTCTGGACCTGGCTCCAAAACATCGTCGGTGTTTCCAACCAACTCAGCTGGATCTGCATCGGTATCGCCTCGCTTCGTTTCCGCGCAGGTATAAAGGCACAGGGCAAGGAACATCTCCTCCCTTTCAAAAACTGGACGTATCCTTATGGACCAATTATTTGTGTTGTGTTGAATATTTTCATCGTTTTAGTCCAAGGGTGGAGTTCGTTCCGTCCTAGCTTTAGCGCCGTTGATTTCGTCAGCTACTATCTTGAACTGCCAATCTTTGTGTTAATGATCATTGGGTGGAAATTGATCAAGAAGACTAAGTTCCGCCGAGCGAGTGAGATGGATTTGGAGACTGATGTTTATACGAAAGAGGATATTGAGCCAGAGGAGAAGGGATGGAAAGGTAAAGGGAAGAGAATTGGAACTTGGTTCTGTTTTTGAGACACGAATATTGGTAATCTTATAATTAAGATGTTGGAAGTGATCGCATTGCTGTTTAGCTGTGGGGCTATACTGTTGTAGTCTGCCAAAGTGTCTGAGTTCAACCGTTACAAATGAGTGACAATTTGGAATCCCGTCCAAAGACTCTCCCTGTCCGTCTTCCTCTCCAAACCAGTGAATTCCCATCTGGCCCGTTTCCAATGGTCATTCTCGATAGGAGAGATCTCACAACTCCATCACAATCTCTCTCTCCCTTCTCATCTCCTTATGATCCTGACCTACCACGCCGGACCAGTTGCATTTTCCATCATGAAGCTTTTCATATTTAGGTCTTTCCGTATAACCAACTTTGATCCATTCAACGCCCGAGCCACTAACCGCCTCAAGAGAAAAAGGTTCCTCGTCACTCTTGTTTGCACACCGGGCATCCCCCTTCCTCTTATCCTGAAAAAGAAACCAGTCATCACCATTCTGACTATCAAAGTAAAAGTTTTTGACCTCAGAGTCTTCCATAGAATTGCCAGAAATAGGAGGGAAAAAAAGCCAACGAACGGCAACAGCACCGTCCTGCACAATGTACGTGCTGCAATATCACATAGAAGTTAGTACTTGATCAAGAGAGTAGAAATCGCGTTGGGACAAGTATATTGCAGAGAGAAATGCATGAACATACGCTGTGTCTGCACTTTCAACCAATTGATACTCGTCCGTTCCACTCTGGTGTGCGATAATTGCATATGGAGGAATGGGGAGTGGAAATCCTGGAAGAAACCATTCTACTTTTACGGAATCGACTTGAGCGAGCTCCTCGCTGTATGCTACGCCATAAGAACCGTCGGGGCGCTCCGTACGACGAGAACTTATATGCCCGTTTAGCTGCCAGCATTCGACGGAAGCAGAACCATCCTCTTCGCGGATGAATGCAGTGATTTTGTTGCGCGAAGAGGGTGTTTCGTCCCTTTCTGTCAATTATGAGTCAAGATGAAAACTGGTGGATTGAGGGTTCTTAGCTTACGGTGTGTCAAAGATTTGCTGCGCCCGTTGCGTCGCGGAGCAGCGAAACCGCCAGTCACGAAGACAGAGGCAAGGAGAAGATTCTGGAGGCCCTTCATAGTTCTTGATTGACACGGAGAAGGAGGATTGAAGAGGAGTTTCAAGAGAATCGGCAAACTCGAGGAAAGACTCGGGGTTAGAACGACACTGACATCAGGTCAGAATACAGAACGTCTTCACACTTTACTTATAGACAAAACCAATGCCCCGTTCTCGTAGATGATGGATTTCTGACTAGTCAACGTCTCTCAAGGACTTCGCTCCGTATTGCGCCCTAATTATTCAGCGCTTCTTAGAAATATTGGATGGTTGTGCATGGCGCTTCGCAGCATCAAAAGAAGAAATTCCAGGTCAAAATACAGAACAGCGGCAAAACCCGTTCAATAGAACTACCTCAACAACCACAGATTCATACGACTTCCTCAATTTCATCAAGTACAATCCTACCACAATATTCTAGATCGCACCCTCGGTACCACTTCCTACCCTATGCAACAACATCAACCCTCATCCAACGCCTCCAACACGGTCACAGATATATCCAAACGGTATAGATTAATAACTAGAGCAACGAATTATGAGGCCAATAACGCCACATGGTTTTCCAAAATCAGTGACAGGGAATGGTTGGGTGGAAATGGACTACCCCGCTTTGTATCACCTGCGCCACATTCATACACTGAGTTGCAAGTAGATGGATACAGATACACGAGCAAGCGCTTGTAGAATCATGAAGTTTGGATTCGGTTTCATGGCGTTATGGTATGTAATGATGTGAGGTCTGGCAATGGAGATGTGCACACGGGGCGATGGAATCGGCGATGCTGAGCCTTTTTCGTCTTTCATTCTAGTAACAGTAACATACCACAGGCTCTCACTTCCTTTATTCAATATTTCAATGCTTAAACTCCCTATGCAGCTCCAATTTTGTCTCTATCACTACTCCAACCTCATATTCCTAGATTAAGATGAAGGAGTGGACGGAGATGGATTAGATACATCAAAGTCGCGACAGAGATGTTGCTGGTGAAGGTTTAAAGAAGGAATTTGATTTAATTTCAGCATTATCTACATGCTAGAATGATTAATTGCCCAATTTCCAAGTCTCTCGACTCTGAAGGTGAAAGGACATGTCTGTTCTGTATCCGCCATTGCCAAATCCACGATTCTGACATCTTCGCTTGAACATTTTGAAAGTCATTTGTTTGATCAGATCAGATCAAGACCTACTATCTTAGTGGAGATACCAGCTCCGATAATTATGGTGATTGTCAACAGGAAAATCCCACAGAGGGTGATTGATTGGCTCTCTGGCTGGATTCAAATGTCATCGTTTTAGACTTCTTTCATGATCTTTGCCCAGTGGAAACCCGTGACATTGCGATCCGCATCTGAGATCGGAACCACGCGGGAGTATGAGAGGCGTTGCGCTTGAAGCCGAACAGAGTGTGCGTTAATTCCATGTACGGTCAAAGATTCGTTCTCCCAAAGTACGGTGACATGGTTCACGCCAATCCTGTCAAGCAACATGGAAGACAGATGGCCATTCTTCTCCATAGCTTGTTGAATGATTCTGAAGAAAACTGCGGCCATCCACCATTTTCGATACTGGGAGTGATCATTGACGGAGGTCGTTGATGCAATAAATCGGGGACCACCGTCAATGATGAAGATGACATGATCGAGGGGTGCAAGATCGATCGTGAACACTCCGACGAGATGCTCAATATCTGTTGTCCATTGATCCCTGGAGATGCTTTGTTTATTCGCATGGCCGGTGGTATAATTCAAAATGTCTCTAGATAAGCTGATTTTTACGGTGCTGAGGCTGCCATGGGTGGAGTCTTCGAGAGCCTCGATCCTGATAGACTCAAAAATCGGCGATAAGGCCTTCACACGCGTGAGAGCATCGGAAGTGTGGTGCTTCCAGCAGCGAAGGATTTCATGGTCGAGCTCGTTGCGGATTGTTTGGCATGTTGCGCGAAGAAATATGTAATCCCTCGAGGCCACTATAGTAGGAACCAGCTCATGGTAAATGCGGATACGCAACTCAGCTGGAAGTTCCATGAATCGTGAACGAGTTGCTTCCTGGGTAGTTGATGCTTCTATCATCTTGATAGTGCGCGATAGTTTTTCTGACAGCCTGGGGTTGAGCGCCAGCTGAGGGACGGAGGAGATATTGAGATTGAGTATAAGGAGGAGGAGAATGGGAGTTGATATACCTAGGACATGGAGAAAACTTGGTTTATTTCCTCGCTAAGTTTGAGAATGTGAATTAACAGAGCGCGTTAGAGACGGGTTGTGCAGAAAATCATCCACACTGATATACTTGCGCAGTCGAGGTGAGATAAAACCAACACGATGGGTCTTGGCGACGCTGTTCCAGTATCCAATCACTTCCATCACTTATAAGTCACATCCGCTGACAGGAAAGCCTCACAGTTGTGATTTTTTTGGCCACCCAGCCCAGGGCCTGGTCGATAGACGACAGTAGCATGAACCGCAGCACCGGGTCAGTCTCAGCTCACACCGAGAGTCGCTAAAAGATATCAACAGCAATGTTTATATCGGTTCATAGAACTATACGATATACACATGTCGATCGAGGTCGCGGTCGGATGTACGATTTTGAAATATTCTGTGTAGTCAAGGTATAAATGATGGCTTATACTTTCTAATTGCGACATACGATACAAGGACGTATAGTGTGCCTGCACTTAATGAAGTCTCCTGCAACGAACTTTACATGATGTTCGACCCGCGGAAGGATTATCCTGCTACGATATTCAACATCGGAAAGCTGGAATCTAGCCCAAACATATGGTCATATACGCCTACAAACAACTAAAGAGCAAATGCTAGCTATTTGTTATTTACCAGAACGTTGATTTGCCAGTTACTCATCATTTCGTCAAGTCCTGTGTTGCATGTAACAGTAACAGTCGTGGAAAAAAAATATCAGGATTTCAACATCTTTCAAGGAAATTTATGGATATAAGTAGCTTATGTTTCCCAACCGGAAGTAATTATGAGTTAGAATGGGCCATTGTAGTCTTTTCTATATAATAGGGTTTCTTTTGATTTACAACTACCGCCCCAATCTCCTGAACAGCCTCGATTGGGTATCAGACAAGAGGGTATCATTCCTACTAACGTACACGTGGTTGAATTGGATCATTGAATTGAATACACCCGGGGCAGATTATTCCATGGATTATCCGTAACCTCAATCTGATATTGATACCGCGGACTTTATTCCAGTTGGAGCTCAACTTGGTGTAACTGCGGTCGCGGCATAAGTCTGATTAGTCTTGCGCATTATCAGCCAGGCCAAGATATCGGCTCCCCCGGCCGGAAACGTATGCATTCAAGGGCTCATTTCGAGTTTCCTCGCCCAAAATACCATCGCTGTTCTCGCCATTCTCATCCCTAGCCATCTTGTCGAGCAAGTCTTGTACATTCCATGCAATCCTCTCGGCCCCAATTCTTGCGCCCACAAGATTCGGAGCTCCAGGTCCAAGCCTCAGGCCTGCTAGTCGTCCGTTGGTGAAAAGAGGTACCTCATCGCACCACATCAAATCATTGTTGATACACGGCAAACCTCCAAGGACTTCAATAGGATAGTCGTGCTGAATTGTCTGTAAACAGGGCATGGTGTTAACGTCAGTTTGTACACCGGTCGCGAATACAATGTGATCGATGGGTGGCAGCGAAATTTCTGGAGATGAGGTGACGATGGATTTGAAGTTCCGAGATTCCATATCCCATGTAACCGATTGGATGGTGGTGAAGGTTTGCAATGCAATTTTGCCACTAGCGACATGCTTGTCGAGAATTTTGCGATAGCGAGGATTGATGCTACCACCATTGCGAGCTTCAAGGTACATCTCAAGTCGTTCTGCTATCATCAGTCGGTGAAATATACAGGAAACAAGCAATTGAGGCAAACCTTCATCCGTATCAGCTGACCAAAAACTGGCCTGATTGATATTTCGAAATTTTCCCACCCAATCTAGGTCGATGTCGAAGTACTTGACTTTGATACCCCCTCGCATGAAAAGCCAGATTTTGGAAACACCCCGTTTGAGAGCTACATCGGCAATTTGAATGCTGGTAAGGCCCCCTCCGATGATTAGTAAGTTCGTTGGCGCCTTGCGATTAATCTTCGAGATTACATGTGGTGGCGGATATTGCTTAATATGAAGAGCATGGCAATACCCTTCATGAGGGTCAGCAGGTAAACCAGCCACTAAAGGAACTGATGGCATATTGCCTGGTCCAACATTCAAGATGACGATCTTTGCGAAGTGTACACCGTTGTTTGTAGTCACCTTGAAGATCTTGTCCTGGCCCTTCGGATCATCAAAATCGCTGTCGCTGAAGAAAGCAGACTTCTCATCATACTTGATATCGTCGACTCGCTCATGTCGAATCATTCCGCTACCAAGATTATATCTGCCAGCGACATCCTTGCAGTGGTCCTCAAATAGCTTCGTCGAAGGGTTGAGATAGTCGTTCCGGTCGCGTTCATCGATATCAGCCTTCGTCTGGGTTACTTTGCCCACAGCATTCCGCTTCTTCTTCTTGCGATGTTTGCTCATTTCCTTACCCACACATCCAGGGAGTGCAAAAAGTTCCTTCTCCCGTGAAGTGGCATATGCGAATCCAAGTAATGCATCGCGATCCGCCGGGTCAACATGGAAGAACATTGGGCTTCGAAGGAAGTCAATGCCAAATGTTTTGAAGAGCCGGTTCCACTTGGACATCCAGTCGCCACCATCTGCATCCAAGACCAGCATGTCAGTTCCGGACTTGGTATCGTTCGACCCATGGCCATCACACCCACACTCCGACTCAGGCTCCGGGGATGAAGGGGGCGTCGGCAATGAGTTGACTTGAGTCCGCCAGTTCTTAATGTTCATTTTCTTGCCATGCTTCTTGATCCAATGATATCTCTGGTGTTCATCGTCGGTGAATGTAGCAGAAGGTGTATGCTCACGGAGTCGCGCCGCGATTGCAAGACCGCAGGGTCCTGCACCGATAATCAGGACATCGTGAACATGCATCATGAGGAGGTAGCAACTCTATCGTGGCACTATATCGGATTCCGACTGAGGGTTGGAGATGATGTGTGGGAGTTTGGTGTTGTGGGATATGACGTTGGACGACAATTGAGGTCTCGCATACCTTGATGGGCAGGTACTCCAACACGGTACTCTCCAGGGCTCAAGGGCGATGGGCATCCTCACGTGAATATTGATCCACCTTGCATATACATATGGGCCATGGTCCTGTGGAAATGACTTGCGCGATCAATTGTGCGCAATGCATTAACGCTGTTGCACCCGTCAGGAAATGCGACATCGACATTGATCATGACGAACTTCAACTCACTCCCAGTGGGCGACACATTGCACTGGGCACGTTACATCCACACTTTGAGCACCCATGGACAAACTTACGATTCAAAGCATTCCTATATGCTACGAACAGTAGGAGTTCCTCGTCTGAAAGCCATTCAATGAACATCCGAGTTCGATGGAGTGAGGAATCGCCATTTCTCACAATTTCATTGGCGCCTGAAGCAGCTACCTACTCACATGACAATCATCACACACTTTCACAAACGGAACTAATAAGAATTACTTACATAGACCGCATCAGTGCTTTCTTATCAAAGACTCGTATGAGACTGCGAGCACTGCCCGATGGTAAGAAAAAGATCTAAACCACTCCACTAACCAGATCTTGCGCTAGACCCGATTAGGTTAGGCAGCCGCTTTGCCATTCATGCGAGAATCGGCTTCTGCTGGGCTTTGAAATCTAGACAAAGCTACCCGATACAAGGGAGAGTTTGCTCAGATGGCCGCATCTTCCAAATCGAGGGTCGAAATTGTTATAAAGCCATGGATTTCGAAGGATTGGTAGTCGAGCAATGAAATAAGATTAAGGGCCGGTCCGTTATTGCTTTTGAAAGACACTTCCAGGAACGAATGTGTGACGAGATATGCTATTTGTACTATGATGCTCGGATTTACCAAAGCTCAGATTGCTGGGTGAGTTTTTTCTGGTTGCAGATGGTGCGCAGCGTGTTGATGGGTGGTCGTGTTGAGGTAGATATTACAGCATGATTCCCTCTCCTAGAATCAACAATTTGCCTGGCGCATTCAAGCTTCCATGATCTGACGACCTTGCTCCATTTCTTTCAAGAGTACATGTATGTTTTCATATCGTGGCTTCTTACATTCACCGTACAGAAGGAACAAATTCCCGTAGCGGCTTTCGCGATTTGCTGTAGCAACATACTCCACTAAGCAATTCATCGACATCAATATCCCCGACAAGCCCGGTACTCGCAATATCGAAAAGTTCCTCCTGATCGAACGTTTCCAGAACCACTCCAAGATGTTTTCTTGCTTCGTGATGATCTTTGTGGTCTTGGTATGCGATAATCTTCAGCTCCTCGAGCATTCGCTTGCTCCAGTACCTCATGACGAAATCAACGATGTCCTCCCCTCGTTTGTCGTAAGCATCCTCAAATTCAACCAAGAGCAACTCCAGTCGTCCAAGTAGAAAATTTTCTGCGTCACCTGTGTCTTGTAGGATTTCTTCTTCTTCAGACAATTCGATAATATCGTCCAAGTCTTCATTCGTGGTGTACGACCGGTCCAAATTTCTCTCATGAATCGATGCTCTCCACATTATGTCAGGTAAAATGTCATACATGTTTAGACATCGATATTCCAATCCTAATGAATCGAACGTTATCGAACGCAGAAAATTGCTGACCGTATCACGACGGGTCCTTGCCAGCGGTGCAACCCACGACACTAAAGTCCAAAGGAACCTTCGGTTTTGATTCGTTGTGTATGGAGGGAACGAACAATCAAACCTAAATTCGTTCTCCATGAAGGCAGCCCTTACGAAAATTCCTACCTGAGAGCAACATCCCGACCTGCAGTTATTGTCGTCGTAAGTGCGACTCTCCGAGTAGCTGAGTAGATGAAGCATGAATGTTTCAAGCTTGGATTGTTCATATTCTCCGGTACAGAATGCTGATATCCATTTACCAGCTTGATAGGCCATAATCTGCGCAGCTGTTATATTGCCCTTGTGAGACTCAAATGCGTCAGACAATTTACTACCTTTGGATACAAACCACTCGCATAATCCAACGGCCAGGGGAAAACTACAGCAACTATGATCTTCTGCCGCCTTGGATATCATTGGGATAGGAATCTGCGGAGGGATATCAGTGGTCTCAATATCGCGGAACCCAGCATTCCATAAATGGTCTGCCATGCACGCGTCATTAACTTGATAAAAAACGCCCAAGCGTCTCCTCGTGTATAGAACTTGGTGGAAACTCAGTTTCGAGCCAATATGCCGCAGCGATTTGTCGACAAAAAGGATTTCAGTATCAAGAACCCGATCATCTCTGAGAACGTAAGGTTTTTCTTGCAAGTGTTCCACAAGAATATCCCTCAGCAACATTCTGTCCTGAACCAACTCCTGGATAAAGAGATTTCGGAGCGTATCATGGATCTTTGACGAATAGACTTCAGCAATATTGGAACATAGGTCGGCAATAGAAGCGGTTTCTGAGCGTATGGGAGAATCTGGTATGACCAGTTCGACGAAGTTGGTGGTATCGCTCAAGAATTTCCGTCTCTTTTTAAACCAGAATCTTAAAATTTCCAGGTTATTAGATTCTAAACTGTCTTCAATCAAATGCTTGAAGGGTGGCGTAAGGTGCGTTGCTTTCTGCAAGATTATTTCACACCCTTGCCACCATTCTGATCTTGTGGCTTCAATCAATGCCGTTTCGAAATCAATATCCCCGAACGGTGCCTCTTCAAGACCGCCGATGGCGCTTGTTAGACCACGACATGATTTAGCTAGTATAGCAGTGGCTATGTTATCAATCGTAGATGAATCGTCCCCTATAGCATTTACGACCTCATGCGGTGAAATATATCGAGAGCGATTCGATATGTACTTGATTTTGAGAGGGTATATCCCAAAACGAAGGAATTTTAGAAAAGTTGCATTATAAAGCTGTGAGAGCATATCTGCGGCGCTACTAGTGACGTTCAGTAATGCCATTTCAAATCTGCTGAATCACATACTTTTCACAGTAAGATGGCTCAAATGCATGTGAACCCATGTAATGGATAAGTCCACCGCAAAATTGCTCTAAAGCTTCGTCCGTAACGGAGGAGTTAAACTCATTTGGCATGCAGGCGAACTTCGCATTGTCTGTTAGCATACATATGCAGGAATGACAAGTGACACTTACGTGAAGCAGATTATCTCCATTATTTCTGCGATCATAAGGTGTTGCTCTTCCTGTATCAAAAAGCTCTTGTAATGCCCTTATACAATGCGATACTCTTACATCATCACTAAATACAGACCTGTGAAATTCATCTATAAGCGCAAATGCCGGAGAATTATCAGGCACTACACGAGAAGTTTGTAATATCGGGGAGATACTAAACATGCCAGAACCTTGCTGTACATCAACGGCAAGGCGGAACTTCTTTCCCAGAAGCATGCTGCAAAAAGAGAGGCGAAACTGAAGATTAGTTCGAACTTCGGCAAATTTTGCATACGGACAGTCATCTTGGTGGTCCGTGGTCGTCGCTCGTGTGATAGAAAATGGCGGGATCCAACCTCCATACCGACGGTAAACAGCCTGTGATTGAGTTGTGGATCTGCATTGACATAGTTTTGGTATATTGCGCGGATGTTCTTGGATACCTGGACCTAGTCGATCGACTCGTCGATTAAGGCGGCGCAATTCGCGAGCATCGCCGAATACGGTGGTGGCATTGTAAGCATCAGGAATCGTCTCGATTGCTCTTGCTTCCTGAAATGAGTTAGTCGTTACATTTTCTATTGAGTTTGACGAGGGGAATGGTACTAGGCGAAGAATAGACGCTTGAAGCTCGGCCATTTGAAGGATCATAGCTTGCATCCCGACCGATACCGGCTCAATAGCGACTCCAATCTTCTTTATATCAGAATGTACCTCTTCCACATCGTCCAGAATGACATTGGCACTGTTGTTTGATGACATTGACAGCTTGGCGAAGCCATCGCTCATTTGGGTACTAAGATGCTGTTGATTGGCCCTACAGGGCTGAACATCAGTGAGAACCTACACACACACTACATGGTGACCTACAGTTCTAGAGCTTGCAACGCAACAATTAGATTTTGCTGAAACGTCTCAATCATATCCTTCATGAACAACAACTCGTCTCTTCGGAAAGGGTACGCGAGCTTGGTCTTCCAACCTCGCACATGACGAGCAAGGCTGTTTCCTCCTACTGTTGACGGTGAACAAGGTATCTTCTGCTTCAGCCGATCGAGTGCAGTCGCACAGGCGCTCATAGCTGTATCCACGAGCGACGCTGTACTTCCGGCCGACTGTCTAGCAGTATCGACAATGGTCTGGAGTTGTTCGAGGATAGTCGCGAAATCTTCCATCTGGCTGGAGATCTGAGCCACCTCGTTCTCTCTACCCTTCACATGCCCGATGAAAGCCACAAGGTCCTCGCAGCATTTGATGCCAAGGGAGACAACACCGACAGCACTTCCCGCAATAGAAAAGGGGTCTGCCATCTTAGCCGAAGTCGTAGTCAAGCGCTAGAAGGATGGATAGAGAAGATTCAGTCTTCGTCGCAGCCTAATCTTCTACGCGGCTAAGCCTAATCCTTGATGCTGCGTGGCGCCCTTCTTAGCCAATCACCTGTCAAACTCACCTGGGCTGTGAGAACAAGCGACTTCACTTGCACCAGAATTGCCAAGACGTAACGGTGATCTCGCATCACACTCCCACTTTTAATAAGAACCAGCTTTCTAGAAAACATCTTAATGAATTGCGACATCCAGACCTAGAAATGGTTGTGTTCTTATAGATGAAGAGTTGCCAAAGATAGTGATTCTTGCTGATCAGAAATTGTTCCTCTCGTATTCGGAATCAGCCTATTGGCCTACGCTAAACTCTTGTCATCTAGAGAACTCTTGTCGAACTCTTGTCGGATTTTCCAAACGGCAGCTAGACTGCCATGAGCCGGGTATAAGTAGAGTCGTCAATTTGATCGGGCACATACCGAGTGGTATATAAGCTGTGCTCAAGGCCGATAACGAGAAGATCTTGACATTGAGCATCCAAACTATATTCCATAGGTCGCTTAGAAAACAGTCTTGTTCTACTACAATGAATATCCTTACCCTTCTGTTGTTCCTTGTGTCTTTTGCTTTTGCGATTCCGGTACCGTCACCTATCGATGGAGATATTATTCCAGGTCGCCCAGTCGAAGGCCGCCCAGTGGAGGGTAGACCGGTAGAGGGGAGGCCAGTAGAGGGTAGACCTGTCACTGGCCGTCCAGTCGAGCCTCGTCCTATTGGGTCCCGTAATGCCGAGCCCCAGGACCCGGGTTTCATACCAAACTCTTATATTGTCGAATTCAAGGCGGAATACGTGAGTCGTCATCAATTCACTCATGGGCTGTTGAGCGCTGACATACTGCAGACCCACGCACAATTCAAAGAATACCTAGTTAAAAAAGAGGTGACCTACACGTTTACATACGAGTGGACCAACCCCAAGCTTTACTACGGCGTTTCCATCAAATTTGGCAATGGTGGTGATTACCTGAAGGCGAAGGAATGGATTGGTGAGTGACCCCACTGGAAATGATAAAGGTATCAGAGGAATTTTGCTGAATTTATGGCTCCTTAGGAATCAAGAACATTCATCAGTCACAAGTGATTACGATTGATCCGCCGTTTAGTACACAGCCGTTCCCACCATCAAACTCATGAATACTTTACATATGTAGATGGCAGTAGGCTACGTGTTAAGGGCAATACAATTGAGGGTTTTGAACTATAATCCGATTAATATGTTTATGGTTCAACATCGCAATGTGTAACTCTTCCTCCTTTAGAACGTGATGTCAACATGTGCTATTCTTTCGTAGGTGAATCTCTTTCTGAAATTTATGAGATGGTAAGTATGTAACTGCAAGAGAATTTGGGCCAGAATCTATTTCATTACTCACACGTGTCATGAGGGAGGTCGACTTTAAGAGCAATCCAACTTGCATCAATGTTTAAATTTTGATGATTTTTTTCAGAATGTAACAACTGCAACTGTTTGATACCACAAAATCAAGAAACATGTATTAAAAAAGCATAGATATGGAACAGTGACGGGAACACCTGCACCAATAAAGCTCAATTAATACAGAGTTTCTTGCAAAAAAAGTCGATGGAATTTTGGACAGAAGGGGGATGGTTGGTCCATGGCGTGGGTGGAAGGGAAATGTGACTGCCAAGTCATCGACTCGCTTAGTCAGTGATATTCAACCACCACCGCTCACCAATTCCTGCCATCAAAAGCCGAACCTTGCTATCGTTATTCCATCAACTCAGTGTCAGTAAACGCGTTCTTCGCGCCCATCATTCTCGAACACTCTTCTTTTGCTTCATTCCGCTCGCTTTCACATGCCGGCGGGTTCTCACACGTGTTCCGCCGAAGACTGGCCGGCTCCGCCCCGCTCACTCAATGCACACTGTGTGTGGTGCCGGAGCGCACGTCCACTGCTGGTTTCTGATAACAAATTTTCGCTCCCTTGACCTCACAATCGGCTGGAATTACCTGGAATGGAGGAAACAGTTATCAGTACTGCCACTCCTAGCCACTCTATCCATGGCACAGGCAACAATCTATTGACCTAGGCGTCAGAGCAGTTCTCTCATCGTTGCCACCTTCGAGCGGTCGCATCCACTCATGCATACATTGCTCCTTAGCCCTAAACAGTAGAGCGAACCAAGAACTGGAAAAAGAGTCTTCCGGAGAGATTATTTATAGCACATAAGGGTTTAGAATTGCGTAACATGAGCCGGTATGGTTACCCCCCATGCCCTCGCGATGAGCAAAAACCTGGAATACTCAACCATTCATTATTTGAAAAGAGCTCGCCCTTTTCTAAGGACAAATTCCATTAATCAAGCAATGACCAACTCAATACCACAGGACATGTACCCCAATGTGGCGATGCACTGATGCTGAGTAGGACGGTGGACCCTTCTAGTCTCTGGGGTGTCTTCCACCCCCATTTCGTATCCCCATGGAGGGGACAGCAGGTGTCTCTGCCATGGCCGTGCACGCCAGGCTGGTGTATCGTCTGTGAGGTTGAAATACGCTTTTGCCTAAGGCTTGGGCTTTCTCTAGGCTGGGCCAAACGCCCGAGTGGGCCATGGGGGCACTCATCTTCCATGTCAAGTCTCGCCTTCGCCCTGGCCGTGTCCTCTCTCCGACAAGCCCAAGACTCTTCCAAGACCTTGCTTGACATGTGCAAAACCTCCAGCGTTCTTAGCATACCACTGCCGCTATGCTTTTCGAATACCAAGCCACCGCTTGAAGCGTCGCCGTCTTGGGGTGGTGGAGCCTTTCCCCTTCCACACGTTTCGCGTGGGATGCTTGGCAACCGCGACGACACAAATGGGTCCGCTTTGGGTGTTTCGACGTCCGTTTCATGGTCATCCCCGGCGCCAGGCACCGCTTATCAGCCTCATCGTGTTCTGGCTGCACATCTCCCGTCGCTATCTTAGCTTGGCCCGATGTTCTGCTATTCCTTTTTCGTCATTGTCGGATTTTCCAGGCCATTTGGCTAGCAACTAACAGGCGCCTAACATTACAAACAGATTCCAACAGGCCCAGTGCCTGTCTGACAAGGGCTTTCCGCTTCCCCTTCTTAGTGTTTTATGGGTTCTCGAACGCTGTCTGGTGCTCACGAATGTGGTATGGTCATTTCGTCTCTCCACTTCGGCCCTCTCAGCATCTTTACGATTGTCAGTGGGATAACTCCGGTGTAGCAGCCCTGAGTCGTCTCAAGGTACGCTTTACGGATCCGACGTCTGCAGTAACAGTTCGACATACATCAAGCTACCAGCGGGTGTAACTCTCTCTGCACACAAATTTACCTCCTCTCTTATCGCCGACCTTTGACTCAGGCTTCAGCATGCGTTCTTCTAATTTTGTGCCTCTGACAGTAGATGCTTTATCCATGAAGATCTACCAAGAAGTACTATCTCTTTTGGGGACTCTACACGTACGCCGGGACCCTCTGCCCGCAACCAATAGTAAAGGCATAGTGTTGACACAGATGCTTGTCTGAAGCTTCATGGTGGATACTGGGAGGGTCATGGAACGCCTCAGCTTCGCCAAGCTCATTGAGATCCCACTCCACACCAACACCCAGGCCAACACTCGCTGTACTAACCGCCGCTTGACGGTTTTGCCTATCATCGTTACGCGGTTTGAAACAGACTCCGGGCGGAGGGGGGCCGTGCTGAATGGCGAATCCACTCTGAGTATCTGTACAAAACTGTTCGATTCCCTTGTGACTCTCTTTTCCACTCCCTTAACGGCCCGGTGCTGCCTTTCCTCCCTTAATTTCTCCCTTCAGAGTTTTTCCCTCATTTGCCCAGGCGTTTTCAATTACTTCATTCATCGGTGCAGGACACCACCTCTCGGAATCCTGCAATGGATCCACGATACCAATCCAGCTTTTCGTTCGATGACAATGACAGCAACAACAACATGAACAACAACATGAACAACAACATGAACAACAACATGAACAACAACATGAACAACAACATGAACAACAGCATCAACAACAACAATAACAACATGATGAACAACAACATGAACAACAACAACAACATGGTGAACAACAACATGAACAACAATTACAACTCCAACTCCAACGGCAACCAGCAGCAAAGAAATGAATCCGGACAATCATCTCGCACAAACACCTGGGTGCAGGACGCAGGCCCAAGGTACCTGAGCGAACCGCCATTCTACGCCGGTCCTACAGACGCGAACGGATATCCCATCGATGACAAGGGAAAGCAACCATACACCATAGAAACCAAGTCAGTACAGCCTACACCAATGGAGACTCCACGGGACTCCATCGATCTCGAGAAACAGAAAGACGCCCATGGTGGGTCACATGATGCACATGGTCACGATGCACATGGTCACGGTGGAATCGACCCTCACTTGAAAGATCCAAATCAGCCTGTACTTCCATACGGTGTGAGGCTACGCCATTTCACATGGGCCTGGTACACACTGACAATGAGCACGGGAGGAATCGCAACACTGCTAGCCAATCAACCCCATGCATTCCCGGGTCTCATCTCCATTGGCGCCGCATTCTACATCATAAATCTCTTTTTCTTCGCCTTTTTGGGAGCGATGATGGTTCTCCGCTTCACCAAGTTTCCAGGATCATTTAAGGAGTCACTAAAGCATGAGCGAGAGGGCCTCTTTTTTCCGACATTCTGGCTGTCGATTGCCACAATCATCACAGGAACGCAGAAGTTCGTTGTCCAGATGTACGAAGCCAACCACCCCATGCGAGGATGGATTATCACGAGCATGGCCATTGCATTCTGGATCTACGTCTTCTGCACATTCTGCCTAGCAATTTTCCAGTACTCGTTCTTGTTTATTAGCCACACCTATCTTCCGGCAAAGATGTTGCCAACCTGGCTACTACCAGTCTTTCCAATCATGTTGGGCGGTACAATTGCGTCCACCATCGCTGCAGATCAACCTCTCGAATCCAGATACCCTATTCTAGTTGCTGGACTTGGTTGCCAGGGTCTAGGGTTTACTATCGCAATCATCATGTATGCGCATTACATTGGTAGGTTGATGCAAACTGGACCTCCCCATGGCGAGCATCGCCCTGGTATGTTCATTGGTGTGGGACCGCCCTCCTTCACCATTCTGGCGCTCCTCGGAATGGCCAACGCTCTTCCAACCGACTTCGATGCCCAAGGTGACGGTCTGCTAGATGGCAACCTTATCAGGACATTGGCCCTTGTCTCTGCCTTGTTCCTTTGGGTGTTGGCCATGTGGTTCTTCATGATTGCATTGATTGCTGTAAGTATAAAGCTCGCCCTTCGCACAAAAAACAATTTCTAATCGAATCTTAGACACTACACACGCTCCCAAAGTACTTCCATTGTGGTTGGTGGGCTATGGTCTTCCCGAACACTGGCTTCGTCCTTGCAACTATCGCGATTGGAAATGCACTCAATGACGAGATCATCCTTTTCGTCGCCAATGGTATGACGATTGCTCTTATCGTCATGTGGACTTTCGTCCTGTACCACCATATTCGTGCCGTCATCGTGGCCGACATCGTATACCCCGGCAGGGACGAAGACGTTGCGGATTAGATGAAAATCTGCGCAACGAAAATATCGTCATATCCGAGTCGACCATCGCAACAACTGTATTCTGCACACCCCCACGCGCCGCTATCGCATCAAGTAAACATTTCCTTTCCATCCAAAAGCTCGTTTTCTGAAGTTACCTCACTCGTTATGACCCACCGCCGGACCACTCCGACGAACGACTCTCCTTAGATTTCTTTCTCATATCCTCATTTTCACCTGGTTCTCGACTTGTGTACGATTAGGTAGCAGAAGCAGAAATTGCGAAACCTCTCTTGGTGTTGTGGTCTTTTATATTTTCCTTTCCCCTTCCAGTCCTTTGAAATCTCATTTTCAATGGGGGCAGTAATGGTTGATGCATAGCGACGGTGTTTTGGGATGGCATGGACATACCCGGCTGGCTGATAGATCGAAGTCGAAGTTTTGTTGAAAATTCTAGATCTCCAAATTCGTAATTCAAAGCAGATATGTGCATGCCTCCCAGCCATTGAATATTGCGTTTTGTCAAGTGAAAGTTTTGCAACTTCCCATCTTCATTGATGGCCTGAGGAATCCTCAGGATTCTGGTTGCATCACTCTGCATCTTAGACAAACTTTGTTTGATCTCAAAAAACAGTTTCCCCCCTCACCACCCCTCGAGGCCCCTTCATAGCCAGAATCATCAAATCACCAACCTCGCCCGAAAATCGCGCGCATTCCCGAAACTCCGACGATCGGATAAGAGCCTCGCCGTCTTGGGGTGCTCAAGCACTCACTCACGCTTTTCCCCAAGACAAAAACATTAGAAATAAGAGTACGCGCCCAGGAAACGACGTTTTGTTTCGAGCGTCGATCGTGGCGCGCGACCTTAGGCTTGGTCGTGTCTTAGCGTTTGACTTGGTAGTCTCGTCTCGGGATTCGCCAAGCGGAACGCCGATTTTCCCCCAAGCACACGAGAAAAAGCTCCTTTTGTCTTGGGGAAGTTACTTTTTTGCTTGTTTGTTTGATAGGAGTGAGATATGCCGTTGGGGGTGCGGATGGGAATTCAACAACAAGAATTCGGTAGATGTGAACGGGATGGGTGTTGCGAGGCGGAGCATCGCCACCGGATTAGGACGTATATGAAGGTATTAGACCCCTCGGTTGGAGAGACCCCACGATACTTGCATAGAGCAATCGAGAGGGTTCAGTTGCTGCACATTGACCATTTACTTGTCTGTGGCTAAAGAAACATCTCCATACTCCATATCTCCATATCTCCATCATTACTATTTCGCTCCGCCTTAGACGTCTCCACCGAAGCGTCCCTTCATCACCCACTCTAAATTCAATTGCATCCATAATGCAACCGAAAATTCTTCTCGCCATCATGGCGATAACAACATTCACCACATCGGCCCTCCCCCTTCGCAAGCTTGCAACTCGCATCTATACACCCCATGCCAAAATCTCCGATCCATGGGGCTTAACATCGACTATTAAGTTGGTTGCACATGGATAAACATCCACAGCATTGAGTTATCTACTACAACCCCATCACAGTACTCAGCCCCCTTAAACTCCGCGATGCCAGAGTTGTACCGAGCGGACGCAAATCCAGCGATGTATGGCGTAATGCACGTGCATTTGCACGTGCATCTGCATTGATGTTGCGGCCCTGTAGCGGCCTAAGGCATGGCTATATCGGGGGACCCGGGAGGCGAATAATGCGATAATGCGCCGGAAAGGAGAAGACAATGCTTCGGAGCGCATGTCGAGACGCTGGTCGAGACGGTGAACTGTGGATTGCGATGTATGAGCGTGGTGGAGCGGGATTGATCGGCGGCGAGGTCGAATGTGGATGTCGTCGGGGGTTGAAACCAGGAGGACCCGCTGCGAGGCTTGGACTTGATAAGAAGATAAGGACTGGAGATGAGTTCACTTAGATCGTCAAATGTGAAAAACTTGGACGTTTGATTTTCGTTGGTGCCGAACGTGATCTTCTGTGGTATATTTTAAGGTTGGCTAATGTTATGAGGTTGGTGACACGTCTAATATTCCGACCGTCAATGAGCTCAGAATGCGCAATGAACACCTTGAGACCACATACTAATCTTCAAGTGTAGATCTTAGGCTCTAGAATTGGTGTCTTAGAGGTTTGACTCGCCGTTAGCGTTTATGTACTGGCTGTCATGCCTTCTTTGCATCTTCCCATGTCTCACCCCTCTTCCAGATCTCTACTTCTTGTCCACCTCGCAGAATTCCAACTCTCATTGTTGCAAGTAGATTATGTGCTGCATTGGAATGTTCATAGACGCCGCCATTGAACATCGCTGTGGCGTCTTTACCGATTGCAGACTTAATTAGTGCTTTTCCACCCGGATGTTCTTGCACAAAGGCGCTAATGTCGTGTATAACTCCTGCAATGGCAACAAGTGCCTCGGCATTATTTTGAGCACATCGGCTTTTGAAGTCGTCCCACTCGATGACAGGGAGTTCGGTTAGGGGAATTCCCCAGTCGAGCTGTGAGCGTCGGATGTCGAGTTTCTTTTGTTGTTGTTGAATACGACCTTTCTCAATTTCGTTCGACCGAAACTGCTTTAGGTTATACGAGAGGTAAAGATGATGCCACATCCAGATGGCCCATTTGGTAGGATCATATTGGTTCCATTGAATGGCATTGCCTATATGGGAGGTCAGTGGTCGCACATGTGGACACAGGCTTTGTTGCTTCAGGCACTTACGATAATCACTAGGAAACTCATGATGGAAGTTGTGATACCCCTCGCCCATGGTAACTAATGCCGTCAACATGTGATCCCTTGGACTATTTCGATCATCGAAGGGCTGGTCGCCTAGCCAATGAGCGAGTGAATTGACACAGAAAGTCGCTTGTTGAATAGCGAAGACACGGATAAGGCCTGCATAAACAAATCCACCACGCCAATCGCCCCATGTAGCAGCGACGAGTGCTGGGAAAACAAGAGCAGATACAAATGCGACAAGAGGATAGTGCTTGTGCTGCCACACAACCACAGGGTTTTCGTTGAGATCAGAGATGTCGGCGCGCCCCACTTCTTTCGGATCATGTTTCCAGATCATCCACCCCATATGTGAGTACCAAAGACCTTTGTGTGCAGAGTATGGATCTTTGTTCGTGTCAGTATAACGGTGGTGGGCGCGATGGTGTCTGCTCCACCATCGGATGGACCCTTGAACTGCGCCGGCACCAGTGGCTGCAAGGAATAATTGCAGCGGCAGGCGGGCAGAGTAGCTACGATGTGACCAGAGGCGATGATATCCCGCTGTGATACCGAGGCCGGTGAGGAAATCTATGTCAGGGGTGCAATTAGAATGCGATTCTATATAGAATAAATTCTGTGGAGAACTGAATACTCACAATATATGGCTGCCCATGCCAATGTTGGTTTGCACATAGGAGTTGAAAATGATAGAATGAAGCCAGTGAGGGGAACAATTATGATCCCAGTTATATTAACCCAATTAACTTTCCTGTACCACACTTGCGATTCGAAAGGCGTAGAAACCATTGCAGGCTTACCAGTTCGCGAGACCCCCATTCCACTTCGTTCTTGTGTATATAAGATTTCAACTGAGGGGAGAGGAAATAGTTACGACAGGAATTGCGACGCGAAAAAGGGTACATATGTGTCCGTGGGTATAGTGGTCATCATCGTCTCTGTGCGGAAACTGGAAGCCTAAGACTAACCGAATTTGACACATCTTGCGAACGCCCCGCTGCGGATGCTGAGGTTTCCAGAGGATAGTAAGCGCATTTTAGAGAAAACGAATCCGTTTGCGAGTAGCAAATAGACCCCAGCAGAGTCGCGATTCAGAGTGAGTAAAGAACAAATGGTGTCAACGTGGAGACGGTGAAAGTGGGGCTAAAGATTTCGCACTAGTAACATTGGTATCAACGCAAATATACGGATTCCGCGGTTTCCATGAACGTAAGCTGTCATTCATTGCGAAATCTTGCGATGGAGAATTGTGATTGGTTTCGTTTGTGTTATCCTTGATCTTCATATGCTATGTGATATACCCTTGGAGGATTAGAGTGCATGTTCGGCCGAGACCAAGTCATACTACGTGCTAAGATACACACATAGGTAGGCTTGCGACATACGCAAGGTACCTTCGTAAAAGCTGGAATACTCTAGCTTGTTTATTTCTCCATAGAATCGAGGAAACTAGTTCAATTCGGTGAGCAGATCACACCGTCGCATTTTGTTGCATACTTCGGTGCGTGGAAGGACCCCTGATTTCACATGTGCAAAGATGTCGGAAGCTCCGAGTCCTCCAGCTCCGACACCGCTTTCGATTAATCGCAAGTAGATATACAGATGATAAGTGATCACTGTCGAAGACTGGAACGTACATCTAGTGCCGATGGATGAGTGAAGTGTTGTTTTGGTTCGCTAACTAGTTCATCTCTGGATTAGGAAAGCCAAGCACAAGTTAGACCGAATAAAAACCACAAAAAAAACGGGACAAGATAACGACGAGAAAAGTCTGATTCCGCTTACATACGTGTTGAAAAACATGATCAATTTGCAGTTGGACATCAGAGTGCGAGATGAATGGAGCTTTATTGACCAAGCTTTTGGCTCAGAGGATCCAGGAATCATGTTTATCCGGAATGTAACAGCGCCACGAGCGGGCCCACCAATCCGAGCGTCCGAAACGGCATAGCCTTACATGTTGATCCGACATATTGTATATGGTTCGCATCCCATTTCGCCTTCTACCCAGGTAATGTCACGGCCCAACAAGAGCTACGGCCTCCGGACATCAACCAACTCTGGCACGACCAGATAAACCCACCCTACACCATCCACCTGCCTTGCACATTTCTAGCTCTTACAAAATTTCGCTTGCAATTCGGGCCGCCCCTGATATTGTAACACAAAATCCTTTAAGGCTGAGGACCGGACCCCAAGACCAAGCCGCGAGACGGAGAACAAACAGATACTTCTCCTCTTGGCACTTTACATTGAATCCTATTCACGATGCGAACTGTTTCAAAAAGTTGAATCGTCTGCGCCAAGTGGATTGATCATCGCGCATCATGTAGTTCGCACTCGCTTATCCTCAGTACATGCGATTATTTGGGGGCGGCAAACAGGGATCGGTTCGATGCTCTGATTGTAGTGTTGAGTGCCCATGAAAAGTCAGGACACGGCCTAAGTTTGACAGTTATGATATCCGGATAAATTTAATCTAAATGGTTTGGAAGGTTCCAAGATCGTAATGAAGGATTGAGGGAGACTCAAGAGCAGGTTTGGACGCTTGTTTCCGATCATGGATAGATAGGGGCTTAGTCGCCGAGGTACATATGTATGCTGCCAACATCGAAACTCTATAATTGGATTGAAAAAGGCAAAGTTCCATGGGATATACCGCGAGACTAGACAGGCTCTCACACGTAGTAAGGGTATTGCACGCAGCTTATACTCAGCTCAATGCAATGATCTATATGCAATCAGCACAATGATTGAAATGAAAACGCTTTTCACATTGGTAACATCACGACAATGCGTATTAATGAAATGCGATCAAACCGGGCTAGCTGCAATCCTCCCGAGTGCTCAGATCTCTCTGGTGCACGACGGACTTGACCCCGGTATGGAAAATCAAAAGTATTGCCCATAGGCCTGGTACTCATTGAATTTAGATTGAAGTCAGACAGGGTATAGGAGGAAGGATTCGGCGCAGACCCTCGATGAAACAAAGTCGTTGTATTGTCGTCGCTGAGAAGAAGGCGAATGATAGTGTAGCCCCCACTGACCTCGCATGTTAGGATACCTCAAACTATTCTTGTCAGTGTTTCATAGTATAAACATACGAATGGGATTACATGGCGAATGTTCTATGATCGTTCCAAACAGTCTATTAGCCCATTCGATAAAATTCCAACGCGCTGGATGTTGGACCCTAGTGTTGGAGTTTCCTTTTCTATGCCTTAGTTATGCTTATAAATTATCTAGCGTTTACATGTTTTATCTAACGCGTCTGCTAAAGTCTACATAGTAGCGTTAGATCAATCACATGAAAGATTTTTTTGGAAAAACAACTTAGGTCCACCATAGACTATTAGTTTACCTATCTTCTCTCTCTCTCTCTTTATCTCTCTCTCCATCTCCCTGAGTAGTCTCCCTATAGAAATGGAGATGGAGAGAGACGAAGATGGAGATGGAGATGCTGTTCCATCTCCTAGAGCTCATTTTCTAGGTGCTCAAATAGGTTCCCTAAAGTCGTCCAACGTTTTCAGGCTCCACTACAGTTTTGTTAGAGAAAATCGTCCAACGGTCCAGCGAGTTAAAAAAAATGGAGGCCTCTGGTAGGTGCAGAAAAGCAAGATTTTTATATTTTTAAATTATTCCAACGTGGAGTAGATTACCCAACGTGGAGTAGTTTACCCAACGTGGAGTAGTTTACCCAACGTGGAGTAGTTTACCCAACGTGGAGTAGTTTACCCAACGCGGAGCAGTTCATCCAACGTGGAGCAGTTCGTCCAACGTGGAGCAGTTCGTCCAACGTGGAGCAGTTCATCTAACGCGCGTTGGAGTTTGGCGAACACTAGAGTGTTGGACCCAGCGTCGAAAGTTAAGCGAACAGACTATGTCACTTTTAGCGAGGCGTTCTCCAACCCCACCAAGAGTTCAAATATACACACGGATTTCATTGACAATCTAGCAAGGCAGAAATGACATTAGCGCACGCGTGCACGATCGTCATGAAGGTTCCCAGACCCTACCTCTGCAGCAACGCTGCTCCATTCGGCAATATGCAGGGAAACTTGGGAGATCAGAGAGGGCCGAGATAGAAAATGCATTGTCAGGCGCTAATGCACGATGAGGCTCTACATATGCCTGTTCCTAGATCCCCGCCGGACTGATAACCAGATTGGCGTGGCCCCTAAGTGATACTTGCAGAGCTGATGGATTTGATCCAATCAATGTGGAAGATAGTGGGTAACGCCCGGGATTGAATCGGACCAGGAACATCTTTGTGCGAATGCGATGCTTAGAACTCGTCGCGAAGGATTGAAAATTAACACAAAGAAACAACTGATACTGAGAATACTTGACCGAACAGGCAGACTTGAACAATCATGAGCATAATAATACAGGCAAAGATCTTGTATCGAGTATCTCGGTTAAATTTACTTTCCATACTGATATCTGTCAGTTAAATCATGTTCATGACGAGAACTCATGAACGCCTGCCAAAAAGAAGGCGGCGAAGTCTAATTAGCTCGGATAGTAAGAACTATAAACTTTTCGGCCCGCGACCACTGCAACACTTTCATTTCCGATTTCCCCCACATCCGTGGCATAAGTCGGCCGTTCTATATCCAACTCACTGAAACCAAGCAATGAGCGGATATTCTCATGCCAATACCAAACATAGAGGATCAACACGCGAAGGAAGACTTCATGCCAACACCAAACATAGAGGACCAACGCGAAGGAAGACTTCAGAGAACGGCACAGCCACCATAGACTATACGACAGAGGGAAATGGGCCTTACCCATGGTGTGCCGCATACAAAATCATGATATCAAGTTTGTGAGCGAAAAGTGTATAAAGAGGAGCTCGAATACACAGCTCTCTCCTCATCAGCTCACAACATCACCTCTTCATACCACAACCATCCAAACATCACCAAAGTCCCAGAGCTTCAAAGCCGCCAACAAACTACTACTATGCTCGGAAACACCTTCATCACCGTCACCGCCGCGCTGGCCCTCCTCTCCGCGCCCGTCCTATCCCTCGAACTCATGCTCTGCCACGACGCTGATCTACGCGGTCACTGCGACGTACGTTCTTTCCAATCCCCTCATTCTCACAAACCATCAAGGTACCAACTAACCCCTCCCCCCCACACAGAACCGCATCCCCATGCACACCAACGGCTGCTACAGCAGTCGCAGCGGAACAGACTGGGCCGGCTTCAAGAACGATGCCATCACTTCTTTACGTGTCACAAACGGCTGCTGCGACTTCTTTAGGAATTCGGATTGCGAGCTTAACAGCTTTTTGTTCAAGTACTGTGATGGTACGAATAATAATGTTGGAGCGGAATACAATGATAAGATTAGCAGTGTTTCCTGCACGGGTAAATAGATGGCCCTTAAATGGCGGTGGTTGTAGAGGAGAGTTGGAGATTGGGGGTGAAGTTGATAGGTGGTTTGAGATGATGAGAATGTATAGATAGGTTCTGAGCTTTGAGTTTGTGGCCATGAGTTGGGGTAGGGGAATGTGTGATAGAGATAATTAGCGCAGGAAGTTTTGGGGAAAAAAGAAAAAGGGAAGACCTGTAGATTAGACTTGTCAATATGAAACTTCAGTTCGTCTTTCAATACGTTTTGCCGATTTTTCAGCGTGTTGTTGTCGCGATGCTTTAAGTTTGTTGGAGGAGAGTCGAATTTGGTGGTGGCGCCATTCCAGATCACCACGATAGGCGCCAGGGATTTGTTTGGATGTGGCGCAGCGCGCTAAACTAGCCTAGTGCCAGGCTGCTTCCCTGCTGCCTGGGTACTCATTCAGCTCAGCGACACACTTTGTCTATATAATCAACTCTTCCATTGTTCTGAATCACATCTGTAGCCGGTATCTACCTTTCTGTCCACAACATGCTGCTCGAGAAGCTTCCGGTAGAACTGGTATATAAGGTTATTGCGACTGCTGCCGCCGATGCGGCGACGACGAGCGAGGCTCTGCAACTGCGCGAGGTCAACCGTATGTGTCTCAGAATATGCGACACGGCACCAGGCTAACAACCAATAGATCTTTTTGAGGAAGAAGCGACAAAATGTTTTTTCCGAGAGCGAGAACATAGCTATTCAACCCGTGAATGGACAAATGTCTCATTTGCGTTCCGATTCCGATGGACACATGATCTTATTTTTGGTCCGAAAAAGGAAGATCGCCAGGACATTGCCAGGTACTGGAACCAAGTAATTAGCAATCTCGAAGAGTTTGCAAAGGCCAAGGACCCGGAGAATAGCGGAAGAATCACTCGTCAACAATGGACCAAGGAGGTGTGCGAGATTCTGGCTCGCCACGACGCTGATTGTCAATGTGGAAGACCCGCTTTTGTCCATCTCAACTCGTACGACAACAGGATTCAAGATACAGCGTTCCATGTTGCATTCATCAAGAAACACACCGAACTCGAAATAGCTATGATCAACGACGGTAGGGCGACATACGATTCAAATTGCCCCTACATCCAAGTCCACGAAAGGGATGTCGAAAAGCAGCGAAAGAATGCACTGGAATGGGCGATTCAAGAAGGGCTCACCGACACAGCAATGCGACTGATAGCAACAGTGACAGATGAACAGAGGACCGACGTCGATTGGGAGACAACATTGTTGGTCGCTGCATACAAAGGAAATATCCCAGTGATTGAATGGCTCCTCGCGCCAGAATGCCCAATGTCTAGACGAGAATTTATCGTTATCCAAGCCACTAGAGACGCGGCCAAGGGTAAACATTGGGATGCGGTGCGGGCCATTTGCGAACGGTTTCCTCACGAGAAGTGCCAAGAGCTCCTGGACTACGCAGCCGAGCAAGGCCAATGGGAACTGGCAAAGAGTTACATACAGGCAGATCTAGATGGTGGACGTCGCCAGTTTGAAAAGTACTTCCGCGCCGCATTGCAGGGTGCGGCAAAAGGAGGTCATTTCGAGATATACCGTGACCTGCTGGATTGGTGGGAAGAAGAGAACAACAAGGTAGACGACGGAGTGACGCTCTCACACAAAGTTAGACACTATATGGCACCCAACATTGCGCGAGGGGGAAATGCGGATGTCCTGCGGCTGCATCTTGACCGTGGTAATTCTTTGCGTCCGATGGAATTGATTTGCTATGCTGCCTCGGAGGGACATCTTGAGCTGGTGAAAATGCTATGGTCGAAGGAAGACCAAGACAAGTGGGAGGATGGGATGATGGGCGACGAGAATTCGGACGATGTCTCTCGCTGCGCTCTTATCCTGGCCGTCCGACGGCGCCAGCTCGAGACTGTTCAATGGCTCCTCGATCGTGTCGATGTGGAGAAAGTGTGCGATCTCAAGAACGAGGTTGCGCCACCGGAGGAGATGAATCTACTCGCCATGGCTGTTGATACTGGATCTTGTGAGATGGTGGAACTTCTTTTGAACGCGAAAGCGAAACTGTCTCCAGAGCTTTGGCAGATTGGCGACTTGAACTTTTCGACTAAGTTTCGGCAGTGGCGCGTGTCCTGTCTACAAGATTATATCAGGGGCTTGGGCGATCCGGATATGTATATGTCGGGTATCGATCTGAATTGGGCCTCTCAAAGGCAGGTGGACAAGGCACTTTCTTTGGTTCGTCCTCAGTCTATGGACAGGATTTCTTGATAAACCGTCGGTCATTGTGATTTTGGGTATGTATCGTAGCACCTCGGGAAAGTTAGCTAGTGATTGCGCCTTTACATGTTCTGCTGGCTTAAATATTGGAGCTGGGACTTTGATTGAACCGTGTGTATTTCGATGCTTGACCATTGGTGACGAGATGCGCACGTACAGAAAGGAAGACGTTGTTCCCATGAAGTGTTCACGTGACTGAGGCGAGTGATGAGAACATCTGTTGTTGATTAGTCAGGAGACTTGGCAGGAAGATCCTCTTCCAGCATTCACCATCCACCAACGCGTCATCGGGATTCACAACGCCAAGATCCAAACACGCTGAGGGTCATCCGCCCTGCACCTTCGACCACGGCGATCTCTGGGCTCTGTCCGGACTCGGGAATTTTTTCAGCTAATCGCCAATTTGCATGTTCAATCTTCTTTGCTGTTGGCGTCTTGACAATCGTCACAGTGCATATTAGTCACATTGCCTGCTGACCGAGTCAACGCCGGCCTTCACTATGAAGTCTAGCCGTGCCAGCCCAGAACCCCTCCGGATCGTCGGCAGAGATTGAAGTTGCTCGGGACCAGGAAACATCCTGTTCATTGCTCCCTGTTTTCCGATGTCCATAAGCCCCCCTAGTTTCTGTTGATTCCTCCACGATCATTGCGACGGAGGTGTGAAGCAGCATGGCGGATAATTCAGACGGAAGAAGACGCTCGAGTACGACAACTTCCGCGACCACCTTCACCACAACCACAACCACGCAGGGTCCGCAGATCATCACGACCACTAGCTATACCCTTGCAAATCCGCAAGCGACGACGAGTACGACCAATACTCCCAGTAATACCACGATCACACATCCCACGGTTACGACATCGCATCAGTTTCCAGTCCCTCGCACACCGTCACCTGCAGCTGCGATAGGGACAGGCCGTCGTCCTTCGATCCGTATTCGATACCATGGCGCGGAAAGCCCACTGCCAGAGGCTCAGACAGACTGGCAAGCAAACAGAAGAAGGAGTAGCTCGGAACCACAGCGACCACAGCTTGCTGCAATACTACAACCTCAGGGCGATGATGATGATCTAGAGATCCGACGCTATGTCTCAGCAACGCCTCTTCAGACCCTTCACGAGGAGGGCTCAGGAGCAGCTCCACGACAATTCCTCCCTGTTACGCCTGCCGTTCCGCCGAAAAACCCAAAAAGGCCAGGATGGGGCCGCCAGCTTTCTTCTATCAGCTTGCGCCCAAGGGCGCAGCCTGGACAGGATGCGCCGATGGTTGAATATGATTCAGAAGTCGTGGACATGCTAGATGTTATCGGTATGCGCCCACCCCTATGCCTTGTCTTTCTCACAGACCGCTTACAATCATTCACCAGATCCCGAAGTTTCCACGCTGACAACGCTCAACAACGTCCAAAACTCGCTCTTCATTCCTAATCTGGGCTGGCTGTACAACCGCCAGCCCACATATGATCTGTCGCAATCGACTTCGTCAGATTCATCTGACGAGGAGGCCGGAATTGCACTTGGATATCCAGAACAAGATGTGTCGCAAGAGACGGAGCAGGGTGCACATACAACAAGCCGGCCCGCCGAACTGAGTCGATTAAACACGTCAAATACGATATCTTCCGTATTGACCGGTATGTCAGAAGGTCACAACTACGCTGTTCTCCCACATGGTGCTTCTTTGCCTGGTTGGACCTCTGAAGACAAGGCTGTACTCAACGACCATGTCCGACATCTGCTCCATTCGCGAAGGGAGAGATTCAAGCGCAGCATGCGCGGCTTTGGTCGCTACGTTCGCAAACCCGTTGGATTCCTCGTAACTCTCTACGCCTTCCTATTGACTTTCTGGGGCGCCGCATGGGTCCTCTTTCTTATCGGTTGGCTCAGTGTCGGCGACAGACAAGCATATTTCATCGAGATATGCGACCAGATCCTAACAGCTCTATTCTGTGTTGTCGGTATTGGCATGGCACCCTGGCGAGCCGTCGACACGTATCACATGATCTTCGTAGCTAAATATGCGCATCGGACCTGGCGGCTGCGCAAAGAGCAAGGATTACCAGCCCTACGCGATCCTAATGAACTTCCTACCCGACCAGAAATCCATGCATGGGAAAAAGCTGAGGATATAGAACCCGTAGGAGAAGAAACTGTTCTCACGGCTGAGCAGCAACAAAAGCTCGAATACCACCAAAACAAGCTCGCTAAATCCCACACCTTCTACAAACCCCACGAAACCACCACCCACAATGCCTTCTCTGTCAAACTTCTAATCGCCATCGTCGTATTACTCGACTGCCATTCCCTCTTCCAAATGGCTCTCGGCGGCACAACATGGGGAATCTACTACAAAGTCCGTCCCAAAGAACTCACCGCCGTAATCCTGACATGCAGCATTAGTTGCAACATTTCGGCCGGGATAACGATTGGCTTTGGCGATCGGAAAAGTCGCAAGAAGCTGGTCGTGGAACAGATGTTTAGACAGGATGTTACGAAAGATGCGTTGAAGATGATGAAGAAGGAGAGAGGGTTAAAGACGAGCGGGATTGGAAGTGTGAAGAAGAAGAAGGCTAAGAAGGATATGCAGAGGAGGAGGGGGCATACGATCGAGGAGGAGCCTGAGGATTGAGGGCTGTTGGATGAGGCTATGGGGAACGATGATCTTGGATAATGTCTTGTGTGCAGTTCGAGGAGATTATAAAGCTTCCGTTGCTTCCGCACCGCCACCGCCGGTGCACCCGCTTTTTTTCGCACGAGTTGCCAGTTATCGGAAGATTGTTAAGCCTCGTCATGAACTAGTATTTGACAGCTACAAAATCGTAGAGTTGTCTACAATGCCAAGAAAAAATCTAGGCGCAATTCTCCGAGTCTTGTGCAACAAGGTTCCGGACTTGGATGTTATAGCAATTTACATGAGGATATGAGAGGACGCGCACTTTAATAGGCGAACAAAACTTTTCCTTCGCCTCGCCTTTTTTATTGCTCCAGTGGTCTGCATTATTCAGTTTTGAACTCTACGATGTACATACTGGAGCTTTGCGATGAAGATGCTTCTCATGGGAGCTGCCAAAATGCAGAGGTGCAATTTATATATATCTGTTTCTAGCGCTGTGGAAGTGTTTGTTTCATTATGAGGTGGATGATGGGAATTTGAAAGAATCGATCTCGACATGTTTTGTCCAAGGCTTGGAGGGTTAGGACGATGAAGGAGAGAGAAGACATGGGAACGGAGCACAGCGAGAAGGACTCAAAGCGACAAGAAAATTACTGATGGTGTGCTTGATACCTGAGCTAATTTCTTCAAAATTCAATAATGCTCCAAGAATCAACTGCTACTTTCTCAATCCCATGCTAATCGGCATCTGTTCCGCCACACTCAGCATCAGCCTCGCGTGGTATTTCGAAGCAGGAACAACCCAATTAGGACATTGTGGTTGAATACTTCGCGCTTACCAAATCTGCTTTTCACCTTTGTAAGGCTAGTCCGTCGCCGTGCAGAAGCACTTTTCCTGATCTGGAATGTGGATAGACAATTGCGATATGCGCTCTCCGCCGCTAGAAGAGACGAAGCAACATGGGCATAGTTTTTAAGTGGAGGATGGGTGGGTTTCGCGGAATTCCAAGCTGGCCGTTACCAACTAGAATGATAGTTTGTTTATTGGAGCGGCTGTGGTGGTTCTGATAGGATATCGTGGTGGTGGAGCAAGGTTATGCCTGGTCGAAGCAGGAGGTGTAACTGAAAAACGATTGCTGACGAGATGATAGTTACTTTCTGCGAGGATAGTGATTGGTTCGAATGACGCCAAAGGTCAGAATAAGGAGAGTATATAGACAAGAACTCATCGACTTCTCGCAAGTGCCGCTTTTCCTTACATCTGAACCCCAAGCTATCCAATATGGCGGTTATTCTCCTTGTTGGCGTGTTCATATCAAGCTATGTAAGTACATCATGACCCCTATATCCAGCCATCGGCTAACAACGCCACCAGTTTATCCTATCAGCCCTCTACAATCTCTTCCTCCACCCTCTCCGCTCCGTCCCCGGCCCATTCTTCTGCAAGATATCAACGCTCCCTTCCTTCTACCACGCCTGCATCGGAGACCGGCATGTATGGCTCTGGCAACTTTTCCAGGTCTACGGCTCCCGTATACGCGTATCTCCCAATATTGTTCTCTTCAATACGCCAACTGCGAACAACGCAATCTTCTCTTATCGTCCGAGTGTAAAGAAGAGCGAATTCTACGCCGCGTGGCCGAGAAAAGCGAATGAAGTGAATACGCTGTGTGTAACAGATGTAAAAGAACATGCTCGACGAAGGAAAATGCTAGGTCAGGCGTTTACAGAGACGAGCACGAAGGCAGCGGGCAAGATAGCAGAACGGCATATTGAGAGATGGGACGAACTGTTGCTAGCCGGAAGTAACCAGGGTGAGAATGAAGGGTGGACGCCGCCGAGAAACATGGCGGAATGGACGGGGAATCTTTTCTTTGATATCATGGGAGACATGGCGTTTGGGAAACAATTTGATGTTAAAGAGACGGGGTTCGAGAGCCAGTTCAAGAATATGCCGGTGCTGGTGGAGAGTTATATGAAGTTCATGTATCCAGTAAGACCATTTCCCTTCTCTGGCTGTGGAACCTGCTTGCTAATTCACTCCCAAGATACTCAAGTCCCCCCTCCTCCACCCCTTCGTCTGGCTCAAGCCCCGAGGTTTGAATCGCCTCTTCGACGCCATTTCACCACCCAATGTCACCAAATACTGGGAATTCGTCGACACCGCCGTCGCCGAACGTGTGAAGCTCGAAAAGATACTCGAATCCACCGCAGAAAAACCAACACCCCCCAACCGCGACTGGTTTAGTTTCCTCCTCGCCATCCGCGACGAATCGGGCACCCAAGGTCTCAGCCTCGAAGACCTGACCGCCGAAGCAAGCCTCCTCGTCATCGCCGGCCACGACACCTCCGCCACAGCAACATGCGCTACATTCTTCTATCTGGCACATAACCCGCGCGTGCAAGCGAAACTCGCGAAGGAAATCCGCTCCACCTTCACTAGTCCCGAGGACATCGTTTACGGGCCAAAACTAAGCAGCTGCACCTATCTTCGCGCGTGTATCGATGAATCGCTCCGTCTCGCACACCCCGCTCCCTCGGAACTAGAACGTATCGTAACAGGCTCCGGTCTCACAGTAGACGGCAATTTCTACCCCCCGGGCACCGCACTCGGAACCCCGAACTTCGCGCTGTACCGCAACGAGTCTGTCTTTGGCGACGCGTACACGTACCGGCCTGAACGATGGATCGTCTCGCACGACCTGGATACCCTCAACACGGCCGAAGACGTGAAGCGTATCAAGGATAGTTTTTTTCCGTTTAGTAAGGGTGTGGGGAACTGTGTGGGGCAGGCGATTGCGGTGTTGCAGATGAGCTTGGTGGTTGCGAGGACGGTTTGGAGGGCGGAGGTTAGGGTGGTGGAGGGGGAGACGGTGGGAGAGGGGAATGAGGGGTTGGGGTGGGGTCAGAGGGATCGCAGGTTGTTTGTTTATAGGGATGTTTATACGACTGTGAGGGAGGGGCCTGTTGTGGAGTTTAGGAGATGGGGGGAGGGGGATGAGTAGGGGGTTCGTTGGTTGGTTGGGAAGAGGAGGGATTGACATCAGAGGTGAGGATATCGCATATCGACTGATAGAAATCGATGTGGCGGTTCCACTTGAATGGATAGACAGGACGATTGGTGCATTGTTGATGATGGCCTCATTCGTAGCGGTGGAACTCATTGTTATTCGCTGATGTTTTATATGATACAGTCTCCTTTAAAGCAGTCCCTTCATCCTCAGTTATGCAGCAGTAGTAGCATGCTCGTCTGACTGTGCTGTGTTCTGAGATATTGCTTGGTCAATCGCAACTTGTTCCTCAACGCGCTCATTTAAAAGCTCCAACGCTCTTCTTGTGCGATGATCATCACTCAGACCTAGACAAATTAGCGTTGTTCCATGCGCAAATACTCCAGTCAGAAACATACTAGCAATCCCATCAACAATAGGAAGCAAATTCCCCGCCAACAGCACCACAGCTGCAATTTGTCCGAACCCCCACTGCCTTTCTGCTCCCCCTTCCTCAAGAAACCGTTCATTCGACGCCCTCAAAGCAAAGATCGAATAGATGTGCAATGGACATTGCAACATCGCAATTCCCAGTATCCTCCGCTGCAGCTCCGTCGCCGGGAAACTCATCTGACCAGACAACATCGGCAGACTTACCGTCACAAGCTGAAGACTGAAGTGGAACATAGCCGGCATAGCAGCACCTGTTATAAAATCCGTCAGGAATTTCGCCGCTCCGGAATCGTGCGCACTGGAGAGGAAAGCATCGATAGCTGAAGCGAATTCAGACCATTTGTTGCGCAAGGGTCCGCCGAGGGAAATGTAAAGGGCATAGAACAGTGAACACATTATAAAGAAGAACGTTAAGCTGATATAGATGTTATCGAAGTATGGATGCCGATCCCTTGAATTGGAAATGGCGTTTGTTTTATAGCATTGGAGCGGCGTTTGGTAGTCCCAAGTTTGGAGTCGCTGGGCGAAGATCGCGAAGTAGGTTATGAATAGAGCGGTCCAGATCATGATGAGGCTGAGGCGGATGTAGCCTTTTACGCGGCCCTCGCGGAATATGCATATACTGGCTGCGCAATTGGAGATGCTGCGGTGAGATTAGGATAGGGGCCGGAGCATTGTGAAAGTGTGAATGAGTTAACGTACACTACGAGGCTGATGGTGTCGTATATGATGTGCATGTGGTATAGCGACATAGTGTTTGACTGGATGAGCGCGCTAATTAGGAGTGCAATTCCTTAAGTGGTCAGCAGAGTCTATCGATCGCCAAACGTAGACAATACCAGTGAAGGTCTGTGCATCACTTCCAGCCAGCAAGATTCGGTTTCCGAATTCTAACCTCCTCGTAGTCGGAGTCACCTCGTCCTCAATGCTGGAACCCGGCATCCATTGTCTTGGTTCGAGTGGCTGTTTGCCAAACAACCAATCTCCCAGGCTCGTCTGTTTACCGAAAAACCATTCGTGTAAAACCGCTGGACCTCCATTGGGCCTGAGAGGATTTGCGACTGATAGAGCGTAGTCTGCAATGATGTTCAGTTTCACTATAATCCATTGTCGCAGCTCGTCGTCTGATGGGTCGTTGTGAGGCTCTTGATTCACTGCACTCCATCTTGTCTGAATCTTGGCAGATAGAATCCATGTATAACCGGATACAATGACCGCAATCAAAGATTGAACGACAAAAGCGACTAGAATCTGCAGCTCACAAGTTAGCGCTATGGCCTAAAACGTCTTGAAAATGGCAACACACTCCTATCCCGGCAATGTCTGGGTTTGCCTGCCCGATGTGCTTGCAGTCCATGGCGATAAGACTGGTATGGGGATTAAGTGATTTGGAAAGCAAGGAAAGACACGAGGTGGGGCAATCGTAATCATATCCTGTTCATATCTGCGGCTGGAAGGTAATGATATCTGAGGCGCCACCCCAAATTTCACCGGTGCAAGCACAGCCACATCGGTTTTGAGTCACTCTACGGAGAGCCTCCGACGCTTATGATTTGCCCCTTATGGGTAGAATATATAGGTTGCAGAAGGAAAAGAATAGATAGGGTATTTCTTTCTTGTCGAAAAATCGAAAGAGTCGGCTCTCTTCATGGTGTTCACTCTCCTCCAACAGCCTCCCATGCACTCAGTGGATCAGCCCAAATTTCCCAATGCCCAATCTTCCCATTCTTGTCGAAATTGCTGAACCTGTATATGAATTGCTCATCCCACCCCTTTCCCGTCTTCTTGCTCGTGAACCTGCCCTTGCCGACCACACTCACCATACCTGCGTCGACATCGACAATAAATCCGTCTGCGCCCGGGAAGGCATCTTTAGGCAGACTCATGTCGAGAATATTGGTCATGATTGTGAAGTATTCGTTGCATTCATCGTTGCCTGTGAATGTCTTTGCTAGGAAAGGGAGTCTTGATCGAGACCATTCGGGACCGTGCTCCGTGATGGAAGGGTTCGAGGAGGTGAAATAGGTAGAGAGGAGGTCCGGAGGGGAAGGGGGTTTGATTAGCGCTGTGCAGAATTTGTGTGTAGTATTGCGCAATGTTTGCACACGTGCAGTCGGATGAGCCATGGCGATGAGAGAGACAAGGCAGTGTCAGAGATGGCGAGTTTTGTAGTCTTATGCCATTCGCTCGTTTGTCCTCATTTGGAGAACGATTGATATGATACGTTCGGAGGTTTCACTAGTAAATGTTTCGTCAACAATAGTGTAAAAAAGCCGTTGAATTAGAACCTCGTCGGTGTCTCGTAGGAGCAGTCGGATCAGGGACAATCTGTATTCGCGCTAATTGTTTTATATCAAAAGCCTACTCGTGAAGCCTATCGAGGGAAAGAAAAATGTAGTCGTGAAGTTGAAATCTACATATGCTGTGATGGGCTGGTGATGGTGCGATGATAGAGCGATGACGTCAAGGGTAGCTTCCACCCCAACGATTGATCACTTCTCCGGTGCACCAAGTCCTGTCTCATGCCTATTGATCATCTCCGAACCCAGAGGCGTTACTTGCTCTTCTAGATTCTGCCCATGTTTTCAAATCTTCGTAACTTCTGCAGGTGTGCGACACTCCCCAGCCAGTAACACCGCCACGAACAGGATCTACGGGTTCGAGTGTTGTATCGGCTGCACACATCAAGCTTTGGCGAAGATAGTCTAGGCAGTGTCCTATATGTCTCTCGTCAATAGACTTCAAGGAGACATTTCTAGCCATCGAATACAATGTGTGTCGGAGGGACCACTTTGTTCTCGTTAATGATACTTAGATTTCACCAAAACCGGTTTACACGTACCAAGCAATGTATTTGGTGAATACTGGACAATGTAAAGAAGTTATGAGAACCTCGAGGATATTCCACAGTTCCCCTTCCAACTAAAATTCGTGAGATAACGCTAGTTTCTGGGCGTAGTATCAGTTGCGCAATTACATACGAGGAATGATGGACCGCCAATGAATCTCGCTCATCGGATCCTCGACAGGGCCAGCCCCAAAAGTTTTGTTATACAAAAACGTCTGTTCAGCGATGCGAATAGGGATGAAGGCTGTTTCCGCTCTTAGTTAACAGGATCATCATTCGGAATATTGTCCTTACGGTTGGAAAACCTTGGTTGATCGCTGTTTAGAGTCATGAAACCATTCGCAACAATGACAGCAAGCGCGCCTAGAAGGGCGAAGCTCACTGCAATAAAGCCCTCTCTCCAATAAGAAGAATGCACTTTCTGTCGTAAAGGCAAGGTTTGGTAGATGTGCTCTCGCTTCCACGGCATGAAAGCCTCGATGATGACCCGAAACATTGACTCGACTGTGATCCAGATTTTCAAATTAGGAAAAGAGTTGAAGTAATAGTTAGAGAAGATCATAGGAGTTTTCCCAAAGCCTTATGCTCTGCAAGGATCTTAACGCCTCCTTAGGTATTCGGCCTTTGGTAACACAACCCACCCCTTGTGACTTTTCTTTCTGACCAGGATTAGCAGATAAGCTAACACGATGACATATTTCATTAAATTCAGGCCAGAGTGTCTTCTTCCACATCTCTATCTGTTTTCCATATCTCTCGCCATAATGCAGCTAGCGAACGAACATGGTTCAGAAGCCGACGCCATACCATCGACGCAACCCCTTCTCAGACATTCAGGGGACCATGACGAGCCTGTGGTTGAAAAGATACCTTCAATGTCTAAGGATAGAACTTTTTCCAGCAGAGTAAGCTTATACGCTCTAATTCACATTACTCTGGTAGTTGTGTATTCCGCATTGTACATCTTTGCTGTCAACTATCTACTCGAAAGAAAAGTTTCGACAAACTCTTTGCCTTGTAAATATCCCCCAGATATGACGAGAATTATCTAATGGATCTCAGTGCCAGCTAGAGAAGCAATCAAACCGCAATTGAGATACTTCACTACAGACATTAAAACCAACCCTTTCGCTGGAACTCCACGGCCAGAACTCGAAGACGCATGGCACAACCTTCTGGAAAGCAGGTTACTCCCCATCGAACACTAACTCTGCTACTCCTAACGCTCAACAGACGACAACATCTACCTTCCCCGCAAATTTCTCGACGCTCTTAATCTCAACACCATCTATACTCGCGATGGCATTAACGGCATAGCCTCCCTCAGCATCTTCCACGCCCTCCACTGTCTCGTGAATCTCACCCCTCGACACCTCTCCATTCCCCAACTAACACCTTCCCAGAAATTAATCCGCCAAACTGTATACCTCCCCCACTACCACCCTAATCTCACAGGAACCGCTCTACAACGTCACTTCTTGCACACAGACCACTGCATAGAATACCTGCGCGAATCCCTAACCTGTCACCCCGACATCTCTCTAGTAACCTTTCGCTGGATCAACGACACTGCGCAGCACCGCGATGAGCCAAATGCATTCTATCCGACAAATTTCGATGCTGGGATTCATGAGTGTAATGACTGGAGCGCAATCAATGAATGGGCTGGGGAGAGGAGATGGAACTTGTGGAACCTTGAGGGCTTGAATAGGCCTGGTGCATGAAGGAGGTGGCGGAGACGGGAGGGAGCAGATACTTTGTTGGCAACGTAAGATGACCGGAGTTTTGTTCTGGTTGATCGGATTAGGATGGGAAGATGTGAGTTGCGTAAGACCAGTACACTCCGTACAATCAAGGGATGAACCCCACTATTCCCGCACACCGCAAATCCAGCCCATTACCCTTCGAATCTGCACTCTTGATAACAATCTCCATACTCTAAACGGCGGTGAATCTCCCGTCACACGAACCCGGTACATCACATCCCGTCTCCACCCCGTACCACTTTGTATTACGCATGACACCCAACACGTCACTTCGTGTAATGCTACGGCAGCTTTATAGAAGTGACACGGGCGGGCTGAACGTATGATCTGACGTCTTGCGGTGGATACACGGCAATGGATGCCGGAGCTAGGGATGCATATGGGAAGAAGGGGGAATGGAAGGGAGGTATATGAGGCAGGCGTGGAATTTCTAGTGTATTGTTGAACTTTGATCTCGAAACGAATACGCAAAGAACGAGCTTCGAAACCAAGAAAACCGAGCCTAATACTTTCGTTGAATTATCCGTCATGATGAGATTTACTATCATCGCGCTGTTGAGTGCCGCGGTGGCGGTCGTCGCGCTTCCGCATGCGAAAATGGTGTCGAATCAAGGTATGGTGGCGTTCATGTACTGATTTGATATTATCTTACTGACTTTTGGAGATGCTGATACGGCGGTTGTGTATCCTGCGAAGATCGATTTGTCGTGGGTGGATGAGCAGAATGCGTAGAGGT
Source organism: Dendryphion nanum (assembly GCA_020744415.1). Lineage (NCBI taxonomy): Eukaryota > Fungi > Ascomycota > Dothideomycetes > Pleosporales > Torulaceae > Dendryphion > Dendryphion nanum. Next base: position 169,505 of record JAGMWT010000008.1, read on the forward strand.
TCTACAGACTGGGCAAAACGGGGAATGGGGTGAAATTGGGAGTAGGGTGATGGGATGGGATGAGGTGAAGATTCAAGGTTGGTGGAATTTCTATGATGAGGGAGGGGATTGGAAGGGTAATGGTGGTTAGTGGTATTAGTGGGAGCACAAGGAGGCCGATGTGGCGGGTAAAAAAAGATGTTGGAAGCGAGCGAGGGAAAAGTTAGTTATCATGGATACAAGTCGCAAACTTCAGTGTTGATCACAATAGGGAAACTCCATTGTTTGAAGTGTTTTATTTCATTGGTATGCTTGTCCCTTGAAAATGGGATGTAGTCTTGCTCCAGTGATGGAATGACAATCTCATCTTGCTGTGGCATACATTCAAGGTTCTTAATGTGAAGTTTCTGGCGTTGACTCTTCGATGTTAACCTTCTAATGTCTCCTTCTGATCCGGCAAGTCGAGATTCACAGTCTTCTTTTACTTCGACTGTTTAACATCCGCCTCCGAATACGAAATTCAGATGCATCAATATCAGGCATGCAGCTTCAGTATCCCCTGTTCGCCCTCTTCCACTTCACAAGCATCGCCATGCCGATAGATATCGTGCCTATCGACATCAGTCCTCCCGCAAACAGGACAAACGCAAAGAAGTCCCAGTGATTGTCCTTTTTCTTCAGAATCCTGCCCGCGATTGGCTCTGCAACAAGCACACCGGCCCCGACGACGCCCAGAGTCATTCCGATTCTGGTCCCGATCTTTCCCCGTGCACCATTTGAACTTATGCTCACGATTCCGGCGACAGGAAGCCCCATAAAAGCACCAGCAGTGGATCCGAAGAAGATGGACCATGCGACCAAAGAGGTGGTGTCCAGAACGAGGTACAGTGCGTAGGTGATAGTGGCACTGAAGAAGGCCGTGAGAGCCAGGACCAATGGGACACCAGCCTTATCTGCCAGAAAGGACGGTAGAAGGCGGCCGATAGTCGAAGCAGCATTGATGATGGTGAGCGTTTGAGCGGCCAGGGGAGTCGGGGTAAGTGTACCCGTACTAATCAGTGCGGCGTAGACATTGACGTAGTAGAGAACGGTGTAAATGCCCATGAAGGTAGACGCAAGTCCAGACACCAAGAGGAGAAAGGGTGTTTCTCTGAGTGCCGTGAAGTCAATTAGAGACCTCAAGTATTTCACCAGCGTGAAACGATTTGGACCCGACACCCTTGGTGGTAAATATTCCTCTTCTGGTCCGGAATGCACCTCATCCTCTACTTTGCGAACCCGCATAACCAGCAACGGAATCACGGACAGTCCCAGCACGATAAAGGCTATGGCTCTGATAGTCCAGGCGAATCCGATCTTTGGAACCAGGTAAGTGAACGTCAGCGGGAAAACGACCGCTCCTACGCACCATCGTCAGCTTCATGTCCCCAGAAGGAACCTATTTCCACCCATCACAAATACTTACCAAGACCACTCCCACTGGAAGCAATCCCCATAGCAAGCGCCTGCTTCCTCTCGAACCACACCGCGATCAACCCAGGTGCGCACAAATACACGCACCCAAATCCCACCCCCATAACGGCTCCCTGCACAATCATGAACTGCCAAAAAGCCACGCACTGTCCCACCATAAAAAAGCCCGCAACCATCATCGCCGACCCCGTCCAGAGCAATCCAACCACACATCCGCGGTCAAAAAGCGGACCGATGAGAAACGAGACGCCGAACATGCAAAATGCCTGCGTGGAGCCGATCCATGAGATGTCGGATGCGGAGGTACCCGGGAGCAAAGTAGTCGTGTAGTACGTCTGGAAGACGCCGAAGCTGGAGAGGAGGCCCCAGGTCGTGAAGTTGAGGACGAAGGCGCCGAGGACTTGGAGCCAGGCGTGAAGGCCACGGTCTTTGGGATGAGGCGTGTGGGTCCTGCTAGTGATGGAGGTTGAGACGGAGATGGGGGTTAGGGGAATTGCAGGGGAGTAAGGCTTGGGGCGGGACATGATGAGATTCTCTGGTGGGTTTATAATTACCTTATTTGTGCCCACGGGCTGGTTGGATGGTGGGAGGTGAGGTGAGGTGAGGTGCGGTGCGATGAAGCGAGGCTTCTGACCGACTGAGCGAGCGTGGTTGTTGACGGCGAGACTGTGGTGATAGTTTGGAGATGCTATCGCCGACGAGAAGCTGTGGTTTTCTTCTACGCGTAGATAAGTGAGAGAAGCCTATAGAAGTTGGTAGCTCACATGCGGCCCGCACGGACCAACGCGAAGAGGTGAAGGTCGACCTCGTGACAAATAAAACAATATGACATCTATCTACAGTGATTATCTTCACAAGAGCCAAAAACCTCTCTCTTTCTATGTCAAAACCATGTAAAATAGTAGAATTGAAGAATATAATGATACTAGAATGTGCATGAGAATGCAAGAAGTGAAATGTGGCGTTGTTCCGTTCTGCACAGAACAACTACCCAACGTCCTTGCATTAGCGTTATCACATGGGAAGATGTACAAAGCTGCCTGGCTATCTCGGTATTGCCGAACCACGTCATATACCTTGCACTACATTCTAGGCACCAGAAGCTATCTCTCCGGTGAAAAAAAAAACCCCTTACTTCAGTACCGATTAATTCCATCTACAGTTGTATCCTTGAAGCATAAGGCCTGTAATCATCCTTTCCAGCTTCACCGTCCCCATCCCCATCATTGCTAACCCAATATTCATCACAAACGTACTTCAACTACGCAAAACTCCCTGACCCCGCTTCGGGCGCAAAGACCCGTTACAGCAGGTACCACAGTGGCTTTGCGGAACATAAGAGATCGCCGCATGATACCTTTGTACCACTTCTGTACCACCTGTTGCAGCAATCCCTCGCTTATACTGGACACGGACGGCGACACTGAGCCACTTCAACGGGCAGTCATCGATAAAGACCCATGAGAGAATACAAACATCATCGCAGTGCCAGTAAAAGGAACTTTACAGAAGCAAATAGAAAGGGAACAAATAAACGCCATATATTCCAAAAATCATCCCTCTCCCTCCTCACAGTGTCCAAACCTGTCCGCAATCCCACCGCCCACGCCCTCCACATGCCTAAAACATGCCGAATTCCCCCTAACCCATCTCTCCAGCGCGTCCCAATCATTGCACACCCTCTCCTGCCCGATTCCCGTTCCCGCCACCCTCCCCTCCCCATCCCCCACAACCACATACCGCGGGAAATCATCAGCCCGGCAGACGGTGTCCTGCCTTAGCTCGTCCAGACAATGCAACACGTGCTCCAGTGCAATGGGCTGCGGGGTCCCGAGATGGTAGGAGATGAGCGAGACGTAGATGGTGCGGAGGCAGTGGAGGTTGTGGTAGGATTGGAGGAGGTAGATTTGTTTCTGGGGGTTGGAGGGGAGGGGGAAGGAAGGGGGGAGGGAGAGAGTGTGGATTAGGGAGAGGGGGAGCGCGACGACGCCTGGATCGCCCGAGAGGAGGGTCCAGGAGTGGGTTGTTAGGGTGAGGTTGGTGGTGGAGGTGTAGAGGGGGGAGGGGTGGATCTTGTGGGTTTTTTGGGAGAGAGGGAGGGAGGCTGGGAGGCGTTAGTGATTTGGATGGATGGGTAGAAGGAGGGGGTGGGGGTTGGGACGGACCGTATGGTGAGAGAGGCGGGTTGGAGTTGGAATTTGTGGCGTTTGGGTAGAGGAGGAGGATGTAGATTGCGATGTTTATGGTTGCGAATAACAGTACGATTCGGGTGTCGATTGAGGAACGTGTTGAATTGGATTTAGGGCTGGGATGAGGCGATGCGGTATCGCCTTCTTCATCGTCTGGGATCTGACCATAAGGTCGCTTCTGACTCCGTTCAAACCACATCGTTTCGAGGCGGGGGAGCGAGAACAATCTTTAGATGAGTTGAAACGAAGCAATACTATGATATAGCGACATTGTGCAGACGCACTGCTTACATCCTTTATGGTAGTAGCATCTCCCACGTCGCACTAAGCTCGGCGTGGCTGAAGTTTTGCACAACCACAGGTACCATTTCCCCCATTACGAGCGCTAGTCTCCCTGAAAGCTGCGCTGGCTGGGCACAGCAGGTTCTGTATTTGTGGGGGCCTATCTGCGAAGGAGGGATATATCAGGGGAGAGAGCAGAGTGGCGTTGGCGTCTTCGACACGACCCAGTCTCAGTCCCCGTGTTGTCCCTTTTCGACGCCCTCAGCGCTTATTTTTGATCTCTCAGTGCTTTTGACAAGCGATAGATCTTCTCTATTTTCTTCAATGTCCGTTATTCACGCTCGAAAGGCCGCTTCAGATGATTTGGGCCCAACGTTGGTGGCGGTATGTTGGGTCTTTGCGGCTTTGGCGTTTGTCGTGATTGCGGTGAGATGTTTTGTACGGTTGCGAATTGTTCAGCGCTTTAACATTGATGACTGGTTTATACTGCTCACTTATGTAGGTCCAGTATTCATTCTCTCATATTCTTCTATTCACTCTGCGAACTCACTCACATTCCTAGGCCCTCGCTCTCGGCAACAGCGCTTTCTGCACCGTCGCCGTGCACTTTGGCCTCGGGCAACACCTTACCAGTCTTAGCCCCTACCAAGTCAAATTCTCCATTAAATATGTCTACTTGTGCGAATTTTTCTCCATCATGTCGCCCTGTTTCGGCCGGATCTCCTTCGCCTTTCTCCTCATGCAACTTGTCCCGCCGACTAAATGGCCCAACCGATTCTTATGGACCGTGGTCTGGTTGCAGTTTGCCGTTGATATAGCCACTGTCATCGTGAGCTTTGCACAGTGTTGGCCGATCTCGGATTTCTGGGAAAACCCCGAGGATAAAAATTGTTGGAGTCCCAAGGTCCAGCTGTATACTGGGTTCTTTCAAGGATGTACGTTGATGTTCGATTGTGATTTTTCTTTTGGCGATCAGGGCCATGCTGACTTTTCTAAGCCGTTTGCTCGCTCGTAGATCTCATTCTGGCGTTGTTCCCAACCAGCCTGTTTTGGAATCTGAATATGAAGATTTCTACCAAGATATCGTTGTCTATCTTGATGGGACTTGGTGTATTGTAAGTCTGAAAAACTCTCCTCTTTTAGGGACTTTATTACTAACGAGATGTCCAGCGCCATGGTTTGCTCGATAAAGAAAACCATCGAGTTGAGGGCGATTGACGAGAAAGACGACCCGACATGTAAGTTTCGTCCTCCCCAAGCTATACGAATCTGACTCGAATTCGGTGTAGATGCAATGTGCGATCTCGCCATATGGTGGACCCTCGAAGCATATATGGTCCTCCTAGCTGCATCTATACCCACCCTTCGACCTTTGGCAAAACTAGGAGCAACAAAAAGGTCCGCAGCCGATAGTGGAAGTGGTGGTTCATATAGCCTGCGCAACCGGGGCATAACAACAATTGGCAGCTACCCTACTCGCAGGAAAGGCGATAACCAGTTCTACATGCTGAGCGAGACTCAGCAGACATGGACTAGTGAGGAGGGAATGAATAAAGCTGTGGCGGAACAAGGAAGCATCCGAGAAGATATTGAGAATACTGCTGGTATCAGCAAGACAACTACAGTGACGGTGTCCGAGCATGATACTACAATGCAGGGAAGAGAGATAACACGTACATGAAGAGCTGGTGATATTTCAGGAGCTTGAGACCGATTTTTGCGAATTTGCGCCATACTTTGTATATTCCGGATATCGAAAAATCCAGTTTGATGAATAATGAGCATAACCACGCATAACAGATAGTTCACATCACGGGCCGTGAATCCAATGCTGAAAATAGGTGATCCCAATGTGCAGAATCGAGATTTGTGTCGTTCTGAAATGCCGTCTGCCAAAATTCATCAAAGGAGTTCGCATCGACAGTCACATTATGATCGAAGTCAGCATCCCATTCGAAGGGAGTTGGTAATTGTTCGTTCTGCGGGGTACTGTTTACAGTCGACTCCGTCCCGGGAACGAGTCCGTCGACATGGCTTATAATATCAGTCGACGGAGAAGGTTCATTCAGATGTACATTGTGCTTCTTCAGAATGCCAGTCAAGGAGCTGAGGGAGCGCTGAGCAAGTGGGAGTGTGGACCCAGTGTTGCGTAAAAGCTTCAACGCCGCACTTAAATCTGCTTTGACTTGTTTTCCATCATCTGCTTCTGCGTTGAAACATAGATCCATGACCAAGACGGCCAAAGCGAGATGAGTGAAATGAACTGCCATGCCCATGCTTGCTATCATTGTCGATTCCGAATGAGACACCATAAGCTCTCCATATAGCTGGATTACTGCACGCGCCGATTCGAGGCATGCCTTTCTTGAGAAGGCGTATCGAGGATCCAACGATTGTCTGAGCAGAAACCGCTGGTGTAGTTTGCATCGTCTACTGTATACTGCTGTTACCAATATGAAACGTAGACAGGGAATTGTAGGGTAAACAATCTCCAGTGCTTTGCTCCTCTGGAGACCTTCCTCATCGATACGGAAGTAATACGGCGTAGTCGAAATGAAGTCTTGGATTTTCCTATCCAAGGCAAGTATCTGTTCATACGGTAGTTGCAAGAGCTTGGAAGTCTCCAAGGGCACAGTGTCAACCATTTCGCGGCATAGATGGGACAGTCGGATCTTCTCTAGGAAATAGGTCATAATACTTGGTTGCGACTCATCTCTGGGCTCGTGGTCCCCGACCATCGCGATCTCATCATCCGCGCAGTCTTGGGGAAGATTAACGGTTATATGACTCGGGTGAATGAAGTACACCCCCTCTTGGGGTCCTGAGATTGTTGACTCAAGCCTACATTCAATTTAACGGTTAGCAATCGTAATCTGATAGTATTTAATGAGCCATACCAGTCATTTGATGCTATCCACCAGAAAACCCGACGCTTCACTTCTTGGTCGATAAGAGCACGAGTGTTGGTCGCTATTTTGGGGCAATTATTTGTATCCAATCGATGCAAACGCAGATCTCTAGAAATGGAAATAGCAACTGTTGACAGGAATCGAGATCGTGCTGAATAGCCATCAATATGGTAGACGACCTGTGACATGAGAATAGACGCTTGTACATCCTCCAATGTACCTGAGGTTTCTCGTCGCGAGTAGTCCATCACGTTGAGAGCCAATTTGCTGATGTATTTTGAAAGCCGAAGAGCATCTGCCTGTGTCTTGGCTATCGCGGAGGTACTGTGAGGCTCGAAGAAAAATGCACCAGTGGCGAAGATGGCGAGGAGAAGTGCAGCTTGGCCAGGTGGAGGTGACTGGTGCTGGTTGATGCGTAGATAGAAGTTTTTCATGAGCGTGCGGACTGTTGGTATATGCACCTGTACTGACTAGTTAATAGACATAGATACTCTAAAGTTTTGGAAAGAGTGTTGTTACCACGCGCATAACATGGTTGGCATGGGCCTCGTAGTTCTCCAGTAGGAGAGTGGCCATTCGGAATGTAGGAAAGGTGACAATACTGTCACCCAAGGTATCGACGTGAGAGACTGGTGTAGGCACCTGTGTACAAGATTCGTCTTCTGAGGACTTAGTCCCGGTACACAGTTTGAACGATAATCCGTCTGATAAACAAGAAAGCTAGGACGTACCAATTAGACAATCATGGATGAGATAACACGAAAAGAATGCATCATACTCACCAACGCATCCTCCCTAACCCCCACATTCTCCAACAGTCTCTCATCCTCATCTCTCCTCTGCTCTAGCGAGACTCCCCCATTACCCAAACCTGTCCTATTCCCAATCTGCACCATAACATCCTGCCCCGACTCGACTAATCTCCCTTCTGCCTCCATAGGTCCCTTTCCCAACAAAGCCCCCTCCAACCTCTCCAATCTCTCCAAAATCCCCCCATCCCTATCCCCATCCCCCTCTTTCCCCGCCTCCTTCCTATTCCTCCTTTCTTTTCCCGGTGCTGGCGGTCTAACATAAACACACCCCACCCCTCTCGCCACACAATTCGAACAGGGCTGCACCTGATTACATTTTAATTTCTTAACGCGACACAATTGACACGATACTGGGCCAGGCCGAGAGCGTGAACCAGCCTGCCTTTGCATGGTGGGTGGGTGTGGTTTAGGGAAAAGAGGAGAAAAAACAGAGAGACTGGAACTGGGTTCGGGTATAGAACGGAAGATATGAAGAGAGAGAGAAGACAAGGACAGAGGAAGGTCGGGGTGGATGTGATGATTACCTAAGTCCATGGAGTCTCGGAGAGATATTGCACTACATTTGAGCCAAGTCCGCGGACGTCCGAGGCGGGCTGGCTTGGCTTGACCGTTAATCACGTGTTTTTCATCATTCCAATCACCTATTCTTCAATTCGTCAGAGGCAAAACACTAAAGAAACATGCTAAAGGATTAATACAGTACAGTTTCAAGTCCTTACACTCCCTTCCATCTCTTACCTGTTCGATGTTCAGAGCCCAGGTCTGAACATCTCTCACCACTACCAAGCCCCGGACCGAGCAACCGAAGCCAACCGCCTCAAAGCTGTACCTGAACGGTTAACCTGACTCAAGCAAGCGACAAGCGCAAGCGAGCGTAATTAAGAATGTAAGTGGTGGGATGGCCGCCACGGTGCCGTTCCGCTGTCAATTGAGTTCAAGCCTACACTAGAAGCAATCTAGTCTGCAACGTCTATGGTTTGAACCTCTACATTGTATAATTTCTTTCCCGTCATCATGTTATCTCATGTTGCGAAAGTTACCACTGTGTTGAAATCCGGGTCACAAAGCAAGAAACGTCAAGGCGTGAGGTTAATAAATGTCTTTCGATTCAACAGGGCTTTCACATATGATCCCTTGCACTGAGCGGGAAAGCTCAATCTGCTATCCTGCCTTCCTATCCTTTACCCGTCCTTCCTCATTCCTCATTCATCTTTCCTCCGCCCCATGTCATCTCAAGCAAAAACTCCCTTGATTCCATGAAAAAAGAAAAGAAAAACGCCTGGTATCCATGCCCCGCCCAGACCCAGACCCGTTCCAATGATCCCTTTAATTCCCCAATGCCAAAATGTGAAGCGTGAAGAAGATTCCGTAGTTCGCCATGTGTAATAAGAAAAGGAAAAAGACAAAGTGTGATATCGCGACAATTCCACCATCCATGGAGAAAGGAATATAAGCGATCGAGGTCCTAACTCGTTCCTGTGCAAAGACCGGCTCGGCGCACTAGTGGAATGCTGGTGAATACAAGGAGTCCAGAAATCCTGGAGTCCTGGAGCCCGCTTGAAGAGAGACGAAGGTGAGGCACATTCGTTCGCGCGGCGTAGTCGTTGCGGCGAATTCGCGGTCGGTTCTTGTTAGTGGGAGGCGGCAAACCATTATCCACTTTGCCACCCGCTGTGCGCCCCCAGTTTAACTTCGGTTCCGTTCTCCCCTTCCCTTTGTAACAATAATTTCATCCATTTGTGACCCACTCGTAGTCTAGCCATCCATGGCGGAACTGAACAAACAGACCTGTCGCACCATCTGGCTTGCCAGCAGTATCTCGCGGAAGACTTGGTCCACGCCACCCGCGAAGTGCACCGTGTAGCTCTCGACCTTGCCCTTCTTCTTCTTCTCTCCCCAGACCAGGGGCCGTGAACCCCGTGCATCGTCCAATCTCTTCCCAGTCCTGCTCCCCGGCTTGGCCCAGTCTTTGTTGTACTCGTAGAGGGTCTCTGGCATGATGTCGTCGGATGGGTCTCCCGGCTTCCAGACAAACCGACGGCCGCCGTAGGTGAACCGTCGTGGTGACCATGGGATCTTCTGCTGACGGTCTGGGTATTCCTTGATTGGGGTGGAGAAGGGGCCGCGGAGGTGAATGCATCGAGACTTGTAGGCAGCGGAACCGTCGCGGGGTTTGGAGTCGATTCCAGAGAGAAGAATGTTAATGGCAGGTTGGGGGAATTCGGCGACGCGGAAAAAGTCAGCAGAGGTGACTTGAGAGTCGGCGCGGTGCGAGGCCTCGAGCGTGTAAAGAGCATATTTGTCCGAGTACTCGCGGGCCGAGTAGATGTACTTGCGAAAGCCGGCCTGTGTCCATTCGCGGGTGCGGTGTAGGTGGTAGGTGATGGGCGGCTGGGTGGGATCGAGCATGTCGTAGTAGGGGGTATCGGGCGAGGGCAGGACGTCGTACATTGGAGTGTAGGAGAGGGGTGAGTAATTGGCCTGCCAGGTGAGGAGGTTGTGGACGGAACTCAGGCTGCCGCTTTCCTCGTCGAGATCACCGTTGGCTCCCCAGTGGTTTGGTGCGGGCACGAAGACGCACTCTCTGCCCTCCTCGTCCTCGACTCCGCTGCCGCTCTCGAGATGGGGCCGCAGGGCGCGCTGTCGCTCTCGGTGGATGGTGATTTGAGTGCGCACTATGCGCATGTGCTCGTCTGAGTTCTCGTCGGGCGTGATGCTGACCAGCGAGTTCTCTATGTCCTGCTCCAGCGCCTGCGCTGCCGCCTCGTGCTGCATGTAGGACGAGTCGTAGAGTTGGGCATGCTCCGATTCGAAGGCCGAGCTGCGCAGGAGCTCCAGGTGCTCACGGGACGCGGTGCTCCTCATGGCCATGGCGAAGACGGGAGAGAAGGTGGTCGCAGGCATGCGTTGAGAGGGTCAGGAGGAGTGAGGGTGATGATATGGGAGGAGGGGGTGGGTGGGTGTGGATATGGATATGGATGTGGATGGGATGAGATGACGGTTCATCTATGTGGGTCTGCCGGGTCGCGGAGAGATTGGGCGAGAGATATGGGGGGATGGGGTATGTTGTGTTATTCCTGCAAGAAAAGAACAACGTAGCAGAATGGAAAAAAAGAAACAGAGAAGGGGAAAAGATAGTAGTTCTGGGCTCTCTGGGCAAGATGCAGACGCAAGATGCAGAGAGAGAAGAGAAGAGGTGAGGTGGACAGAAGAAGAAGAGCAGGCCTGGAGAGCTCGTAAATGCGAATGCGGAGTGAGTTGCAGCAGTTGCAGCCACAGGCACACGGCGACCCCCAAGACTCAAGAGGAAGGAAGGCGGGAACCAGCGGGCTGAAGGGGAAAGAGCCACCGACTAGCGCCAGCTAGCATGGATGATGGGGAAGGGGGTGGGGGGGGACCAGGAGACGAGCCGACGACAACGACAACGACGACGCCGGTGGAACTAGAGACGACTCTGGCGACAATAAACGACGACAGCAGGGCCCATCATCTCTCGCGGGGAGGGTTTTCCTCCTCACGGCTCATGGCATGGCATAGCATAGGCATTGGCGTTGACATTGGCGTGGACGTTGGCGTCGAGAGAGAGGTGTTGGGTGCGCTGGAGTCCGTCATTCACCCCCAATGCCATCCCTGCGCACTGCACAGTGCGTACTCCTCTCCCTCCTCTCCCTCCTCCTCTCTCCTCCTCTCCTCCCCCTGTCCTACCACCACATGCACAATATCATCAGGCTGTTTTGCACGACCATCCACTCACGCCGCTCACTCTCGGTCCACTGGGGGCCGGTCTTTTCCCCCCAGACCGTTTTCCCCAGCTGTACGTCTGCACAGTACATAGATTGATTGACCTTCTTGACCCAGCGCGCCCAATGTAACTGAGAACGGATCCTACTAACCCCGTTGCATTCATCTCGCACCACGCGTCATGCGTTGCTTGCCAACAATAGACTTTTGCCAATTCCAAGAGGACAGAATGTCTACATCTTCATCTTTATCTTCATGTTCAATATTCGATACATGGAAGGTAGTCGTCATTCCACGGCTCGGATGGATACGTTCGAAATTGCTAGCTGGTCTGATGGTCTCATCTCAGATGGGATAAGACGAACTGCTGCCTCCACCCCCCCTACGCTATTAAGTGGCCCCTCCTATGACGAGTCTCACCTCTCTGCACAACCCCAACCCAATCCAAGGGCAAGAAACAAAAAGACATGTTGCACAGTGCCACGCTTGTTTTGGTGAGTGAGTGTGGGTGGGTGGGTGTGGGAGCGCTTAAGCAGTCATATTCGGACTCCGACGCCCAGGCCAGACACAACCACTTGCGCTGAACCTCACATCTGCACCGCCCATGGGGCATGGGGCCCACAGGGCGAGCGGCAGTCTACAGCAGCCAACCCTTTTTCCATTTTCCTTTTTCCATTTTCCACTTTTCTCTTCTCCTTTCTTTTTCCCAAACATGCGCCCTGCACGAGCGAGGGGGCTGCGATTAACTTCTTCGAGAAGCCCTCCCAAAACCTTCCATACGAGCGTCGCCGAGGGTTCCATTCCTCGTTTGGAACTCTGTCTCATGGATGGAACGTGTACTGTACCTCAGCATGTGTAAAAAGCTCCTACCGCCCGGTAATCTTTTTTCGCTTTGATATTCATTGAACTCACCACGACGGCGATGAATAAACCTCAAACGGACGACAATCCATTTCCCCATTCATCGGCTCCTCAACCCCGGCCCGCCCTGCCATGCTATCGAGAAGCATCTAACAAGGCTACAATACAACACACACCAACTCAAGACCATTCTAGCCAACCCCCAAACTCCACGCCCCAAACCATACCATAGTACAACAGACTCCATCATTCCACCAACAAAAACTCGCCGGCCGCCACAGGGCTGGACTGGGGGCTGGCCATGACCCTCACTAGCCCATATCGTCCTAGCGCCATCTGACCTGCACCGGATGGCCCGTCGTAGCCTTTGCTGTGGGACGGAGCCAACGCAAGAAAGAGCGCAACCAAGCCTCGGGGCCCGATTCACCAAACCTCCACTCTTTTGCGTTTCCTTACACCGACCGGTTCTTGTCCTGTGCGCGATCGGATTGGATGGACGCGCCCTGGACGGCGGTGAAGTCTTCGAGCCGTTGAATGAGGGGGAGTATGTGATGTAATGACATGGCAGCGCATTTGCGTGCATTTCACATGTGGCTTGGAACAGGAAACGATGCCTTTTCCGGCGCTTCCGCTAACACAGCATAACTAATTGATTACTCTTTTTCTTCTGAGAGGGTTGTCACATCTCGGAGTTTTTTTTCATTCTGTTCGTCAAAGCATGCACGCGTGCGCGTGCGTGTGCATGTGTGGCTGCTCTCCCCCGGAGCATAAGACATAAGACATAAGATGAAGTGTCAGTCAGTATAAGGCATGAAGGGCGTTTAATTGAGCGTCTCTCACAGTCCAACATTAACATCCCATCTTTACCCTGCCCTACCGCCACCAGGAACGCAGAACGCAAAACGCAAAACGCAAAACGCAGAACGCAGCGATTTGCTACTCTTTGTCTCTCGTCAGCACCAAGCATCGTCCAAATAAGTGGATGAATTCCATGCCTGATCGATTCGATAACGTTCATACCTAAGACAAGAGGTCAATAAACAGTAGTCTTGTCCACTCATCCTATTACCCTATCGAATCACCGGATTCATCTCCGCTGGCCTCAATGAAATGCCGCAGAGAAATATATTGATATACCCTATCAATTTGAAACATGGATAGCTGCGAGGAGAGCTTGGTTTCCATCTCGATCTTAATTCCCATCTTGACCTCGATCTTGATTCCTTGCATGAGCCGTGACACATATTGGGCATGACGGTGGCCGTGGTATCGCCAGCCATGCAATGCGTGCGCTGGTCTCTCGTCATGTCAGCCAATCCATATACCATACAAATTAAATCACTGAAGATCAACAGCTGTAAACAACCACAACAAATGCGATATCCATGCCCAACCCTCTCGCCCCTCCATCCCGTCTTGCAACGCATCAGCACGCAACCGCGCATGTGTGCACAGTAACAGTAACGCGGTCTAACGTTCCCGCCGCCGCCGCCGCCGCCGTTACCGATACGAGATGGACGGGCACTGGCATGTGGCGAGTTGGTTCCTGACCCGCTGAACGGTGCGCCCAACCCTTCACCAGTGGATCGGCAATGGCCGGTGCTGGCGCCTGGAGCTGGAGGAAATGGATGTGAGAAGAGGGGGTGGTCTGGAGACGGTGGATGTCACCGCCATTTCCACTTAAGATGGCCAGCTGTTTTCACATGTACAACTCTTTTTTTTTTTTCATTTGACTTCTTTCGATGAAATGAATACGTCCTTTTTCTTTCTTTCTTTCTTTCTTTCTTTCTTTCTTTCTTTCTTTCTTTTGTATCACGGCCTTGCCAACATGAACCGAACTGAGCAGAATTTCCTTCCTATCTCGGACAATGCCGCCAGCCCAGGCCGGCTTCTTCGAACGGAGTGTAAAAAGCTTGTTGTGCTACTAACGATCGGTTCATCTCATATTTCGATGCCCCCATGCCAGAAAGCGAAGGTGCTTTTACAAAAGGGTCGATGGGCTCGGCCGCGGTTCTGATGTTTAATTAGTGTGTGGACTTGGTCGTTGGCGGTGTGGAGAGTGTCACGTGGAGAGAAGTTTTAACGGGCTAGTATGGATCGGGGATAGTGCGGTGCGCTAAGTGAGGGGTGGTCAAGAATGTTGGGAATGTCTTCACCGGTCTGGCGCCGCTGGCGTGGGTTAACAGGCGTGCGTGTGATGAAGGGAGTTTTTATTCTACAGTGAGTGAAGGGTGGGTGAGAGACGGCGTGACAAGAAGGACTGTCTGCATGAGGTTTGCAATTGATTGCATGGAGGAAGAGAGGAGGGGTGAGGAGGGGATGATATTCCCACATTGCATTTCTCTTACTGCACCGGTCCGCTTCCCTCACCTCGAATCCTGTAAAACACCACCACTCCCACCATACCATCTACATGTCAATCACACAAGATACTTCCCCATCTTCTCCTGTTCCTGACCCCGGCTGGAGATCTCTTCAATGAGATCCCCCTCCCTCACCGCCATCTGCCCAACAGGACCTTCTAGCCTCCTTCGCCGAGCGAGCTGCACCATCCGCCCGCTGTCAAGGTACACACAGGCATAATCGTCCCCGGGTACCCTTTCTTCCCTTAACGTGAAGCATCTGCAAACATGTCTTGCATGAGGTTTGACCTGAAAGGTACATTGAAGGGTGGAGGCGTCGTGAAGCGAGAGTGCAGTGCAGATGGGGGAGAGCTGGTGGGAGAGCTGGTGGGACATTCAGTCTCATATCGAGGTCACCTGGGGGGTCGTCTGGTTACGTCACAGGCGCCACGTGATGCGTCGCAATTCTCCATTGCAGGTGCTTCCATTCACGACTCTTGTCTTCCATTATCGCAGCCGGCAGTTGATCTCTTTGCAGCTGTCAGGCCATGGCCTCACTTTTCTCTCCCTGCCGACAGCCTCGTCCCATCTCGTGCCGTTTTTCTTCTCCATCAGCCTCTCTCGTATTGTACCTCGAGCGGTTTGACGTGTAGGTAGCCTCACATTGGCCCCCGTGTTCGTCTCCACCCAGCAGCAGAACTTGCACTTGCATTCGCACACACACAAACACCCGCGCCCAACCGCCCAGCCCAAAAAACCTTCCTCCGAGGCCGGCCCGGGCGCCTCTATCCACCTGCCTCTCTGCCTCTCACTCTCTCTGCCTTTGGCCTTTGCTGTTCCAGCCTACTGCCTACTGCCTACTGCCCACAGCCTACAGTCTACAGCCTGCTTGCTGTGCGTGAATTGCACATCCACACACACACACACTCACTCACTTCTTCTCGCTCGAATCGACCTTCGCCCCTCACCCACCCCGCCCAAGACAAGAACAAACAAAGGTGAAATCGCTGTCTATCCGTATCTTCCCTTCGCTGCGCGGGTCTTGGGAACCACCCGGATGACGCCGCTCTCGCGCCCTTCCACGTGCTCGCCTGGCTATTGTACTTCGCGATAGTCACGAACTCTTGCTTCCCCTTCCCTCCTCTAGCACTTGTATGGACTATTACTTTTGCCCCGCAGATGAGTTACGACAGGAACTACAGCGACGCGGATACGCACCGCACGGCGGTCAGGACGAGTTGAGCGAGACGCTGAAGAAGGACGATGAGACGCGGGGGACGGAGGCTACGGCCCTCAGCACGCTGAGCAGCGCCCAGATGGGTCCAAAGCTGAAGTTGAGGATTGCCGCGAATCCGCTTTCCGTGCATCCCAATCTGCTCGTCGGCGAAAGTGGGTGAAAAGACGCCTCTGCGCAAACGCAAACCCCGTCCAGCGACTTACCCAGCACAGAAATCATACACTGGACTATGAATACCTTCTTCCCCACCCTGCAGCTCTTCTTCGAGTCCGGTCTCTCGTGCACCATCGAGGGGGGCTTCCGCCAGAACGCTGCTGTGGGCATTGAACGTCATCTTCGCTTCCGCTTGACGGATTTGACCCACGAAGAGGACGGCTTCCTCGTCAACAGCACCCTGCCTCGCACTCGCACAGGCTCCTCGCGCTCCATAAAGATCCTCGAGGCCACGGTCGCCGAGCGCACCAGCGTTGCCGTCATGCCTGTGATAACACATTTCAACGGCATTGGCCCGCCGAATCGTCCTCAGAAGACCATCGGTATGGAGTCCCACCTGGTCATTGGCCTACGTCTCGAGGGCATGCAGAAGATGGGCTTCATCTGGGCTCGTATCGATTCGCAATCCTCTCCCTGGGGTAACGCGCTCGGTACCTGGGCCGATGTGAGGGTCGTCGGTCTGCGCGACGACGTTCCCGCTCCCTTCATCGGTTTCCCGCAGCGCAATATGAAGATGGGGGCCCAGGTCAGTGTCGTTACTCAAGGCAGCATTATCAATGGCCAAGCCAGTGAGACCGTCCATAACATTGGTATGACGCACCACAACAAATACACCACCTCGGAGCGTCTAGCTATTTCAGAGCAGCGCATGAACTCGGAATCCCCAGCACCTGGACAGCGACAGTGGGGAGGCGGGAAGTCTTGGGGAGGAGGCGGAAAATTCATGACTCATGACCCTTTCACAAACAATACTACCGACCAGCGGAGTTCTCAATCTCCTGCTCCTGGGATACGGCATTGGTAACATCGTTTTCTTCTTGGTTACTGACGACTTTTGTCACGGCTTCATTTCTATCATGACCGACATGAAACAAAAAAAAGAAGGCGTTTCTCAAGGCAAGAAAAAAAAGCACAAAAAAGATACCCAACATATAGATCATCTTCTAGACAATGAGATGCATTCCTACACTTCCGACGACGCGGGTTCCCCGACGTCGGCTGCACGTAATCTGACTGATCCATCTTCTGTCTCGGTAAGAGGCCATCTCCCCATGCACGAGACTTTTGCGTTCGCGGCTACATTTACACTACAGAGACGGTGGGCTAACTCATGATTACGTGCAGGGCACAGGATTGCATTTGTTGTTCAACCATTGTTTTGTCAAAGGCAAAGCCTGACAAATCACATGCATTAGCTGACGTCGTGACCCATCTTTGGGAATCTTCGAGGTTTGGCGGAGTTGCTCGACCTCAGCGACAAACGACCTCGGCCTAGATGAACGGAACCAAAGAGCCGACCAATGCGTCGGCTCCACAGTCCAAGAGCTGCTGTTTAAAAGGGCGACTTTTCTCTCTTCTTGTACGCTTCAACAGCTACAAACCATCATTTCCCAACTTGATTTAGTCTACCCCACACGGGTAAGTCGGTACCCGGTACCTGAATACATACAATGTCATAATTGACCGCTCACACATATAGCAGCCATCAATCCGTCTCCACTTTACGCAAAGCCCTTAACATCAACACCAACCTCACTCTCCAACCCATTCCACTCACCATGTCTAAATCCGCCCAAGTTCAAGTCCTCTACCCACGCAAAGAAGGCTCCACCTTCGACCTTCCCTACTATCTCAGCACTCACATGCCTCTCGTCTCCAAAGGCTGGACCTCCTACGGCCTCAAAGGCTACACAGTCCTAAAATTCACCGACGACGCCCCATATTCGCACGGCGTAACGTTGGCATTCGACACCATCGAGGGTTACCAGAAAGCGGGGGCCGGACCCGAGGCTGCCGGGATCATGTCGGATATCCAGTATTTCTCCAGCGAGCCACCTACAATAGTTGTGGGGGAAGTTGTGGATGTGAAGACTACTTAGGGGTAGTGTGGAGGGTATTCCGGCACTGTTAGACTAGTATTTGGATAATCGTGGATTTTGGATCTCAATAATGTTAGTTAGCGGTGCTGGCTGGTGAGGGGAAAAGGCTTGGTGGTGCAAGACCAGTTAGTGGTGACATCGATGTAGGATGGGCGTCTCTGGCCCGATAGGGAAAGTGGGGAGTTAGTTAGTTTGTCTAGCCCGTTGTTGGATCGGAATATATCTAACCCCACTATTTTTCCGAGGACGGATCCGAGGCATCTGTCATTTATATCTGAAGGGATTACTATTTCGAGTGACTAGCTAACGATTGACAAGCGATTCAGTATGAGATGAATCTCTCATTTTCGGTCCATGTGACATATGAGAGCTGGCACACCAAGCCGCCATGACTCGCTGGAAAAAATAGTCCAATCCCAAAACCAAAGAACGAACTTGTCTTCTACGGAATAGATGCACACGCACCTTTTCCCAGGAAACCCATTCTAGAAACCACTTTCTGAGATTCAAACCTACTACTACACATTCCCAGCACCAGAAGCCAAAAACCAAAAACCAAAAACCAAAAACTAAAACTAAATTGGTCCATCCTCACGGCGAGGGCTGCAGGATCTGCTTGAGGATAAGTAAAAATGGAATTAGGACTAGGTTGACTGTTGTTATATGGATGGCCGGAGAATCTTCCTCGGATCTCCCAAACGACGGAAAAGGAACGATGTGATCTTTCGTGCATTGAATGGGTTTCTGGTATGAATTCATTTCTAGTGTCTTGCGTGGTTTTCTTTCCTACCATAATCAAAGTCGTACGCTAGCAAGGAGAACAGCCGATCCGCTCTGATCCGGATCTTATGCTGAGAGCTGGATCTGAAGGCGGGAGACTGTTGATGAATATGGTATATATCTCGGACATTCTTTTTAGTCGACTCCTGCCAGTTCGCTTAGCTAGTTCCCAGTAGTATACAAGAGATTGGTTCAAAAACCAACTGAAAAATCACAGTGGAACCACTGTGGTCTTAGGTACCTTGCAATGTTAGACCAGGTTTACCATATATAGATGTCCAACATATATGTTCGTTGTTCACGGACCAAGCGGTGGCAGGTCACTATATTCTACCGTCTTGGCATTCTCGTTTCGCTACTGTGCCCCCCTTAGACCGTTTGTTGCCTATTCCAACACACAGACTCGCTCATACAACGTCAATGATACTGAAATATAAAAGCAGCAGATCTCCCCGTAGCGCACTGAAATATCAATGCCCAGATAAAATGACATCTCGAGAGCTTGCAGCTTCCATCCGAAGGTAATCAGACCTCTCGAAACCTCCAAGTTCCAAGTCTGCACGTGTCGTTGCTCGGGCGGCCAGTCGGGAAAGGAGACAATTATACTATTCCAACCAGAGCGATAATACACCGTTTGAATCCAGCCTCTACTACGATACCAAGAGAAACATGGCTTCTACTATGGGAATCACCGACGTAGCTCCGAGTTCCACCGAAGTCGTCTCCGCGGACAACTCCAAGGTAGGCCAACCAAAATAACCATTTCCGGGAAATTTTATTCTATCCACATGTTTGAATTCCGAATCTCACAACTTGCGTTAATTTTTTTCGAATTCAGATTTTCCCTTTCTTGCTCCTGCCTCTCGAGCTCCGAGTCCATGTATACAGCTACACAACTATATCGCCGCTCACCTCGGCTGGCCAATCACATCTCGGTCTGGTCTATTCGTGCCGCCAGATCCAACGAGAAATGCTCGATGAATACGATCCTTCAAAGGATGTCAAACAAATGAGACGTCTATTTTACAGCTGCTTCAAATACATGCGAGCACGCCCCTCGCCCTCGGACCTAATATCTGAAACCTCTGGTCTCGTTAAAAACATCAAAGTTCGTGTCTTCTATTTTGACATAGAGCGATCCGACACTCTCAGAGCCTCACACAGGCTGTTTGAGTTTTATCTGGATCATATAATCATCGAATTCTTCCGCGCTCCCGAGGGCTTCGATACAAAACTAAAGGATTTGGGCAACAAACTCTTTGGGCCCAATAGGAAGAGCAGGGAAATCCATTGCAAGAGGATTACCCTGCGCATTACGTGCCTGGCCAATGCTGCGGGAGAGGCGTCCCGATCCACGACGCTGGATATCAACCATGAGAACGAGCCTGCTTTTACGTTGACAACCATGCGTGACGAGAATGATAGGCTGGTGGAGATGAGTTACTATTCACCAAATCGTTTCAGGGACCTGGGCGGAGTGATGGTTGATACGGATACGGATACGGATACGGACTCTGACGACTGAAGCCATTCAGGCTGGGTTTAGGATTTCCCTTGATCGGTTTGGAAATAAACTCTCTACCGAGAGCAACTTCTTCTTTTTTCTCGTGACCCAGAGTCCATTCATGGGAATCTAGCTTACTACTGTTCCTGAACATGCTCCCTATCCGCACGGATAATATGATCTGTCCTGCATAACGAGATACCCATCCATTATCGAGGCCGGAAGAGATCTAGTCCGTGATATTGGTCGTTGTTGTGTGTAATACCCCCAACTTCACCGAACCTCATTTTATTTCTTCTGAAAACAAACAATATATTTTGACCTACATGTCCTGTATTCCCATCGCCATCGCCGACGACAACGAACGCTTACACTAACAGCCTGTTCGATAAGCTTCCAACGCCCTAGTGTTCGCCAACGTCCAGCGCGCGTTAGATAATTTGCCCTGCGTTAGAGTATGTTAAAAATTTAAAATGCATGCTTTTCTACACCTATTAGAGGCCTCTATTTTTCTAACGCGCTAGACTGTTGGACGATTTTCTCTGACAAAATTTCTACTAGGGTCTGAAAACGTTGGTCAATTTTAGGGCACCTGTTCAAGCACCTCGAGCATCTATTCGAGCACATCGAGCACCTATTTGAGCACTTTGAAGATGAACTCTAGGAGATGGAACAGCATCCCCATCTCCATCTCCATCTCCCTGAGTAACCTCCCTACGGAAATGGAAATGGCGATAGAGAGAGATGGATGAATTAATAGTCTATGATAGGGACCTGAGCTGTATTTTCCATTATTAATTTTTCATGTGATTAATCCAACGCTACTATATAGACTTTGGCGAACGCGTGAAATAAAACATGTAAACGTTAGACAATTTATAAGCATGACCAAGGCACAGAAAGGGAAATTCCAACGCTAGGGTCCAACATCCAGCGCGTTAAAAGTTAATCGAACAGGCTATAAAAGACGCTCAGATTCCTACTGCCAACTAAATTGGCTAATGCCAGACCCCACTTACGGAAAGGCACCTACCATATAAGGAATACAAGCTACAGGCGACTTGATGGGGAGCGGTCCGGGAACGAAGCTAAATGTGCAGCGTAGCCATTTTCATACCTGTGGCATCAGGTTCATCCTGCTCATCATATCCGAAAGCCCTTCTTCCTGTTCTGCAACATTGGCTGGCGTTTCCGTCTCCGGTAGAAGATCCGAGAGCAGCGTCTCGATATCCGTAGCTAGGTCGAGGAAATCGTCGCCAGCTCCGCTGAGGTCTAGTTCATACACCAGATGCTTCCCACTCCTAGGCGTAACACGCTCACGGATGGAATTTGCGCCTCGTTGGATGATTTCTGCAAGTTGCGTGCTGTTGCTTCGTTTCGCGACTCTGAGTAGATCTTTCACGAATCCGAGCGTTTCGGACGCGGCTTTCTCTAACGCTTTCTCGTTCCTCCAGGCTACGGAGTCGGGCCAGCCTGTGTCCTGGAGACGGGACATCTGGCGTAGTATGAGAGTTGCGTTGTTACATTTTTCGCTCAGTCCACTGGAGACTAGGGATTCGTAGAGCGCTCTCGGTGTCTTGTTGGCTAGTTTTGGGTCCGAGACAAGGAGACTGACACAGTTTTGCAAGTCAAGCAGTGCATCAGAGTAGAGCTCTTGGTAGTAGGGTATGTATTTGCCTGGCTTCTCGTGTGGATTCTGCAGTGGGGACTTGGGCGGCGATACATCTGAGGTGTGAAGTTAGACAGAAGACGTGATTTGTGAATAATGGCAGACAAGAAGAGAGGTTAATTCCTCACCTGAGAGCGAATTAGAAAGACCCTGGCAACTTTCTCTCAACTCGTTCATCCACTCTTTCTCTTCCCAGTCACCCCTCAATGTGCCACAGGTTTCAGCAGCTATCAGGATCAGTAGCTGTCTTAGGAGACTTGCATGCGAGTTATGATTCATCGCATGGCTTGGGTGGAAGCCATTGACCCTATTAATGGCCGCGAACCCGCCCTTTTCACGACGAACTCTTGCCATAGTAGGCAGTTTGGGAGTGCTACCAAATCTCTTCCCAATTCCAATGCTCTCCATCCTCCAAGCATCCCCCTTGCGGTCATCAAATCTGCCAGCCCTGGGCAGCCATACCCTCCCTGCACAAAGCAGGATTTCAGGCTCCTTGTCGCAAATGGCTTGGACCGACACACGGAATGACTCTCTCAATGTGGTATCGTCGATCTCTTCTATCTTCTCGTGCACGTATGGCAGCAAGTCGACAACAGTAATGCCGGTCCGAATATCAAGAGTTCCGCAGGAAGCTGTGAAGAAAATGTCGTCAAGAGCATTGAGAGTCTTACAATTTTCGATGACACTATTGAGGCCTTCCTCAAATCGATGGTTGTCCCGGGGCTGCAGCAGAGTGATGGCAATGCCACCTTTGACCGGCGGGCCTGCTATCTGTGCGGTGACTTGAATCTCTTTGCGAGATCGCTTCAGTGAGCTCCCTCGTGCCTCAATACGGGATACATGCTCGGAGCTCTCCGTCAAGTCATTCACTACGGGTTTGAAAAGTCGTCTGATCCGATGGTCGATAGCCACACCAAGACACACTTTGGCCTGTGTGTCCAGAGCCATTGATTTTCGGGGGGGATTATACTATAATGAAAGGATTCTAGCGCTTGTAAATAGAAATTTGGTCTCGCACCAACTTCGTTCAGTTAAGATTTACTCCTAGTAAACGGACTATGTAGTTCACGTCCTGGTAGGTGCGAAAGGAGAGGGGCACATGATTACCCCACTTCTCGCTACCGTGCGGCACAGTCGCTCTTCTAAAGGAAGACTTCCAGGCTAAACTAAAAAGCAATTCACAAGAGATAATGATCTCCCTTCTCTCGTTCGAACTGCGTTACATCGTTCAAACTGTGAATACAAGGTACTGGATTGGATAATCGTGAGAGATCACAATTATTGCAATTCATACGATTATCTTCAACACAATGGCTGCCTTTTCGGGAATATAAAACAGCTTAGAGATTATAGTGTTCTGCCTGGTGCTTCTTTGTCAATGTGTGTTGAGATCTAGTGATGATGTTGAGCACCGCAACATTTTACTGCGCTAATGGGGCTACAAAAACAACATTATAAACATATAAAAACCACTTCTCTTCCTTCCTTCCAATTTTTTCCCTTTTAACTACTGGTATCTAAAACTGAGAGTCTACAGAGCTTATGCGATGGCTCCCAACAGTGGACTGACCCATCCTTACCAACAACAACTTTCGAGAACTGTCTGCCAGAACTCCTCTCTTCAAAATGTCAAGAGCGATCTTGAAGTTGCGCTCCACAGAGCTTTTTCGATAGGGAATCGACCGTACAAAGCTGCCACTGTAGTCTTCATCAATTGGTCGAATGACGATATGGGAGTCGTGCAAAGACAAGAGGAACTGGCAGAAGTCTTCCGGGACAAGCTCCACTATAGGACCGAGTTCTATACAATCAAGACCGAAGATGAACATATGCATTTCAATATTGTGCAGTGGCTGCTCAATCTTGCCAAGGTACGGGGTGGTAAAGATTCGTTGATTATCCTCATGTATTCTGGTTACGGACAGACCGTACCGGATGATTCAGGGCGAAACGAGTTCATAATCGGGTAAGTATATTTCATTCCATATTCGGTTTCAACTCTCAGGAACCTAGGAAATGTTACATCTGGTGACCTCGCTAACATGCTCTACAGCGGGGACTCGAATTATATGGCTTACAACTTCAAAGGACCACCAACATCGCTCTCGTGGCATCAGGCAGTATCAATTGTGGAGACACACGCTGGCGATGTCCTGCACATTCTAGACAGCGATCATTCCGGGTACATGGTAGTTAATGATGGACCCGAGATCCTTGCTGCAACATCACCTGTTGGACAAATCTCATTCAGCTCAGTCCTCCGCGACACTTTGCACTCACTCAATGGATCTCCAGTCTCCGCCTCCGGCCTTTTCGCCCGTGTATGCCAACAATTGCACGCGAGTGGACTTGAAGAAATGCCCGTCTATGTTCCGAATCTCAGGCAGAAGACGTCTGTAATACTTCACTCCCTGGCCCCAGATTCCATCACCAGTCTGGCACAAACTCCACCAAAGGATGTCCCAAAGAGCGGGATAAGACTTCTTATCACCGTACATGTCGCGGACAGTATTAACCCAGAGTTAATGATTCAATTCAAGAGCTGGCTTTCGAAGGAAATACCATCGATCTGTGATTCGGTTAAAGTTGAGGTCCAGGGCTCTTCCTCGATTGGTTCTTCCTCTCTGCTACTCCTTACTATTCCCATCGAGATGTGGTATTATTTGCCGATGGGAAAGAAGTACACCTATTTGGCGATTGTTCGAAGCGGGATCGTCACCGATCTCAACTGAAATTGGTAAGTTGTACCTGTTGTAAATACATGAATCAAGATTGGTGCGATCCAGTTTCTTGCCAAAACGATGTGCTGAACATTGTGACTCCCATCTATTTTAATTCAATGTAGTTTGAAACCTCGACCTCACAACTAAGGCGAGACTGAGAACCTGCACTCATTTCAAAAGCCATTCCACAACATCTGCCTCGTGTCTTTGTCTTCTCCCCCCTTCAGGACTAGGAAGCTAAGAATGCCAACCAATGAGGCTTTATGAGATAATTTTCCTCCTACACTCTCAAGTAATCATTCCAATATCTAAAATGGAGTTACAGATCACTTATGGGACATTTGTTTTCGTCCCCAGGAGGAAAGCGAGGTCTCCCATAATTGAGTCTGATGGCGGGTTTTCGTGATACTAAGTCCACAAATTCCTCGTCAGAGGTGGCCGAGAGAGGTAACCAAATGATCTACTAAACTCTTTAAATTTTCAGTGTTATCACTATCCGAAATATCCAAAACTTCCTAACTATATCTTTCTGTGGATCCATTCGTGTCTCGATTTTAAAAAGTCATAGAAATTAGACTCTATTTCTCGTCTCTCTAATCTTCTGGTGTGAGAATAGGAAAAATGAGCAATAAAAACTTGTTCAATCTTCTTGTATGAAAGAATTTCCTGGCTCTCCTTTCTCTCTTAACTACTGCCCGATGAATCTAAAACTGCTGAGTTCCACTTGCATGAGCATTGCAAATGTTATAACGGGGGTACCATGGGAGGCTTCTCCCCTCTCCTTCAACTATCTGAGATATATAAAACAGTCCGAGTTCGAGTATATGAGGATTCCTTCTCTTCTTTGCATCTATAAAAAGTAAGCAATCTCAAAAAATGACCCTTGTCATCCCTCTCTCGTGAATTAGGACAACGAAATTAAGAATGAAAAACCATCAAGTTGTCCACAATGCAAAAGAAGTTCCCATTACCTCTCTTTTATCTCCAAAATCAGTATGACCAATAAGCATGGTTGCCTTTCTTCCCCACCGCTTGGACGAGAAAAAGAAACCTGAGAGTTACAAAGTCATTGGAGATGGTGCAGGTGAGCGAAGCTCCCTCCTCCCCTCAACCCAGTGTTCCAAACATCAAAATGCACTTCAATAACTTTGTAAAAGAGAATTTTCCTCTTCTCTTCTTTCTACATTTAATCAATGTCTCACTTCCTTACCTGCCTCTTAGACGAGAAATAGAAACGTAAAAATTAAAAACCCAATAAGATGATGGCGATAGGAGAACCCCCTTCTATTTCCTCCGAACTACTATTTAAAACTTAAAAGAAACGTCACAGGCTTCATGACAAATGAATCCCTTCCTCTCTTCCTCTCCTTAAACGAGCTACAATCTTTTCAATGTTTGGCTCGTTTCCCTCTCGCTTTTTGACATCCAAAACAACTTCCACATCCACCCCAAAATCACCAATTGAAGATCGAAATAAGTTCTTGATGGGTTCCATCAGGGATCTCCCCCTATCCTTTGCTCTAAAAATGCAGTGTTTGTGCCCATATCTCTTGTGAACCTTCTTCCCTCCTGGAAAACTAAAACGACCTCCTCCTTCCTTTCACCTAAAACAGTCTTCCGAAGATCGAATTCCACTCCGGGGCTTATGAAAGTTTCCTTCTCGTTCTCGCCATCTAAAATATCATAAATGTCTTTATATGTTTTTCTCGTTCCCATCCCTCTGTGTTTCTCAAAAAGCCCACGAAACAGTAACATAGATTGCCATGGGATGTAAGAAGCCACCGTTTGACAAAGCTTTGAAACCAGAGCAGAAACCACAAACGCTCGAAGAGAATGCTGATAGGAAATCCTGCCTTGAGAAGAACTCAAAAGCCTACCAAAAAATATCGGCTACTTCTCATGAGAGACGTTACCTCCGGACACACTTCGGCCGCAGATTAGAGCTGTATGTGATATGAGAGATTGGGCGGGAGGGGGCTTGCAAAGGGCATGGTGATGAATACTACCATTATGATTCAGAGCAACGAAAGGATTCAAACGCAGCAAAAGACAACGACGTCAGCAAGGATTGATATTCATTCCGCATCTTAGATATTCCTACACGCTCACTCGCAATCACGAAAGCGACTGAACCCCATAATGCATGTCCTGGTATAATATGCTATTTCCTTTGCCCTCACCCGGAACCCCCTGATAAACGCCATGCTGAAACCGAAAAATAAAGGGGACTAATGAGTTGAGTTGACGCCGCAAATGCATTATAATAGCATAATCGTTACACCGTCTTTCGTTACATATTGACTACCTCTTCGGATACTGGCGATGAGGTCTAACAGTCTTCACGGCCATTTGCATTGCGACAAATTGGCCGATCCTCGGATCGTAGAAGGCCTTCACATCCATGGTTAACCTAGCGCGGTCGCCGTAGATTTCGATAAGACCGGTCATGAAGAACGTTCCCCGTGGCGGCTCTGTGGGATTATGGCGAGGGACTTTTGCATAGTCCATGCGGAAGCCACTGAGATTGAGCATCATATCGCGAGGTGATATCTGGGGAAGGTAGCGAGAGAGTGGGTGGTCGTTGAATCGAGAGTCTGCATCTTGCGTTGGTGATGTTGGTGACGTTGGTGTTGATGTAGGCGCGGCAGCTTGAGTTTGCGAGTTGTTGGGAGCAGGCGTGGTAGGAGTTGTGGGATCCGCGGTCGTGGTATCTGGTGTAGGGGGCGGCCTTGGGTACGCGATAAACAGCCCGCTCACAATTGGTGCATCTGGTTTTTTGTCTTCCCATCCAACATATGATTTGAAGTGACCCCACGATTTCGTGACCCTTTTTTTAACGTCGAGATAGACAGCATTCGCAGCTCCAGTGGGATAAAGAGCGTTGCCGAGTTTCCGGTGATGCAAAGCCTCGACTGGGCGCGTGGCCGGGCGTAGAGACCCCGACTCGGTCAGTTCGTACCCAGGACGCTCGTACTCGATGGGAGGGCCATATGGATATATTATCTCTACCCATACATCGCCCTTGTCTGGGGTAATCTTCCCGACTTGTCTCACTATTAGGGGATGGGCAGCAGCGGTTTCGCGAACCTTGCTCACAAATTCAGCTGCAGTAGTCAGTTTGATTTCGATTCAATGGGGATGCTAGCTTTAACCAACATTTAATACGGAGAACACGCTCCTTATTTCGGCCGATTTGCGTAAATTCTTGCCATTCTGGATCGGATCCCTTATAAAATGTGCGCGGTTTGGGCCTCGAGAGACCGGTAGGAAAGAATAGGAGAGCTTCATCGTCATCTTCATCGTCATCCTCTTCGTCTTTGTTTTCGTCCTCTGCTGTGACATTTTGTGCTGCTTTCTCAAACCCCTCCACCGCCTCCTCTAGGGGTTGTGGCCGTTGACGCGGGGGCGCCGGTTGCACTGTTTCTTCTTCTTCTTCGTCGTCTTCGTCGTCTAGCCATCTAAGAAAAGCATAGGCAGTACCAGTTGTCAATGCTGTACCGAGGAGTCGTCTATAGTAATTAGTCAGTTGTTGGTTACATCAAGACATGGGCGAAGCTCACGATCGACTGAAGAAAGGTTTCCTGAAGTGAACACGCTGGATATGTATTGTCTCATGGCCATCACGGATCGCCGAATCCACAATGCGAGACCTGGATGCGCGGCCTCTCCACAGGGAAAAACCCCTCCGCAGAACTTGGGCCTTGAACATGAGGTGGTTGTATGTATATATAGAACGCCGATGTGAGATCGTGTATGTCAGGGCATCCGCAAGGGGGTTAATGTAGACATGAAGAATAGCCGTTTGGGAGTCGATTGATGCCGATGCGCAGGTGAACGGAAGAGAAGCGGGTTGGATTGTTCTTCACGCTATGCGCGGGTGAGACCTTGAAAGATATCGATGCTAATATCATTGGATTTAACATGGGGCTCGGCGCGGGAGAGTCAAGCGGACCGCCACCTGGGCATGAGCTCATGGGATGCCAAGCACGCTAAGCAACCCAGGTCGCGCCGCGCCTGCCTTCACGACGGCTGGCTATCTCGACGACATCGACGACATCCTCTCCCATCTCTCACTCCATCGCCACCATGAAGCCCTCGTGGAGCTTCATTCTCTCCTCCGTGTACTGCTCGCACGTCGCAGCTTCGGCGCCCGCCCACGTCTTCCTTTACGACCCCATCGGCACGCCTGCGCCCCAGGCCGCCTCTGTAGCTCCCGAGACAGCTCGATTGATCTTTGCACAACGATTAGGCGTTTCGCAGTTCCATTCCATCGAAAATCCGAGCGATGAGATTATAGAGCAGCTTAATAGCTATGGTGGGAGACAACAGAGATTGTTCGGAGACAATACCGCGAAGCAGAGCAAGCCAGATTCCAGCATATTAGTGTGGTTAGAGGATGTAGAAAACGTTGAAGGTACAAATCGCCAAAAAACTATTGATTGGACGACACATTGACTGGTATCGTAGCTATCATCCCGGATACTAAGTCGTATACCGGCGTCTTCACAATTCCCAACCCTCCAGCACAATCGGACAACGACCGACTTGTCCAGCACATTAGTCTCCAAGCAGACTCATTGCCTAAGAAATCCGATGAACAGGCTTTAACTTACTCTACGAACATCCAGATTGACTCCATATTCGGACCACTCAAGACCGTCGATGTGCACAACAACTACCTTTCCATCTTACACGCGAACCAGAAAGACCAGCTATCCAACGCTGAGCTTGCCAAGGCTCTCAAGAGTCTTCTATCCAGTAGCAAGAATGCTGGCAGAAAGGGCTGGCCCATCACCATCGTTGTAATGCCCCGCTCCTCCGACAAGAACAAGAAGCGCACTGCCCATCCCTACGGCACCTACGCACTCCCTACCATCTCCGCTCGCCGAGAGAAATCCGAAGCTCTCCTTTCTCCCCTCGCATCCGAGCCCTCTACGGCTCCTCCCAACCCAAATGTGTCCGATCTTGAGAACTTCCCTAAGATCTCAGCAGTAGAGGAGAAGAAGCCGGCGGGCAATTCCTCTCGCGTCCTCGGTATACTCCCGGTCTGCTTCGACACGCAATCCCTATGCGAGCAGAGGACAAAGGGTTGCAGTGGTCACGGAAAATGTTCGCGTAGGAAAAAGGCCAAGAGCGACAAGCGAAAGGACTGCTATGCTTGCACCTGCGAACCTACCAGGCAAACCATTGAACATGGTGGAATGGAAGAGTCATTCAAGACCACCTACTGGGGCGGTCCCGCGTGCCAGAAGAAGGACGTTTCGGTTCCGTTCTTCTTGTTTGCAGGCACGGGTGTAGTATTGGCATTCTTGATTGCTGGCGGTATCGGTCTGTTGTATTCCATGGGCAACGAGGAGTTGCCGAGCGTTATCGGAGCAGGCGTTAGCGGACCTACGAGGAAGTAGAAGACGAAAGAATGATGTCAAGTTGAACTGGATTGGGAGCGGTACATGTAGACTTGGTGTACGATTTATTTTCTTTATGTGTTGGTCAGAGACGGACAGGAGAGCTGACTCAGTGGGGGACTATGTACCATCTATCTTATTACAAACGGGAACCTCAGGCGTCGGACATTGTAGCATTGTAAACCAGAATTGATGGTCTTTGAAACAGTAATAGCGAAGGTGAAGTGTGAACAAGAAGTGTGTGGAATTTCAATAATTGTGTTCATACAAGCCCAATGTGGATGCTCTACCTCTTCCTTTTAAGAAAAACTGCAAGTTCGATCGGGGACTCCGCCACACCTTGGTGCCATCGCTAAAAACACCCCAACGCCATCCATGCAAGTTGTCTTAGATGAAGACCTCCTTCCTTCATACACTCCCATCTCAGTGTACACCCTCAATTCACACCTCCACTTTCGCCCGCCTTCCAGCCGACCCCCCTCAACACTGATTCATTTCTTTCCCTTCTTCTTTCCCTTGCCGCTCTTCTCAGCAGGACCACCCGCCTCGACCAACACCGCGTCATTAACACTGCTAGTCTCGCTCGCCGCACTCGACAAAACTCCCTTCTTCTCCTCGTCCAGCTCCTTCATGAATTCAGACTGAATAGTAGCTTTGCGATTGTCCCACCACTCCTTCTCAGCAGGTGCGGTGGCCAAGATCTCAGTGAGACGTTCGCGGATGTGTGTGTTTTGGGCCATTTCGGAAGCGGATTGGAAAATAATTTGACCCCAATTGGGAACAA
The DNA here is from genome assembly GCA_020744415.1 of Dendryphion nanum. Classification (NCBI taxonomy): domain Eukaryota; kingdom Fungi; phylum Ascomycota; class Dothideomycetes; order Pleosporales; family Torulaceae; genus Dendryphion; species Dendryphion nanum. Next base: position 200,288 of record JAGMWT010000008.1, read on the forward strand.
AAGCATTGGCCTAGGGACGTGAGTTAGTGGAAGTTCATAGATGATGTGAGATGGTGTTTCCAGTCCAAGCCAGCATACCTCGCTAACGATATCCCTCAATTCCTCCTCAACCTCCTGCTCTGCGCGCTGAAACCTCTGCCACAAGTCATCGCCCACACTTCCCCTCTGCAGCAGGACCTGCAGCGCCTGCTTCGCGTTCCGGACCTGGACAATTCGATGCACGCCCTCGGTTGCGCGGCGTAGGAGCGCGGCCTTGAGGATGGAGTCCGGGACCTTTGGATCTTCTTTTTCGAGCAGCGTCAGGTAGATGTTGCGCTGGAGATGTGGGGGGAACCAGGGGGCGAGCGAGGCGGCGGAGGCGGCTTTGCGCTTGCGGTAGAGGTTGGAGAAGACGGCGAGGGAGCCGAAGAGGACGGTGATGTAGGCGATGGGGACCGTGAGGAGCAGCCAGTTCACTGCGTCGAAGGGCCACATGGTGAGTGGTGGTAGTAATAGTGGGTTCTTCGGAACTTAGTGTGAGGGTGTGTGATTGGAATTAAATAGTAGGTGGGGATGGCGATGCTAGATGGTATGTTTTGATTTAATTTTTCGCTGCTGCGTGAGTTCAAATGAGTGGCAGGAAAATCCCGAAGGAAACAAGAAGGAAGAAAGGAGGAAGAGAGTTGGGTGGGAGTGTGAAGGATGAAGAGATGAGAAATTCCGAAAGCCAGCTGTTGCGGGCAGTCCTAAGGTGGAATTCGACATGCAAAGGTGTCCAAAGCAAGGCGGTGGGCGGCGGCAGAATCGACCGGAAGCTTGGGCTTGGGAGGCAGTCGCGCACGGGCCGGCACTTACCACGGCGGCTTTCGTCGTCATGGTTCGGCGTGCTTCCGTTCCTGACCAATTTGACCTTACGCCCAGCAACGCCGCCGGTTTGTCTGCCTGTCACCCTACTACTACTTATCATCTGCAATACGGCCACGTCCCTCTCGCCGCCTAATCAACTTATTATCTTCCACCTGCACCTGCATCTGCCCGTCTCTTTCAATTCAAATACCGCGTTGCAGCGTCAGAACACAACTTTCAAGCTCCCCACTTCCAGTTCATAGACGCAGATATACGCGACTTAGCTACGACTATGATACTTCGATTCGTGTCTAGTGATGGCCGCTTCCGCCTTACGGTTGAACCGACCTCGACGTTTGATCAGATCGTCCCTCTGATTGCGGAGAAGCTCTCGGATAGCGTTGACCTTGCTAGCATTTCGGTCAGCAATAGACCAAAGGGAGGCGACTCGCGGAAGATCAGCTCCCTCAAAGGAGTCACCTTTGAACAGGTCGGCCTGAAGAATGGCGCAGAGCTTTTCCTCGAATTCCAGGAGCAGACTTCTCCAGCATCCAACGGCCAACCCGCAGCTCCCTCCAACAGTGGTAGGCTCAATGGTCGAGCCGTCTCGCCTTCCGAAGCTGCGATCAGCATACCCCTCGGTTCCCCCACGAAGCTCATAAAGAACCCATGGGAGGTAGTCAAGCAGTCCCCGCTAGATGACAGACTAGACAAACTCGATGGCAAGATTCCAAGGAAGCTGGATCAAAAAATGTGCAGACACGGTGCAAAGGGAATGTGCGATTACTGCATGCCTCTAGAGCCGTATGCAATGGAATACTTGGCCGAGAAGAAAATCAAACACCTGTCCTTTCACTCATACCTACGAAAGATTAACACGGGGAAGAATAAGCCAGAGACCGGAACATCGTACATGCCACCGCTCACCGAACCGTACTATCGCGTGCGTCCAGACTGTCCCTCGGGCCACAAACCGTTCCCCGAAGGCATCTGCACCAAATGCCAACCCAGTGCTATTTCCCTTCAGCCGCAAGAGTATCGCATGGTGGACCACGTCGAGTTCGCATCATCAGGCGTCGTTAACGATCTCATTGAGTTTTGGCGAAGAACGGGACTACAACGGTTAGGATTTCTCTATGGCCGGTACGAGGAGTACGAGGAGGTGCCACTAGGAACAAAGGCTGTTGTTGAAGCCATTTACGAGCCTCCACAAGTTGGCGAAGCAGATGGGATATCGTTACAAGAGTGGGAGAATGAGAAAGAAATCGACGAGGTGGCCCGGCAATGCGGATTACAGAAAGTGGGTGTAATTTACACAGACCTGCTCGATACGGGCGAGGGTGACGGAACGGTTGTCTGTAAGCGACATATCGACTCATACTTCTTGTCGTCACTGGAGATCGCCTTTGCTGCGAGGTATCAGGCAAAATATCCCCGACCCTGCAAGTGGAGCGAGACTGGCAAATTCGGCTCGAATTTTGTGACTTGCGTTGTCAGCGGCGACACAGAGAACCAGATCACAATCTCGTCGTATCAGGCATCGAATGCAGCTGTGGAGATGATCCGTGCCGATATTATCGAGCCCTCAGCAGAGCCTTCGGTCATGCTGGTACAGTCTGAAGATGATAACGAAGCGCTCAGCCGGGCTCGCTACATCCCTGAAGTATTTTTCCGCAAAGTCAACGAATACGGAGCAAATGTGCAAGAGAATGCTAAACCAGCCTTCCCTGTCGATTACCTGCTCGTCACTTTGACACACGGTTTCCCCAACAAGCCTAATCCTGTCTTCATCGGCCCAACGTTCCCCATAGCGAATCGCGAGATCATGGGAGAGACACAAGAGATCACATCACTGGCCAAGTCACTGAATGTGAGGGCAAACGGGTTGGCCTTAAACACCACCCAGGATGTCAGCAAGATCTCCAATTTCCACCTCCTGTCCTTCCTCCATGGGCTAGGTATCCTAGCGAAGGTAAGTTTTATATTCTTCTCTTCAAGAACTGTAGTTTAACCGTACCTTAGGACGAAGAAAACCTGCTCTATAAAGTCGCATCCTCGCACGATTTGTCAGACGGATACCAGCTACAGCATACAAGCGGTTGGGCAACGCTGTTGACCATCCTCAAAGAAACTGGTGAGCGACCCCCCAAGCGTTCCTATATATCTTCAATCTCCAGCACGGGCACGGCGAATGGGGTTGCACATCGCCAGCAAGCCTCTCTCCGCCGTCAGCCGTCGCATGGCTCGGATTCAGACTCAACACAGTTGGCTAAAAGAGTCAAGGGGGTTAGCTTGAGACCCAAGTAGCGGATCCTTGTATATCAGGACATGCACCCCTTTAGGTTCGAATATCGATTCCACGACCGATGCGAGTGAATTAGGATAGTTGATAGGGTTCGGTGTAATGATGGTCAATGGATTGCTGCATTCAATGGCGTTTTAAATTGCGCAATCGGGTCAGATCTTGCGGATAGCATGGGGGCGAAACAATTTAAATAAACACTTATTAGCGACGCATGCTTCGCACGGGTTCTGATCATGTTGCTTTTCCTCTTGTGATGTCATGCAACGACTAACTTTCCAATTGTTATCTTAAGTGGTGATGTCGGGAAGGTTAGAGGCCCGTGCGCACGTGCACTCGCGACTTCTCGCTACGCGTCTTACCCCGAACTTCCACTTAGATCTCTTATCGCTAACATTCACTTCTACAACTTTTGCGTTTCGCACCCACAATGGCAGACTTCTTCAATCTCAAAGCGCGACAGCAGGCCGCTGCACAGGCGAGCTCATCCAAAGTACCCACAACAAAGCAACAACCCAATCGTCTGCAGCCATGGGTAGAAAAATAGTATGATCAGCCTCCCAGCCCAACCCTAAGATGTCAATGTGTATCTATACCCATCATGATCCACTAACAATATCCTTTTAGTCGTCCAAAAACCCTCTCCGAAGTCACAGCCCAGGACAACACAATCCAGGTCCTCTCCCGCACCCTTCAATCCTCCAACCTCCCCCACATGCTCTTCTACGGACCCCCTGGTACTGGCAAAACGTCCACAATCCTTGCCCTTGCAAAGCAACTATACGGACCCGAACTTATGAAATCGCGCGTACTCGAACTGAACGCCTCAGACGAACGTGGTATCTCGATTGTGCGGGCCAAAGTAAAAGATTTCGCACGCCAACAACTCAGTTCTGCACCAAGCCACAATGTGTTCACAGAGGATAAGGAAGCCGAAGGCGGGGTAAAACAAGTACGATATAGAGACAAATATCCCTGTCCACCATTCAAGATCATCATATTAGACGAGGCGGATTCGATGACACAAGATGCGCAGTCTGCATTGCGACGCACAATGGAGACGTATTCGAAGATGACGAGATTCTGTCTGGTGTGCAATTATGTGACTCGCATTATCGATCCGCTCGCGAGTCGATGTAGCAAGTTCCGGTTCAAGAGCTTGGATCAGGGGAGTGCAGTGGGGAGAGTGAGTGATATTGCGCGGTTGGAGGGTGTGAAGTTGGGGAAGGGTGTGGAGGAGGAGTTGGTTAGAGTTGCGGAAGGGGATCTGCGGAAGGCGATTACATTTTTGCAGAGTGCGGCGCGGTTAGCTGGAGCTGCGGAGACGGCGGGGGCGAAGGCAGCAGCGAAGAAGAAGAGGAATGTTATTGAAGACGATGAGGATGAGGATGAGGATGTAATGGATGTGGATCATCTTGAAGGCGGGAATGAGGCTGGAACACTGATCACATCGCTCATGGTCCAGGAAATCGCGGGTGTGATCCCGGCACCGACGCTTGAGACACTGTATTCATCGATCTTTCCACTCGCGAATGTCAAGGCCGTGCAGTATGAGCAGATTGCAAAGGTGGTAGAAGACATGGTTGCGGATGGATGGAGTGCGGCACAGACGGTTGGCCAGCTGTACGAGAGGGTGCTTTATGATGAGCGGGTGGGCGATATAGAAAAAGTGAGATGTGCGGGACTTTTCAGCGAGACGGATAAGAGACTGGTAGATGGGGGAGACGAGCATCTCGCCGTGCTGGAGTTGGGGCTCGGCATCGCCGGTGTGCTATGTCGGTGAAGGGCATCAGCAGAATGAGACGATTTAGAGATACTGCGGCTGAGATTCACGACATGATATCATGGAGCGATTCACGAGTGAAGAAATGAAATGTGACAGGCCGATGTTATCGCGAAGTCCAACCATGTCGAATCATGTCGAGATCTCGGGAGCGAAGATGGATTCTAGTGCGACATCTTTCCAAGATACCAATCAGATTTGCTCAATCCCAATCGAGCCATTCTTACACCTGCACGCTTCCTCCGCAGCTGATCCCCCCAAATTTCACAGAACTATTTCGATCAACATTTTCCATTCTAAGTATCGCAGGAATACCATTGCTGACTAACATGTTCTCTAACAGAATCTAGCTCTGTCATCTCAAATTCCTTCCAATAACCACCTCCAACTCACCATTTCCCAGTTCCAGTATCCTCCTGGTTTCAATCTACCAAACCCCCCCTCCCCTTTCATCCAACACCCTCCGTCCGTCCTCCGTATCCAGCCAACACCCATTCCAAGCTGCACATGCACACGCACACGCACATGCATATGCATATGCTCCTCGGTCCAACATTGACCTTCAACTCATCCCGCACCAAGCCAAGCACCACCTGCACACACTCCCAAGGGATTTGCTTTGCGACTAAACCGTGACAGGGATTCCCCGCGATGCACGCCATCCCGCTTCTATCAAGCGACCTGCCCGATTGGGAAAGTACCTCGGGCTTTCGAGGCTTGGTGGGTTAGATGGCGTCAGGTACGGGGAGAAGGTGGTGGAGTGATCGGGGGCATGTGAAGTGTGTGAGATGTATTTAAAGATAGGATCAGGGTTGCGTGGAAACGGAGATTTCTACGATTGTTATATTGATTTACTAAGAGATACGAGACGGAACGGAGTTCGACGCAAACGAAAACGAGCTGGTGCTTGCCTGTACATACCCCGCTCCCTATCCTATTGAATTGGTTGTGGAGATAAGTGATTTATCTATTGGGGATACACATACAGTTGATTTGGATTCCCACCAAGTCCGAAAGAGAGGTTTTGGCTCATACAAAAGAAAAGGCATTCTTTCTCTCGACGCTCTTAAGTGATCGTTTCCTCTTCTTCATCCATCACCTCACACTACACGACACACACCACAACCATGGCCGCACCAGCAAGCGTAACCATCAAATCCCTTGACGGAAAATGGGTCATTGTACTTCCCCCCCCTCCTCACCCTACCTCAACCCCTTCACTAATATCCCCAGAACAAAACCCATTCCGACCCTATCGACCCCGTCCTCGCCCTCCAAGGCGTAGGCTGGCTAACTCGCAAAGCCGTCGGCCTGGCTACCGTAACCCAACATCTCACTACTTCGACCTCCGGTCCCTCGCCCACCCTCACAATCGACCAAGTTGCCACCGGCGGGCTAAAGGGCACAAAGGAATCCCGCGTTCTAGACTGGGAATGGCAGCCGCCTCACACGGACTGGCTCTTCGGCACTTTAAAAGGGAAATCGCGATACACGACGCTCGCGGCGCTCGCGGAATCGGGGCCTAATGCGAGTGGACATGATGGACCGCTTATTGACGAGGACAGGAAGTTTTTGTGCGAGGGTTGGTTGCCGGAGACGAAGGACGGGGAAGTGATTGAAAGTTTTGCGGAGAATGAGGGGGCGAAGTGGACGGGGTGGCAGGTATGGGGGTTTGGGGATGTGGACGGACAGAGGTGGTTTGTGAGGAGGTTTGTTATTAGGAGGATCGAGGGGAAGGGAGCGGGGACGCCGGGGACGGAGGTTGTGAGGGTGAGGTTGTGTTATGAGTGGGCGGGGGATTTGTAGGGTAATTTTCCCGTAAGGGCTATGGTTATTACTGGATTCGCATGATGAATCTACATGGAATACGGTATTGATTTGTTCAGACTTTTTTTGTCTCTCTATATCCGCTATGTCCATTTCCGTTTTCTCAATGCTTATATCCGCCTCCTTGCTGGGTCCAAGCACCCTAACCTCCCGACCAACCAATCAACCAATCAACCAATCAACCAACCTACCAACCTACCAACCCGCCAAGCTATGTATCCTCATCGATACTCCATTTACCACCCCAAACCAGACCTCTCCCTCATACATCCACCCAAGTGAATTCCCCCAAAACATCCCCCATCTCCCTTTCTTCACCCCAGACGTCGCACCGGGACCCTTCACGCACCGATCGGCCTCCGTGATCGCCCGTTCACTCGGAGATGCGAGGCGGAGATGCGGGATCCGGAGCGGAGAACGAGCATTTTCGTACCATAGCGTACTAAACGTCTGAGCATGAGAGGAAAGCAAGAATCTGATTAGATGGAAGCTGATTCTACCCGGTCCGGCAAGACAAGACGCGGGAAATGGTCGGATTGAATGGATTTTAGTTTTCTGTAGGCAGATAGGGGGAGAGGGGGGTTAGGTATATAATGGAGGAGGGATCTCTCTTCAGCAATCGAGCGATGGGTAACTAGTTCTTCTAGACTCGATTTTAATAATCTTTTATGTGATTGTGAAGAAGAGTTCTTCAACCAGCTTTCTTGGAAGACCCGCATCTACAAAAAGAACACCTTTCTTTCTTTCTTCCGGAAACAGTTCACCGTGCCTTGTTCAACACACAACCACGATGCCGCCTCTCCGTGTCCTTGTCGTCGGCGCCGGGATCGCAGGTCCAGTATCTCTCCCCATCGTACTTGTCTTTGTTCCTCTCCCTTACTCATCACCCCTAACACCTACACCACAGTTCCTCTCCCACCTCCTCCGCGGCGCTCTTCCTACTAGCACAATCCGCATTCTCGAACGGTCGTCCTCGCTCCGCGCCACCGGCCACCAAATCGACCTCAAAGCCACCTCGATCCCACTCCTGAAAAAATGCGGTCTCCTCGACACGATCAAGACGCTCTGTGTACCGGAGACGGGACTAGAAATGGTAGACGGTAATGGCAAGATAGTTGTACGATTTGGTGTGAATGGGTTTGATGAAAGGAAGAAGAGATTGGCACTTACGAGTGAGTATGAGGTTATGAGGGGGGATTTGGTGAGGTGTTTTGAGGAGAGGAGTTTGGAGTTGGAGAGTGGTGGTGAGGGGAGTGCCAGTGGAGAGGGAGGGTTGGAGTACGTGTATGGGAAGTCGGTTGAGGGGATTAAGGATTTGGGTGAGGAGGTTGAGGTTCGGTTTTCGGACGGGGAGATCGGTAGGTATGATTTAGTTGTTGGAGCTGATGGGCAGGGAAGTCGGGTAAGGAGGTTGGCGTGGGGGGATAGCGAGAGTGAGAAGGCGTGGAAGAGTACAGGGGTACAGGCGGCATACTATAGTATTCCGAAGAGGGAGGGTGATGATGGGATGTCGACGGGGTGAGTTCCTGCTTATTTCCTTTTTTTTTTTTTTAACTTTTTGACTTTGAATTTGATTTTGGGAGCTAGGTTCGCTAATCGAGGTTGTGGTGCTCAGATATCTGGCGAATAGGAGAAGAATGGTGATTACTCGGACGGGATACAAACACCACACGCAGGTTTTGTTGTTTACGATGGCGGAACATGAGAAGATAGATCAGGCGAGCAAGGAGGGAGTGCAGAAACAGAAGGAAGTTTGGGCAGAGCTGTTCCAAGATGCTGGGTGGGAGTGTGAGAAGCTCATGGAGGGGATGCAGACGGCTGAGGATTTCTACGTGCACGAGATTGTACAGATCAGGATGGACAAGCTCTATCAGGGCCGGGTGGTTCTCCTCGGCGACGCAGGGTACTGTCCCAGTCCGTTCACTGGGATGGGTACTACGCTGGCGCTTGTCGGGTCGTATGTTCTGGCGGGCGAGTTGGTGAGAAATGGGAATGACATTAGAGCGGCCCTGAATGCATATGACGAGAAGATGAAAGAGCCGATCAAGGAGTACCAGGAGATGCCGACAGGAGGTATGAAGGTGCTTTTCCCATCTTCCCAACTGGGGGTTTGGCTGCTCAGGACGGCTGGATGGGCGATATCGACATTCAGGATTGATCAATTGGCGAGCTGGGTTGGATCGGGAGATGGGAAAGGAGAGTGGAAGTTGCCGGAATATCCAGAGTTGAAGCTGAAGGGGTGAGCCATGGGTGAGAAGGGAAATCTGTACTTGAGAAACTGTAAGACGGTGGGAATAATTATTTGGCGTTGTGGGTACAAGGAATATAGCATCTTCACTCTCTTCTTCCCAATCTCCTCTTTATGAAGAATAACAGCAAGAATCGAAGTGTGATTCGTGCGGAGCTATTGACGGTCCCATTTGGTCTCTGATACCCCGCTCCGGAACGAATGATGGAGCTGGGAAGGCTGCATTGGGCAGAGGAGGGCCCCAATTGGTGAGGAATATGTGTCGACTATGCTGTTATGGGCGGTGATGGGGACCGTGCCAAAGACATGAAGATGCGAGTGAAGGGAAAAGGCAATGTGCAGCTGAGTCGTGTGATGTCGTTGTTGATATCCAGTGGAGCAACGGGCACGCTAGTGGATGGAACGGCCCATGATTGGCTTGGGCCCCCCTGTCGCTGGCGCTTGGCCCTAGCGGCGAGAGAAAACGGGCGAGCATAAACATACGGCGACGGGCGGCGGTCCAAGTGTTTTGCTGTTTTGCTACTCCGCTGCTGCTGTCGAACTGCTTCACTTGCTTCGCCTGCTACGCTCGAGTGTCTGTACGTGCGCCCCTCACGTGCTTCACTGCATTCTCGTGCTGCAAGATTGTCATCCTCGCTCGCCTCTGCGTGTCTTCTTTTCCACTTTTTGCCTGGTCGAAGCTGCAGCCTGTCCGCCCGGAACTTCGTCAATCTGCCCCACCACAAAACACCCGTCGCGAAACCCCACGACCACACACGACCCACGACTCTCGACCCACGCATCACGCAGCACGCACAACACGCCTCCACCTCGGCGCGCACTTGATTCCTCCTCCTTGCGCCTCTGCACACTACAATTCACCATGTCCAGCCTCGACATAGACTTCACCCGTCGCAACAAGAAGCCGCGTCCGCTCAACGAGCACGAGAAAGAGAAGCTAGATGAGTTTGTTGACGCGATCCACTACTCGGCAAGGTGCGTTGTTTGCCATCCAAAGGCCTGCCTGCTTGTATAAATGCAAACAGACACTCTGCTGACCATGCTGCCGCCTCCTCCAGATACTCGGACGACGAATACGAATATCGACACGTGCAACTCCCCAAGCAGATGCTCAAGGCCATCCCCAAGGAATACTTTGACGGCTCGCGAGGCACCCTCAAACTGCTCTGGGAGGAGGAGTGGAGGGCGCTAGGCATCACACAGGTACGATACGCACGCCTCTGAACTGTGCATGCAATTTGGACCAGGGGAACATGTGATAGAGAGAACATGTACTAACCAAAGACAGAGTCTGGGTTGGGAACACTACGAGGTCCACGAGCCGGAGCCTCATATCCTTCTCTTCAAGTATGTCAATGTTGCTGCTTCGGCTGGGACAATGCAATCACGGCTCGAACTAACCCGGTGCAGGCGCCCGATAGACTATCAGCCACCCGTTCACTGATCTGGGCAGGCTGCCACAACTCTCGTCTCCTCTTGTCCTCAAGGATGACAAACCTTCCACTCCCAGCCGTCCCGGGGACGACCACAACGTCTTCAAGGATACTCGTCAATCCTCACCCGGTCCATTTCCACCAGCGCGAAACGATGACTATCTTATGACGGCATGATGATAACGGCGGAATGAATTGACATGTCGGAATGCACACTTGATGTTTGGGTGCTTCTGGCCATATGCGATATCTGGTACTGGCGATTAATGCTCACCTTTGTACATATAAGTCACAATGGGGTTATTAGGTTTTCGGGATGAAATTACGGTCTGCATCTATGTCATCCAGAGTTTCCGGGATTCTTTTGCCATTGCCGTGTGAGTTTGCTGCTTTAACCTGACATTTGCGTGGTAGTAACGATTTCCCATGAAAAGGAGTTGGGACGGAAAATTTATATTCGAGCTGAGATGGAAGCTCCTCTGGACCTTATCTAATGGACACCGAAGCGTGGTGTGGTTCACGCAAACCGCCGATCCTTTCCTCATTGCAAAAGTCTGGTTGAAGCCCTGTTCCATCGGTTATTATAGCGTACAGTACCGGGAGCACACGAGCACGCCTATTCAGCCACTCTTGATATTCCGCCTTTTTATCTGACACCTGCGTGTCCTTTCCGGACATTCTTGGGTTGTCATGGTATCCCAGGTCGGCGACTTTCAATCATCTACCAACATATATCTCACCAATGGGAGCGTGTTCTCAGAAAGTGCATCTCTGTTTCGACCAGCATTCTGACCACAACAGGCAATGAAGCTGGTACGTCCTTTCAGCCCCGTCTCGAAACATGCTCAGATCTTCCAGAGACCCCCTATCAATATCGAATTCTGTCTTCCATACAGTATTGTGTGACATTTGGCATAGAGTTGCGGGCTATTCTTCGTCGGTTCGGTTATTAGCGAAGTCCGGATCCGAAGCATAAACGAACGCTTCTCTGAAGACAAGTTACGCTTTTAGCAATAACGGCTCCCCTCTTGAAGGGGTGTTTCATGCCTTCCACATGCCTGGTCATCTGCCTCTGGTCATGGAAGACGGGACGGCTTCTGGAAGGATGGTGCGCATGAATAAAGTCAGAGCGAGCCCCAAAGAAGCTAGCGCTGCCCCCGCGTTTTCGGTGTCTCGCAGCGGTTTTCCACCTCGACTGCATCATCCCGTACACCTCAGAATCTGGATAAATGGACTGCCACACTTCTCTTGCTTCCGCCTCATCTACAACCCTGTCACGAATTTCTCGGGCCGGATATTCCTTTGCAACTCACCACCAGATACAGATGAATTTTTGAGCCCCTGCCGCACTCCCCGTCCAACAACTCCTCCCATTCGCCGGCCTTGCCAGCAGTGCAGCGTTCCAGAATGCAACCGTAAAGCCACTTTTCAATGTATCCCGTCTAGTCAGGCAGCAAGAAATATATTTTGGTCACTCGGCCAGAAGGAGCGCCATCCCGTGATTTCAAGGCCAAGTCAAGACTCGTCTACACCATCGTGGACACTCGAACAGTCATACCGCACAACAATATCACACGTTTTAGCTCCTGCTTACCGTTACTCAAAACATCCTCGCTTGGAACTCTTGTAACTCTCTATTTGCGCACTGGAGCGTAATTTCGACTCGGCCATGAGCCTAGGAGTATACCTAGGAGTCTGGAGAACCTTGCACTGGTCTCCACAATGGCATCATCTCACCGTGTATCTGCGATGCTATGAACGGACCACAACATTCCCTAACCCCCATGCCACCCGGCTGTTCACACCGGACCGTTATCTTCTTGGCCACTTGCCCTAGCCCAAACTTCCCCAGACTGACCGCAACCCAGGCATGATGAGTTTCAGCCATGCCTCGAACCGTGCGCTTCACTATGCCCGATATTCCCAGCTTTCCCATTTTGCTTGTTGGATAGTATCTGGTCTGTGTAGATCAAGTATGTGTGGCTCGTTACCACCCTTGATACTAACCCGCAGCAGGCTAAATTTGCTGAAATCCTGGTGGTGAGAGCGGCGAGGGCTAGTGCAGTAGGTGTATATACGAGTGGAGTTCCGACAAGGCAGGATTACTCTAGTAGACACAACACTCGCTTTTATCTCGCTATTTCATTCACTCGTTTGGTTCCAAGATACATATAATCAACATGAGAACTTGGCTCCACAGTCATCGCATAAAAAAGCAGCGTTCGGGTATGAATGATAGGCGTTTTCGTTGCCGCGTTACACTGACTGGCCAATAGAACCGCTATTATCAGCTACCGAGAATGATGAGCACGAACTAGTAACCGAAATAAAAACCGAACGGCCTCCACCACTCCAGTTACATGACGCTGCCAGGATAGCAGCATCCAAAACCTCCAGTAGAATATCTATCGAGCGGTATCTTAGTGCGCCAATAGAAGATGAGCCTGCCACGGTCCCTGCCATTGAGGCCGCGCTCCATCGCCACAAGTCCAAAAAGAGTCTGAGGGCAGTGGCACAGGTATCAACACAGGGACGACCTTATCAACATTCAAGGGAGAGCTCTTGGGATGCAAATTCAGATGGCAAGAAGACCTTTTACACGTCAGGTAGTGCGCCCGAATCGTCGGGCACTTCCTACAGTGCCGTCTCCAAGCCCCACCGTCCTGCTGCCGGTCATCAAAGGAAGATATCTCTCTCAGATGTACCGGAGGTACCCAAGACCGAAGCGAAAGATGCTGATATCGGCCGAGCCATCTCCCCGGAGTGGCCATCCACTGTCAATGGAGTCTACAATATGGAGAAATCTTGGACTGAACAGAAGGCGAGGCAGTGGCCCAACTATAAGCCCGATACTAATATCGACTACCGCGCAAAGGCCCAGACGGAAATCGCCCGCATCGAAGAGAAGGCTAGAGAACTGGAAAAGGAAATGAGCAGATTCAAACTCGAGATCGATCCTTCACCGTTTCCCCCACCCCTCAGAACCACAGGCCCGAGTGCATATAACCAATCGGCCTCCCAAACTCAGATAGCTTGGATCCGGGGTGGCGAACGTTCAGAATTCCATCAGATCGACCGTCCACAATCTAACGGCAGTGCCCTTACCGGTATTACCTACATTCCCGACCGCCCAACCACGAGCCATGACAACAGAATCATTGTCGCCCCCCTCACTTCCCACCCTAGAGCAACCCGCCGCAGTAAATCCACAACATCTCTATCCTCAAGAGCCCATCCATCGTCCACTACCTCCCCAACTCCACCAACTCCTAAACGCCCGAAATGGCATTGCACATTCTGCCCAACCCCCCTCCCTTCGCTCTCAGCGTGGCTGTCCCATGAAAATCAGCATCTACCCCCACCTCTCTATATCTGCTGTCCACGCACGGGGTCATTCCCGGCCACTTGTCCCTTCTGTCCCAAATCTTCGCCGTCGCCATCCCACCTCGCAGACCACGCATATCTCTCTTGCCAAGCTAAACCGCTTGCTGAACGTACATACACGCAAGAGGATGCATTTCTCCAACATGTTTCGCAAACACATAAGCCATCTATGAAGGGGAAAGCGGTGCGCATGGACGAGTTACTAGAAACATGGAAACAGCCCGGGATGGTGGGAGAAGTGGATCGATTCTTGACGTGTGGATTCTGTGGGAAGAAGTGTAAGAGTGTGGAAGAGAGAATGGAACATGTTGGAAAGCATTTTGAGGCTGGATGGGATATGCGGGGGTGGTGGGTCGGGAGGAGAAATCATGAAGTGCCGCACCCGAAGCCTAGTGAAAGTTTGGGGAGAAATATGTAAGTGTTTATTCGTTTCCGATATGTTCAGTTCCTTTTTGGTGGTTTGCAATCGCTAATTCAGCGTATAGATACATCTCCCATCGCTGCAAATACTGCCAGCGCGAATTCGCGAACCTACCTGAAGCGCAAAAACGACACCCAATCTGCACGATGTATTCCTGTAGTTTCCTGCCCGGAATGCACAACACCATATACACTCCTGCTTCGTCCCCATCACATTCCCCCTCTCCACATTGCGCGTTTTGTACTACTCCTCTGGCTCTACATCCCTCAACCCTCAAACTCTCTCCCACCACGGTCAAGTCACATCTCACAACGCACGCTTTCCGCTCCTGCAATCAACGGCTCTATTTCTCTGGCCAACGCTTCCGCCAACACCTCCAAGATTCCCACAAGGCTTCCTTCGACCTCACGCTCTTCGCAGGCTGGCCAGTCCTGCTACGCGCATGCAAGAAAGACAAACCATCTATTTTCGAACCAGTCGAAGACGAAGTCTTTGGATTGAGACGAGCACACACTGAACCAGAACTTGATCGCGAACTAAAACGATATCGCGAGCGCGGTCAGAAAGATATCCCCCAAACCCCGCAATCTCAACCCCAACCTCAATCCCACGACACGCCCAAAGCAGCCCCATCCAACAAAATGAACTTCATGGACCTCGACACCATAGACTCACCCACTCTCTCCACCCCACCTCCCCGCAAACGCCTCCGCCGGAAAGCCTCCATGCAAAGCATCCCTGACCGCACGCCCTCTCACTCGAGCGCAAAACGCGAGCGCGAAAGGGAGAAGCGCAGAGAGATCCGCGAATCTACGCAATTCTTCGTCCGGGGCGAGACACTGGATCCACCTCCATACACACCGAGTCAGGATATGCGATTCCAGCGGCAGACGGCGGGAGAGATGCAGAGAAAGATGGATGAACCGCCGGCCTCGCCGACGCATTCAGAGATACCGTCATCTGCGCCGTCGCCGTCGCCTAATCGCAAGCATAGAATTGCTTCGCTTCCGACATCTATATTCCCGTCTTCACCTTCCATTCCAACATTCTATCGTCGACGCGTTGATGCGTCAATGCGCAATCGTGTTTATGTCCGCGATGAAGCTGTATCTGGGCCGTTGGGGAAGGGGTCGAGCAGGATGTTTCGGAAGGTTGGTGAGGGGGGTGGGATTGCGAGTGGCAGTTGGGGGGAGAAGGGCACGGGGAATGGGAATGGGGCAGGAGGAGGTGTTTTTGGATCGTTGGTTCTGCATAGTAGTTTGGTGGGAGCGGTTGCTGGGGCGAGGATGACGAATGGAGTGGATGTTTATGGGGTGCATTGAGTGAGGGAGGTTTTTTTTTATTTTAGATTAGCGTTTCTTTTTGATCGTGGTAATGCGGTAATAGACTAATTATGTATGTGTGTCTTGTGTTGTGCACGTAAGGAAAGTTCCATTGGCCCTGTCTTGCCAGTGAGATATTAGTACACCCTTTCTACTACGGTCTCCCAACACCTGAGCATAACTGGCCCGTTCAAGCCATGTAATGGATCTGTCTGATTCCTTTCACGGCCTTCAATGCGTGGCCTCAATCGGCCCGTATCAAGCATATTCAGCTCTAACCTGCTGTGCATCGTTTGTGCACAACATCTATTTACTTTTGGCATTCGTTTGGGAGGGACTTGCGTGTTTCCAACATGGCAATTTTTTGGGGTTCTTGGTGAGATATTCGAATCACCATTGTTGTCCCAGTCTTCGAGATTCAATACTAAAGTTGCTGTTTTTGGGTCTCTCTCCTTGACTCTATTGTGAGCTCTTGGCAGAACTTCTCCAACCTTCATCAACTAGGAAGACGGCCCACAATACAGAGAAACTTGTTATTCCTGTTGTATTATCGATGATTCTTTTCTCATGTAGATGTCTGATTCGTATCGTTCTTATTCGACCGTTTTCGTCTGTCTGTGTATGATATTCTCTCACGTGACGCCTCGATGGTGGATGTGAACGTTCCAATTTCGATAACTCACTCTTCTGCTTGGCGATTATATTCGTCCACAATTCATTTTCTGCTGGATTCGATGGGCGAGGCAAACTTTCCAATTCCAGTAATGTACGTTTTTGGCTTAGCGGGATTGTCCAAGCTGCATTTCTCCACCGTCTTGGATGGCTGAGGCGAAGTTGCCGTTTTGGGACATTTGGTTTCTGCTATGATACTGTTTTTGATGAAGATACTTGATCCGGTGTTACTTTGAATTTTTGATCGTAATGCAAGGATGGGGGGCTATCCGTGCTATAGGGAAGTGGTTATGCTGGGAATGGTGGTATATGTTGTCGTAGCATGTGTCTCGTCGCGATGTTCCGTTACGTTTGATGTCCACCTTTTTAGTTTAGGTTCGTGAAAATTCCTAATCGGGCACGAAATGCAGAACACATCTCTCTCGACTAAATCCTCAGCAAGTTATTTACCAATGGAGATCCCGGATTTATTCCTGGGTACTTCCTTAGTAGTCCCCTCGTCCTTACTCATCCCCCCCTGCTCCCCATCTCATCGCACGTGACGAATCTCCCTCTATATCCCGGCTCAAGGATACCTATGCAGGCATACCATCTGTTGCCTGGGCGGTATACATAATTATAAACCTACTACCGGCGTTCTCGGCCCGACTCACAACCCCAATCCCCTGTCCTAAGCCAGCCACCCAACGAATAAAATTTCCGGCGCTCGACCTGAAGTCTGGGGCGAAGTCGTGAAGCTTTTTGCGTGCAGCAGCGCAGAGCGTAGCAGCGCATTGCAAGTGGTCACTGTCACGTCAATCACATGTCGATCCTGATGTCGTGTTTTGTAGTACGTAACATGGACGGATATTTAGGAGGCGGGTTCGGTGGTTTTATTTTCAGGTTTGGATTTGGGTTTTGGTTTCGGTTTGGGCAATCCCGCTGGCAGGCTGAATGGAGGTGAGAGGGTGGAGGAATGGGGTGAGGAGGAGGAAGGTCCGGGGGAGGGGGTGGTTTAGTTTGGCTTGGTGGGAACGTGTACTGTATATATGGGGTGATAATGATATGTCTGGGAGAGGAAGAGATTATGGCGATGGTGTGTTCTGTCAAGATGCAGCGATTCTTAGGAATGACTAGGTGGTACGTAGTTAGATATCGTTGGAGTGAGGTTCTGTAGACGGCGGCGATAATGGAGCAGCGGATGTGAATCACTATTCAGTATCGCAAGCGCAAGCGCACACATGTGATGTGAGTGAGTCGCAAGCGCCGAGTCCGACACCAGTGGAATCAATTATGACATGTCGGTACCGCATTGGTGGTGAAGACTGAACATGATAGACATGGTTATTCGGCAGGAGACACGGAAGGGGCGTGCTTGGCTTTTGGGCTGAGCGTGTTGATGAGGTATTTGGAAGGTTTGGCGTTTGATAATGGGAATTGGGATCCATGGGTTGAGGGTAGGGGGAGCTGGTAGTCGGGTGGCGTTTAGTGTGCAGAGTACGGATTGTGACTGTGTACGTATAGGTCGTAGTGAATAGTTTGGTAAGATTGGGCATTACATAGTACAATCTGTGTACGGCGCAAGGTAGCGTGTACTTTGTTGGAAACGGCATCTTGGCCTCCGCGGCGGTGAAGTGGACAAGTGTGGTTTTTCTGTGGAGAGCCCAAGGCGGTCTAGCGAGCGGTGTAGACAGGCGAGGATAGGCGAGTCAGGGCTGGCGAGAGACGATGGCAGTGATTAATCGTGGTGTTGATGACATGCGGCGAGGGCGCTAACCCATAGACGGAGATGACTAGCTATGACAGAAATGGCGGAAATACGACAAGGCTTGTTGGAAACGGAGGAATTTGGATTGGGCCGGAGAAGGTCGGAACGACATTGGGCCGGGATCATGGTAGGTCAGCCGGTGTCGGAGCGGCAATGCGGTGGGAGCCAGCCCTGACAGGCAAGCGAGCGGTGAGATGCAGGGCGGGCGGAGCGGAGATGAGCTTGATTCTGTGATTGATGGACATGGATGGACATGGATGGACATGGAAAAGGCACGCTGCACGGAAACGAAGAAAGGAAATGGAGACGGGCACGGAGCCTACGGAGGGAGGGAGAGAGGGAGATGAAATCTTGGAACTATGGAGATGGACATGGGGGAAAGGGTGCATGTACGTAGTAGGCGATTGCCGGCAGATGGCTACATATGTATGGTAGATGGCACACATGGTAGATGAGATGGTAGATATCAGAAAGCACCAATGAGTCTTAGTGGGGGAGGTGAGTAGCAAGATATGGAGCCAGGTCGAAGATATGGCAGCAAAGCAATAGTATTATGTATAACTTTGGCGATATGTCAAGAAAGAGTTAGCGGAGGTGGCTAGGCAGTGTTAGGCCTGTCAATTTGTAGTAATTCTGTTGATGGTTCCAGGGTCGTGTGTGAGTGTGGAGAACAGCACACGAGGGGCTGTGGAGATGAGATGGAGAGTGGAGAGAGATAGGAGCGCGAGATAAGCGCGATAAGTGTGCGCAACGGGCTCCGGACAGCTGGAGTGGAGCGGATTCGTAGTGGACATGCTGGATTTGGTGCAGGTCCTGGAGGACATGGGAGGGGGCCATGGCGGCTGTGGTTATGCAGGTAGAGAGTGGTTGCAGCGTTGGTTGCAGCGTTGGTTGCAGCGACTACAGTGGCTACACTGACTACACTGACTACAGCAACTACAGTGACGGCAACAGATGACACCACAACGGCGATGAGGATTACCTACTTCCACGATATGACATGACGAATGATGGCGGATATGGACAGATATGGGGAGTCCCTGGTCGCGCTGGAGCTGTCGTGCATAGCTTGTACCTAACAGCAATTCACTGCTTGGCTGGACAAGACGACCAGTGCATGGCGATAGCGGAGCCAGATTACGGTGCTGCAGATCTGCGATAACGAATTGCTGCCATAACGTTTGCGCCTGCTAATATTTTTACGCGCACACACGACTGGTGGGGGGCAGCGGCGGCCGTGATTGGCTGGCGGGAATCCTTATCGCGACCAGTTCTGGCAGGGACGGGGAGGGCGGGGAGGCTCCTGCACTCTGTCCAAGGTTCCTGCCACCTGCTGCTGCACCGCGACTGCCCTGCCAGTGCGTCCGTCTGGGCCAAGCGCACCGAGGGTGTTACGCGCAGGAGCGCTAGCCTGCATCGGGAATCTTCATCACGTAAGGGTTTCCAACGTTCGACGTCCGCCACCAAAAGGCCGAATCAGCCAGAACAGCCAGAACAGCCAGAAGCAACGCAGCGCAAGCCAAACCGCTGCGAAGGCAACTGGTGCTCTGACCACGCCAGGCACATGCCATCATCCTTGCTCGGAATCTCCATCCCATCTCTGCATCCCATCTCTGCATCCCATCTCTGCATCCCATCCCATCCCATCCCATCCTATTCCATCCCATCCTATCCCATCTCATCACGTCCCATCTTCGTCTGTGTGTCTTGTGTGTGTCTGGCTCTATCCCATCCACCACCACTACTCTTTTGCATTATACCAATTCCAACATATCCACTACTACTACTCCTACTCCTACTCCTCCCTCTTCTCCCCTCTCTCACAAACACACACATCTCACCCTCCCAGGGCCCTTTTATGCGCCTGCCGGACTCCCGCTCCAAGACCATCTAGAGGTCTTTTTCTCTTTCTGAAAACTCACACTATCCTATCCCGACCCTATTTTCTGGTCCAACCCTCCAGGGCTCGTATCAATCAAATCAAATCCACCCCAACGCTACCGCTACTACCGCTCTTTCTTCGCCTACTCCTCTTCCTGTTCCTCCTCCTCCTCCTCTTCCTCATCCTGCCACCAGCGCGTCCTTCCAGGGTTCCTTCCTCTCCCCCTCCGCCGCTCCGCCCCGCTACTTCCCCCCTCCTGTCACCATAGGCATTTCAATGACGGCGCGAACCATCCACTATCTCATCCTCCTCGCTGCCCGAACAGGCAACTTAGGCCCTTAATCCTCGATTCAGTCCACGCCCAGTACTTTGTCCGGCCTTCGCCCAAACCCCATCAGACTATCTACCCTTACTCTACGACTACGACTACTACTGTCTATCTATCTATCCACCCACCCCCCTCCACCACCACCCCATTACCAAATCCTCTTTTGTTTTTACCTCCCCTCTCCCCATTCCCACTCCGCTCATTGCTCCTGCGGGTCGACCTATTCACGCACCGCATACAGCACCCACGCTCCGATAAGCCCCGGCTTGCGTCGCCAATCTGCGTCTGTCCACTCTCGTGTGCCTGCTTTGACTGGTTAGTACCATGCCTCCTCTCCCTCTCCTTACGTCTATCTATGTCTCCATCCTAGCCCTCTTGTCCTCCCTTCCGGACACTAGCAACGGCTTACCCGCCCCAGTGCCAGCCCAGACTTCCCAGCTCGCTGGCCACCCCTAGCTGCTGCCCGCTGCCGCCGTTGCGTGGTTGCGTGCCCTTATCTCGCACCACCAATCCCTCGTCCTACCCAAGCCCAATCCCCCCCAACCCAGGCTATCAATATGACGACCGCCGTGGCCATACAGCCCGCCATGCCACGCCCAACTCCCATCCCTATCGCTGCCGCCCGCCCTCGCAAGCAACAGAAGCCCTCGCCTGGCAAGGAGAATCTCGTCTCGGGCAAGCCCATCTCCAACACCGTCGGCCCCGTTGCCAACATTCGTACCCGAAGAGAACGTCCCTGTGACGCCTGCAGGAGGAGGAAGAGTCGCTGTGTCATCCACGAGGGCGCCGTGCTGTGTGTGCTGTGCGAGTTCCATAAGCAGGAGTGCACCTTCGTGCAGAGTCCGCTGCCCAGGAAGAGGAAGGTCGTCGACGACGCTGGCAAGAAGGATTCGCCCAACAATACAAAGAAGAGGTACGTCGATGTCGTCCCTGCATGGCATCATGTCGGTTGGGTCGGTTGCACTCAGGTCATGGCCAATGTCTTCCAATATGCTCCCACTCCTGCACACGCAATTCTCTTGTCCGTTCTGCTGGTCTGGTTTCAATGGTGCTGCTACTACTGCACGTCGAACAAATGGCATATTATTTTATTCCACGTCATTTCATTCCAACAATCATGTCGATTGATTTATCTATCCTGCGCGCTGTCACGCTGTCACGCTGTCGCGTGCGTTCTCCTCTGACGTTGAGGCGTTGGCTAATTGGTGCTAGCAGATCCGTCGACGCAGAGCCGCCTCCGTTAGCGCTGCCCACGCCCACGATCACCGCCACTGCGCCAAGCCCACCACCGCCTCAATCCTCATTGGCCAGCACCCACCTCCCCCATCTAGGCGAAACTTTGGGTCTGCAGCGACGACAGCACAGCAGGTACATTGGTCTGAGTTCTCCTTTTGATTCTCTCTTGATCGGGCTCTCCCAATTCGATACCCGAAACGAATCCACTTTCGATCTTGGTACCCTTCGCCGCGTAAATGACCATGAATGTTTCATCATGCTGCCTGATGAGAACACTCAAGACTATGCCGACGAGGTCGACACTCTGAGGCACGTCGACCAAATTGTTTCCCCTCATGGCCCTGCCCTCCTTGACCTCTACTTTTCCGTAGTCCACCCTAGTTTCCCCATCATCCAGAAGCACCTATTCATCGAGCGATATCGAAATGGCGACCGCTCCTTCTCGCCCTCCCTCATGGCGGGCATGTACATCCTCGCTCTCAACTGGTGGTCACTCAACCCCAAGTTGGCAGCTTACCCCAAGCCCGATGCAGCTCGTCTCGAAGCTATAGCTATGCAGTCGCTCTCTCGTGCCATGGATAGACCCAAACTTTCCACAATCCAAGCCGGCCTGTTGTTGTTGCAGCGTCCCGAGGCTGATTCATGGAGCCTCACTACCCAGTTGGTAGCCATTGGTCAAGAACTTGGCCTACATCTCGATTGCTCTTCATGGTCTATTCCGTCATGGGAATGCGGCCTGAGAAAACGGATAGCTTGGGCGTTGTATATGCAAGATAAGTGGAGCTCCCTGATACATGGGCGGCCGTCGCATATTTTCGGTGCAAACTGGGCCGTGCAGCCTATCAATGATGATGATTTCAAGGAGGAAGGCGATGGGTTTGATGCTAGAGATGAGGAGAATGAACAGGAGAAGGACGAGAATGAGCGAGGTCAGATTCTCTTCGCTCAGATGATTGGGCTCACGCAGATCATGGCCGAGGTCATGGATACCTTCTATACACAAACTGCGATCCAGGACTTCGCAAACGCAGGCAAGAACTCGACGCAGCTGATTCTTGCACGGGCGAAGAATGTCCAGCTCAAGTTGCGAAAGTGGCACGAGGAGCTACCCAAGTCAGTCAAGATGCATGCACCCACCAACAGCAAGCTCTCCTCAACTGGTAAGTCAGCAATATTCGATATCGAGATCTCCACTCACAGTGCTACAGGCTACCTGCATCTCGCCTACTTTGCAACCGAAATCACCCTGCACCGCCGCATAGTGCAATCGCTCGACCCCACCACCCATGACCCGTACGGCTTCTTCATGTGCCGCAACGCTGCCAAGACCCGACTTATCTCCGCGATGGACTTCGTTAACCGTCTCAAGCCCGAGCACCTTCAATCTTTCTGGTACTTTGCTTCCAAGATCAATTTCACTCTTATTGGCACTTTCGGATCTCTCCTCTGGGCCACCTCCCCAGCGAAAGAAGAAGCCGAATTCTACAAGACCCGGCTCCGCGAGTACCGCTGGACTCTATCCGTCTCCAGCAAGCGTGCAGAATTCCTCGACTACGCCGTGTCGATGCTCGACGCGAGCCGCGCCATGCTCAGCAATCTCGCTGAGAAACCAAGTCTAGCTCAGCAGATCAGCACTGCTGGTGTTCCACCCCGCGCGAGCATGGGACCGCCACAGGTCAGTTTCAGCAATGGCATGGGCATGGGTATGGGCATGTCGCGACCGAGTCCGCCAGACGACTTCGAGATGGAGATGGAGATGGATATGGACATGGACATGGACGTGCGCGATGGCAGTTCGGCGGGCGGTGGATACGGAGGCCACGATGGGCACCAGTGGAGTAGTAGACCTGGTAGTGCGGCGCAGAGTGTGACGGATGGGTAGATCATTTGCTTTTTCTACACGATAGATGGGGGGTTCGTTTCGTTTCGACTGCGATTTGGTCTGATGATTTATTTGCTCCCTTTTAGCGACTGCGATTTTATGTTTTCATCCTTCTCGGTAGATATGATGGATACGGATGCGCATTTATACTCTTATGATCGGAAGCAGGATCAGACGGAATGGATACGGATCATGGGATATTATGATTGAAAAGGAGCATTTCAACATGGCGATTTAGGCGTCGGGAATTGGAACCGGAATTGGGACGGAGATGATGGAAAATTTAGATGAGAGCATCAGGAGCTTCGCTCTGCTCTGCACAGCACGCGACGAGAAGTTGTTATATATGAAATACGGAAATATGAAATTTAAACATCAAAAAACATCATATGGCGCCATTTTGGTGTGGTTACACGGGGGACGGGCCTTGCGGACTTGGGGTCGTCCATGGGTGGGAGATTTGCGTTAGGTAAGAGTGTGGTTCAACGGGTGTTGGTGCTGGTGATGGTTAGCGGTAGGTATAGCGTGATGGTGGGGGGTGATGACGTTTGTGCGGATTTTGGGGGGGGGTTGGTTGGTTGTAGAGCAGCACCAGGTATGGGATTTTAGAGCCGGGCCAGACGGAGATGGGGAATTTGCAGAGAAAGAATGAAAAAAAAAATATCCATGGCAATAGTGGTTGAATGTAGAGAGTTCACTAATCGATTTTGGTTTACGTTTTTTTGTTGTGCGGTTCTAGGAGCCGGGTTAGAGTTTAGAGAGTTGCAGAGTCTGGAAAGTTGGTTTTTGGAGGTAGGCGGGTAGGAGAGAAGAGGAAGGGGAAGGGGAGGAGAATTGGAATGCGGCGATGAGCTTTTGAGACCCATGATGATTATCTCCTACGTAGATTTGTAGATTGAAGTTGGGTTGGAGTTGGGTTGGGTTGGGTTGGGTTGGAGTTGGTGTTGGGGAGGAGAGAGAAAGCAGGACATGGACATGGCAACGCTCCCGTTGAGCTTTAGGGATTCATTGATGATTTGAGTCCGAGGTTTTGGGTTTGGGGTTTGGGGGGGAGGCGCAGAGAAGAAGGAGAGGGAGCACTAGGTGGGTATTGTTGTTTCGGTTTCTTTTTAGAGTCTTGTGGTTTGTTAGACCTGGAGAATTTTGGGTTGAGTTCGAGTGCTGCGGGTTTGTTTTGGGTAGAAATAGAGGGAAGAGTAGAACAAAAGGAGAGGAGAGGAGAGGAGAGGAGGAGTACGATAAGAGAGTAAATAGACAGAAGAAAGGAGAAAGGGACTTTGGGACGTATATCATCATCGCCTTGGGGATTCATGTGGTATTCTCGTACGCGATTTATTGTTTCGCGTTTATTTTGGAGTTCTGTTTGAGGAGAATAAAAAGAAATAAGAAGAGGACAAAAAGTAGAACATCTTTGCAACGTTCGGTTGTGCTAATAAGTCGTGGGCTATTCTAGAGAATCATACTGAATCTTGTTTTGCATTTCTATACTTTTGTTTCAGTATTGAGAATTTGTTTCAGAATGAACGGGGAAAAAGAAGAAGAGCCCAGGACATTACTTGCCTGTTTCAATGTTTTAGGGATATGGTTTTCTTCACTAATTCCCTTTTTAGGGGGGAAAGTTTCTTGGCTTAGGCGATTCGTAGTTTGAAGAAGAAGGGATGATGTTGATGAATTTAGGAATAGACAAAGCGAAAAACGGAGGGAAAAAAATAGAGGGAAAACAGAGTAGGAGTCAGTTTATGTAAAACATGTTTTCATACCCTCTATCACACCTCTTTCACATCTCGTAATCGTTTTCGCCATGTTTTGGTCTCTAAGTCAGGGGTATGTTGAGAATAATGGGTTGAAGAGGTGAGGCAAGAAGTATAAGTCGACTTGAAGATGAGAGAGAGAGCATGCGCGAAGTTAACAGTATCTTTTTCTCCTATTAATCTAGAGCCTATATAATTTGATTGTATTGATTTTGTAGAGGAAAGACAGCGCATGTGAGCAATATTGTAGAAACCGAAATCAAAAGAGGTTCTAACGTGCCATGGTAAGGTTTTCAGGTCAACATAACGATACAGCTTGTGTCTTTTCATTCTCTCATAGCTGTACACCTCATCGTTTTAGCGTATTGGTTCAGTAGAACAGAAATATAATATGTCAGGAGTGTGCATGGTTCCTTAGGCAAGAAAGCTACAAAGTATAAAGTTGAGCCTCTTAGATTAACTCGAAGGAAAGAAAGGATGAATAGCGTCAGTGCTTTACTCTGCCATCGCTTCAACGGCTATTGGATTTTGGTAAGTTAGTTCTGTAGGATGAAGACCGAGTGTGTGAAGAGTGTGTAAAGAGTGGGCAACAATTGTAGGTAGAAATTTAGTAGAAAGCGGAGGCCAGAGTCATAGTCAGATGGTGACATCTTTTCGAGTAGGATTTGAGAGAGGAGAAGAGAATAACCCAACTCTGTAACACCGCATGAGTATCCTCATCTTTACTTCTCAACTCATTCTTTTCATTAATAATGTGCTTCCCAATTTGATTAACCCCTCTATAAAATACCTTTGTGGAATAATACCCATGGAAAGCTTATCCACTTCTAGCACTGCATTCATTTCGCTTCACATTGAGAGTTTCTTTAAAGAGGAGGTACTCTTCTCACGTCTATGAACTCCTGGGGTGTTACTTTTTATAGAAAAGATAGAGAGAGATTCGAAGGAATTGTTAAGTTAAAAATTGTTGAAGCATCGCGAAACAGCTTTTCTAGATATTACCAAGGGATGAAGAGAATAATACTCTTCTACAAAACTGTATTCTTATGCTTCATTGGCAGTGAAATTCCATCTTTCTTATGGAACGTTTGAGTAACTATTTACGTGTTTGCTTTGTAAATCCTAGTAGCAATTGAAAGAAAAGTAACATCACGATTTGAAGCCTAGGCATACATCTTTTAGACTTTGAGGGTTCAAAGATGGAAGCAAAGAGGTGTGAGAAGAGACGTGCTATGTACAGAAACAAACATCTTATTCTTCTTAAATACCTTTAGTGTCATTGCTGACCTCTGAGTAGTTTTGGCAGAAGTAGGGGGAGGAAGACTATGTTTGTTGGATTTTGGTTTTGGCGGATATTGCTCTACTTAGACTGGTAGAAGAAATACGGGAGCTAGCTTTTGTACCTTTCCTCGGAATGCTAACCCTGGACTGTGTTACCTTATTAGGTTTCGGCTTTTGCGTGCGCCATTATTATCACGGAACCTACTTTTGTAGAGTATGCAGGAGTGTATTTACAAGTGCAGATCTCATGCATCATCACAGATGCTATGATGTCACTTCCTGTCGGACGCACCGTGTCGATGGTATTATTGTATTCGTGTCCCAGCCTATCGTGATTTTCCTTTCTACATCATCAGAAGGCGTGTTGTGATAGTGTGAAAACTGACGTATGATATCTGCCTAGAGTTACAATTGTTAACACTGACGAAAAATGCCATCATATCGTGGTCGAGGTCATCATGATGCACTCATTCGTCTCTCTCTGTGGCACTCGGCGTTTGCAGTGCTACATTAATGAGTCTATGAAATCACATCGATGCCAACTGCAATGCCTCATGTCTAGTTGTTCTCCTCTTTCCTCATCTATTCATCAAGGGATTCAAGTCTCGTGTTGCTTACCATAATCTGAGGCATTTGGATCTTTACCCTCATATCTCTTCCATAACAAAATGATTAAACAACTCCCAGTCACATCGTCGGATGACTCCACATCCTATGCAATCGACATCACTCAGTACGACACTCACGGCCTCTGCTCCAACTATACCCTCCGACGACACAACCACGAATCAATTAGCAACGTAGGCACACATCAAGCCCACGAAGACTGGCAACAACGTATTGGTCGCATCAATCCCTCCCAGTTTGGCGGTGCTAACCCACGAAATGGAAATTTCACAGCTCTCGTACTGCCCCTGATTAAACCGGAGCGTGTGCAACTTACGGCATATGTGTTAGAGTATGCGTTTCTGTATGATAATGTTGTCGAGCTTCAACGAGGGAGAGGCAAAGATAAGAACAATGGGGATTGCAAGCGAAAAGATATACATCTTGGGGATCCAAGATTGGGTATGAAGAAAATGCAAGCGGATATTCTTGATCAGCTTAATGCGATCAACAGTGTGGGAACGCGTCGTGTGGAACGGGTATGGAAGGAAATGGTTGCGACTACAATGCGTGAGCAGGATAAATGTTTTGGTTCTCTGAAAGAATATGTTGATTTTCGGATTGTAGACGCAGGAGCGCTGTGAGTATATATCCAAGCTCTTATATCCTTCGCCTCCAATTCTATTGTTTCAAACAACTTTAGGGATACACCGATCGCTGACAACAGGCAGATTTGTTGAAGCCATGATGCTCTGGGGCATGGACATGGAACTCACACCGGACGAGGACGAGCGACTTGCGCCTATCGTGAAACCATGCTATGCAGCACTCGGATTGGCAAATGATTACTTCTCTTTCGACTGGGAATATGCGGAATTCAAATATCAGACCGCTGCATACATTACTTCATGTTCTTTGAGAGAAGACGCTGACACCTTCACCAACTCCGTTTGGTTGATGATGCGCTGGACAAACACTGATATCGTTGGCGCCAAAGATATAATCAGAGGAGCCACGGCTGAGTATGAGGCCGAGTTCTTGACGCGATGCGATGGTTTCTTGCAAGGTTTGGGCCAGGGAGAAGTCGATGAGAAGTTGAAGATATATTTGAGAGCGTTGCAGTATCAGGTACCCGGAAACATGGTGTGGAGTGTGAACTGTCCGCGTTATCATCCGGCTTTCCGATATGATGCCAATGCTGGGCTGGAAGATATGTTGACGGAGAAGTATCGCGAAGATGCCGGTGAGCCCAGAAATTGTTGTGGATCTCATGGGAGTATTATTCATGGAACATCGAGGAACGTGAATTCGTAGAAGTGCAAAACAGAACCAAATTTGTCCGTATGAAAGACTGAATCTTTTGTTGGGAAGTTCTTTCTCGAGAGTGAAGTGAGAGTGAATGGTGCGCCGGAGTGAATGGCGGGAATTTGACAAATTTCGGTCGCTCAGCTGTTTGATGTTGTCTGGTATAGTTGTCCATTTTGACCTTGGCACACACGAACCTAAGACTCGTAACACTACTCAATTAAATGAAGAAAGGTAAAATATGAAGCTCAATTGAGTAGCCACTGATTGTGCTGTTGCTTCGGCGAGAAGGAATTTCTTATATGGAATTCGCTTCTTCAAACCTTGGAACTTGCTGAATATATATTAATCAAGAAGAATAGACAGGGTTATTGAAGAAGTAAGTCTGGACTGGATGCAGTCTGAGAAAGTCTTAGTTACGCATTTGGTTGTTCAGGAATGAGAGCACGTGGATTACTGTTCACATTACTAATCCCGAGTAGGTATTGAAGCGTTTTTTAATGTTGACACGCGTTCGCTAAACTTCCTAGACTAATCAATGACGTCGGATGCATACTATCTCGCATCTACATACGATTCGTCCTTTTTTTTTCCATGAATTACCCCTCGCTTTTATCTATGTACCGAGCGAGCCTGAGCCGTGATGTCTTAATGCTGACTGAGCCTAGTACAGCCTTCTTCCGCATATCGCGCCACGAAAGAGGTCTAAGAGTTGATGTGTCATCTCAAAGCAGCTGCATCATTGGTCGAAAATTGATAGTTATCATCCGTCCTAAGCGGCTGTTGAGTTGTTATTCATCGGCCAATTCCCCGCTCTCGTACCACCGAGATACGCAGCTCAGTATTGCACTAAAAGTTGGTATCGCCCAGTCGGAGTTCCTCCGCCACCAACATTTTTATACCACGTTCCTACAAAATGCTAGCTGCTCGCTATTTAGCGGATCGGTTGCGAGATTCCTAGTGTACAATCTTCAAATAATCAAATCATTGATCTTGCCATCCCTTGCATCTATCTTTCCTAATTGTGTGCAGAATAAAACACTGCAGTCATGCCAGATATCACTCTAAGCATCAAGACCACGAATCGACCCGATGAGTGGAAGATTGAACAAGGTCTCTCTGGGGCCGAGTTGCCAGTACTTGACATGACTGGCCCTGAGACTAAGGCTCTTCCCCCTCAGGTATTTGGAGAACTTACGAAAGACGAGGCGGCTATCAAGGCTGTGGGAAATCCTAACGAGCTGTTTGTCCGAGAGAGAGAGGGTTGGGTTGGGTAAGTTACTCTTATAGCATTTGTTTGTTCTACAGATACTGAGTTCATTTCCCAGCTATGTAGAGTGGGAAAACTATCCCGAGAAAAAAGCGGCCGCTCACAAAATTCTGACCTCCCAAACATGGCACCCGAACCCCGAATACCAACTTGGTCCAATCCCACCAACTAATCCTGTTCTTCCGGGAACAAATTGGAAGATGTGGCATGATGCGATCGGAGGCGAACTCACCACTGTTGCTGATGACTCGTGGAAAACTGTTCTTGAGGAAAAACACCCCGATATGCTCCATCTGCTACAATTTCCCTACAATGGAGAGCCCCCAAAGCGATTAGTGACCGATAAGGCAATTACGCCCAATTCGTTGCATTTCGTACGAAACCATGGAGGAATACCTATCATCGATAAGGAGCACTATAGTTTCACTCTGGACGGTCTGGTCAAGAACCCGCAGGCATTTACGTTGGACGACATCATGGATGAGTCAAAATATCCTCGGATCGAGAAAGTTGTGACAATACAGTGCTCCGGTACACGACGTATCGAGCAGATTCTAAAGTATCCTGGTCAAGGTGACGAAGTCCCTCAGGCTCCATGGGCAGAGGGTGCCATCGGAACTGCTAAATACGTGGGAATCAGCCTAAAGAAAGTGATCAAAGCATGCGGAGGATTGATCGACGGCGCTGAACATCTCGAGTTCTATGGCGCTGAAACATACTTCAAGGATAACGAGGTCATGAACTATCTTGTCAGCGTACCATGGTCCAAGGTCAAAGCCAACGAAGTCTTACTCGCCTGGGAAATGAACGGAGACGTTTTGCCAAGAATACATGGCTATCCTCTTCGTGTAGTTGTCTTAGGCTACATTGGCGCCAGGAGCGTGAAGTGGCTGTATCGAATTAAAGCCATCAAGAACCCAAGTAGGGCACCCGTCCAGAGCAAAGAATATCTCTACTTTCCGCAGCAAGTGGGCAAACACAACCTGAGAATGACGGACGGTATTCAGATCCAAGAAATGCCTGTCAGCTCTGCCATCATGTCACCATGGACCAAACAAGTCGTCATTCACAATGGGAAGATTCACTGCAAAGGCTGGGCCTACTCTGGTGGTGGACGATGGCCAGAGCGTGTTGAACTCTCCATGGACGGCGGTTTCAATTGGTACACTGTACCACTGGAAAATCTGTCCGAGAAGCGGAAGTGGAGCTGGCGCACTTGGGAATACGATCTACCATGCGATGTAGAGGGTTGGGTTGAGATCGTTGTTCGTTGCTGGGATAACTCGCTCAACACTCAGCCTTCTGAAGTCAGAACGTCATGGAATTGGGGTCTTCATGTCACTAGTTCGTGTCATCGCATCTCAGTGTACAGTGTCAATAAAACCAGGGCGCTCACAAAGGCACGACTTGATGAGTTTGAAAAGAGGGGAATTCCGTTTGGCCCGATCACGGTACCTCTTGTCTTCCCATCTCAGAGCTGGGAGGATTATGAAGAATTCTGGGCGAAGCATGACCCTCGTGATGCGAGGGAGTAGTTTAGGTTTTACGGATACATAGGTCCGGTTATGACGTTTTATTTCATAATTACTTTCAATGAATCCATTACACTATTGAAAGGAGCAAAGTCTATCGAGGATCGCCTGAATTGATTTGAACAATAATTTTGACCTCACACTAGGATCAACATTTTTCATGTGAATCATTGCTTTTGGGCGACCAACTTCACATACAATGTTCAGTACAAGATTTTAGTAGTGTGGGAAATATCTTGGAGCAAAAGTGTATCGAGCTACATCGAGCTACAGCAGAACAAGCCTTCAAACCTGACTAAAACGAACGTGGAGTGTGAGGATGTGGCAAATTAAGGAGATCTCCAGTATACTAAGGTACTAGGGGGCACTAGGGCTATATTATATAGAGTAAACAGGCTATTCTACATATATGTAGCTTTATAAGATAGGTAATCAATGCAAGTGACGTATATGTTCACATAGAGACGCACACCATCACATACGTATCCGGCACGACGGCTTTAGACAAGATTTTCCAACCACAGAGTCTACACATTGGCTTTCGTGTCCAACATTTTAGTTATTCATAGAGGGTTCAGCAGATTCCTTCTCCATGTGATTCTTCAAATTTTAGGAAGGAAAGAACATATGGGATCGATTCCGAGTCTTGGAGTCACTCTTTTCTTTTTACAGGTAACAATGACATTGTAAAGACCGAGTTGATCCAAGACCTCATCTGGCAAGACAAACCACATTCATGGCCGTCCATATCTTTTCAAGTGCAGACGACAAGGAAATGCGCGACCTCTCCATACGTTTTTATCGCATAAAAGGTCAAGCGGTCAGACCAATGTATTTATTCATCTGCAGTTTCTTTTGGTCAACTCAGTATCAGCGAGTGTGAAATGGTGAAGTCTTCTTGTCATTACACTTCAGGATTCCAAATAAAAGGCCATGCCACATTGACCTTAGGCATCATAAACCTTGCGCACTTTTCGATTTCAGTCTTGGCCAGCAAAGCTGCGAACATGTCTAGGCACATGTTTATACAAGCAGGTATTGATAGTGCGTTTTAGTTTCTGGCTCAGAATCCACATTATCCCCTCTTCGTAATTCGCTCTTGGTTTTATACTTATATGCTTCGATGTTCCCTCCACTTTGGCAAGCAAAGTTTGAATGTTTGTTGGGGACAACAAATTGTGTCGATAGAGGATATTGGGTTGGGGTATTAGTACTTCAATCCAGATTGCACATCATACGTTTGGTTTAAAGCACCCTTAGTTTTTGTTTTACATGCTTCAGTGTTTTGTTCTACCTTGGCAAGTTTAGATCGGGATTCAAGTATAAAAGGCACAAAATGTCTTTGGGAATGAGTTAAATTGTAATTTGGTTCTCAAATTCGGAGCCCCGATCATACAAATTCGTGAAGAAGCTCTTAATTTCAACTTTGAAAATGGCAGTGTGTTGCTCCGCATAAGCACCTTAGAACAAGCGTTTAGTCAAGACAGCATAGGCACGGACGTTTCGGATTTAGTAATCCAGTCCGAAAAGAAGGCCATGAAAATTCCAGTAGGGATCTTTAGATTCGATTAGAGTGCTTTGGCGTGTGATATATACGTTACTGCAATTTTTCGAGATATTTCCCTAAGAAAATATCAAATACCTTGACAGAGTTTTCGGTAAGTAGGCTTTACATCTCTGTTCCAGGAACAAGACCATGAATCTCCTTCCAGGTTCTCTTAGCTGTAACTTCGAATGTTTTGATGTGTTACTTCATATAAGACGCCTTTCCGGGCTTTTCTTTCCGATCAGACAAAATCGCATCTTTCAGGATTTGATTTAGATTAGGATTTAAGTTTGTTGTTCCGGCCCAGGAACAAGACCATGAAATTCCCAATGGTACTGTTTTGGTATTGATCGAAATAATCTAGTGTGTTCTACATCGAAAATTCCTTAGTCGCCTCGTTCTCCCAAAATCCTTTTTAGAGTTTAATTGCGTTGTCAACCTGGCTGTAGTTCTCCGAGCCGGATCCACCACACATCGTCAGGGTCTGGAACCTTTTTTTAGTAGAGCCAAGGGCGGAGTGTACTGTGTGTGTGAAGAGAATGCCCATAGCTAGAGACAGAAATGATTATGTGTCCATTCTCTGACCGCTAACGCACTGGTCCCAAGCATGGGCATAGATGTAACCTCTTTCAAAGGAAAACACATATTGCTGAAATCGGTGAGATGGGATTCCGATATTGCGTTGTTCTCGGTGTTTTTTTTAAAGCGACACAAAGTGCCAACTATAGAATTTATGACTAGAACAGAATCTTTTAATTAAGTCAAGTCCAACATAGTTTTTTTGTACGAGTTTTTAGAGGCGCAATGAGATACGTGTAGTGTGTGAAGAAAGAACCTCGACTCTGGAAAGAATGGCGTGGTTTATATACACGACTTTCCATCCCATCTCATCTCCCCTCCTCCACCCGCCCTGCCTCAAACCATTCTTACCCTACTTTCTCCCCTCACATCCAGGTTAACTGAAAAGCGCGTGTACCAAAGAAGAAGGCGCGAGGCGTAGCCTGATAGATACGAAATATGCTTCATCCCCTGAGCGATTAGAGCGCATTGGAAAGACGTGAGGTAGTCGTAGCGAACAAAATTGCTGTGCGCCTCCTTCATGTTCTGATTTATGGGTCAGAAATAGGGACCGAGACTGTATCCCTGGCCCCGGGTGTACAACGTAGGTAGTAAATAATTCGCAGGTTAGAAAAGTGAGGGTAGGTATACAGAAGTAACCTGGGAGAATACCATCCATCTCGACGGCGACAGAAGAAATTGATGTTCAACTAGGATTTGGGGTATGAGCAAAGGGATTGGTATCTTAACTTGTTTTTTTGCAACGTTAATATCAGAACGGAGAAGCCGGATACTTTTCGAAATCACAATTCCATTCTATCCACTCTTATATCACGACCATCCCTCTCTCTATTCAGACCAGATCAACCGTTCACATCCCTTATCACACTAAACAACTCCTAAGCATTGAATTTCCATCTGGGATGCGTATCTCCCAGCTTCAAATCCTCCTCACTATCATGAAAATCTCCCGTCTCAGGATGCGCCGCCAAATACTCCTCCTTCTGCCTATTTTCCTTCGTCAGAATCCACCACAACGTGCTGACAACAAAAATATTCGCGACCAGATACCCAAGCGCAAAGCTATGTCCCAATAGATACCGTGGCGCCGTCTTCGGCCTGTAGAGCTGCGTTCCCAGCACGGCACCCAGATTGCCGATGGAGATTTGGGCCGCGTTGGCGGTGGCCCGTTTTGTCTGCCCGGATACGTTGATAGCGGGCCAAGAGAGGACGAGGGCGACGGACGGGTAGATGCCGATTGCGGCAAAGAAGGTGCCGAGGTAGGAGACGCCGGGGCGGCGGGAGGGGCGCTCGTTGGTGAGAAGGATGATGTAGCCGATTATGGCAAGGGAGGAGGTGATGATGATGAAGAGAGCGCGTCGGGCGTAGCGTTCAGAGAGGACGGCCCAGAATACGGTGAAGATAGTGGCGACAGCGTAGGGGGGAATGGTGAGGAGTTGGGATTGTGCAGATGTGTAGCCCATATCGCGGATGATGGTGGGCTGGGTGAATGTTAGTGATGTATAGAATATAGGCGAGGAAGTTAATTACCAGAAAAAGGGAGAGGGTGTAGAGAGGCAGACTCATGGTGTGGAATCCCAAACCATAGAGCCAGACTTTGATGTCTTTGCATGCAACCCAAACATCAGCCCAGAGAAATTCTTCGTGATTAGTGGCATCGCTGTCGGCCTTGAGTCGGTTCTGGATAAACGAGCGCTCATCTTTGGATAGCCAGGAGACGGTTTCTGGGTAGTTAGAAATGAAGGCGTAGGCAATGATGGCAATGATAATGGTGAGGAGACCTTCCTATCGAATTATTAGTTGGGGAAAACTTGCTCTTGATCATACATTTCCACTCACAAGAATGAAAATCCATCTCCATCCTGCATAACCACCAACATTGCGCATATGAGCAATTCCCCATGCGAGAATGCCACCGAAAGCGCCAGCCAAAGACGCGCAGCTGAAGAATAACGAGATGCGATATTGGCGTTCATTTCTCTTGTACCACATACTGAGATAATAAACTACACCGGGAAAAAGACCGGATTCCGTCACACCCAAGCTATTACGCTGTTAGGATTGTACCTCAAAATAATACAGGAATTGTTCGAACTTACAAAAACCGCACGATGAAGAACCCGGTCAAATTCTGCACAACACCCATGAGCGTCGCCACAATCCCCCAGGCCAGTGTCAATGTCGGGAGCCAGAACTTGGGAGTCGTCCTTTTCAGAATGATATTACACGGGATTTCAAAAATCACATAACCGATAAAATACAGCGTGAGACCGGTAAGGTATTGATTTCCCGTCATACGCAGATCGGTAGTAAGGCCTTCGATACGCGCATTGGCAACTGTAACACAACCATTAGCACAGCCCTTGCATTCCATATAAAAACTACAACAGGAACTAGGAGAAAGGATGAGAAAAACATACCATTGCTCCGGTCCAAGAAGGACAACAAATAAAGAATCGACACCGCAGGCAAGAGCCTCAAGTCCAGCTTCCTAAGTAGACTCTTCTCATTCACAGTTGTCGCCGTCTCGAGCTCCGAATCCGAACCGGGCCTTTCAGCCTCGATTTCGCGTTTCTCGTCTGCCATGCCAAATGTGCGTCAACTCTTACAATACCAATCAATTCTTGACAACAGATTTAAAAGGACGAGATCGTACAATCCCACCTCCGCTCCTGAATCCCCCATGCATCGTATTTATACCTTCTACCTCCCAATGACACAATCCCCTCCCCGGCGCCCTCAGCAACACCCCCGAACCTCTAATCACGTCTCCCCAGCGCCTACAAAATCTCTAATTGGTTCTTCTTTGTCTCCAGCTCCGAGGACACAGCGCAATACATGTCGTCAGATCACAAAAACCGTCTTCGTCACTGGCACCGGTAGAGAAAGACGCATGTTTGGTACAGGAACGCAACATCCCGGGGTACAATGTCGTGATTGCGGATCTGCATTGGCGGCGTCGCGCTAGGGATGAGCGAGATGTAATGTTCCGTTGCGCTTTGTTGGGGCCTTTAACGGGCGTTTCTTGGAGGTGGGAAGGGATTGGATCGGTGGTAGAGAGGGTGGTGGACCGGTCGAGTTGTACAATTTTTGTGGAGGGGGTTGGGGCGTCGAATTGTGCTAAGAGGCATCGAATTTGTGCTAAGAGGGCTTGGTGAGGGACGAGAAGCGGTTGAGGCGTGGGGGAGGGAAGCTTGAGGTGCGGAAGGGTGGAGGCGGGTCTGGTGGGGTTAGGGGGCACGGGCCTTGTGCGTTAAACTGACGACGGGTATGGGGATCGGAGGGGGATGTATCGAGTGCTATGCATAGTAGGGACGACCATGATTTGGAGAACTTATATAGAAGAACAGAGCTATCAGATTAGTTGTGAGATATTTCCCATTGGAGCTGCGGAAATTTGTCGAGTTTGTGCATACTTTTTTGGCAGGACGAACCACGTCTCGACGCCACGGAGAGAGAGCCTGGGGGAGATTGGAACGCCCGTTACCTAAGAGGTTCGTAATTATTCCAATACGTTCATGTTACTTCATCCGCAGATGACGTGATATGGTTGGCTTGGTATCAAGACATTTGCTTGGATCAAAGTTTCATTTCTCCGGGGACGAAAGGAAAGGTAGAGAAGGAAAGAAACAGGGTCGGTCTTATGCTGTCATTTTGGTATTGGGCCTAGTAGTATGAGAAATGTGAGTTCAGGTCCCTTCGTTGCTTCTTTGAGTGTGACAAATAAGAATTCCCTACTCAGTATCTCCAGCTTTTGACATCAAAAGTCAAATTCACGCGAAGCCCCATATTCACATTCCCATTCATATCGCAATCGAAAGGCACAGGCGCCATCAAGGAAATCCTTTTATTCCAACCAGCTCACACCGGCATATAGCAGCCCAAACGACAGCTCGACAAAAATGCCAGCCAGTCCGTTTAAACGCATCCACACACTTAGCTGCCGAGAAAAGAAAAGCCCCGCCAACGCCGAACCATGAGGTCGCATGCCAGTATTGCCGGTAGACTGATGGAGGAGATATCATTAAGCACTCGGAATAACTCTGTTCGATTTCATCCAGCGATGCAAGCCGTGAATACTGAAGGAAGAGTGCAGTGACGAAGAACCCCGTCAAGAAGTACCAAGTTTATGCAGGATAGAAAAGAAGCACCGATCAACCATGTATCCTACTCACCGTTAGCTAACAGAAATTCCTCTCCTAGAACGAGAAAGAGGGAGAAACATACCTCTCTGCCAGCCCCATTATCAGCCTTTCTAGACAAACTCTGGAACCAAAGACTCGGAAGCAGCATCAGGAAGTTCAGTCTCCGTCTCTACGCCCACAGACTCGCGCTCATCATCGGCCTGATTGTTAATATCCTCCTTAACCGTAGCTTCCACAGCCCATTAGCAAACACTCAATCACCACCAACTCACACCTTTCACTTACTCTTGGCCTGCTCCTCCTTCTTCGCCGGAGTTCGACTCTTCTTCTTTGGTGAACCCCCCTCATCGCCATCCTGCTTCTTCGCCTTGCGCTTTGCAGGTGTCTTCTTCGGCGTCTCGACATCATCCCCTTCGCTGCCATCGCCGTTGGTCTTAGTGGTCGTAACGTTCTTTTTGCCTTTAGCACGGGACTTCTTGGGGGTCGCGGGTGCGTCGGTGTTGTCGGCGCCGGCCATGAGTTTGGCTTTGATTTTAGCCCAGGCGTTAGAGGCGGAGCGGGGGTTGCTCATCCCGGCTTTGGCGGCGAGTTTCTCGTAGTCGATCTGTGGGACATGTCAGTAGAACATCCTTCATGTTGCGATATCGTGAGTAACGATGTCGCGAGTAAGAAGATTGATATGAGAGAATGTGCAAGCTGGTAGTAGGCAAGCAGCGACAAGGCGCTTCACTTACCTCTGGAGGACCAGATTTGAGAGATTGCATGGCGAAACCGAGGAGTAAGAGCTCGCGCTCAGTGAACTGAGGAGCGGGGGAAGTAGTGA
The DNA here is from genome assembly GCA_020744415.1 of Dendryphion nanum. NCBI lineage: Eukaryota > Fungi > Ascomycota > Dothideomycetes > Pleosporales > Torulaceae > Dendryphion > Dendryphion nanum. The sequence goes on from JAGMWT010000008.1 coordinate 238,418, forward strand.
TATCGGACATCGTGTTGCGGTGTTGGTGTGTGTTGATGTTGTGCGATGATAGTAAGTGAAGAGAGGAAAATGAGGAAAATGAGGAGGTTTAAAAGAGAAAGGAAATCCAGGATGCAGGTAGAGAAGTTAAACGAAGGATTGGTTCAAAGCAAGCGGTGAAGTTGCAAATGGCGGTAGTCGTGTTGTGTATGTTGTTTTAGTCTTCCTTTATGCTCTACGCGACTCTCGGTAAGTGGCGGTTGGAAAGTCATCAAACATCATGATCCGTGGACCGCGAGGAAGGTATAAGAAATAGCGACGTGTTGACACCTGAAATCCTCATACGTGCAGTATTAGACTGACCGTCTGTCTATGGTAACATATTCGAGCGCGTTGCCTTCGCCCCCGGCACTTGACCGAAAGTGTTTAACAGGTCATCGATGGGTCTGTCGTGGTATTCATATAAAACGTCTAATGACTACTCGATCTTCGTGTTCTCAGGATGAATGTGAGATTTGTCGATATGGGCCGTATCAATCGTGCAGTTCAATGTTCCGTAAACCAATCCGGTAAGTCTGATCTTGCTTCAACTGTCCTGTACACCAAACTCTCCATTACTACAGCGCTGTATCGAGCTTCAGGAAATTCATGGAATGAATATTGTAACGGCGTCGAAATTCAGTCAATAAAGGATGAGCAAACCAAAGAATGCGACGACCTTGAAAGAAAATAGAAAGAGATACCACTGATCAGATGAGCAAGTTAGAGGGAAATATCATAACGTTACCTGATCCGTGTCATAGAAAGACATAAAATACCAACACAGCCTCAGAATTTCGCATCTAGCATCTCCATTCTTCACTCCCTATCTCAAATTCGCCTGTCCAGCCCAGCCCAGCCTCAGTACACATACCTCCACTCCCGATTCTCCCGATCCGTCAACCCACTCCAAGCCTCATTACCTCCCTCCCTCTCCCCCATTCCCCCATCACCATCACCAAAACTCTTCCTCCTTCTCCCGTTCTCCCAAACATACCACAACACCAGCCCCCCCATCAATACCGCCGTACTCCCCTGTGTCACAAGTGCCACAATCTTCGCCGGCAAATACCCCGGGGCATCTTTTGCCTGAAAACTCTGCGGCCCAATCACGTTTCCAATACCAAAACTCACCGCCACAAGGTTATTCACAAAGCTCCTCTTCGTATGTCCTGCTACATTCACGCTCACATAATGATATAACATCGGTAGACAAGCCGTGATCGCGTTGATGAGCCAGATGCCGATCAGGAAGGCCGATTTCGGGGAAGTGGGGGGTAGGAAGGAGATTAGGGCTGAGCCAAGGGCGGCGATGAGGGCTGGGATGGAAATCCAGAGCCAGCGGTGATGTTTGGGGGTTACACGGGTTAGGTAGCCAGCGGCGAGGACGGAGATGAGAGATATGGCGCCGGAGGGAGTGTTGAGGAGAGCGGCGGATTTGGGGGAATAGCCCATGTTTCTTATGAGGGTGGAAGAATAGGTGGTTACTATGCCCGAGGAACTGGAGAACTGTCTCACTCGTCAGTGTCCGATATCTTAGTGTATCTTGAGGGAAGGGAGTGAGGCATTACGCAAATAGTGGCGATGCTAAAAAGCCAGACTTGTGGATCTCGGATTGCTTCCCAGATCTCGCTGTTCTTGAATTTCTGGTTCCGGATCCCCGTTTGATTGGTCGATATATGTTTGAGCAGGCTGACCTTCTCAGTCTCTGATAGAAACGCGCATTGCATGGGCGTGTCCGGCACGAATAGGGCGACGAAGATGCCAACGAAGACCGTCAGGATTCCAAAGACTAGAAACATGGTTCGCCAGCCGCTGAGCGCGCCGTTGGTCATGTGCTGAAATCCGAACGAGATGAATCCACCTAGAGTCTGAGCGGCGGCGTTGCCTACGAACCAATATGCATAGCGTGGTGCAGCTTCAGATTTAGTGTACCATTGTGATGCAATTGTGTTGCTGGATGGGAGGGTCGTGGCTTCAAAGATTCCGAGGAAGATTCGGGAGATGAGCAGGGTGGTGAAATTCGTTGTTGCGGCAGTACAAGCTGTTGCGATCCCCCATAATATGATGTTTAGGGCTAGCCATTTTGCGGCTGGGATGCGTTGGAGAAGATAGACTAGTTGTATTAGACTGGCCTTTGGAGAATTGGACGAGAAAGCAAGGATTACTATTAGGGATTTCAGCGATGATGTATGCGACAAAGAAAGCAGTCGCCACGTTGGTGAAGTCGTTTCCATGAAGACGGAGGTCTTTTGGCAAGCCCATAACTGCTGCATACTAGTTGGGACAGTCAGATACCATACAGTACCTGCACGAAAGGACTTACATTCAAAGCGAATTTGTCCAGATTTTGCACTAGATAGCAACAAGCCAAAGCAGGAGGAATCCTCCAGTCGACCTTTCTGCGTATCGCACGCAGGGATGCCTCGTCACTAATCGCCTCTTCGCTGTGCGCATCAAGAAATACTAAAGCCTCGTCTCGTGCACTTGATCGCTCAGATTGAGATGGGGATGCATGAACAGAGATGATATCAGCTTCTGGCTTTGTTGATGACATTTTACTTTTAGAGCGAGAGCGGGACTGCTGTACACAAAGGAACAGAATGTTACCAATGTCAATGCCACTAAGAGAGGGTTTATGTATTTCGGATTCTTGGTACGACCCAAATGCAAACTCTACCTGTCGGTGAAAAGTATTCCGAATATGTGTTGGCAATATTGGTCGAGAACTCTAGTTTGTGTTGTCTCAGCCTGGTTGTGACCAGTTACGGTGAACTGCCCTGCATCCGGGTACGATGATTTATCGGCTAAAAAATTATCGGCATCAGGACGTGATCCGAATGGTCGGCATTGGAGATTCCATGTACCACAGCATATGAGACGATTTGACTGCGTCAGTGATCTTATCGGTAAGTACGGTTTGGATTCCGAGTCGTATTCTCCGTTCAAACTTGACTAGTGGATAAGTTTTTTTTGGAGGCTTGCGATTTTCGCTCCACCCTCAACATTTGTAAACATAAGCTGTCAAAGCATGCGGCTTGAACAGCTAGACATGATACTCCAGCGACAACATGCCGTGGGTTAGTAACATCATTCACAACGTAAATTCTTCAATAGGCTGTGGAATCCCCACAACGTACTCATGGACCACCCGGACACAGGTATGGAGTTGTTCATGAATTTAGTTCTCTAAGTCGCGTCGCCGCCGGCCAGTTACGTTCGATCACCTGCCGATGCTACTGATCATCTCCCTCTGTGTGGCCCGATCCCTGTTCGTCTGACTGAGGGGCGGGATACCTATGAATTCCGTCAGCGAGAATTTCTGACCGCGTTTCTTTCTGATCTCCATACTTCTCAGGTCACCCACGACGTCCTTGGCCTTGCCGAAGTAAACCTCTTGTAACAAGTTTCGCATTTTGAGCTCCATATCTTCAACCATTTTGCCAATGTTAGCGACGTGAGAGGTATCGTCTTCCACCGCCATGTCCTGCTCAACTTGGCGCACCATGTTGCCAGAAAGATCAAGGCCGCCGAGGGCGTCCGAATCGGTTCCTAGAGAGAGGATCACGGTGGAGGTGAGCTTATAGTGGGCGGTGCGGGCACGGTCCTGAGCGTCGAATACGTGGATGCTGTCCCAAGTGCCAGAGCTTTTGGGAGAAGGGGAAACAGCTTGCGTGATGTTAGTGTGGCTCTGGAAAAAAAGTATGCAGTGACATACATTTCTTGAGCAAAACACAGCCTGCGAAACCATCGTCCATGTCCCACAAGTAAACACTTGATATGCCACCTTCAAAGTACCTGTGGGATGTCAGCCGTCTCTCATCCGTCATGACAATCTCCGCAAGCCAACACAGCCATCTTATCTACTCACAACTCCCGGTATACATCGAATGCCTCGTTGGCCTTAATCTCCATCTTCCTTATGCGGTCACTCGGTGTGACACCCTCCCCCTCATCCACGGGTGGCTCGAATTCGTTACTCCATGGACTCCGCCAGCTGTCGCCATCGCGGTTGTAATCGCAGCATAGAAAGTCCCGTTTTGTCTTGGAACATTTCTTGACGGCGAGGGGAATGTCTACCGACTCGAGCAGGTCTTCGGTGAGGTCGGGGTTGAGGCTGATGAGGTGGTCGACATTGGTCTTAACGTCCTTAGGGTTAAGGCGGCGGAGCAGGTCGCTGGGCAGGGTGATTAGTTTCAATGAACACTATAACAAATGAAAGAATCAAATTGATCTTACAGTGCGCTATCTATGGGATCCGCCATGGTGCCGATGAAGTGTTGGGTGACAAGCTGGTAGGATCCACGGTCTGAGACACGGAGAGCTGGTGATGCTGCACGGCCATGCCCCTCCAACAGGGTCGTGAACGCCAAAGGGCTGGGTCCGTGCGTTTGTGGATTGGCCATTTCCATATCGAGCTGCATTCACCGTGCTTGAGTTGCAACAGGCTAAGATGCGACAATGAAGAAAGGTGAAAAGACTGCAAAAAAGAGAGGCATTTTGTGTGAAGAGAAAGATGGAGGCGATGATCAAAGAGGCGCGATGGAAAAATTGTTTATTCGCGACTTCCTTCACTTGCTTGCCTGGACTTCACCATCGCAGCTGCCATTTGGGTTGTTGAACCCTCACCCGTTCCGGCCAATCATATCGCCCCGCGCTAGCGTCACTCAAAGCGCAGACCTCACCTTTCATCAACAGCTCTCCGTCATTCATCTCTCCTTCATCTATTCACTCTTCCAACACAACACCCGACGCGATCTTCTCGGGCGACACGCGATCATGCAGACACTCACCTCTGCTGCCTCTATCACCAAGCGAAAGCAAGCATGCAGCAGCTGCAGGCACCGCAAGAAGCGTTGTGATGTGAGCTGAATCACTGACTAATGTACCTAGCTCAACATACTGATTACATCGTAGGGAGAAAGACCAACATGCTCATTATGCCGCAAATGGGGGATCCAGTGCGAGTATGCTGTCCCTGCTGCAAATAAATCAGCAGAGCAGTCGGAGATTCCTTCTTTTCCTCGCCCGTTCTTCGACGCCCAGGCTGCTCTTCCCTTTAATCTGGTGCAGATGCAAGATGCGATGCTAAACTTTTTACCGTTCCCGGACAACAACAACAACAACATCGACTCTTCCTCACTTGCCATAGACCCAACCCTTGAACAAGCGACTGGATATCCTACTCCAAGCTCTGAACAGCCAATCGACGGCACAGTCAATATCGATGATAGTTTCTCCATAGATAGCGGACTTCCTTCCGATACTGTCCTTATCGAGCTCATCAACATTTTCTTTGATCACTCATCTACGCATTTCCCTTGTTTCCATAAACAGAACCTAATACGACAAGTTCAGAATCACCAGATGCAAACTGCATCTCCCATTGTCCTGCGCGCAATTTGCATAACAGCAGCAAGGCATCATTCAGATCCTGAGATTCGTGCTCGTCGAAACGATTGGTTCAGTACAGCCAGGCTCGAATACGAGCTGTCTCCTCGGATTCCCATCCAACCAGTGCGGACGTTGCAGGCTGCGGCCTTGTTGCTCACCTACGCTTATACAATCGGCGACTTTTCATTTGCCTGGTTGGTTTTAGGCAAGGCCTGGAGGCAGATGTGCGCACTTGGTTTCAATCGTCTCGACTCAGAACAAGGTAGTGCCAGTACCTTTGACCTGCCGGAACACCATCCCGATACTCTGTTAGAAACGGAGGAACTTCGACGAACTCTTTGGTTACTGTTCATAATTGATCGAAGCCATACATGGCCTACCGGCTGGCCACATGCTATCGACGAACGGCAATTCAAAGTCGACATTCCCATCGCCGACGAATATTTCCAGGCCATGTCGCTCCATGTATGTTAGATATTGAATCGAGATACTGACACTGACTTGCTGTAGACTATCGACAGTATCCAATCTCCAACGCCGTTTACTCGTCATCTCAATAAACTTATATCTTCCTCACACATACCTACCGAGTCTGTCAATATGTTTCATTACTTAGTTGTCGCTCACGTGATCCTCGGCCGAATCACCGAACAGATCCATTCACCCCATAACTCGCCTGACTCTCCTGAGTATGCTCAAGAATGTAATGACCTAGATTCATGCATTGTAAAATTCCGTCTCAGCATCCCTCGCGTCGCCACTTCCGCTTTAGAATCATCGCCCGAGCATCGAGAACAAGCAATTTGGCTCAACACATCACTGAATTTGATGGCAATGCTTCTGAATTATCGATGTACTAAACTAGGCGACCAGGAGGAATCTCCCGAGCAATTCTTTCGCGTTATTGTTGCTGCTAGGAATACAGCCCAAATGCTAAAAGATGCATCCCGCATCTCGGTCGACTTCCTTCTTTCCCCACATATTGCCTCGGCTTTTTACATCGCTGCCTGTGTGCTGGTAGTACAGTGGCGAATGACGGGCGAGGACAGCTTCAAAGAAGATGCTGACTTATTCACATTACTCTTCGATCGATTCAACGATGTCTTTGAATTTATTGGGTTAAAATTCAGACTTGCACTAGACCATGACATGGAAAGAACGATGGATAGTATTCATGAATTAAGAGAAAAAGGATTCAAAGGTCTAATGAGCGATTGTTCCAAATGGCGACATGTGCAACAGACAGTCGCTCAAAAGGGAATATACATAACATGAATACCGTTTGACTCGACCATTACTAACATATCATTTCAACATCCTACCGCCGTTGGAACTTGCAATTACGCCAGTCACGAATTGGTCCTTCATAAACCAGCCGTATGCTTCAGCGAGGTCCTCAGGTCGCCCGAACGCGCCCGTCAACCAGCCGTTTTTCATGTTCTCCAAGACCTCCGGACTGCTGGACTTGAAGACAGCGTCTAACAATTCAGTCTGGACCGCGCCTGGCTCCACCAAGTTCACACGAATCGGACTCAGGTCTACTGCGAGTCCGCGCGATAGTGCCTCGACGGCACCTCCTTGACCTGCTCGGATACTCCATCCGGGCATCGGTTTCTGTGTGTTTGTACCTCCGGTAAGGGATATGGATGTTGCGTTGCTGACTGGCATGTATTTTCCTGGATTCTTTACGAGCGATTTTGCAATGAGCAGAGGTACCAAGTAGCGGACCTTAAAACCATGCATGGCGGTTTCCGCAGTCATCGTTTCGATCACAGTTGACGCTGAGAAGGTATCGCCAGCCGTAAATGCGATATGATCGATTTTGTTATCTCCATGTTGTGTCACGCTGTCGAAGTACGTCTCTAAAGCCCCGGCCTCGAGTTTCTCAATTTCTAACAGGTCTAGTGCATGTCCAGTGATCTTGTTTGCGGGTACATCTGGGTACAAGCTGCGTAATAGAGCGACCTTTTCGTCGACTTTCGGCTGCTTGGAGCCTGAGATGATGACGTTTGCGCCGTTGGAGATAGCCATGGAGGCGACTCCGAAACCGATGCCTGAGGTTCCGCCGAAGACGAGGACGCGTGCATTTGAAAGACGATTGTGGTGGGCCATGGTAAATTAGCGCAAAAACAATAAGATTAAGCGTGTTGTTGCTATGGATATACGTATCAAGAACGGAGGTTCCGCTGAAAAGATTGCGATACTGATAACTTTTTCCTACCTTCGACCCGCACTCTTATATACCTTTCAATCCCATGTTTCCGTAGGTTAGAGTCGCTAGGCGGCCCGCTCGTCACCACTGTCGCTGTTCCGCACTCTCAAACACCCTACAGCATTTTTGGTCTACGAGCTCAAATGCCCGCTTTGTTCCCGCTCCTAGTTCAAATGTAGACATGTAAATGTTATAGCGAGAGGTGTAACGGGCGGAGGCTGGCGGCGGAGCGGTGACACTAATGCATGAGCGGAGCGGAGAGGTACGGCGAGCTGAAATGGCAAGACGTGCAAATTTTGTCACGTGATGGAGCCGAAACTAATGTATCGTTGCATTCGTTTCTAGAGCAATCACGATGACGATGGACAACATGTTCATACAAGAATTGAGGTGAGTTTTCCCTGTTCCTCCAGGCAATGCATGACAATCAAGATTTAAATCAGCCTTGCCAGGCATCGACAAACCAGCCTCAAAAGGCAGAGGCCGCTATCCAGAACGGGGTAGCAATGCAAATGTACATCAAACCCAATTCCGTGCACGTAACTTTGCAGGTAAAGAAGTACATTTCTACAACAAGACTCCTGAGTTGTAAAGCAGGAAATGTACAAGTGGGAGTATGTTTGAGATATGGATACGGAAACCATGCTGATATTAAATCAAGTCGTCACGAATGGACTCCTTGGTGAGCAGTTAGAGGAACCACCCATAAGTATATGAAAGTTATCGTAAGTTGTTTGCTCATAGTCTTATACAAAGTAACACAACGTCTTGAAAATAGAGTATATTACCTGTTATCTCCATCAATAAGGTTGATTGCTGCAGTAAACGCGCCGTGCCGTAGCTTCGCCTCAAAGCTTGGCAGTAATGGCTACCGACAGTATGGGCTTTGCGCGCCACCTGTACAGTAAATAAAGCCATTTCCGTCTATAACTGATAGCTAGCCGCCCCAGCCTTTCCCCTCTACCTCAATTTCCACCCATCTCCATCTCCCTGCAAACTGTCGCCATGTCTTCACTCAGCCTTGAGGAGACACTTTATCTCATCCACCATATAGTATTGCCTCCGCAGCTACCACAGAAGAACGACTGGAAGGTGGAATGTGAGAACGCTTTGCTCGAAACGACAGAAGAAGCCCTCCGGACATTCAGCGACACTATCCGTACTGAGCAATCACAAATAGCTAGGTATGCAGCCTGATCTCGTACTGTTTGAATGATCCTCATCAAAGACATTTGAGCGTATCTCGAATATCAAATAATACTGGTGCACTTGCTAAATATTTTTGTCACTTTATAGTCAAATAGACATCGTAGTGTCCACAGTCTGTAACTTACGAAGCGTTCGCAATGACTCCGGATTCCTTAGCGACTCCCAGCTGGCGAACTTACTCCATACCCTTACCTCCAGTGAAACGTTCAAAGCTATACCCATTGAGATAAAGGAACAGAATGCCGCAGTAGTCATTAGCACACAAGGGGTCGGAGCCGATGTCGTCTTCGAAATTTTCGAACTGTCACCTCCGAACGAGACCGTAATGATGACGAAAGGTCGACTCAAGCGCTCCTTTCCGACTCATGCTTATGCTATTTCTCCCCAAAGACTCCAGGAAGAAGGTCTGATCGAGTCACTCGCACAAACTCTTGCGAGAATGAGCTGTGAAGCAGCCCCAGGCTTCCAGCCTCAGACCCGCAAGAACAAGGAAGACCACGATGAGACTCGCGATACCACACACCCTGGCTTGATAACTGATTTCTTCATAAATATTATCTCCGTTATTGGCCAGCCGACTGATGTTCAAGGCGTCTGGAAGAGCACTCGCGAAGACGTTATATGGGAGAACGCTTTGTTACCATGGAGGAGATCTCCATTGTGGCTCCTTGTTCGTGCAACTATGCAGATTCAGTTCGCTCGCATCTCATCCGCGGAATTGTACAAAGCTGCTACTGTTACTCTGCTAGCGAGCGTACTGAAAATTGCGATGGTGCACTGCAATTCAATAGGTACGTAAGCACCAGTCGCGCATCAAGGAGTCCCATCGACTTTCGCAAACTCTGTCCGGAAAGCACCATCATTTGCCCTTCGTAGATCAATATTTAAGGCCAATTCTGACGTAGGCCGATCAAAATTGACCTATATGAATAACTTGCTTACTTTTTTTTTGGCAATATCTAGGCACCGATCTATTGTACGTCATGTCCGCCAAGTTGACCGGCCGCCTGCAGAAGTTGAAGAAACTGATCTCTGAGCAATCATATGGTCTGTACACTACATATGCGCTGATGATTCTAAAAGACGCACGATCATGGATAAAAGAAAAAATTGAAGGCCTTACAAACAGCGTAGACAACAATTTAAATATGGCCGTACTCATGAAACTCCAACCTCAGAACGACCTTGACATCCACCTCCCGCAAGTAGATGAGTTCATTGCAAAGATATTCAGTAGAAAACGCCAATACGCTATATCAAATTTTCAGCCCACTTCAGAATGTCTGTCGTTTTCGGAGCACGAACTGCCCACCAACTTCTGTGGCTCGGGAGAATACACATATTTCTACTTGGCGGCAGTCGAGAAATGGGTCGAAGATCACCTCTCCTCTTGGATTGAGCGACATATGTCCGACGGTACTACATGCGAGCAACTACGGTGTCTTCTAAAAGAGTACTTTCGCTGTGCGAATTCGTCGTACAGCGCCGGAAGCGAGATACCAAGAAGTCTTTCGATCATGTACCTCACCGTCATGGAGCTATGGGTGGCATGTGATAAGTGCGCTTGCACAATATATCCGCTATTACGTGAGTTCGATCCAGAAGTGGAGTTGTCTGCATTACATTCACTGTCATTGCCCTTCAAGAATCAGTTGGAGCGGCTGTTCACTGTAGAGGCCTATCTGACGTCCCGCCGAAATGTTGCGAGAGCAAACGCTCCCTCACTCTACCGCGACTTTGGTCTCTCATCCTCTTTCGCAGTCAGATTCTTTGAGGAATCTTTAAAACATCAGAGATTGCTTTCGAAAATTGAGCTGTGCGCAACGATAAAACGTCAAGAGAAGTGCCACGAACTTGCTGGACTGAAACAATTGTATCACGACCTAAAAATTCAGTCTGAAAAGCTTCAATGCGAGTACCGAAAAATCTACGATAGACACAGTGGACAGAAATACACAGAACATTCACCCGGGTGTGATAAATGTGCCTTGTTGTCTCGAGCTAAGAAACTCCAAATTGAGGTCCATGAGTGGCCGCTCAGTTCAACCCAAGCAATCGCGAAAGCAACAGTTTTCGAACTACAAATCCCGAAAGCCTACGCTCACTGGCGTGACGTAACGATGTTTCTACTGATCGAAGTTCTCGGCTTTACTCATGCGAAGACTAGAGAACCGAGAGCGAAATTCAGTCTCCCCGGCCAAGATGGCTTGAGTGATTTTTGGGCATCCCCTTCGGATCAACGCATGAGCCTCCTTTCCGAGAACAAACCGCTTACTGGGAGCCACTACCGTATCAAGAATGATGTTTCATTCTTACAGGAGAAGGATGTCTGTGTTGATAATGCACTCGAATATCAATATTTCGACAGTTGGAACAACACTTTTATTGACGTCCTGCGCCCCACTCAACAGGTGTCAAACAAATGCACATATCAACTCCCTGCTCGCTCATCACAGCTCCAATCCTATCTAAAGATACCCACCATTCCGAACGATATTACTCCGAATCACGTCATCGCGAGTTTGTCAGGTTGCCCTCCGCACTTCTCTTTGGATGAATATAAAGCCTTCGGATCGCTTCCAATTGGATACAGGATCCAATATCAGAACATCCTTGTGCAACTTGCGATGCCAGCCATTGACCTGGCGAAGATCGAGACGCAATGCTTAGTTGTACAGACTATCCATCGCGCAGGCCCACCATCAAGCAACAACAGTGTAGAGCGTACCGCTCATGAAATCCTTGCCATTGAGTCGTTCTGTTTGACCCTGACGGATAAAATTGAAGCGGCCCTAAGGCAGGTGAGTGAAAATTGGGAAACATGGAGAGCTGTTGCAACTCTTGTGCAGCTCACATTGCGAGTGCTTAGCGTCAACACATTTGAGCGAATAACCGCCAAATGTCTTGAGCTGCTCGAAAAAGCGCGTCGGATAACTTTGACATGGTTGGATCACCTAAAGAAAAGGTACCCTACAGCTACAGATGATTTGCAGCGAAAGGAGCTTTCCTCTAGGCTCACGGAGATCGGCCTCCTATGTACCAGTACATTCGATACTGAAGAGATGTGGCTAGAAGAGATCCTTTCTTCCCACTCTACAATTTCAACATTGATTCAGGCTTCGATTTTAGTGCAGGAGAACAAGGATGTTATCACTTCAGAGCATGAGTACCTCCATCGCACAATGCTTCAATCGTGGCGATTGTTGCTTTCTCGAATATTTCCGGTATTTACTACAAGCATATCGTCTTACGCTTTCCAAGAAGGGCTGAACAAAGCCGTGCTGGCATCATGGGCAGCCTTTCTCCCTACGAATCGTTGGGCCGTATTTGGAAACCCCTGGCACCATTGGATACATGTCGAATGTGACAAACTAGCTGTTCACTTCAACCTGCTTACAGCGGAGCTCTTGGTGAATGGGTTACCCTTGTCTCGGCTTCCGCAGCAATATATGGAACACCGCACGTACTCTTCGCTTTTTTACAAGTCGCCGATAGAAGTTATGCCTACCAATGAACCTGGCATGGCATTCTCCGCAAAACGTCCCTTTCACCCTGATTGGTGTTACAATCTTAGCTTCGGAATGGAAGGCTCAGATATGCTTATATTGGCCGCCCGAGATGAGAAGAAATTCGATCTTGTGCCCTCGCGCGTATTCCAAGGCCTACTTCCTACAATGTTCGTTGAAGATTACTTCCATTGGTATGACTATAGTACTCAAGAAGTTGAATTCCGCCCGCTAGACGATCCCTGGTCTTCGAGTATTGCGCTGTGGCGTCTAAAGAGATATGGAGCTGGTTGGCGCCTCGTGAATGGACCGAAGTCTCTGGTTTGTCCCATTAGCAACACTGGCAACACGATGTCGAACATAGTTTCATCGTTAGAACTTCCATCGCACACTCATATTCTGTTCGACGATTCACTTGTGGTCTTGATAGAGCTTCCTCGGCGACGAATAGGCTTCCGTTACACCCCTGGTGAGTCCAAAGTTTACTCCCAACAGTATCATGGAATGGTCATTGATACCAATCAGCGAATCGGGACATTGTCTGGACTAGCCTCTAAGCTCATTTTGAAACAGGAGTGTAGTATCGACGATCGCTTAGCTTTGATACCAGAAGGCAGTATTGGATACTCGAGGACGATGGCGGATCATGTTTCCGTTTCTATTAAACTAAATACGGCCGGGAACATTCACGCATATCACGTGGACAAAGTACTGGGCAGAATGATAGACAATGGAAGTCTGCAGAGCAAGCTCTTCCTTTGCTATCTCCACGCGCTTACTTCTCATTGCCTCCCAGATGAGCTCACTGGCCATACTGGGACTGAAACCGCATTATCAATCCTGCGATCAGGGGCAGTATTATCTTTCGATGTACTTACGGCTTCCAATATCGAAATCCTCAATCGTATTTCTCACTTGACACCAGGCCGAGAGTTCTATCCTGCGCATATACAGGCCATGCAGCGAGTCCGATGGGACAAAAATCTATCATTCATGTCCCAGCACCCTGAATTTTATACGGCAGTAGACAAAATATTCTGCATATCACAGAGAATGGAATTCCTACAACCTAAGAATGTTTATGTCGCCCCTCCGAAGCTCGGTTTTGTGAAGGTACATCTACTTCAGAGAGACATGATAAGGACATCAACTTTTCGCATCGATGGCTTTGGCGCAGAGCATCACACACATAAATTTGATCTAGACTACGAAGCCAGGGCCAAGGTGGCCGACTCCCAACGAGGATTACGCTGTCTCACCGCTGCGGGACTGATATTCCGAAATCGGCCTGCTCTCCACTCGCCCGTAAACGCACGTAATCTTCAAAATTCCCTTCGAACGGACCACCTGCGCAATGCTATAGTTCAAGGTCTCAACATCGATTTAAAGCCTATTGCTTTACAGTACAATGCTTTCTGGCTCGCAAAGCCATCATCCTTCCTTCCAGATATGTGGTGCAACCTGCACTCACTGCTTGCAACATCGCCTCATCATGTCAACAAGTTCGATCTGATGATCTGGTTGTCGACCGCCGCATTTGCGGAATATGCGGATATGAATGTTATTCAAGCTTTGGCAGCATTTTACAATTGTTCTGACATGGCATCAATCAAGATTCCTTCGATTGAAAGTTACATGTTGGAAGAAGGAGATTGTCCTACTTTGTCCGCCGTTCAGAATCTAGTAGAGATATATCGACCATTTCATGATTGCCCGGAATATGATCTATCGCAGCTACCGGGAGAATCTGGTTGGGAGTGGACCTTCAGAAGGAAGAATAATTGGGAAGAAAATCAGCGCAAGGCCGCTAGGGACTTCGCATGTGCACTTCATGCCCAATGGCCCTGTGAGGTACCGAAAATACCACGTACTGAGTATGCAGAGACATATTTGAAAACTGCGAGTGCTATGGCTGAGGTATCTCGCATGTTCAAAATCTGGTATGACAACCGTTGCTTCTACCAATATCTTGAGGAAGTTTCAAACACTCTGGCGCGTCAAAACGTTGTTGGTGTTGAGACCAAAGAAACTCATGTCGTTAAGATTCAGGCATATTCTAGAGGCATCAGCGGCTCTTTCTTTTATGGAATCGATAGCGTCTTTAATCTGGAAGCACCTGTCTTCTCTTCATCTTGTAAGTTCACTCGAGCGCAGCATGCTGTCACTAGCCTGGATGCACCATCCTCTTTTCCATTTCTATAGTTCTCTTTCATCTCTATCCTCTCATACATTTCATACTAACATTGCATCTAGTACCGGACTCTACCAACTTGTGCTGGCCGGTGCCACCAACATCTCTTCAGATTCCCACAGAGCCGCAAACCATAGATGATGACAGCAATCAAGCCAAAGGTCGGCTAACTTCCCTTTGTCGAAAGTTAGAAAATGGCGCCAAATCTTCCCATGAGAACGACTACATCTTTGATCTACAAGATAGCTGCAATTCGCTTGAACTACAGGAAGCGAAATTCCAAGTTCGCGCGGATATATCAAAGGACAAGCTGGTCATGCTCCTGGAAGCATACCTATACGACTGTCGACAATACTTTGAGAAAATAAACTCCATTCTACGGAATCTTGTTCACTCTGGCGACGAGATTGCGGTTGAGGTAGGCCAATCGCCTCGCATCTCCCCAACATTATGGCTTCGTCAACTAAACCGGGACCGCTTCGATTCTCTTCCCCAGCAATGGAAAGAAGTAGCCATTAAATACGGCCTTGCCGTCACCGAGCTTCATCGCGCCCAAAGACTTGTAGCGCTCTCTTCTCACCCACATGAGCTTGCAGAAGAGCTGCTTAATGGCGGACATCAAAACTGGTCACCAATGGACTTTCCAGAGACGTTACTACTTGAAGCTGAAAGTGGTCTCCTGGTTCGTAAAGTGCAGGAAGAGATTGCGAGACAAATGAGAAGCCCACCGGACAACAAGAACTCAGTCATGCAGCTCAACATGGGTGAGGGAAAGTCTTCTGTTATTGTTCAGATCATTGCAGCCTTTTTGGCTCAAGGCGAGTTGTATGTGATCATATCCATAGTTGGTGTCTTTAAGCATTCTAACCGTACGCGAATATAGACTGGTCAGAATTATCGTTGCGAAGCCGCAGTCACGACAAATGTTCCAGATGCTGAGCTCCAAGCTCGGCGGGCTGTTAAATCGACGCATCTATCATATGCCGTTTTCAAGGGCGCTAACACTCAGTGCCTCTCAAGCTGATGCTATTGGCGAAATTTGCCGGGAATGCATAGCCAATCGCGGAATTATGCTAGTTCAACCGGAACATATTTTATCCTTCAAGCTTATGGGCATTGAATGCCTCCTCAATGGGCGATCTGACGTTGGACGGTCATTGCTGCGAACACAGAAATTCTTTGATAAAAAGTCTCGAGATATTGTGGATGAAAGTGATGAGAATTTCAGCCCTAAGTTTGAGCTGGTTTATACCATGGGTGAGTATAGTGAATGGCTTGTACCAGTATCTCTTGTCGCGTCTATCTGGAAAGGCTCGTTAGGATTGTTATACCGATATCTGGTGCCTTGTATTTACGATATCGTGAATTTTTGTGCTAACCTTATCTTCAGGCACCCAACGACCGATAGAGCTCAGCCCAGAAAGATGGACCATAATTCATTCAGTTTTGGAATTGGTGAGTCGATACGCCGATGACGTCAAAAAAGAATTTCCCTCTTCGATCGAGTTCAGTAATCATGGGGGGTCAAGATTCCCCCGTACGCGCATTCTCCGAAGCGATGCAGACGAGAAACTACTAGACTTGATCTCAAAACATATATGTAAGTTCGGCGTCTCGGGCCTTCTTTCTGTAGCGCGACAGCCTTCTGCAATAAATCAGGCAGTCCTACACTATATCCGAAAGACCGATCTCGCCCCTGAGCACATTGATGAAGTCAAAAAGAGTACTTTCTGGACAGATACTACCAAAGGGCCACTACTACTCCTGCGAGGTCTCATCGCTGGGGGAGTGCTAAGTTTTGCTTTGAAGTCTAAGCGATGGAGGGTAAATTACGGCATCGATCCCACTCGGACACCAAAAACACAGTTGGCTGTACCATACCGCTCGAAAGACAGTCCCTCTCCCCGTTCCGAGTTCAGCCATCCAGACGTGGTCATTACTCTCACATCACTCACCTATTACTATGGAGGTCTGGATGATCAGAATCTCTTTGACTCTTTTGAACACCTGGAGACATCAGACCAAGCAGATGTTGAGTACCAAGAATGGGTCCGCTCGGTAGGAGCTCTTCCTGAGGCCTTTCGGCATCTGGCTGGAGTTAACATCAAAGATCGTTATCAATGCACTAAGGAGATATTCCCATTGCTTAAGTATTCCAAAGGCGCTATTGATTACTTTCTCTCCCATATCGTTTTCCCTAAGGCTATGAAAGAATTTCCGCAAAAACTCTCCGCCTCCGGCTGGGATCTTGGTGCCATCAAATCTCACCCTACGACTGGTTTCAGTGGCACAAACGACTCGCGTGCGGTACTTCCGCTTAGTGTCCATTATCTTGATTCCGAAAAGCAGAAACATACCAATGCCTTGGTGTTGGCTTATCTGCTGCAAGATGAAAACTCCATCAAACTACTACCGCCGCAGACAGATGCAGAGCAGCTACTAGAGATTGTCAACACAATGGAACCGCCGACTCGGGTTATTCTCGATGCCGGTGCACAAATATTGGAGCTCAGTAACATCGAAGTGGCAAAAACGTGGCTCCGCATAAGCAGACCCAACAAAACAGAGGCAAAAGCGGTGGTTTATTTCAATACCAACGATGAGCTCTCAGTTCTTGATCAGAGTGGTCGCATCGAGCCACTGCAAACATCACCATTTGCAAAGCATTTAGATGAATGTCTTGTCTATCTCGATCAAGCACATACCCGGGGAACGGATTTGAAGATGCCTAAGAACTACCGCGCTGCTGTTACTTTAGGTGCAAACTTGACAAAGGATACACTTGTGCAAGCATGCATGCGAATGCGAAAGCTTGGAAAGGGTCAATCTGTTACATTTTGCACCCCGGAAGAAATACAGACCAAGATCCTAGAGCGCACCTCAAAGACGCACAGTACAGATATAGATGTGTCTGATGTTCTGACATGGGCGATCACAGAGACGTGGGCAGACAGGCGTCGAAGCATACCACTATGGGCAAATCAGGGTTTCCGTTATGAAGACCATAAGGATTTTCTGAACGGAGAAGAAACATCTTTAGAGCAGGCAAAGGAGTTCCTTGAAAAGGAAGCCCAAACTCTTGAAGATCGCTATCAGCCACATCCGCGCAATGGTTTTGATGTAACTAGGAACTGGGGCACCATGAACGAGAACAAACGGGAGATAAATAATCGGTGTCGCGGATTCGATGTAACGTCTTTCAATGAGGCAACATTACAAGAAGAGCAGGAAAGAGAGCTCTCTCCGGAGATCGAGGAGGAGCGCGAAGTTCAAAGACCTGGACCAATGGAAGCCGAACAGCATGAATTGCACCCCGACCTTATTCGATTGGCGGACACTGGTATATTTGCGGCAAAATCAGATGCATTCGTACCCGCATTCCAGGCTCTGAAATCAACGAGTGCTGCGAACCGATTTGATCTTGCGCAGTTCCCAAATGACCTCCTCGTTACAGCGGACCTCATGCGTACCGTTAGACGCCCGGGAGGAGCTATATCAGATATGTATGTGTCAGACTCATATCTTCGACCTGTGCAATGGATTCTCTCAGTCCTGCGGACAAATAAACCCTCCCTCTCCACTTCTCGCCGTCTGGTTATCCTCAGTCCCTTCGAAGCCGAAGAACTGCTCCCGACAATCCAGAAGTCAAGCATAGTAACGCTGCACCTCTACGCACCGCGTCCCACTCGGGGCTACGATGCACTCGATACACTTGACCTCTACTGCGTCGGCCTTAAGTTCGCTGTATCGAGTTCAGGCGTTCGTCAGAGCCAGATTGTTCAGCTCAATCTGTTTGCAGGTCAACTGTATTTCAAGTACTATGCCGAGTATATCGAACTGTGTGGATACTTAGGTCTGGCATGGGAGTCGCCGAAAGAGGGGGAGGAGTTGCAAGCTGATGGTTTTGTCGTACCGCCCAATGGTGGCTGGGGCTTGAAGGAGAGTCCTGTAGGGTTCTTGAGGGAGTATGTGAAGATCAGACGGGAGGGCGAGGGAATAGAGAAGACGCATTTGGGCAGGTTGCTCGAAGGAGGGCTGTTGGAGGAGCGCGAGTTTATGCTTGAATAGGTACTAGAATTCATTACCAGAACCATAGTCTAACATCGCTAGTACACATTCATGAGGCTCGTGTTGCTCGATACTGGTTTACGAATGGGGTAACACCCCGAAAAGGGAAAAGCGCAATCGTCGGCTGATTCAGCAAAGTTTAGAAACTCGGGCCCTGTATAGATTCATCCCCACATCCCCCGCATCTCCTATTTCCTCCAAAGACCTTGTTCTCGGCCAATTTCAACAATTCTCCTCCCGTAGCACATCATTTCTCCTCAATCTTCAAATACGGAAAGCCCTTCGTATCATGGTCGTCGGACCGCAGCCCGTTCCCAGCAAACTCCAGCTTGCACGGTTGCTGCCCTGCCTCGACTTTGGCGCCAAAAATGTCCCATTACTGATTCCGAGCCATTTCCTGGGGCCGAGATCTCTTCCAATATGTGGTATAGTGTCAGGCAGCGTCGTATCCTGGCGTAGGAGCGGCTTGCTTGGCCTCTGCTCTTATCTCAACGTCCTCGGCTGATTGCAGAGCACCTGCCTGGTTCGAACAACCTCGTCCCCATCCCGAGTCCCTCTCTTTTGAAGACATCAACAACCACTCCAGCACGATGCTGCTCTGGTGTTTTCACTGTGCAGGTTACCGCCGCGAATCCGCCCAGGCCGGTAATATCATCTGGATAACTCGGCGCCCTCACATATCTCCGGAGTTTCATATATAAGGTTACACAATATCCAATTTGCAGTGCGCCGCCCAGACCGTTCAATCAGCCAGATCTTGCAGCCTCTCAGCGGCCATCATGCCATTAGGGTATACAGCCGCTATATTAAGCTAAACTCACTTGCCAATTCCTGCCAACTTGGAGGATTGTCACATGGAACATGCGCCTACAGCTAGCCACGGTTCGCCCCACGACATGCCCGCTGTACCTTTGTAGTCAATATACTGCCGTCACCTCTGCCAATATACCCAAGCAAGGCCACCGAAAAATAGAAACACAACTGTCTGCCACTGCACCGAATACGAGCAGAACTCCACTCGTCTGCTGCCTGGGCGGACGAGGTCTGGTACAGCACCACCGGCGAGATGATGGCGCCCTGAAGTGCTAAAGGATAGACTATGCGAAATCTCCTAATGCGGATATTCTGCATCCGCATTACGAATAAGGAGGCAGTTTGCAATCGCTCGGACTCGGGCGACATAAAGACTCTATCCCCACATTTCATGGATGTCATTGATCATCGTATTGTCTGGTTCACGATCCGATTCTGAAGTTACACGCAACGAGTGATCGACAATACCACGAACCCGGATGATCATACAGCAGCATCAACCACAGCGTTGGAACCCTTCGAGTGCATCGGCAAGATGAAGTTTTGGGGGGCTGCAGCTCTCATCGCGAGCCTCATCCCGCCCTGCGTCTGCGCAAAGACTGATTTTCCACCTGACAAAACATCCATTATCCCTAGCAGTCCACCGACCATAATACCCGGCTTTGCTCCGATACCCGACGCTGCAAGGCAGGCTGTCCCAGCGAAAACGATATCGCAGATTCCAAGTTCTGCACCCACCATTGATCCATCATGGCAAAGCCGAGACAAGCAGAAAAAACGTGTACACGACTTCTTCAGATTGTTTGGCTGGATACGACGGAATGCGACGATTCATGAACCCCAGATGCCGTCTGCGATCCGCAAGATCCAGCGTGTGCTACGCGTGCCCGAGACGGGGGAATATAATGAAAGGATGGAGCGGGTCATGAGCAGACCACGCTGTGGAACAGAAGCTGCGTATAATGAGTCCGAAGCGACGATTCCAGATGGTGGAAATCGTAAGAGATTTGTATTGTGGGGGCCGAAATGGAACCGTAATCCGATTACTTATCGATTCATCAACTACACGAACGATCTTCCCGAAAACGACCAGCGCTCTCTCATTAGGTATGTATGATGTCAAATATCATCACTCAGTTCCCATATACTGCTCTATGTTTTCTATTGTGCAATACTGATCGTTTATCTTCAGCAATGCCTTCGCACAGTGGACCCAATATCTTCCCCTCAAAATATCTCCTACCCCAACTAACAACGCTCGCGCTGATATACACATTCGCTTCGTACCTTTGGGCCCCTCCGAACCCGCCTACGCCTACACTAACATGATCGCGGACGGTACCTCCCTCTCCTCTGGGCTCATCAACATCACTTTTAACGACGATTACGCGTGGGATGACACCCGCCTGTTCAACTTTACAGCAGTCCACGAAATAGGCCATGCCCTAGGACTCTCACACTCCAAAGTGGAAGATGCCATCATGTGGCCCTACTACGAAGGCTTAATCCGGCCCATGAACCCGGACGACATCGCCGCTGTGCACTCTCTCTATGGCTGGCGCGATCCACGCTGGTCGATGATCGACAACAAAATCTCCGGCTCCAAGTTCCTCATCGAAGTGTCTACCCCCTTCTCCGACCAAAGCCTCACCCCTCCTTCCCCTCTCGACGGCCTCTACCAAATGCGTTCCTCCGGTCAAGTCCTCTCCTACAATCCCACCTCCAAGTCCTGGACCACCATCGACTCCAACAAAGACACCGTCCAAATCGCTGGCGCCGCCGGCTCCGTATTCCAACGCCACAGCGACGGCTCCGTATTCCGGTACACCGGCTCCGGCCAATCCTGGACCTACATCGGCCCAGCCTCCGACAACGTGCTCGACATCGTTGCGTCGGCCGGCGACCAGGTCTACCAGCGGCGCAAAGACGGATGGATCGCGCGATGGACGGGATCCGGTAGTTCGTGGACGACCATCGAGCAACCGCGCAATTCACGCCAGATCGCTGTCACCGACTCGCGGATTCTGTGGAATCTGCTTTCGAACGGCGATTTAGTGCGGTCGCAGTGGCCGCATAATGTCGGGTGGACGATTGTCGATATTAATTCTCTGAATCTCGCAATCGCGGTTGGCGGGAATGAATTTTATAAATTGCAGTCTGATAATATTGTGGTGTGGCTTGATTCAGTGCTGTATTATTGGAAGGTTATTGATGACGAGGGTGATGTAGTTAGTATCTATGCTGTTGGTATTTTCTTATATGCGAGGAGGAAGGATGGGAGTGTGTGGCGGTATACGGGTACGCCGGGGGTGTGGGAGATGTTGGATGATAAGAGAGAGAGTGAGGTTGTGATTGGGGATCGGAGGGGGGGTGTTTGGGAAATGGTGGGGGGTGGTGATGTATTGAGGTTGGTTTCGTAGGTGTTTTTCTTTTCAAGCTGTTGATTTAGGGTGCTTAGTATTAGTTCTAAGTTGGTTGGATTGGCGTGATTGTTCTTTTTGGGGCTGGGGAAAAAAGTTCTACGCTTCTATCTCAAACCACTTCAATCTACCACATATACCCCTCAAAACCCCAAACCCAAAGTCCTCAATCCACTATCATACCACCACCCATTTCTCTATAATCATTCTAATTGCATTGGAGGCACTGTTACCCCTCATCTTCCCTCCAAACCCATCACCTTCGTCAACTCCTGCGCTCCTCATGCTCTCTCCCCTACCCCTCTATCCCCTCCGTCCAAACTCCTCGTATTCCCTCGCCATCCTCTCCTTCATCGCATTAAGGTCTCGAATCTGCCGTGCAATTCCATCAAGCAGAGTTCCCATTTCCGTGAGCGATTCCGTGATGGTGCGCATGGGTGGGAATTGGGTTCGGGACGGAGGTGGATCAGAGAGTGATGAAGATGGGGTTGGGGAAGGCGTCGCAGTGTTTGAGGGGACAGCAGTTCCTGCCTGTTCAGTGGGTTTCGATGCTAAGGGTTCAGAGTCTGCGTAGAGTGAATCGGGGCTCGAAATATCTTTTAGGTCCTCCGTTTCAGCCTCATCACCCCCCGATAGCTCCTCCTCCTCCTCCTCCTCCTCCTCCTCCTCTTCCTTTACCTCATCTACCTCATCTTCCTCTTCCTCTTCCTCCTCATCTATAGACAAACCCTCCAAACCATCTCCTTCCGTATCCCTTTCCCCTCTCAATGGCATACTCTCTCCCGTATCTTCCCGTCTCTGTACCTCCTCACCCTCCGTCTTTATTTTTATTGTATCCGTCTTATGCCAAAACAACGGCCCCGGCTCCTGCGGCGCCGGAAACCTAAACAAATCATCAATCAACAATTTCTTATTCCCATTTCTGTTCCCACCCCATCGACTATGCATCAGTGTCGGTGTTAGATTCGGACCAGGGGCGGTCGAACGTTCATGTTCAATCCTGTACCGTGGCAGGTATTCATCTGGACTCCTTTGGCTATAGTTTTGTGGATACCAGGGCGCACAGGCGTAGATGTGCGCGTAGGAGTCGGAGGCGTAAGGGTCGCGATTGTCGTTCATTTGTCTTGGATGGTATTCGGAGGGTAGAGTGCTGTAGCTGTGTGGAAGTCCTGGATTCGCCGATCTATTGGTTGAAGGTGTTGCGGCTGAGGTGGGAGGTGAGATTTGGGGGGTTCCTGGTTCTTGGGGGGAGATCTGTGGAGGCCATGGGGCGTAGGGTGGGTGGAAATGAGTAACGTTTCGTTTGGCTTGGTTTGGGGAGGGGGCAGCGGTGTCATATGGATTGCGGAGGTTTGCGGATCCGTTTCTTGGTAATATTGGGGCTGTGGTTGTGAAGAGATTTTGAGAGGACGTTGTTCCTGCTACGGTGGTGGTGGTGGGTTGGGAAGGAGAGCCATACCCGTATGGGAGTCCTGGATCTGCGTATCCAGTCACAAATGGTGTTTGTACTGAGGATGCGGGCGGGTTCTGTGAGGACCTGGGGTCCTCATTGGTTGCGGTCTGTTGGGAAGGATAGCTATAGCCATATGGCAGGCCTGGGTCTGCATATCCAGAGTTTTGTGGAGACATTGTGAGATTGGAGGAATTTATTATGAGTGTGGAGAGTTGTCTTGGTTTTTTCGGTGCTGCTGGATGTAGTAAGTAAGTTAAGTCAGGGGGCTGGGCCAAGCTATATGTGGTCAGAAACGTTGCACGAATTTTGGGACCCTGTACAACATTTGAAAATGTTGAGTGGTGGGAGATGAGACTTAGCTGTGGGTTTTTAGTGGAGCCTGATGCTCGTGAGATTTAATCTCATGCACAGTGTGCTTCTTGGGGGTGATTCGGATTTTTATGGGCTTGACAAGATAAATTTTCAGGTCAGAGGAGAGTAATAGAGTGTTCTTTACTTTGAGTGGTACTGCAATACCACCGTGAAGTGATGATACAGTATGTGATTACCGGTTTCTGTGACGCATAAAAGATTCATGTTAAGACACTAATGTTACATACATGCTCAGCAATGACAATATCCCAACATGAAGGGTGTTTCATTTAACAACTTAAATGATACACTTGCCTCTCTTTCGGGAGGATTTACTGCAACTATTTCCACAACCTCCTGTGATCAGTAACGGCTAAGGGAGCTAGCGAATTCGGGTACACATTACTTTCCCTTTGAACTGCCGTAAAAGTGTTCGAGATGAGCAGTGTTCCAGTATTGTACTATTAAATCATGAGGCTGCTGACATACACGTGATACGGAAGATATTCAGCTGACAATGGCAGGGCTCCACGGTGGGGTTTGCGGGATATGATCCGCGAGTTGGAATTTCTTGAAGGGCTTACAGAGTGCTACAGTCCCAAAGTCATCTGCATCTAAGTTGAATCGCGCTGCGACAGAAATATTCCACATATTTTGAATGATCGTACTTGTATCATGAACGACTTAGAAATTTCTTTACTCTTTACCGGCGATAAAGCATCTATGCAAAATTACGAAGAAAAAAAAAAGAATTACGGCAAATACCGTCTTTTCCTGCATTCGACCTGCATTCGAAGACTTACCTCGACAAATGCCAAGTTGCAAATGCGTGAGATGACTCGGGAGCTTTGTTGGCATACCCGCAGCATCCGGTTGTATCCTCAAGGTAGAGAGAAACTATCATCCAAGTCGTGATCGATATCGGCAGACGGATGTAGATCCTCCACATTGTCAATGCTTGCTGAACGCTCTCGTGCAAGAAGACGTCTGGCTGATGAGCTGAGAGGGCCGGCGCCACTGTATTCTTGCCATAGATGTTGTCGTGCTTCTTCGTCGGCTCGATGACGGCGGCCACGCCTTGGAGTGAGTCGTTCGAAAAATTTATTGGAAGGTTTGGCAGGTGGCACAGCGTTTGGGTTCGTAGTTTGTGAAGTGGATGGGTAGACCCTTCTGAGTATGCGGTATATGGAAGCGAGGTATCTTTTGAAGATGCGAAGTAAGGAGGAATAACAGCGACCTAGTAATTGTGGCATTGAGTAGCGATGGCTTTTCTGAGTGGTGATTGATCTTTTCGGATATGGGTAGGATTAACGATCGACTCGTATATGCAACGATAACTGTGTAATGCGTACTCGAGATAGACAACCTATTCGATAAAGTTCCAACGCTATAGTGTTCGGCAAAACTTCATCACGCGCTGCATGATTTGCCCTGCGTTGGAGTATCTTTAAAAAAAACTGCTTTTCCGCACCTATCAGAGGCCTCTGTTTCTCCAACGCGCTGGACTGTTGGACGATTTTCGCCAACAAAATTTCTGGTGGGGTCTGAAAACGTTGTATGATTTTGGGGCACCTATTCAAGCACCTCGACGACGAGCTCTACGAGGTGGAACAGCATTTCCATTTCCATCTCCATCTCCATCTCCATAGAGAGACTACTCAGGGAGATAGAGAGAGATGAAGAGTGAAGGTAGGTGAACTAACAGTCTATGGTGGGGACCTAAGCTGTGTTTTCTATCGAATTTTTTCATGTGATTGATCCAACGCTACTATATAGACTTTGGCGAACGAGTTGGGTAAAACATGTGATAAATCCAGCGCGTTGGACGATTTATAAGCATGACTAAGGCACGGAAAAGGAATATCCAGCGCCAGGGTCCATCATCCAGCGCGTTGGAAGTTTATCGAACAGGCTAAGGAAGTGATGGTAAGACATTGATGACAATCCAAGGAGAACTTACCTTGCCCGAGAGAGAGAAGGACATAAGGTGCAATGTTGTTCCACGGCATCTTTAGGAAGAACGAAAACGGCAGGAGATGTCTTGGACACTCCCACACAGTGGACGTTAATACGGCGATGCTATATGTCGTCTTTACTGGTGGTTTTGCACTTGAACCACAGATTATCACGTCGCAACATGCATAGAATGATCAATGGGAGGAGCAGTAATGTATAATTATGAGCGAGAACTCGTAGTTTGTGGTAGGTCGTTGGTCAAGATACTACTACAATGAGAATCTCGCATGGTCGGTTTCAAATTCTCGAGTACTTGAGCGGCAACAGCGACCGCGACCTCGGGTAGTCCTTGATTGTATTAACATGTTTTTGTTCCTTGATGGCTCAGGCTCAGGTGTACTTACCAGCAACGCGCGCAACTTTCAAGGCATGGCTTTGTCGATTGACACCTTTCCTCAAGCGATGCACATACGAAAATTTGCCATCCGGCTCTTCGAATACATCATTGCAATAGCATGCCAGCTTTTCAAAAGCAGCAGTCATGTCCGTTAATGCATGGAAATGCGTGGCAAACAATGTTCTACATTGGTTGACGTGATGCAAATAATGTAGACATGCGTAACCAACCGCAATGCCGTCCTCGGGCGTAGTGCCACGGCCGACCTCATCCATTATGACGAACGAGCGAGATGTGGCTTCACGAAGAATGTGGGCTGTCTCGAGCATCTCAACCATGAAAGTTGACTGGTCTTGATACAAGTTGTCTGCAGAACCGACGCGACTGAAGACTTTGTCAACAAGGCCTATTTCGGCATATTCCGCTGGAACAAAGGAACCGGTTTGAGCAAGAATGGATATCAGAGCATTCTGTCGAAGGTAGGTGCTCTTCCCGGCCATATTTGGGCCAGTGATTAGCCATATACGTTCATTCTCACCGAGTAGACAATCGTTAGGCGCAAATTTGCGACCTTGGTCACCCAGTCCAGCTTCAACTACGGGGTGGCGCCCACCAACAATGTTGTGTGAGTTTCCTGCGTTTAGGATGGGGCGGACAAATCCCTTTCCCATGGCAAGGGTGGAAAAGGCACATGCTACATCAAGCTCATCGAGAGCAAGTGCGTTGCGCCGCAGCTTAACTAAGTTACTGATGACTTCTTCACGGAAATCTCCCAAAAGGCGTTGTTCTTCATTGCGGATTCGGAATCGAGTTTCGTCCATTTGTGCACCCAGTTGAGTCCATTCAGGGACCTGGAACGAGCGAGTTGATTTACTGCTGCTCAGACTCTTTGGATATTGAGCGGTGACTCGCGTTGCGTCTTTGCCTTTCACATGGGCGATGTGAGCCAGGTTTGGAGTCCATTTCAATGTGAGACTACTCGCATTGAGCTCGGATCGTAGCTCCTTCTCAAGATTGATTCTGGTCTCTGCCATTTTGTCCAAGGTATTATGCAGCCGTTCAAGAGTCTTGCTTGCAGTCCGCTTCATGATCCATATATCTTCTCTGCCATCAGTTGCAGACCTATAACTTGGGGCGATCATGTGTGGTCGTGGGTGCACGCGTTTTGGAAATGGCTTCAGATCTTCTTCACCTGCTTCCCGTCCAAGCACATCCTGGGCAAGCTCTACCACTTCAGATGCTTCATCGTCCTCAATTCGATGTTGCTCAGACAGACCCTCTTCATCGATAGCCGCTTGTATGCGAATGGCCAGCTTCAATGGGCTATCGAGCTCAAATCGCTTATAAAAGTTGGATATGCACGCTCTTCGCCTGATCTCGGCTGTCGACATTGGCTTTTCACACTGGATTGCAACGCGTGATTCAGAATGATCCATGAGAGTTTGAACAATATCTGAAGTGATAATTATTGTCTTAGAAACTTCAACAAGGTCATCGGCATCTCCACGCCCTACTGTGAATTTAGTGACAAGACGGAGTGAATCAAATGTGCACCTAAGTAAAGTAATGATATCCTGTCGTAATTGTGGGTGATCAATCATTTCTTCAACTATATCCAAACGGTCATTAATAGTTGACAGGGACATTGAAGGTGCAGCTGTGCGATAGTCAGTGATCACGGATTCACAGCAAAAATGCAACACTCACAAAGTCGCTGCGTTAGTAGTCTTGTTCCGCTTTTGGTGACGGTCTTCTTCAGCGAATGAAGTAGACTGCCCTCAAAGATACCGTCTCGGATAGTACTTCTGATTTCGAGAGCCCTTAGACTGTTCTTGTCAATGCTCATATAATCGTCGGACTGGTGTCGCACAGGTGCTTGTAGCCGAGTCGAAGACTCTAGAAGTTGATGCCGAACGTAATGTAAAAGCAAGCCACCAGCACGTACTTCGACTTTACTGAAGTCTGCTGGATTGAAATCATTGACTACTTCCTCTAGCATGGGTATCCAGTCTTGGATTGTCAGTGGTCGCTCTGACGGCTTTTGGAATGTCACGACATGTCCGTCCTCGTGTAACAACTTCACGATATGAGAGTTCTCTTCTTTCTCGAACACACTGTCGAGGACAATCTCACGAGGCTTAATTCGCGCTACAGCTGACGGAAGCGAAGCAATATCGGTACTCTGGGTTAGGAAATCTCCACTGGAGAGATCGATCCAGGCAAGTCCCACTTCGGAACGAGGTAGGTTCAGTACGGAAGCGAGATCCTGACTACCCGGGACTTGTTTAATCGCAGTATCATCGTTTAGGGCACTGGAGTCAACATGAATACTGAGGAGATAGTTGTTCTGCCATGGGTCCATGAAGTGTTCGTCGATCAGCGTACCAGGTGTGACAATACGGGCAACCTTGCGTGTATATGCTAGCTCGCCCTTAGCTTTGGTGGATGCATCGTTGATGAACTCTTCACAAATGGCGACATGCTTATCAAGATCCTGCACTAGGATCTTGAGATAACGGTCAAGCTGATAATGCGGAAAGCCAGCCTTATCAGGTCAGATGTATTCTTTGAAGCGCATATGTTGATAATTACCATAGATACTGTAGGCCGTTTGCTACCTTTCAAGGGCTTCCTCTTTGATTTCTTGATATTAAGAAGTGGCGCATATTCATCGGCATGCTCAAAGTACATCTGAGCCTTTGTTAGCCACTGTCCCCCGGAAGTGTAGATGGGTTCTATGCCTCGTAGAACCCGCCAACTCTTGTCAGAAGTACGCAGTGGCTGAACTTGACCATGTTGTTTCGCACTTGCTGCAGCAAGGGCGGGTAGTCAGGTTCATCATCGCCCAGGGAGAGCACTTTATTGGGATCGATTTCGAGTGGTCCCTGTGGCAAGTCGTCAACATCGACCTTCACCTTGCGTTTGGCTCCTCGGAACTGCAAAATTGGCCGAACTGTTGTAGGTAGACCAGGTGCACGTGAGAGCGCCTCAGCACGACGCGTCCGCTCGCATAGCTCCAAGGAACTGGAGAACAGGGCAGAGCTAAGAGGTCGATGCTGGATGATCAGACCCCGAACGACGTTTGGACTGGCGAGTACATTGCAAGTCCTGGCTGAAAACATGTCGATGCG
Source organism: Dendryphion nanum (assembly GCA_020744415.1). NCBI lineage: Eukaryota > Fungi > Ascomycota > Dothideomycetes > Pleosporales > Torulaceae > Dendryphion > Dendryphion nanum. The sequence continues at coordinate 267,537 of JAGMWT010000008.1, forward strand.
GCATGATCTGTGATAGATTACATTACCCAATCGCACATCGGTTTGACATCAACTGGGGAGAAGAAGAAACAATGAGGCGCTTGCAGTCGCGGATGAGACGAGACTGGTCTGTTTGCGCTTTGCCCGATACAGCGTTAGCGTCATCGCGGGGTCATTGGATGAGGGGCGTCCGGCGCGGACATGAATGGAAGTGCCGGTCCCGCCCATTAATGTCGTATTTTTGTTGCCATCTGTCTCCATCCAACTTCCAATCCCCCAAATATCGGCAACAATGGCACCCCAATTTGAGCCCATGAAGAATGATCTCATTCTCCGAACCGCAAGAGGTATGGCGACTATCAGAACCCTTTGCGAAAGGATCGCAAAGCTAAACAGTCGCTAGGGGAAAAGGTCGAACGTCCACCCATGTGGGTGATGCGTCAAGGTGAGCAGCTAGAAACACAGCTTGCTTCTTTCGTCATTCAATCGAACTGAAACCCCAAAAGCTGGCCGATACCTCCCAGAATACCATGAAGCGAAAGGAAAGAATGACTTCTTCGACTGCTGCCGGTCCCCCGAGATCGCCTCGACATTGACTCTCCAGCCGATTGAGCGTTTCGCAGGGCTCATTGACGCCGCCATCATCTTCTCCGATATCCTCGTAATACCACAGGCGATGGGCATGGAAGTGATAATGGTGGACAAGAAAGGCCCTCATTTTCCAGAGCCACTGCAGTCGCCTGAGGACCCACAATACAAGGAGGTACTTGAACGAGAGGTCGATGTGAAGGAATCGCTAGATTATGTGTACAAGGCAATAACACTTACGCGTCAGAAGCTGGGAGGAAGAGTACCGCTGATAGGGTTTTGCGGAGCACCGTGGACACTTCTCAGCTATATGGTAGAGGGCGGAGGAAGCAAGATGTTCATTCAGGCGAAAACATGGGCTTTTAAATACGCCAAAGAAAGCAAGGCATTGCTCCAGAAGATTGCGGAACTTTGTGTCGAATACCTCGCCTTGCAGGTTCAAGCCGGTGCTCAAGTAAATCTCATTCTCCCTGGCCCCTGATCAGCAGTCCACTGACAAAGCTACGTATAGATGATACAAGTCTTCGATTCATGGGCTGGAGAGCTGTCGCCAGCATCTTTCAGGACCATTGCTCTTCCCTATCTTACATACATTGCCGACAACTTGCCCAGGAGGCTGCAGGAGCTTGGGCTCGAACGTGTTCCAATGACAGTATTCGCCAAAGGAGCGTGGTATGCGCTGAATGATCTCTGCGACACCAATTACGATGTCATCGGCCTAGATTGGCTACATGATCCCGCGGAGGCGTACAAGATTGCGCGTGCAAAGGGCAAAACTCTGCAGGGCAATGCGGACCCGGGAGTGCTCTACGGCGGACGAGAGGCCATCACCAATGTGGTCAAGGAGATGGTTGCAGGTTTTGGAGGAGGAAAGCAAGGTTGGATTGCCAATCTTGGTCACGGTATGCAACAATCAAATCGGCATTGATTCTACGTCTAACGTGTGCAGGTATCACTCCTTTTGTGAACCCGGAAGACCTGAGGTTCTTTTTCGAAGAGATCCACAAGTACTCAAAATCGTAGAGGTTAATGTACTAATGTTAATAGGCGACGCCATGCCTTTGGGGGTGAATATCATTTATGGTCCTCGCCAATATCTTCATACCTGTTCACTGATTAGCACACTTGATGCGCGCACGGCCATGTCTAGATTCAGTAACACTAACCAGTCTCCGGGCTTCTCTGCAATGAATGACTCCATCAGTTTCTGGCAAATCGCGTTCTGCAGCACAACCACCTCAACTCCCCTTTCCTTTAGGTATTGCTCACCTCCAAGGAAAGTTTGATTCTCGCCTGTACCATTATCACGCGGGACCCCATCTGACCAAAAGCACTTGACTGACCTACGACAACCCGCCGGATGCCATACATGATGCAAGCACCAGTACACATGTCACAAGGCGAGAGTGTAGTGTACATGGTCGCGCCGCGATATGTTGCAGCCGGCAATCGCCCAGCATTCTCTAGGGCTGATATTTCGGCCTGACATGATCGTATACTGCGAGATATACCTAGGCAAGACTCAGAACACTTACATGCAATGTAGCACTGCCCTTTTGGATCCTGAGATTGTGGCCTCGCCCTAAGATTGTGCCCTCGGCTGACACCAAGGCTGCACCGATGGGAACGCCACCCTCGTCGGCACTCTTCTGGGCTTGGGCAAGGGCGGCTTCGAAACCAATATCGGTATCCATGGCGGAGAGTCTAGTGAGGGAGAGAGAGAGAGAGAGAGAGAGAGAGAGAGAGGTTTGGTGAGTGTTTTTCACATTGTATCATGTGTCCAGACAGGGTACTCGGCAAGGAACTTCTGCTGTTTCACTGATGCTGTCTCGGCTATCGCCATGAAGCCCGATACAGCCATGTCGGGTGGCCTAGTCTCGACATGATTGGCCAGCGGCGTGTGGGTCATCGCGTCATGTTTATCATAGCCGTGATTGGCTGAATCAAATCGTGCTAGCGTACTTCGAAGGCCTTCCATCACGAGAAAGCAGAGCTTCAAAGCATGACTGTTTTGCCGCAGTGAATAAACGTCCCAGAGGTAAATATAAGATATTTGTCCTTCACTTCTGGCATATTCGGTCCTGTACATGGTGGATGGGTGGGGATTTTGGGTGCAAACCACACGGCGCGAGGCTGCAGTTGCCTTTGGAAGCGCATGGAAACTCGTCGAAGCTTGGTCGGCGCAGTCGAATTGCACGGAACCCTTAATCAGAATTATTGCCCTTTAAATCCCACCAAGGCTACATCAACTTTTCCTCCACCACCAACATTTACCGCCAACACCATACACCTCCCAAACATAAAACTGTCAGTTGCTAATTTTGCTTCCTCCTGCCCACTGCTCCTCCTACAGCCACCCCCTCCCCCTCCAACTTTTTCCCCAAAACCTTTTTCTCCCACGACCGGCCAAGCTCGGTGACTTTACCGCCGTTCGTCGTCCATCGTCAGCCTAGTCTCCCTCGCCGCCGCCGCCGCCGCTCCGCCGCATTTCTCGACTGAATTGCAGACTTCACTTGCTGCATCTACCATTGACATATAACTGACGCACACAGTCCTTCGAGGCACTTCTCTAGAGAGACCGCATATATACTCAAATATCCGTAACCTTCTCCAACTCAACGGCCCGCTAGCCCCTCCCTCATCCGATTCTCCACCTCCATACCCACCACCATGGTGAAAGACAACAAGTTCTACGACATCCTCGGAGTGCCGCCGGATGCGACTGACGCCCAGCTGAAGACGGCATACAAGAAGGGCGCTCTAAAACATCATCCAGGTACGTTCGCAACCCTCTCTCCCTCGATAACTAGAGTAACCGCATCTGACACCCGATCAAGATAAGAACGCCCACAACCCAGACGCTGCCGAGAAATTCAAGGACCTGTCCCACGCATATGAAGTCCTTTCCGACCCGGAAAAGCGCCAACTATACGACCAATATGGCGAAGAAGGTCTCGAGCAGGGCGGCATGGGCGGCGGTGGCATGGCCGCTGAGGATCTGTTTGCCCAGTTCTTCGGCGGCGGCGGTGGCCCCTTTGGTGGCATGTTCGGCGGTGGCATGAGAGAGCAAGGCCCCAAGAAAGCCCGTACCATCTCTCACGTTCACAAGGTCTCCCTTGAGGACATTTACCGCGGAAAGATCTCGAAGCTCGCCCTGCAGAAATCCGTCATTTGCCCCAAGTGCGAAGGTCGCGGTGGAAAGGAAGGCGCCGTGAAGAAGTGCGCTGGTTGCGACGGCCGTGGTATGAAGCACATGATGCGCCAGATGGGTCCAATGATCCAGCGATTCCAGACCGTTTGCCCTGACTGCCAGGGTGAGGGCGAGATCATCCGCGACCGCGATAGGTGCAAGCAGTGCAACGGCAAGAAGACCATCATTGAGCGAAAAGTCCTCCATGTCCACGTCGACCGCGGTGTTAAGACAGGCCACAAAATCGAATTCCGGGGCGAAGGTGATCAACTTCCAGGTGTTGAGCCCGGCGACGTTGTTTTCGAGATCGAACAGAAGCCTCACCCTCGATTCCAGCGAAAGGACGACGATCTTTTCTACCACGCCGAGATTGATTTGCTTACTGCCCTTGCTGGTGGTCAAATTCACATCGAGCACTTGGACGATAGATGGTTGACTGTTGATATTCTTCCAGGAGAGTGCATTAGTCCAGGTATGGCTCCAAAACAAACCCCTTCGAATGAGACGTATGCTAATTCCACCAGGTGAGGTCAAGGTGATCCGAAATCAGGGCATGCCTTCCTTCCGACACCACGATCATGGCAATCTGTACATTCAGTTTGACGTGAAGTTCCCTGAGCGGTTGACTGGGCCCGACGAGGGTGCCATGACCCCAGAACAGATCAAGGCTCTCGAAAGCGTCTTGCCCCCACGTACTGTGCCCGCTGCTCTGCCTCCGGCCGACGCTATGACGGAAGATTTCACACTCGACGACGTTGATCCAACAAGAGAACAGGCACGCGCTCGGGGAATGGCTGGCATGGACGATGACGATGAAGACATGCCAGGTGGAGGCGAGCGCGTGCAATGTGCATCACAGTAAATGTAATTTTCAAAATATTTTTGGATGAGTTACGAGGAAACGCCATGACGGCCAGGATGCGCTGTGAAGAAACGTCCGCACACGGAGCAGACGGATGCATTGAGGAGGTGTCTCTGGGCTCGTCGGCTCGCATCTCGCCTGTCCCGAGGCATAATACCACAGTCTTTCAGTCTTTGCATTTTTGTTTGTCTGTTTTGTCTTTCCCTTCTTTTTCACTAGACCAGGGCGGGGTTTGCATTGGCCATTATTTTGGGTCTATTTCAACTTTTCTCAGAGGCCTTTCTAATTTCTGTGCTCGAATGGCGTTTCAAGAGGGGGGGATTGCCATAGTTCTCGTGTCCAACAATACTCGAGGATTCAGGTAGACAATGAAGTGGGAAATGGAGATGCTTCAAATTTCACGTAACAGTCGTCTTTGTGTTTGTCTCTGTGTTTGCAATTGTTAACAAATCAGGCTCACGATTCCTACTGCGAAGGATCACATGCGATGGGGCGCTTGAAGCGGTTATGTTATCATCGAGAATGCATTCCGTACTACATCTCAAGTGCCGTATGAGCCGAAACCCCAACCTCCATCCCATCACCCGGCATCACCACACAGTGCCAACGGCGTATATAATTCATTCCAGATTGACCGTGCGGTACACATCGTCTTCAACACAAAAGCAAGCTATTCTTGCAGCGGAATAAGCAACATGCTTGTCAAATGTACACTCTTGAACATTTCGCAGTGAAGGGCAAGGCCACATGCGAGCAAGGTCGTCTAGGAATGCAAGGCAGTTGCATCAGGCATCCCTTTCCTCCACGCCTCCCTCACGGTATATAGACTCAACACTACCCTTCCAAGGTCTTCTCTCCTCCTCCCTACCCCTTACAATCTTTATATTCGCATACCCTCACCTTCACAAATCTTAACTACAACCTCTTACTTCCAACACCAACACATTCGCTACACAAGCACAACTGACCAACCCATTTTTTTCCCTTTCCCCCTTTAGTTTCCTGCTTTCCCCTTCCTCCGCTTCCACGTTCGTTTCCCTCTCCTCTCCCCTCTACTCCATTTGTTTTCCCTCTTTTCCCCTCGTCACTCATTTATCTCCTTTCGTATTCCTTCTTCATTTCCCCCTAAATCCAAAAGCCAAATCCAAAGATGGCAACAAAAAATCTTGCCCGCACCCTCTACCTCCTTTCTACCGCCGTTGCCCTCTCTACAGCCAACAAATTCTTGCCTGATCTTATCCCGCCCGGGTCCTTCGATGGCGAAATGGATCAAGCGCTCACTGAAGACATGGCCGTCGAACTCCTCGTCGGCCGCGCCGCCGCCGCCGGAGTCGTAAGTCCACCAGCAAAAAGATTCCCTCTTGTAGATTGTCACGACATCTGACCCGCTCTGCCCCAAGGTCCCCGACAACTCCTCCCTCCCCAACGCCAAATACCTCGGCTGCTATCAAGATCGCAACGCGACCACAACCCCTAATATCTTCCTTCTCGACGGCCCCATGTACCGCGACAATCTGACAACCTCAGGCAATGTGACCTGGCAATCATGCCAGACGTGGTGCGGACCCGGCTACACATTCTTCGGCATCGAGTTCTCCCGCGATTGTCGCTGTGGAAATACATTTATGTATACGCCGCAGATTGTGGGGCCAGAGACGCTGTGCGATCGAACGTGCAATAATAATGCGACGCAGGCGTGTGGTGGCACAAATAGGATGACGCTGTTTGCGAATAATAGGATTGTAAGTGGATTTTTGTGGCGTGTGTGCTGTGTGCTTGAGAAGTTTGTGCCTGAGAAGGGATTATTGATTCTTTCTTTTGTTTTTCTTTTGTGTTATGATGTTTCTTTGCTGCCGTTTTTCTTTTTGGTGCGACGATTAGGGTGAGAAGAGTGGATTGTGCGAGAAATAGCGGGATGGGGAGAATTGATGATATTGGGCGCCCTCAGATTGTGCTTTTCGTTCTTGGCGATTGTGTCCATTGTGAATAGTGAATTGTCTGCATTGCCTGTGATGTCTAGTTTTAACCACATTCTCGAAAGAATGGTCATGTTTCCAGAAAGAGGAAGTTTACGCGCCAGTCCCGAAACGGTTAGCCACATACGTTTACTTTCATCCCATCCTCTTTACATCTCTCTCCCTACCCACTTGAACAGCACACTTTTCATCCTTTTGTCTGGAAACCTCTAACTTCAGAAAACGGAAGATTGATTTCCTTACTATGGAGATCAACAGATCGCAACATGAGGTATGTTCCATGAGTCAAGCACCCTTCAGGGTTAACCCTGATGTCCAGGGTCTATACGAAATGACGTGTTTATGCATCCCCTATCCAGTATACGCAGTCGCCAATCGAAGATGTCAATGATTTCTAGAAGTGTTGTGGAAGGATGTTCATACAGGCTTGTGAGTTTGTTCAATAGTCGAATTTTCGACTAATTATGTTGGTTTGACAACACGAACTCTTTCCACAGCAGTGATAACGATATGTCAGTAACGGAACAGAGTCAAAATCAACATTAACTCCACCAACAATGAGGAAAGTTCAAATGTATGCCTACCCATTGGACATCTATCTAATCGCCCCGTAATCCCTCCGTTAGTCCAACCACGTACTCGCCCTCATCCCATGCCATACCGACGCGTGAGCCCAGCCGACCTCCCGCCCCGCCAACAAATATCCACCCCAAAATAATATACATAACGCCCCTCCCATCGCCTTCCCTTTCCCCTCTACACGGATTTCACTCTTTCGCCGTCGTCATACCTAATCGTGCGCTCAAGCAACATATCACCTAACCATACTCAAACTTTGGAAAACCCACATCAGCCTCTCAACAATGGCCAAAAAGTCCATAGCCCGTATCTCGCCCTCGCCCTCCCGTTCCTCTTCTCCCTCTCCGACCGCAAAACCCCTCCCCGCCCGCCCAGGCACCTCCGGCACCGAAGCCCTCCTCACCACCAACCGCCGCACAGCTTCCGCTCACTTCATCGCAGCGCAGCGCGCTGAACAAACATACAAAGCCAAAAAACGGACCGCGAGCGCCAAAGTGCAGAGATCAGATGCGGCAAGACATTTCGGGGATGCCGGGAGGAGTTTTGGGATGGGGATGAAGTGTCTTGCGGAGGTTGTGAGGGCGGGGCCGTGGGTGGTTAGGAGTTGGTGCGAGGAATGGAGGGAGGGGAGGGATGCTAGGGAGAGGGTTAGGGTGTTGGAGAGGAAGAGGAGGTTGGAGGAGAGGTTGGAGGGGAAGGGGAAGGGTAGGATGGAGGAGAGGGAGGATGAAGAGGAGGAGGGGGTGAAGGGTGAAACGGAGAAGTAGTGGAGATGATGCAGTGTGATGTGGCGCGTTGGTGTTTTCAGTCCTATCGATTCGCATTGCATGTTTGTTTTCGACAATTTCCGCGTGTCGCGGTTTTTCTTTTGTTTGCTCTCCTCGTCATCTTCATCGTCGTTTTCCGTTCCGGTACTTCTCTTTTGTCATACTCTCTCCTCCGATCCCTCCCTCACTCTCTTTTTCCTGTCCATTCACTATTCCCCATATACCCCTGAGCTCATGAATCTCTTCGTCTCTCATTTCGATACGAGGAACCGACTCATGAGGCTCGACAAAGACAATGATAAAAAACATCGACTAGCGCGAGACGCTGGATATTATAGCGTAATGTTAATCTGATACAAGATACTTCATGATTGTTTACTTTCTCCGTAATCCGGAGTTTGGACATGGGCGGATAGGAAGATGGGATGGAACGCAGGACCTAGGGTATAAAAACCCCCTCTTTCTCCTACCTCGGTCTTTCTGTTCTCACACACTCATCCACAGAATGTAAAATACAGTCTACTAAAAGAATTCTATAAACTAATGATGTGGTTTCTCCCACCGCTTTAATCCATCCACAACATCTAAAAATCATTAAATACCCAAATATGATGGGCAATCCCTCAATTTCCAGTCTCACATCGGCATGCGCCACCAAACATCCACAAAGTGGTTCACTAACTCGTGTAACTTTCTCCGCCTCTAAGAATTAAAATGGGTCTTTTCCAGGTGAATGGTGGACCCTGTGGTTCTTCTATAACGGTAAAGCTTTAGGGTATGTGGCGAGCCGAAAAGAGTTCTGCATACATTCTCTTCTCTACTTAGAGTCATCGAGTATACAGCCCCACACCCGAAATCAACTTAGTCTCACTAAGAAGGTGCGATTCACTAAGCAGGGTTTCTCCCGCGTCCCCGTTCTATTAAAACCACGACATCTAAAATTTACTAAAGACATGGTCATGACGCGAAAATCCTGAATTCCCAATTTGGCATCTTAATGGTGCACTGAGCATCCAAAAAGAATCGAGAAAGAGACTCTGCCGATATTGATATTGATATGGTTGTCTTTGGGTGATGAAAAGTGACCTTGCGCACTTTGCATGGCGGTCCCTGTGGTCCTACAAAAAGAACGCGAGTTTCGCGTCTAAGAAATGACCTAGGTCATTATGCATGGCAATCTCTGTAGCTTTACTAAAATGGCACGATCTCCAGCCTCATGGGGTACTGAGACAAGGAACACAAATGAATAAATTCCATCTTCCTCCTTCGTCGAAGTTGTCTTTCTACCCCCTCCGCGAAAACAATAAACCTTGAACAACAAAAGTTGTGAATTCAGAAGTTCAAGAGTTTTCTCGCGCTGATAAGAGGCCTAAAACAACTAAAGATATCCAAGCACCCAGCTATGGCAAGGGAAATCGCTGATTGCTAAACTGCTAACCCTGCATTGTCATGAGCCGCCGGGCGAACGCCTAAAAAATCTTAGAAAGAAAATGTGAAGAAACTGCTATGGTATTTAACAACCCTGCTAGCCATATATGTTGTTTCTTCTGCATCTCTGCTATATCTATGGTACTTAATGTATCTCCAAAGATTACGATGAAGCGGGGTTCTGGTTTGGAATTGTAATTAATTTTCTCAACCCGCATGCAACACAAACTGTTGGAGAAAAAAAATGAGATGACACGCGTAAATTCATGAGCAATGCTGAGCATAGACACGTCTAGAAGTCCGAACTTGAAAGAATCCTTTGTATGCCTGATGCTGGGCTCTGTATTCTTTCAGACCTTTCTCCTTTTCAGCTGTCAACTCTTCACACCATACTACTTTAATAAATTGGTTATAGCCCAGAATGCGGTGTGTGCCTTTCATGCTGTTCTCCGGGTTCAAGCTGTAATCGATCAATACCATGTGAGACTGAAGTCATGGTATGCAAGTCCTAACAGGCTTCCGTTCTCTTCGGTGGTTCACTCGTAAGACTTGTGTACAATGTCCTCCCACTTGCACACTACGTAGCTAGTCTAAATAAATGTGATTGACAATAATAACATAAAGGTACTCAATTTATAAGATTCTTGTCGCATTTTGGGGATTTCATAATTTAACACATGGACTTCAGGAAGTCGAAAGCGTAAAGGGACAAGTGCTATATATGGAACTCTGTTTCTTTACTCTAACGCTCACAAACTCATCACACTATGCGAATAATCAGAAGACTAGACACACACCCGTTTTATGATATGTGGTGTATCATTTCTTTGGCCATGAAAGGAATTGCCATCCACCCACGATCCCAGCAACCTCTATTTTCTGCGTCTCTAAAGCTCTATCCCTATTATTGATGCTCCTGAGAATTTATGGGAGCATCATTTTTAGACGAGGCCGAGGCATGTGCATATATAGATAGATTTCTCATTTTGACCCATGTTTCGTCGCACACCCCACAAATTTTTTTGATCAGGAGTTCAACGCTTTATGTCTCATGATCCCGCTGTATGATCATGAGACTTCAAATGACGCCTCCGCTCGTTCCCTGAGTTATTTCCCTAATCTGAGTATTCACAATTTGCGAAATGGAACTTTCAAGCAGGCATACGTTTTGTTCTATAAGCTTTACAGGAAACAGAAGAAATACTGAGAAGCCAAAATTGATGGCTCATTAATATGAAAAGGGATAGAGAAACCCTATATCGCAAATCTTATGCCGGCCTTTGGTGCCATTCTTTCTGAGATATGTCGATTCCATTAACAATTAGCCGTGGCTACAGAAACAAAAAAAAAGCTGTGAAACTATCGTTATTAGTTTGAAGATAGGAATTAAAAGACTGATTGGGGTAAGTTTATGACTCTTGTCATTAATCCAGAGTAAAACAATCACGAGATTACGAGGATTATATCTTCATTAGTTCATTATGTATCATATTCCATTACTAGCTCTTAAACTTCCATGAAAATATCCATCATGCAAAATAGGGGTATATATATTCAAACCAAATTTTCTCCCGTCTGTGGCCGGCCCAAATAACTAAGATCCTCACTAGAGTACGATCCATCAGGTAGTGAACCTATTGTGGGCAATGCTGTTATCCTTTCACTGTTTCCACCACAGCTCTTACATGACGCTCTATTAGCAGCAACTTGTGGCTGTTCTTTTGGCGTCTTGTGACTTCTGAAATCACTCATCTCATATTTCTCGTGCTCGCAAAGCCTAGCCGGGGACTTCAAGTCCTGTAACGGGTAGGGTGCAGGTGAGAATTTTGAATGCGGTATTACTGGACTGCGTAATGAATGTCCGGGTGTAGATGGAGTGGACTTATCCTTCTCTACACGACCCTTATGTTCGCTCTCCTCTTCGGATGAGATGCCAACCCAAGCAGAAGGCCTACGCCAACTACTAGGTTTCGGCGGTTGGCTGTGTTTTGGGTTCGCTGCTGAGCTTTCCTTATGCTTTGATGTAATGGTTGCTTTAGACAGCCAGTCCTTCATTGATGGTGGGATCAGGCGCATAATAAGAACACGAATAGAGGGTAGACAGACGCAGAGGAAGCAAGCCGTAATCTCTAGCTCGGTCCAGATAACGATTGGTACGTAGTCCCATGTTGGGTCAAATGTCACCTTGAACATCAGAAGGGTTTGCAATCGGACGATTGTGGTTATGCAGCCACTGGAATAAGTCAGCATGGAAATCTGAGACTTTAGTACACCAACTTACAAGCTGCCGATTGAAAACATCAGTCCAACCGCGATCTTGTTATAGCGCTTCATTTGGAGATTCTTTATGAAGAACAACGGTAGCACAAGGAGAATAACATCTTGTACGATTGCCGAAATGGAGTTCGCATAACCCAACATTTGTATGTCCATACATTGAACGTGGCCTATATTGAGATCTCGGTTCCAGAACGATTCCACGGGCGAGCAGGCGAATACCGTCAAGAGAAAGATGATGAGGCTATTAATGATGATGTACCCAAACACTACCCAGCCCATTATCTTGAAGGGTCGCGTAACGAAGATTTCGAGGTAGAAAAGTACTAATGAGGTTTTGATAAGACAGAGAATCACAACATAGGTGGACCAGGCGATATAAACTGGGAAATGTTAGAGGTGAAGTGGAAATATTAGGTGTGAAACCACTGAAGACATACAGTAACGAAGAATAGGAAGGAGTCGATCATCTTCCAGGTTCCAAACATGCTCGCCAAAGCCCAACGAGGCCACTGATAGCTTGTTAGTCCAAGATTTATGCAGCACTGTATTGCATACTTACTTGCAAGAACGGTACCAATTGGCACTGCAGCTAAAACTACAGCAGCGACAATTGGCGCGTCATTCCAGGCAAGCCTGCCAGACAGCAGTCGACTAGCGACGCGTAGAGATACGACAAAAATGGCAATGACGTATACAGTTATTGTGTATGTTCGCACGGTATTTGTCTTGGACTCGTCCGATAAGTTGCACAATTGTTTATTGACCCGGGCAGTCTCTATGTGTAAGTTGTCAGCAGTGTAAATGGATCAGACACTGGCTTGCCCCTACCCAGATTGTCTGCCATGGTGCAATTGGCGACAACACATGCGCCCATTCTCTGCCCAAGTTCCAGATCATTACAAATGCAAGCATAGTCGTCAAGCTTGCAAGGACTCTTTGGCACATTGAGCAATATACAAGTAATCTATGAGGTGTCAATCAAACTTGCACGACAGAATCAACGGTCCTCAGAATGACTTACCCCACATGACGGAATATCTGCGATAGACAGATCTCTTTCTCCCAAGCTTGGTGAACCTGCCACCCCAAGATTGAAAGTGATCAGTAGCCAGAAGACGGCCACAGCATATGTTCCAATACCCATAACTGCGACGAGCGAATTCTCGAGTTGACAGACTGCATTTCGTGTTTTGGCGACAGCGGGTATAAGGCGGAAAGGAAAAAAAGCTCTAAGCCTATGGTGCGAGAACCATTGAGCCGGACAGATTTTCCAAAACCTTAAAATCCTTGACATCTCATGGCCAAGTCCCACCTCGTGGCGACGGTCATGGCTGGGGAGAACTGAGACCCAGTGGCGATCAGTTATTCTCGTTTTTTGGCCAATTAGGCGGAGTACTACTTGAACTAGGACTCATGAGTGGCTAGGTAGTTGAGCTTGCCACCTGGATTGATTAATAGCCACGGCTTGCCTTGACAAGCATCAGCGTAAGCCAGTGTTCCTCATTGCCCCTCTGACACGGACGTTAATTCCTAATGCCGCATGGTGTAACAGCGATCGCGTAAACAAGAACGTATGATCCAGGGTCTTGTTTCATTGCTGCATGGCTAGAAGCAACGGCAATGCACATCAAGCGCAGCGAAGATCCCCTCAACTTCGATTGGCGCGCTGAGGATTCTCTAATGCAGGTTAGGAGTTGTTCTCCTGAGATGAGAGGCGTTCCTGGAACGTCAGGCTCCTCCGGGTGATGTTCGGATGGCGGCATTGTGATTGCTCATGTGGCTACACACAACCGCCGTAGCTGCCGACTCTGAATCTGGAACAAGGGCGGCATCAGAGCCCTCGAGCTGACAGTTCATGAGCACGATCGGAATCCGGTTCCTCGTAGGAATCATCAGTCCGACGTCTATGTCAATTAAGGACTAATCAGATCAAGAATCCTCTGCGATCCCCACGATCAGTTCGCAGATCATTCACCTCTCGGCAAAGGATATGTTCTCTACCCGAGATGCGAAGTCTCGCCTTTTCTAACGACCACAAACAGAGTATAGCCTTGCAGATGCCAGACGGCGCGATTATTGATTTCAGAAAGATTAAGCTGAATAGGGGTTTCAAGTGTCAAAAGAGTTAGGGTATCTGCACCTATCGGCCCGAAGTAGCAAAAATTCCGAGTGTCCGAGGTCAAAAGCCCTTGCACATTCAAATCCCAAGGACCAAGGCTCTGGTTGTCAACATCAATTACCCAAACTTGTGCTTGAACAAAAGTCAGGATTAATTTCCAAAGACGTATTTCTGTATACCTAAATGCCGAAGAACATAATTGCTGCACAAATCTAAACTATGCGAATGGGAGAGTATCAAGGTAATGAGAGCGATTGTACGTGCAGATCAAATGCGCCGAGTAAACTGTGATTGACCCTTGTGTCAGTGTGTGATATGTCACTCTTCTCATCCCACTCTATCTTCCACCTTTACAACTTCTAAGATTTGCTAACACCTCCCAAACGACGATGTGTGTGACGCAACTTGAACTGGCACGGATTTTGGAAACACATATGGTTCCTCCCGCATGGCATCAAGCATAACAGAGTTGACAAGCGCCATGGCCGTCAAGTTGTAACAACAGGGTGACCTCATCGTTCCCATCCAAATCCTTCTTGAAACTGATCACGAACATTCCCCGCACTGAGCGATATATCACCTCATTTGGGTACTCAGGCCTGACTAAACCCCTCTAAAAAGCGATCCTTTGTTCAATCGTGATCATGTCCGAATCGACTGTCTCATCTTAGACTGTGATTTCCACCACCGATACCTTCACAGAAGTCTAATGCGAGTTGGTGCTTCCCATGCTCCCCCATACTCAACCCGATGATGATTTCGCCGAGGGTAAGAACGCCATTGGAGTTACGGTTGCTTCTCAACGATCCGAATATTTCGGCTATCATGAATACATTATATGCTCTTCGAAGATGCTCTTCGATTCCCTGACTCTTGAGATCGAAATCGAAATCGAAATCGGGCCAATTCTGGTATACATAGGCCATTAGGAGCTCTTGCCTTGGGTTGTCGAGCATATTGATCTCCTTGAGACCAATTAACTTTCGCGGCCATCCCACAAGCATGTACAGATTCCCGCGCATAATGGTTGGTCATCGAGAAGTCAATGTATTTGTCTGGATCTGCATGAATCGTGTCGCCGACTACGGAGATGACTCCGATTTCAATCGGAGATCAACAAAAATACTATATGGCGGAGGTATACATCCGCAGACACAGAAAAGCGCTCCCGTATCGGGCGCTTCGATAAAGTTGGTTGTACACAACCTGTTCCATGAACTTCCAATACGTTGAATGATAGACCCTGGCGCTGAACATTCCTTTTCCGTGCCTTGTCATGCTTATAAATCGTCCAACGTTCAAATATTTTATCCAATGCGTTCGCTGAAGTCCATATAGTAGTGTTGGATCAATTACATGTAAAAATTTGATAGAAAACATAGCTCGGGTCCCCGTCATAGACCATTACTTCACCTATCTTCGAGTGCAATCTTCCCCTGCTGCCCATACCCTTTCATCCTCGATGGATCCTCTCTGAACATTGTAGCGACCGAGCAAAGGACCCAGTAGCATTCGGTTCGAATTCTTATATCTCGAATCTTTGCAGCCTTACATTCTCCAAGATCGTGGCAACGAAGTGCCAATGGGGCGAGTTTCGGGGCTCTTTTGAATTCTTTTGTTGAAAGCAGTAATTGCCAGGCTGTGTCAGACAATTGGCATCTTCGAATCTTCGCTCGTTGTGGTCCCAGTCAACACCACAACTCACTTCCAGAGTAATGCGCATCAACAATATCACCAACATCGAAACACATTTATCTGGCGCTCTCTCGCTGAAGTGGAGCGAAAGTACATCGGAGGTACGAAGCATGACCTCAATGTTTGTTCCCACGTGGTTGGTGCTACCGCCATCTAGCGTGATACCTCTAATAACCTCATCCCATCGGGCATCATGTAGTCTGTCGGTGACAAAGTGGTGGGAATACTCTACATCAGGAACGGTGGATACATTTCTTACTCTCTTCATCCAATACAACTTGACG
Source organism: Dendryphion nanum (assembly GCA_020744415.1). Lineage (NCBI taxonomy): Eukaryota > Fungi > Ascomycota > Dothideomycetes > Pleosporales > Torulaceae > Dendryphion > Dendryphion nanum. Next base: position 283,284 of record JAGMWT010000008.1, read on the forward strand.
GTGATTGTACCAGTCTTCACAGTAGATATCAATAAGAGGTAGAAGACCTGACAAGGTGCGCTGAGCCATTGGGATTTCCTGCTTGGTAGTAGAGAGTCTTGATGTATTCCAGTGCTTCTGCAAACTGTTCCAAGCCATTTGGCTCTTGAACATCAGTAACAAATACAAGTAAAATAAAATAGAAGAGTCTCTTTGGATTGTCGGGACGAGGTTATTAATCCGATCAGGTGTGAATGGTTTCTGGTCAGCATTTCCGCTTTGTTGTACCCAATCTGCATCCACGACTTCATAGATCGATGGATAGAGTATTGAAATCCATGCGACTGACAAAGGATTCTGACTGTTCAAGGGTCCCCTGTTTATTGAGAAATGAACCCCACTCAATCTCCGTCATGATACGGGAAGTAAGCGCTAGGATATGTGGGTTCAATTTCTGCCGAATGCAACAGGACCTGAGAGACTAATATGATGAAATCTTTCTGCTCTCGATAGGCCTCCAAAACTTCCACAAATTGAATCCTGTGCCAATCATCCAGAGAGTATGTCAAAGAGTGTGTTGTCCCAGATGCTGCGTCTATATGATCAATGATGAAGGATTGTGGTCTCAAATTGATGTTTATTGCGCAATTTACGTCCCAGGCTCGAAGGTGGCAAATAATTCTTTATAGGGATCGAGGTCTCCAGACCAGTTTTGGAGATCGAAATTAACATCGTCTTTTACCACAACCTTCTAGAAGCTTCACCAAACTGTTTTTGCCTACCCCAACCACATCAGTTATCGGCGCTATGTTTTGGTGTCCTCAACAAAGAAACCACTCAATCTCCGGGATATTTTGCTTACCTCCTAAAACATGATGAAACAACTTGGACTCCTTGAATAGCTTTCCGATCTGACGCGCAGCTTTTAGTCTCCGAGTGCCAGACGACAGAGCTTGAAGTGGACTTGATGAAGTTGTATAGTCGGAAATGGCTTGAGTGAGATATAGATGAAAGGAATGATGTAGTCGATTATCACCACCTCCTGATCCAGCTTTTCAACATGTACCTGATTTCTGAAGAGCTTGAAGCGGGGGTTATGGAGGGCGGGTAGTGAAATTGGCGAATTTTCGGTGAGAAGGTGGCGATAGAAAATGTAGACAATGACTTGCGTTTTAATATTGGTCAGCTTGTATACCATATCATGGCTACCGCTGGTTTGATTTAATGTTCAACATAACAAGTATCTTTGCCAGGTTCGTGCGTCGTGCGGTTGATTTTACGAGTTGAAAGCATGCAAGACAACAAAAGGCACTAGGTCGGTAGAATGTAACAGTCGCTTTCCAGAGGCGGAGAGAAAAAGAAAATGTGGATAGGCCTTGCGAACCACACCATATATGTAAAAGTATACGGCATCGAGGAAGTTTCCTTGTCCTCCATTCTCACACCACGCCTCTGTTATTTCCCGAATGTACGACTCAAATTCCTCCCATGAGCCAGGGGTCAGGATTTTGAGTTTTACTGAAGATCCTTCAAGTCCAGAAAATAGCTCTAATATAACATCGCTGAGAACTTTAGTACCAGGGGTTGATATTATATTTTCGTTGCGAGATCTGGAAACAATAAAAAAATGTTGCAATGGCGTCGAAACTCGGGAATTTATGTCTTTTGAGCCAGATTTATTAGAACAGATGATGTTGAATTATTCTTTCGATACGTAATAACTCGTGTAGCCGTAAGGCGAACCTCTGGCGATTTGAGTATTTCCCAACGCATGCTCTGAAGACTGGGACCTGTTCCGGACTCCAAGATCTCGATCTGTACATCGATGCCATTCGCTACGGATCTCATGCCGACGATTGCCAGCCCCTGCCTATGAGGGTAGCAGGATTCTGCATATGACGTTTTTTTCTTATAGGCATTTTCCTACGTCTATTAGGTCCAGACTACTACTGTTGTAAGTTGCTACCTACAATACCTCTGTCACCACCTAATAGTAAAACATCGGTAACTTTCTGTAGAACCTCCACGTTTCAAGGAGATTTTAATAAAAATGAAGGATTCCCATCGTTTTGGCGCGTAGGTGGTATTTTGACTTATTTTAGCTCATACTTTCAAGAGGTTTCTTAATAAATTCAAGAGTTTCCTCGCATATTTGAAGAGGTCCCTTCAAGAAATTTGCGCAAATATTTAGCAGATTAGGGGCTATTGACCCAAGGATCTAATGCAAGACCCCTTACGACTTTCAAATGATAGAGATCCGTAGTGCAAGTAGAGGTCAGGGCAATCCTTGCTGAAACTTTTAATACGTAGTAGTTACTCAAGGACTGATATGGCACAGTGACGAATTTTGGGAATAATTTCATCGAAACGTTCAATACCGAAGGAAAATCTCGTTGGGTGGCCCTCAAGAATCCACCCGAGGTGGTTATTCTCCAGCTTGGAGAACGGATCAAAGACTGACATAAGATAAATAATGGAATTGAGATTGATATAGATTTTGAACTGACTAACATGTGCAGGAGAGCTGAGAGTTTGTGCCTTACAACTGAAACCCTCAGCGTTTGCCCCTAAATATCTGCTTCGTCCCTACACTGTCTCTGAGCTGTGAATGGACGCTGATTTGGATTCTCTACTATTGACAATGGTTCGGGGTAATTCAATGGAACGATGTTTCAATCAATTTTATCCCTAGATGATTTTGGAGATTGATTGAGGGGCGATTGATTATTGTGAGTAGGAACCTGTAATCAAACTTTTATTGGCAATGTGCCATTCTAGAGAACGGTTTGATGTATACTGCTGTGATTCTACCCAAATTTTGACATCCTCGAACATTTTATTTATTATTATAGAATAGTAGCTCTTAAGAATTCGTTAGAATCAATGGAGCGCATGAAGGGAAGTCCAGATTTGTGTGCTCCCCATAGAGCCGCCATAGGATCCCCCGTGGTTGCCAGTGGGGTCTGTTGAGAAGGTGCAATCGTCGGTCTTCCTAACAGCAACACAAATTGAGCTAGTAGGCAATCAGAACTTCGGGGTCTTTTAGACAGCAACAAACATGTAAAAACGTCACCCAAGAGTCTCTTGGACGAGTTATCAACATTGTTAGTGGCTTTACGGCCCCCAGGTCTTATGTGAGAAATTTCTGTGCAAACATGTTTCGGAAATGTCTACATGCGCCACACTGATTAAGATAGCCTAGAAAAGATATTATCGAATGAATGCAGACCCATCAATTTGCAGAGCATGGGCTGCAGAGTATAAGTTGTAACAAAATCCAATCATACCGTTAATTCTCATCACTATTACCAAGTGCGCCTGGAATGCCGTCCCCACCCAGTACAGTTACCTAATTCTGCCTGTTGAATCAAGAACCGAGGCAAAGCTGCAAAGATAGTTTCAGGCTGGAACTGCCGGTGCCGAATACTTACGTTGTTTTCAACATCCCGATTGAATGCCCAATAATCTACAAGTCTAGGGTCAGCAATTGCGGAAAAGCCAAGCACTCAGGAGACTCTTGGGACCTGGATTGGCGAGAACTTATAATGTGATGGGATAATGTGGAGAATTGTTCGCTATTAGTCTCCACAACAAGTTGGTCATTGTAGGTCGACATCGTGCAGCTGCGTCCAGCTCGTACTGTCATGTTAGATGCCAGGAAAGTTTGAACATCCGATGCTTGCAAGCGAGATTGCATGAAGAAAATCATGGCGGGTCTCTTGGCGTCAATGGGAGTCCCGTGGCGCTCAGTAGTGTAGTAGGGAGAGGTGGGTGATGATGAAAGATAGCCGTTCGAAATCTGATAAGACAGTGGCGGAGTTGAAGGGAAAGGCATAGAGATTATAGAGTGATACATTAATCGGGAATGGAAGAAGTGTCTTCAGAGTGAAGGCTAGATTGAAGGAGCCCGGAGATAATAATAGTTACTCCTGGAAATTATTCTCTTCCCTCGGGATGCGCCGGGCCATGTACTTTGTCAACAGCCCTGCGACGCCACGACGCTAAGTCCTTTTGCGATGAACTAGGCGTATGCCATACTACAAAAGAGACCTCCCGCACGGAAACGGAATCATCTATGGGATTGTAAGAATGTATTGACTTCCCTATACGATAGGGCAGCCATGGAGTGATGTGTGGGGTGAGCCTCTATCAATCTTTCAATGTTCCTACGCGTGCACATGTACATGATTCAAGAGTCCAACCGATCTCAGGGGAAACCGAGTATTGTGGGTCTTTCTGACAAGGGTTCACGTACACTTTCGTCGGGGTAACCAAGCATCGTTAGTGTCCTCTGACCAAGTGAGGCGAGAACATCTCGGCCCCGGTACCAAAGATAACAACAGACTGAAGAGGTTCTTGTCGCTCGAGCGAGAATCGATAATTAAATGCAGGTCAACAATGAGGGTGTAGGTATCTAAATATAGGTTGCATATTCGAGAGAGTTGCCTCGTCATAGGTCTAGACATATTGTCACAAATTTCATCCGCAATACCTGCTTTCCCCGCACATTCGGCGTGATAGAATAGGTCTCCATTGAAGTTTTGCAGTCATTCGGTCAACGATCGAGACGGATGTTGACCGGCGTGCCACTAGTTGACGACTAGAGCATCAAACACATCAGGCGTGATGCGGGTCACGGCGTTGCACAGGGACGGACTGACTACGCGAATGGAATAAGATGCGTCAGCGGAAAGGGACCAGTGAAAGCGCTAGTTGACCCGAGATGTCAGCTCGGAATGCGCGCCGGGTGTGCGGATTCCCCGGCCGCTCTACAACAAATGGACTGTGCATATGCCCTGGGGAATGCGTGCATCAATACCTAAATACCGGTTCCTGCACCCTGGACATTGGCCCTCGTTCCGATGAGTTCAATATATCGACAGTGCCTGCTTTCGCAGTTGTCATCGCGCCACTTCTTATTTTCTCATCGGTTGATCGCGATTCGTGACTAGTTAGCCCAAGCTATGTGAAGACCGATGGAGGTCCGGTCTCGGCTGGACGCCGGAAGTGTGAACTTTCATGTTAGGGCTAAAAGGTCCAAAAGAGATCCTCCATCTGACTGGTGTCAGAAAAGAATTAGCAGGAACCTTGTTTTCTCAGCTCGAGTAATAACTTGGCAGAATGGTAGTGGAAACTTGGAAGACTCCACTTCGGAAAGAAAATGGAAGAACAATTCTAGGTACTATACTGTGCTTTGTAGAGTGCAATGTGAATGGAAAACTCTCTAGCGCATTGATTCTGTACTTTGTGATCATGCGGGGTCCAAGCCCATAACTAATGGAAGTGGCCGCCATTTGTCCCGTAAGCGCTCAATGCAGCTGGAAATTTTCGGCGAAGTACCTTGGGAAAATGTGGAAAGTGACAACTACGACACTGGAGGCGGGAATTTTAGAGAGCGTTAAGATGGCAGAAGGGCGGGATTGGAAGATGGTGCGCAGGTGATTGCAGTGGAGATGGACGTAAAGATGGAAATTGAAGGGGACAACAGTGAAATTGAATACACTGCCCAGACATCTTGATCGGTAATCTGACTTTACGTGTTGTTACACTACAGAGATAGCAGGGGAGCTATCTCCATGTGGCAGGACTTAATTCTTACCCCTAAAACCAGATAGGATGGTATGCGCCATCGTCTTGCCTCTTATAGCTTAGTGCTTCGTACAGCCAGCCTCTAGAACCCTTGAAGTGGGTTCTCCTCAACCTCTGCATGGGAACTTTCGCAGTTCGTATTACGCGTTCAGTGGCTTTCCAAAATATTGTTGAAGTCCGCACAGATTCCTACAGTCCAGGTACAGCAAATGACACCAGACGGCTGACAGGAGTATGTTAACATTTTACAAGGAACACCAACCCCAAACTCCACATCGAGACTCTGGCTTTCCGCTTGTGTAAACTCAGCAACTGACATCTGTCACCGAATGCAGGGCTCCAGAGCGCGCAAAAAAGGGTCTTCGAGGGGAGACACCTCGGTGGTACCGAAATTAGCAACAGGCTCCTAGAGAGTGCGAACACTCCACTTTCGCCATGTGGCGCACCGCACTCCTTTGGAGGGTCAAACAATAGTGTCCTGATTGCATTAGCTGAGCCATATTGGGCGATCTTGCCAAGGTGCTTTCCACCTGGCTATCTACCCAGGAACAGCTTGTCTCGGTTAAGAAGACACCGGCACATATTCTCCGAACTCGACATCCACGACAGCACGATCAGATTTTGTTGGATTTTCCGGTGCGCTAGACCAAGCGATCGAGGCATGACCGGCCAAGGGCTGTGGACAAGCTTCGTGCAAAGCTCACTGCCTAAGTCAAGCGCCACGCACGGCCTAAAGGGAGCTCCCATAATCTGGACCTTCGTATCGCGAGGAGTGGGGACATCCCCCTGATCTCCAGATGAGGTACATAAAGGTACCAGACAGAACTTCCATTGATCTGTATCCCGGTCTTCACTTTCGCTTTCTAGGGATTCGTCCCGCAAATACCATTTTTTAATACCACCACAATCATTCTTTAATAATTACTTCACCTCATAATTGGCCGCCACTAACAACTCGGTAATTGACCCAGTAATCACTATGAAAGGGTTTATCCTTTCACTGGGGCTCCTGGCATCTCTTGTTGCAGGATGCCCCGGTCACGATGATAACGAGCATCGCGACAGATTCTGGAGACGTCAGTCAAATGGCACTGTAGGAAGCACGGCGGTTTCTTCATCGGTGAGTACTGCGCTCCACATCAGTTAAAACCCAACATTTCTGACAGGCGCAGAGTACTGTTCTAGCAGCCACCTCGACTGCTTCCGCAGTTCCTTCAGCAACGGCTACGATCAAATCTACCATTCTTGTCATCGCCCGTGATGCATTCTCTGCCTCACAGGCAACATCTGGTCTCAATGGTTATGGAATCCCCTTCGAGACTCTCTTGGTACCCCAAGCAGGTATTCCTCTGCCAGTGTTGTCAACCGCCACTGGAGGCAATTACGGTGGCATCATCGCCATGTCAGGCTTGGCATATGACTACGGCGCGGACGGATGGCACAGCGCAATCACGAATGATCAATGGAATCAGCTGTACGCCTACCAGGTCTCTTACGGCGTGCGCATGGTTCAATATGATGTGTATCCGCAGTCCGCATTCGGTACGACAACGACTGGCGGTTGCTGTGGTCAAGATGTCGAACAACTCGTTTCTTTCACCAATACTACCGGATTTCCCCAGGCAGGGCTCAAGACTGGCGCCGGGATGAGCACCAAGAACATGTGGCATTACATTACGCAGATCACTGACCCAAGCACAACTTGGGAGATCGCCCAGTTCGCCGCCAACAACGAATTCAACACCAAATCTACCGCAGCCGTCATCAACAGGTTTGGCAGTCGTGAGCAGATGGTCTGGTTTAAAACTTGGGCCACTGACTGGTCCCCTACCTCCAACTACCTCCAGCATGCTGGTATCACCTGGATGACTCGTGGTCTCTATGCTGGATTCCGCCGTGTCGGCATCGCTGCGCAAATCGACGATATGATGCTGAGCACACCTACCTATGGCACTGGAATCGAATACCGCGTCACCCCTGCTGATATGACCGTGATTCGTAGCTGGGTACCCACTATTCTTAGCAAGATGAACCCCGGAAGCAGCTTCAGGCCCGAAATTGGCTACAATGGAAACGGCAACATTCTCGCAGTTGATCAGGATTGGTCTAATGACGCTTGCAGCCCCCACCCCATCTACACCGGCTACAACCCGACTGATGCAGAGTGGAAGAAGCCGCTTGGTACCGGTGTGGACATGTGGCCAGCAACGCCAACGACCTACAACTACACCTCCACCTGCTTGAATGGCGACGCACTTTCCACCTGGTTCCAGACTGCTACCAACCGCGACCAATTCCACCATCTCAGCCACACCTTCACTCACGAGCATCTGAACAATGCCACTTATGCCGATGTCTACAAGGAGATTTCCTTCAACCAGAAATGGCTAACACAGGTCAAGCTCGCAGCAGGTTCCTTCTCGTCGAAGTCTCTCATCCCGCCAGCTATCACTGGTATGCACAACGGTGATGCTTTGCGCGCATTCTACGATCTCGGACTCCGGAACTGCGTAGGTGACAATGCTCGTCCAGCTCTCCGCAACACTCAAAACAAGATGTGGCCGGTCATTACAAACACGAATACTGACGGCTTCGATGGGTTCACCATTATCCCCCGCTGGCCATTGCGCATTTACTGGAACTGCGATTCCCCCGCTTGCACACTGCAGGAGTGGATCGACACCTCCAGCGGAACTGGCGGCTTTGACAACCTCATGCTTCAAGAGAAGAACGACATGATGCGGTACTACTTCGGTCTTTATCGTGACGGTGTCATGTTCCATCAGATCAATCTTCGTTCGCAGGGAATGGGTAACATCGCCACCGCTGACGGAACGGTTGTGAAGTCTCTTTACCAAGCTTGGGTAGAGCAAACCGTCCAGGAATTCAACCGTCTAGCGAACTGGCCCCTGGTTACCTTGAAGCAGGATGATCTTGCCGCCTACTTTGTGAGCAGGATGACAAGGGATCAATGCGGCTACTCCATGAGCTACACAATTCAGAACCGCAAGATTGTTTCCGTCACCGTTACTGCAAACGGAAACTCGTGCGGAGCAGAGATTCCCATCACGGTTCCCGGTACTGTGACCGATCGTAGACAGAGGCAGGAGAAGTTGGGCAACGATCCTTTGACCGTTTGGGTAACGCTGGCGGGAGCGCCAATCACATTGACTTTGACAACGCCTATTTCGATCTAAGCGGATCAGCGAGCAATGGTGTTTTCTTCTCTTGCGTTTGTAGCCTTTCGATACTTTTGATCACAGTACCAAAACTTAGAGGAGGAATTATACCTAGGACAATATTCTAATTTGTTAACGTTGCAAATTTCGAGTGCAGATCGTGTTACTGAAATGTGTCTTCACAATTAAAAAGCGTGAAGGAGTCGTACTTTACTAACATTCCTTATCAATATTTTCACAGTACGACATGAACCGATTGTTGTGGTAAGCACAAATTCGAGACAGGCGCTATTCCTGTTTGGCTCTAGCGCGTGCGCCGTGAATCCTCCTGCATACATGCCCGCCCCCCATGGCTCATACACATCTCCCACTATACTGAACAATTTCACAGCACCCGCGATGTCGCAAGATCTCATAACACCAAAAATCTATTTGATTCGACATGGAGAATCCCTTCATAACGTTCAACGGCCGTACCCTTTCCGCGATGCTCCGCTTACTGCCTCCGGACACGCATCCACGAAGGACATTAGACTTCCGCAAACCCCTGACCTTATCATAATATCGCCCATGACGCGGACCATACAAACGGCTTTTAATGCTTTTCCCACATTGGCAACTATCGAGGACACCACTCGTGATCTTCAGTCAGAAATCGCACAGCCAAAACCCGATATTCTGATCTGGCCTTCCCTACGCGAAATTTGGCCTACAATATGCAACAAGCCTCTTACTCGAACTGAACTTGAAACCAAATTCCCGTTTCTCGATTTCTCATTATGTTCAAAAGATGGTGAGTATGTCGAAGAAACACCAATCGAGATCTCGGCTCGTGCGAAAACGGTGCGGCGACAATTGAAGCAGTTATCAGCCCGGTATCTCAACATTGCGGTTGTATCGCATCGCGGATTAATCGCGTATTTAGTAAAGGGGAGGAGGTTCGACGTAGGCGAGGTGCGGACATATCGATGGGCATCTGAGCAAGAGGAGCAGGAGAAAGAAGAAAGATGGGGATTGCACTGTGAGACATGCACGGAGTGGGATTTTGGACCTGATGTATTAGTATGGATAGGAAGTGGAGATCAAACAAGATAGAATCGGCTGTTAAGGATTTACGACGTGCTTTATAATCCGTATTCTTGGATCAGGGTAAGGACAGCCTGCAATGCTTATTGGGCATCCAGATACCACATAGGTCGGATCAATCCATCCCGGACGTCCCATTGTCGTTATGTAAACGCTCAAAACTTGCTCAATCGATCACTAGTCGAACTTCCATTGCTCCGCCAAACAATGGTCCCGTTACATCTAGAGTGGCGATGACAGCTACAACCCCCTGCAAAGCCAACCGTTTGCCCCACGAGTCCTAGAATTCGACAACTTAGACTATAGTTGACTGATAGAGTGAACGGTCAACTGGTGTCCACACAACAAATTTCCACGACGAAGCATCGACAGTCAATCGCGTCGACCACTGTAGAACTTTCACCAATACTCATTGCACTTCTCGCTGGTCTTCTGATCGTTTGCAAGTACAAATTCAACCCCCTCACGATGTACAATGATTCCTCGGCGTCAAGCAATATTTATTAGCTCCCTATTGAAATTCTAAGTGTGCCCTCAAAATCATACAGCACCACTTAAAGTGTGTCATTCACATATCCTTGATACACGTTTCCACATGTGATTTTATGATTTCTCTTTATATGAAAATTTGTACTTCTCCTCACTGGCTTCAACCTCCAGCAACCAAACTGCAAGACATTTCCACCCATACCATATTCCATACAGCTTTCAACTCCACCTTCGCTTCTATAGTCACTGCCTCTCCATGTTACTATGGGCGGAAAACCAAGCAAACCAAAGCTTCCCCCTTTGAGGGATCCGGATTGTATCTTCGGTTTCTGTACCTTCGATAAGAGCACCACTGAGGGTGCTAGCCTCAAGAGGCTCGTTCAGCTTTGTGGATTCGATGGTAAAGAGACTTTGGCTAGGGATGCGTATGATTGTGTGAGAACGCATGACACGGGCGAGAACAAGGAGGCTGCAGAGTATGTCGTGCGCGTTATGGATGGTGCCCGAAGGGTCTGCGGATACGACGAGCAACACTGGAACGTGGTTGGTATGGGAGATTTCCAGGCTTATATGCCAGGAACGAATCGGTAAGCCTGTTTCGCGCATTGCTTTCCAGTCATCTGGATCGAATTGGCAGAGGACTGATATGCATGTTTCAGGTTTTTGAGAAGCAATATACAAACCCCTCGGACTTTCAGCAGTGACGACTTCAGTGGCTCGCCTAGTCATGCTGTGGTATTTCTTCTCATCGGATCTATCTTGACAGTGTTGGTAGGATCAGTAGTGTATTGGCTGAAGCAAAGGAGGCCGGCACGGTTCTATGCCTACGATAAACATGAACTGGACTACTGATCATGTATCTGAGGTAACTTTCTTGTATTTGTGTAGTCGGAGGAAAATATGTATTCTCTAGTGTTATAGACACAATTACTTTGAGAAATACAAATCGAATTCAATAATAGGGCGTTTGTACAATATGATCTCGCTTTACGTTGGTAGCCTACATTCTTTATACTGCCCGCTCGTATCGTAAGTCTTCCGTCAAAACTGGGGAGAGGATTTTTCCCGGCATAGTAATGTATCGGCTGTGTTTATCTTTGTGGTGTTGTTTGTGGTTCCATGGTTCCGTTGCATGCTGAGATCTGCGCACCCATGCTGGATTATGCCGATGTCCACCGACGCATAGGCATATCACTCCACAATAATGACGGATGCCGCGTAATGATTGGGCAAGATGCCAAGAAGAGACTGGAACCCGGAGAACATTATTTGTAATGAAGACTATAATATTCCAATCTTAACTCATGCGCTTACAAACAACTTGGCGTCTCAATGTTGACCTTGACGGAATACTCAAGGCGTAGTTCATGAATCAAGACCCAGAAGGACGATGACAACATCCACACTGGATCAGAACATTCCATCATCCTGGACTTCGATGTGCAGAATTTTGATGGTATAATCTGTTCCCTTCGACCGTCATGCATTGTTGGATCCGACGTGTATGATTCCGAGGCATCGACTTAAACAGGATCAGTAATCGCACGAACAAAGACTCCACGACTGCGTAATTGCGTTAATATTGACAGCTCACATACGATTACTAAGATTCGCAACGCAGTAAACAGCGTCCTTTCAATGGATCTAAGCTCCGACTACCTAAGCCATGGGTGACATTGAATGGACTCGCTTGACTAAGCCAGGTAACTTCCTTGCGTTCGCCGAATCTTTTTTCACCAGCGACATCCGCATCCAGTAACCTGTGAGGGTACAAGCCAGATTCGGAGCGGAATGACTGTCCATCTAGTTGCTTACGTTGGGCGTAACAAAGCCTAAATTATATGCGGCGGCCGATGCATTTGTCTGGGGATAGAGTGATTACAGCTTCAGAATGAGATAGCGGAACATTGAAGGCTTGGAAACAAGATTGGTACCATAAAGTTGCAATGTATAAATGTTTCTGAGAAGCCGCGATAGAATAAAAACAAACAAGATCGGGCTGTTTGGGACTGTTACTCCATCTCGTTCACCGATTGCCATTATCCATCGTAAAGATCCATCAAAATGTCTTCTGAATACACGGTTTTCCGCGGGGTAGACGGCGCCGTCAAACAAGCGACAACTCCATTGCTGGCCTTGGGGCCAAAAGAGATTTTGGTCAAAATCACACACTCGGGCCTTTGCGCGACGGATCTTGCCTACCTTCCCTATGGACTTGCACTTGGTCATGAAGGTGTTGGTATTGTCGAGGCAATCGGAAGCGAAGTTACGCAATTCAAAGTGGGTGAGCGTGCCGGTGGTGGGTACCATCGCAACTCGTGTGGACACTGCAAGTATTGTCTTTCGGGCCAGGATATCTGGTGTTACGAGCGAAGTGTCTTCGGGGAGGGCGATTATAACAATGGAACACTCAGCAAATACTTCATTGGCATCGAAACATACTTGCACAAGATCCCCGAAGGACTTGCCAGTGAGCATGCTGCTCCTCTCCAGTGTGCAGGTGCAACCACATACAATGCTCTTGTATCTGTTGTGAAGCCGGGAGATCGAGTTGGTATCATCGGTATCGGCGGACTCGGCCATCTCGCAATTCAGTTTGCTCGCAAACTTGGTACCGAGGTTGTCGTCTTCAGCACAAGCCGGGACAAGGAAGAGGAAGCAAGGAAACTTGGGGCATCCGAATTCTATCTACTAGATGAGACTGAGAAGGTTACGAAACCAGTTGATACTCTTGTGGTTGCTGGCAGCAGGTATCCGGACTGGAAGAAGTAAGTAAAATGGTTGCCTTCTTCAAGCGGCGCTAATTCGGGATGAAGATTCCTGGTAAAAAATGTCGTTGCCCGGGCTGGAAACATTGTTCCTTTGGCGGCACCCAATGGTGATATAAGCCTGCCGTAAGTTATATTTCTAACCCTTGCTTGGAATCTACTAAATAACAATTAGTGCTTTCCAACTCTTCTTCGACGGCTACAACGTCCGCAGCAGTCTAGTTGCATCGCGAGCGAAGCATGATGAAATGCTTCGGTTCGCTGCCGCACAGGGAGTAACACCGTTGATCGAAGAATTCGAACTGAGTGAAAGTGGGATAACCGAAGCTATTGGTAAGCTAAGGGGGAACAAGATGCGATACAGAGGTGTGCTCGTCGCGCCAGACGCGTGAATTGGCCTTGGAAAGGCTAGACGAGAGAAATTATAAGAAGTGATGAGGCCTTACAGAACAATATAATCAGTAACGCAGTAGAATAATGGAGCTTTTGATGAAACTTTTGTCAAGAACCTCGAACTAAATATCGTTAAGCTGATGCGAACGTGGGGTGTAGCAAAAGACGAGAGCCAGGACCCCTCCAGATTCTCCAGATTGGTGAAATTACACATGCACAGACCATTTGACTTCAGATGATGTCATCCTGACACCTTTCCATCAATAATTCTCTAGGATAGTTTCCTAACGTCTACTTGATTCTTAAGTATTCATTTCAAAGTTCTGTTCATTGTTCAGAAGTATGCATTTCATTCTGGGGTGCAAGATCAAATTACATGGCGGTCACGGGCCGAGAACGCTAGCACGTGGCTAGTCACTCTCTCGGCTGTCGGCTAACTTTGGACTCAATGAAAGCCCTTTTCTCTACACTCACTTCTTACAATCCATAAGTATCGCTTTTTCAATCCACAATCCCAATGGTCTCTGGTGCAAATGTGAGTTTGACGAGATCACGCAATCAGCAGATGACATCACTAACACTCCCCTAGGATTCCAATACGCCCCCGATAGTCTCTTTGGCGGCAGGGGGTGTAGCTGGCGGCATTGAAGCATTCACATCGGTTCGTCATTGAGAAAACGACCTTTGCTTGACGATAAAAGTAATCCTAAGTGCTATAGTATCCCCTAGAGTTTGCAAAGACCAGAGTACAGCTGCGGAGCCAAAAAGGCATTCCGACACCGCGAAATCCTTTCCTCGTCGTTACCCACGTGTATCAGAATGAAGGCATCCGGGCGTTATACAAAGGGTGCGCAGCTCTCGTTGTGGTAAGTTCTCACTTAATCTATTGTACTTTTCATTTTCCTTGGTTCAGTCATTGGTACCGAACTGTGCCGGAGTTAATTTTCCGGCGCCTGCACCATTGGACACAGCAGCATTCTAAGAATAGCAGGGATCCATCGCCAAAGACGGTGTCCGTTTTCTTTTCTTTGATCAGATAAAGCAATCTTTTGCTGATCCTGAAACTGGAACTCTTTCTCCTATGCGAAATCTATTGGCGGGCATGACAGCTGGTGTGGTCGCTTCCATTACCGCAGTCACGCCTACAGAGAGAATTAAAACCGCTTTGATTGATGACGCACGAAATGAGAAGCGATTCCGATCCGGGCTCCATGCAACCCGCGTCATTTGGCAAGAGCACGGTATCATGGGACTCTATAGAGGCTTCGTGGGAACCACGTTGAAGCAAGCCAGCGCCACAGCTTTCCGGATGGGTACATACAACATCCTGAAAGATTACGAGACCAAACGACAAATTCAGCAGAACACGGCTGTCAACTTCGCGAATGGTTCGGTAGCAGGCGTAGTCACCACATTAGCCACACAACCCTTTGACGTTATCAAGACGCGATCCCAGAGTGCGCACGGTGCGAGTACAGCAGAAGCGGTCAAGACCGTCCTTTTAGATTACGGCATTCGTGGATTCTGGAGGGGAACAACCATGCGATTAGGACGAACTGTATTCAGTGGCGGTATTCTTTTCACCTCGTATGAAGCTGTGGTGAAGGTTATCCAGCCCCTATATTCTAGAGTAGTTGATTTAGAAAGTGAAGAAGCTATATAGCCTAGAGCTGTTTACCTTGGTTGGGTAGAATGACTCAACCGTAAGAGCTAGAATAGACGAGGATGCAATTCATCGTTTTCCATCATATTCGTCAATCACACTGATCGGCTTCACAAATTTCCCGAGTGGCTTGTACTCCAGATGGTCCATTCCAAACCCTTTGGGTCCACCCAACTCAATTCCCCTTGGACTCGTCCAACGATCGCTCGCAGTTAATGCTACAACGAGTACTAATAGCCCATACCGGTATTCGGGGGTGCCAATCGCTTCGCCGTTCTGTGCATCGATGACAGAGATAAGGTCAGGCACTATAGCCAACACATCTTCGTTCTTCTCCTCCCCAACAACATCCTCCTTCCCTTCATGTAGTCGTATGGCAGCGATATTCTCGTTCTTGAAAGGAATCTTGATTTTTCCGTTGAATTGAGACGATGATGGCGTAGAAGGATCTGTGACGTCTGCACCTTCGATTATTACCTCCCCATAAACATGCCCCATCCTCAGAGTACGTTCGACGCCAACAATTTTGCCTTTGAAGAGCACACGGCCTGTTTCCGGTCCTCCAACAGCTTCAATAATAGATTCTGCCACACTGTCGATTCGATTCTCTTTTCGAGCCCGGGCGACTTCTCGTCCTATGCGCCACGACAATGAGATCGTGTGTTCTACTGCCCACCGTTTAGTCTCGGCACCAGTCACAGGACCATCTGCAGCTCCAATATGCGATCCCATCGCGGTCAGCGCAGCACGGAAGACTTGCTCGACTTTCAAATCGCTCTTTGCTGTCGGCATATACAAAACATTGCCGTTTCCGTCAGCCGCCGCAATAGGTGCAAATATGATCGGGCGCTCGTTGAAGACGACAGGCGTTGTTTGCCACTTGGTGGGATATGCTCTGCCCATCCAGTCGCCATCTACAGTCGGAAGATTCATATTGGTAGAAGCCCCCAGAACAAGGCCTTGTAGACCGTTCGACCCGCCGATTTCCAGCGCAATCATATGGGTTGCGCGACCACCTTCGTAGTATTTGTAGAGCTCGTTTTGGGCATCCATCATCCTGAATATGTCAGATTAGTTGATTGGTAGAGTTGGGTTGACGAACTCATCTGCCGCCAGCTTTTCAATGCCAACGGTTGGGCTACCAGCACCTCCTCCACTTCCAATAAGGTCATCGTCTTTGAGGTCGTCTGGACTCACGACCCGTATGACCACTCCCGCCCGGATCATCTCCCGTACCCGCAACATGTTAGAGTAGGGTGAACCACCGCCTCCTGTACCAAGGATATAACAACCTGTAGTAATCCAATCGAGGTCGGTCTCTGAAATGAACCACACACGATTTTGAACATTGGGCGTGTAGTTCAATATATCGACCTCAGATATAGTCTCTAACTTACCGGTACCTCCTCCGGGAGTTGGGGGTGCTGTTGATCCCTCAGAAATTTCGGTAACCGGATTTTTAAGTTCGTTATCCAGTTCAGGAACTGCGCTAGCGAAATCGTTTGCTCGAGAGAAGTCAAAGTCTCCAGCTGCTCGAATAACGAATCGAGTCTTATTGGCGATATACGCTAACGGCAGCGCTTCCACCTCCACTATCTCGACACACCCTGCTGCAGCTCCCGCCCGCACAGTCTTTTCTTTTGTCTCTTCAGATATCTCTGAGATCCATTCCTTGGTGGTTGTCTTTTCGGTTGACTTAACAGTGTCTATCACCGCACTCACTCTCGCCATAGCGGCTCCAATCGCATTCGCGACACCCGACCATCGAGGCTTGATCACCCGACTAGCACCTTTCAACTCATCAGGGGCAATGACAGCACCACCACCCACAAGCAGGACGGGAATGTCTTCTGGTGAGGTTTTCATCGTGTCGATGACTCGCTCAAGCATACGCTTTGTTTCCTGTCGGAAGGCTTCTATATCGTCGGAATCGAATTTATCGAGGACTTTGCTTCCGTCCCCAATGGATATTTCCGGTGACCCTGCCACAGTATAATCCGTTGCAGTTGCCCTGTTTCCACCAAAAACGAGCGCCTCCTCCGGTAGCTTGTAACCTACGCTCTCTGGGCCAACGATTAGTTTTCCATCAACCTTTCTCACAAGAGACCCCCCACCAAGGCCAATGCTCTTCACATCCGGGTAGCTGAAGTTCATTCGAACTCCGGACAACTCGGAATACGCGGCTTGCTGTCTTGGGAACCCGTTCGCTAGCAAGAGCCCGACATCTGTGGTCGTGCCACCAACATCTACGACCATCATAGCCTCATTCTTGTCTTTACCCTCGTTAACTAGGAATGCTGCTCCGCGCATGCTGTTTGTCGGTCCAGAGCTGAATGTCCGTATGGGCAGTCGAGCAGCCGCCTCGCCCGAAAGGATAGTTCCGTCATTTTGCGTGATAAAAACAGGACACTTCAGGCCTAACCTCTTGATGGGCGCCTGGAACGACGCAATCGTGCGCTTTGCGAATTCTAGAATTGCAGCGTTCAAGATAGCAGCGTTTTCGCGTTCCAGAAATCCCAAGTTCGCAACTTCCTTTGATAACACGACATTGACATCGGGGATCTCTCGCCTGATGATCTCCGACGCACGCTCTTCCTGCCGCTCCACCGTGTCTATTGGGCTGAACACTGCGTTCACGACTACGTTCTTGATGCCTAGCTCTTTGATAGTTTTACACTCATCGACGATCTGTTCATCGATAATATCTCCGATTAGACTCCCGTCAACTTCTAGACCACCTGAAACGCGTCCATGATAGCCAAGGACGATATCTCGTAACGCAGGCGGCCAGTCGATACATGGAGGAGCATGTTTTCCATACGGACCACTTAGGCGAATTACCGCGACTTTCGAGAGGCGAGAGGAGTCACGTGTAACTACGGCGTTGACAAAATGGGTTGTTCCGATCGTCACAGAAGCGATTGAGGATGGATCGACTTTCGCTGACTCGAACATAGTCGTAATCGCGGTTGCGATACCATAACTTGGATCGACTGTTGTAGGGGCTTTGTGCCTAACTTGGTCTCAGTCACGTGTTACGAAAGTGATTCCAAAGAATCGCGACTTGTGACTGACCATGCTATGATTCCTTTGTTGCTCTCGCTTGATCTAGTCGGATCGATGATAGCGCCATCTGTGTTTGTTCTTACTCTCTTGTCAGCAACCAAGGCTCCATGTCCATCTTAGAACGGAGGTTAAAGCTTCATCTGCTTACCCGCCCACATCCACACCAATTCTCAGGTTCTTCGAAGAGTTGTTCGTCATGATGCGTCTTTTAGTGCCAGAATTAGGTTCAAAGATTCCGAGCGCCCAGACAAGGAAGAGAAGTGAAATGTGGTTGCGGAGATTATTGATGCGGAGGTCAGAATCTGATAAGATGGTGGGGCAGCTCCGGCAGAATTCCGAAAGTCGGACACCTTGGATGCCGAAGCCGAAGGGGTGAAAGACTCCATTGTGTTGCTCCACCCTCACCCCAGTCTGATAAACAACTTGGGTTATTGATCATAAGGGTATACGGATATCTCCAAAAGGCAGATAATTAGAATTCAAAAAATCCTTTTCTTGAGTCGTTTGTGCTCAGATATACTCTAGTTTGTTTCAGTATTTCGTAATGGAATATTTCAAAGTAATTTAAAACTGTTTTCCGTATGTCAGTTTTGGCCATGCTTATGCTGGAAGCGAAGGACAGGGATTTGGAAATTTCCTGCACGAAGAATATTGGTGTAGAGCTGAGAAGGCCTAGAATGCAGGGTTGCAGTGCTTGTGAAAGAGGGGTATTGGCATACTAGAGAGGAGGTCCCTCGAACTTAATTCTGCCCATAACACCAGCTCCGATACTTAGTCTCACACAGATACAAGCTGCAAGCTTTTCCGATGCTCAGAATTATTCGAAATTCGAGGTTTTGGGTTCCCTGAATTTGAAGGATGCACAAATGTGGCCAGGTCACAGATCGTATGTAATTTCGAGGAGGGAGAGGAGATCGTACATGCGAGCACGCGGTGCGCATATCTTAGCCTGACTTGCTCACCATCTAGTGATTCTAGTCTTACGCGTGCCATGATATGAGAGCACAGGGGGGATAATGAAATTGAAATATAGAGCATGTATTTCGATTTTCAAAGGTATATCGTTTTGGTAGAAAAAAATCTAAACCAACGATGATGACAGCACTAGAAAAGAATTAGCGTGCAACCAGAGGAGCATTATAATTATCAAATCGGGAACCTCGATCCTAAAAAATTTGATTGGAACATGGCACAGTGGACTTCTTTAAGAGTATTTATCGGCAATCATTCTTATCATGGTTGTTTCTCTTTTACTCTTGATGTTCCATTTTTAATGATTGTATTGATTCACACTACAATTGTCAGTGCAAGGAGTAATTTTTACTTGATTTCGAACCATTGATCGAAAACCCCTTTCGGATCCCATTTGCTCTTCAATTTCCTCAGTCTCGGCAAGTGTTCCCCATATATTGCTTCTAACTCCTCGTCGCCATGAGCAAAGTTGATATATCTATTCTCAATCAGTTACAATCACACCTAGAGTAAAGTCAATCACTTACGTCGGGTTTCTCTTTGGGTCTCTCGTAAAACTCCAAATGCTGCGTACCTTCTCCGCAAACGTTTCGGCCTCCCTGTCTAACGCCTTGTCCGTGTACCATGGAAGCACGATCGCTTGCGCGAAAGCTTCACTTCTCAATGCCTTCTGTAGTGCCGTGGTCTCGGACTTGACAGTCGTTGCCTTGCTTAGATTATACCGCTCGATGAGGATCGCGGAATTCGGCGATTTCTTCTGAAACTCTGTGTAGATCTCCCAGATCTCATTCCATCTGCTCGGTTGCATACTTTTGATTGATGTACTATGCCCCGGCTTTCTGTCTCCACGGGCACAAAACCCATCTCCGGCGGTATTCCACTCAGTGTATGGCAAAACCGCACTTGAATTTCCGACAGGTCCGATATTGTACAGTGGCGCGAAAGCCTTGCGTCCACTTTCTTCCGTACCTTTGTGAAGAAATCCGGTCACCATGATAGCTGGTGCATTCGTTGGCGGTCCAGAGTTCACCAGATACAGATATACATTCTGTTCTGGTTTTAGTGGTAGGTCCTGGATCGCCTGCGCGACATCGACTAGTTTCTCCGGTGTAAAGAAGAGCGTATTCAACCACGCGCTTCGCTCTTCTACAGAAGCAGGATAAGCTTTCACTGTCGCTGATACCACGATACCAAAGTTCGGACCAGCGCCACGAATCGCAAAGAACAGATCCGGATGAGAAGTTGCCGAAACAGTAACGATTTGCCCAGAAGCAATTACCACCCGTGCAGAGATGAGATTGTCGATCCCGAAGCCGATCTCGCCCATCAAATTTCCATATCCGCCACCAAGAATCGCGCCAAGTGCGCCCACACAATTGCAATTGCCGGTCTGAATGAGTGCGCCTGCGGAGTTGGCAGCGGTAATAGCCTCTCGGATTATAACGCCACCACCAATAGTAGCTTCTGTCCTATCCTTGGACACAGATACGGTATTAAGAGCGGCCAAGTTTATGAGAACGCCATTTTTTCCCAGATTGAAAGTCGACGCCCAACCGTTGCCACCGTTTTGAGCTAGGAAGGGAATTTTACGTGTTGTGCAATAGCTGACCTTACATGAAGAGTAAGGTCAGCTTCTAGTACACTTTTCGGATCGTTATGTTTGGCTACGGAAAACTTACAACGGCTGCAACATCTTTCTCAGAAGTGACATTGACGATAACTGCGGGATTTGGGTCGTTGTGATCAGTCCATCGCGCTCGAAGATTGGCAGCAACAGAAGAAGATGTTGAAACAAGTTGTTTGAGATCATCAACAACGGAGGGGCTTCTCACGCTGAGAGCAGGTACCAGTGCGACGAACAGCTGAAGAAAAAGTATCGCCCGCATAATGCGAATACATACAATGGCCAGGACAGGAAAACTGCGAGGGTGGGAGTTGACTTTATTCATTCAGCTCGGCAACGCTGTTTCTCGTTTAGCTGCATATGACCCGTCAGCCAACACCGCACTAGCTGGACGCAACTGCATTAGGGGGTTGAGAAAGGAAATACAAATATATCTTGTGGTACTATGGAGCTAGTGTGACGATATTTTCCAAGATGCCATGCCGTAAGCGAATCGGACCTTTCCCATCAGCATAACAGGGCATACAGCCTGTTCAATAAAATTACAATACTCCAGCGCTGGATCCAACGCTTCACTATTCAACAGACTACTGATAAGCATCAGGTAATTTGATCTACGTTAAAGTATTCAAAAAAGTTAATATTACACGCTTTTCTACACTAGTTAGAGGCCTCCATTTCTACTATTTCATAGGGATACTACTCAGTAGCTGGAGACAGATGGAGGTGGAGACATGGAGTAGGCATCGTATAAATCCCTATATCAGGACTTAGGGCCTCAGGGAATAGCGGGCTTAGCGTAAGGTAAAATATGTAAATGTATCCAACGGGTTAGATGATTCATAAGCATGACTAAGGCGCAGAAAGAGGATGTCCAACGTTAAGGTCTAACTTCCAACGCGTTGGAACTTTATCGAACAGGCTAAAGTCGTGCGCCTGCCTTACAGCGCCGATGGGCTGAAAACTGAAATGACATGTCTGGTATGGTTCTATAATTACTTATCCCTTCGTCCCACCTGCATACATGTTCCCTACCATCAACGCTATGATGCTACGTTTTTGGACCTCAGAACCCATACCATGCATCCTAACAATACATATAGAACACTTTACTTCACCACATCTCTATTATCCTTATTGCTATTCCCCTCTCGATCGAAAGGCGGTTTTGTCTCGTGTATACCCTTCCCCAACTTTCCATCCGTATACGGAGGATATCGAAAATCCATTATGCGATCCACCCAATTCGGCAGCGCATTCATGCAGGTGCGCAGGTGCGAGAACGTCAGGATCCCGTACTTCCCGTGGTAGGAGCCCAGGCCTGAATGTCCCACACCACCAAACGGGGCGTCGGAGGCAATAGTGTGTATACCACATTCGTTGAATGTCACACCGCCAGACAGAGTTTCGTCGAGGATGCGAGACTTTTCGGATGCATCGCTCGTGAAGGCGTAGAGGACGAGGGGATGCTCAGTGCTTCTGGTGAATGAAATTGCGCAGTCGAGATTTGCATCGACGATGGGCAGTATGGGGCCAAATATCTCCTCAGATAGAAGGGCATCGCCTGTTTTGACGTTCGAGACGATAGTGGGGGGAAAGAAGCGTGTGGCGCGGTTCGGTTTGCCACCGTAATTGAGTTGCCCGGACGTTTCCTCAAGCATAGTTGTGAGTCGGTCGAAACTCTTATCGTTGATAATACGCGAGTAGTAATCGGGCTGATTGTGTTCTCCTCCAAGAAACACATTGAAATGATGGATCATTCGCCCGATTAGGACTGCTCGTACACTAGGGTCAACGAGTACATGATTAACACTCAGACAGACCTTCAGTGACAATGTTAGTCTAGGCCTCTTGTTTGAGATTAGTTTCACAGGCATTCACTTACCTGTCCAGCATTCGTAACCTTTGTCAAAGCAATTCTCTTCGCTGCGAGATCGATATCTGCACTTTTACACACGATGGCAGGGCCCTGGCCGCCCAATTCCAACGTTACCGGTGTAAGATGAACCGCAGCGGCTGCATGAATGATTTTTCCAACATTTGCCGAACCAGTGTAGAATATATGATCGAATCGGTGCTGGAGAATACATTCCATCTCATGTGATCCTGCGCTAACGATCTTAATGGCTTCAGTGTCCAGATATCTGGGAACGATTTTCAGAAGTAGCGATTGAGACTCTGACCCCACGTCGGACGGCTTCAGAACCATAGCGCAACCCGCTGCTATCGCTGCAACCATAGGCTGCAAGAGCGAATGAAATGGGAAATTCCAAGCACCGATTATCATTGTAACACCGAGAGGCTCTTTTCGTATCGTCGCGTTTCCTAAAAAGTTGATCGGGTCCAGTCGCGCCGGCTTTTCATCCTTTGTCCATTCATCAAGTTTACCTAGGGTCTGCAGAATGCTATTTTGGACGGTGAGGCAATCGGTTCCGAGTGCTTCAAAACGATGTTTGTGCATATCGGAATGGAGGGCCGAACAGATTGCATCTTTGTTATCTTCGATCATCCACCAGGTACACTGAAGCATGCGACGGCGCCATTGCTTGTCCTTAGTGATGCCAGATTCGAAGGCCGTTCGCACGCCTTGGTGAACCTGTTGCAATGAGCGTTGATAATCGTATGATGGAACCTGCATATAACTTGCCTTGCTGAATTCGGATGGTGTTATGTACGACATGATGCAGCATAGTCAGAGATATGTAGTCCTCTCAACTCCTAGCCTTATCTGTTCTCAGAAGAACACTTTCACAGAAACATTTATTTACAATCAACAGCTATCTAAGTGCTTCATATTATTCGTCTGCATTTGATATCCCATTGGCTGAATAAGCGATGAATTGACGTTGATGTTCATTGTCTAACAGTGAGGTGCTCAGACAAAGGAATGTATTCGTTACCCACGCATTAGAAGCTACACAGTTGGAGACAAACCCCACGGAACAATCACGACAACAAGTTCAACTAATCCCTGCGCCATTGGCGAACTCGAAAAACTTCACCGTCCACTATAAGAAGGCATAGGATCAAGTGTATATTTTCGAGAGAAAAACTGGTGGTAATAGAGCGACTTAGTACCTAGGGAAGAGTTCAAAGAGCTACTAAGAATGAACAACATGAAACAGAACTTAGTAACTGCAAACAATTCCAAGGCTTTCTGATGGAGAACAGAGTCCTGGGTGAAGGAAAACGTCATAGAGACCCCCGCACAGGTAACATTTGTGGGAGTTGAGTCGACAGGCTGGGGTGACGAGAAGGATTGTAAAATACCAATTGGATAAAAATATAATTAGCAAGAGGCCATCCTGAAGTGCTATGCAATCAAATACATAATCTGCGACGTAACGCAAGTTGTTCGATTAGCACGTAGCAATTCATCCTTGTATATCATCAATGGCCGATGATGCTCCAGCGTGGGGAAGCTATCTCCTCTTCTTAACTACCAGAAGAGCACCCTGGACCAACCCTTTGACCCTTTCCTGTCCCTTCTCCACCCCCGCCTCCTGCAACAACCGTTCAAGCTCCCTCCTCAGCACAACCAGAACATCCCCATCCGTCCCCACAAGCTCCGGATTCGCCTGACGCCACCGCGTCACTGGACTCCCCGTCGACATCATTTTCTCAAACATATCCATATCTACCTCGACACTGCCCGTGAAATACTCCTCATTATCTTCCCTGCGAATGAAGTCGCTTTCGTCAAACTCGGGAAGGGGCTGTTCGAGTGTCCAGGGAAGTTCGAGGTCGCGATATCGATTTCGAGTCATTAGATTGCCGCGGACGTAATAGGGGAGAAGGTAGTCGGCTTGGTGTTTGTCGATAGCAGCTTGGATAGCGGAGGAGTTGGGCATATCGGGATGGGCGCGGATTTCGCCCGATGTCCAGAGTGCGACGCTGCCGCCTGGCTTGAGGACGCGGGCTGCGCTGACCCAGAAATTGGGCATGTCGAACCAGTGGGCTGCATTCGCAGCGGTGATTAGATCCACGCTGTTGGCTTCGATGGGTGAAGAGAGATTGCTTCCGAGCTCTTCAGCCGTGGAGACCTCGTAGCGGATTGGAGTGTTCTTCGCTGATTCACCGCCTAGTGAGATGGCGGTTTGGATCATACCTTCTGATGGATCGAGGCCGATGGCTTGGGAGAAGTGAGGTGCGAGTTTACGAGCTACGTTACCGGGGCCGGTGCCGATGTCAATGAGAACATCGTTTTGGCCTCCGGTAGACGAGTGCAGATCGAGAACGATTTGGTACAGACGGGGATGGTAGTCTCGACGGGCTTGTGCGTACTTTTCGCCTTGCTCGCGGTTGTAGGCGCTGAATGTTTTCTCTGTTGGTGCCATTATGAAGTGAAGGACTTCTGAGATTTGTAAAACGTAGAAAGGAGATTTTTCGTTGTGAAATAACACTCGAGACTTCCAATGCATTTTTATATCACCGGGAAGTAAAGCTTGAAGCCAGTGAATTGAACTGACCAATGATTGAGGCTGATGAGGCCGCCCACGCTAAACCTAAAAGAAGCTACGAGTGCGAGCTTGGTATAATAGTGGGGCTTGCTGTATCTCAACCAATCAGATAAACGCCCTGGAATCCTAACAACGTGGAAACCTCAGCCCCTTCCTGCCGAGAAACCCGGCAGCCATCATGCAAGACCTTAAATCTCCCTTATGTCCTATTCGAATGACAAAATTACTATCGTGCATAGATTTTGAGATTGATTCTGCTTCTTTTCTTTCGCAATCATGACTTATTACGGCACTCCCAGCAAAGGTTGTGAACGGTGTCGACGCCGGAAGGTGAAGGTGAGCGGTATCCAGGACCTTAAAGTGCCTGCCTGGCTGCACATCTACCCGAATAATACTTATGTGCATGGTGTTGACAATATGCAATAGTGTGATCAAAGAGTCCCGGGATGTTTCAAATGCAGCAAATCTGGGTTCCGATGCCCTGGTTACCGCAATTTGTCGGACGTGGTATTTCGCGACGAGTCGATGCGAATTATACGCCGGGTAGAGAAACAGAAATCAGTGGTGCCGAAGTCGTCTTCAGAAGAATTCGAAGAGAATCTGGAGCTATCCGTCAACGATACTCCATCGTATCCGCTTGGTCCATTCTGGTTCCCCCTTGCAATTCCTCAAAAGCTCCATTCACCAAGGGACGACCTGGCTGCTAATTTCTTTTTCGCGAATTTTACGCACAATGAACCTCCCTTCGCCGATGAGTATAACAATTGGTTGATGAAATCTCTTCTAGATAAGAGTAATATACTGCGTAAGGCAATAGAAGCAGTTGGTCTTGCTGGCATCTCGAATGTCTCTTATATCCCGGAGTTTGCCTCGAGGTCTAGACAGTTGTATGGAGAGGTGGTAGTTGCAGTCAAACAGGACTTAAAGTGCTTGAAGGGTGCAACAGCGGATACTACTCTGATGGCCATTATTCTTCTTGGATTCTACGAGGTAAGACTGTTTATATATGGGGAAAGGTCCAAGAGCAATCCTAAAATATAGTAGGAGCTCAACCTTGAATCATCGGATCAGAAAGGGTACGAATATTGGGCTGCTCATGTCAAAGGTGCAACAGCACTCCTTGAACTGAGAGGGCAGGACCAATTCATCGGGCAACGTGGAGGTCTTCTGTATCTTCTGCTACGGTCCCAGATTGTGAGTGATCTATCTCTTGGTTGCTTAAAAAGCTTTCGAAATCTAATGGTATATTCCATGTGTAGCTTACATGCTGCTTGCAACAGCAAATGTCAGTTCCGCATTGTCTTGTAAAGGCATCGTCCGCCTTTCAGTCCAGCAATATTCGCGAGAATTGGAAAACCCGCAGCGTGGCCAGTGCTGGTTCGCTCTGCGTTGTCTCATTTCGAGTCGTGAACCTACGAGCTGCGTTCAAGAAAGGGGATATCGACTACCTTACTGTTCGCAACGAAGCTCTCGATATTAATAGCGATTTGCAGATATGGCAAGAAGGAATGCCTTCGTCTTGGATGTTCTCTTCCGAGCCGGCTTTGGACAGTGAACTCGATGCCATTTATGGAGGTGTAATCCACAAATATAGCAGCATGTGGGTCGCTGAGGCGTGGAATAATTGGCGGCTCCTCCGTTTACTTGTCAGTCAAATAATACAGCAGAACGAAAAAAGAGCACCAGTACCAGACGTAGTTCGCCAGCTCTTGGCCGAAGCCATGATTCGCCACACTTCATATGACCTCTGCGTCTCCGCGTCAACTTTCGCCAGGAGTCCTCGTAAGTGTTGATGTCTCATTTAACTACACATCGCTAACAGATGTGACATGAAGGCATCATCTCCTTGATAAGGCCGCTATCCATAATTTCGAGAGAGTTGGTGAATGACACAGCCCTGCGCACCTTCGCGATGAAACAGGTGCGCAGGATTGGAAAAACCGTCGGGAGCCGACAAGCCTGTTTGTTGGCCGACATTGCTGCGGAGCTTCTTGCAAGTAACTCGGATTCGGGTTGGCAGTGTGGAGTTGCAGCCAAGAGTGAGGGATTAGGTGCGAATGTATCGTGGGCCGTGCTTATCAATTGATTACAATTGGGCTGTGAAGACAAGGTGCAACGGAGATTGCTTGGTGGGCTTGACTTGAGTGGGCGCCTATTGAGGAAATGTACGAGATTTATAGCCTGTTCGATAAACTTCCAACGCGCTGGATGTTGGACCCTGGCGTTGGACTTTCCTTTTCCGTGCCTTAGTTATGCTTATAAATTGTCTAACGTTCACATGTTTTATTCAACTCATTCGCCGAAGTCCATATAGTGGCGTTGGATTAATCACATGAAAAAATTCAATAGAAAACACAGCTCAGGTCCTCACCATAGACTATTAGTTCACCCAGCTTCTCTCTACTTCTCTCGCTCTCTTCGTCTCTCTCTCCATTCCCCGAGTAGTCTCCCAACGGAGATGGAGATGGAGATGAAGACGAAGATGGAGATGCTATTCCATCTCCTAGAGCTCATCTTCTAGGTGCGGAAAAGCATGGTTTTTTATATTTTCAAATACTCCAACGTGGGGTAGTTCATTCAACGTAGGACAGTTCATTCAACGTAGGGCAGTTCATCCAATGTGGGGCAGTTCATCCAACGCGGAGCAGTTCATCCAACGCGCCTTGGAGTTTGGCGAACACTAGGCGTTGGAGTTTGGCGAACACAAGAGCGTTGGAGTTTGGCGAACACAAGAGCGTTGGAGTTTGGCGAACACAAGAGCGTTGGACCCAGTGTGGGACCCAGCGTTGGAAGTTTATCGAACAACCCATTAGTTCAGGTGTTAAACAAGAGCGCGCGCGATATTGCCGTATCGGGTTATAACCGCTCATCAGCATCTTGTGCTAGCTGGACCAATATGCAGTTGCACCAATCTGGATTATTGCATGCACCTCATAAGAGAGCGGAATTCCACTAGCGGCGACTACGCTCAAAGTCTAGGCGCGCCGTGCGTTGACAAACATTGTGGATTTCCCTTGGTCGTATTATTATTGCGATGTAACACCTTTCTCTTTACAGTAGGGCGTGCCAACTGCGCAAAGGTCGCCTTAACATGGCGAGCGTCCGTCTCACTGCGATCTTGGCCATGACATTGGACGAAAGGAGACATTATAACTTTGATAACAAATTTAGCATCTCGCAACATTAATCCTCTCCTAGGTTCGGTTTCATCAACATGCTCTCTAGATACGATCTATGGAGCAAATCATCATTTGACGAATGAGGCAACCTGAAATGTAATCACGAGTTTGGAAATACGAAAATGGGAAGCTCGGATCACTCGGCCCTTTCCCCAACAATCCCAACGTGCATCAGCATATTCATAGATACAAAAGGCGGCCTTAAAATCCCGTGCAAAATGTAGTTAATGGGTACGAGTACGAATCGGGGGATGGACAATCTAGCCGCAGCGCATCCGCAAAAATTCCGAGCCTGACTGCGCATATTTTGTGGGGTCAAGCTCTACAGCCAAGCTTTCTCCTAAATTAAACATCTGTCGGTTTTCCGGGAGGATCATGTGGGCATCACCACCATGATGTGATGGTAACCGGGTGCCTCAAGTGTCTGTTTTTTTCATTGGTCGAGTGGTGTGATCCTTTTTGGAGTTCTCGGACTTCGACGTTACAATTACCTCACCACTACTATCCCTATGCCTTCGTATCCGACGGCCCTGCCAAGAAATGGAACCATGCCACATTGCTCCACGTTCCACTGGAATTTTCCTTCCGGTCTGGGACACGTAGACTTCGGAATGCTTAGCTTCTCGTCGATAGTGTACGGCGGTCAACCTCAGCTGGGGTTGGTGATGCAGGCAGGTACCACACCGTGGCTGCGCCCCGAGTGAAGCAGATTGAACCCGCAGTATCTCACCTCAATTTTCAGGTTCCGGCAGCTAACGTCGACTTGGTAGGTTTGAGTCCTATTCAAGATCGGGTGGGCAGCAAACTCACGTGATTCATGCGTCCTCTGGAATATATAAGTCGACCCGACCTTGACAGCAACAAGAACATCATCCAGCTCCAGATCCTCGTTTCTTCAGTCAAGAGTAGAATTCCAAGACCCCTACAGCGAAATCTCGTCTCCAAACAATCTTTCGAACATTCACTTGTAAGCCGCTTTTCATTACATCCACTAATAAACCTACATATTTCCTTCATATCCCAATCTCAATCATACACAATCCCAATCCACATAATCAAAACTCACATCCCACCCACAGAATCACCATGAAGTTCGCCACCTCCCTACTCGTCCTTCTAGGCGCAACCATGACCTCCGCCGTCGCCCTCCACGAAGAGACCGTCAACGACTGCAGCCTCTCTGGCGGCCTCTTCAACGTGACCAGTCTCCCTGAAGGCGTGACCTCCCACCGCAAATGCGCCGGCCACCCCTTGGGCCAACCAGAATCCGAATTCGGTGTAGTCAAGCGCGACTGTGCCCGTCGCTCCTACGGATGCGAGAAGAAATTCTGCTGGAAGAAGTGCAGCACCACTGATGGACCTTGGTGCTGGCAAGCTTGGGATCGCGGCTTTGGGGGTTGGGTTGGGTGCAGCAAGGATTCGGATTGTGAGCCGAAGAAGCTGGCGAGGGCGGACTGTGGAATTTGTGAGAAGTCTTCCTGTGGGTGCAGTTGCTGAGTGTCTAGATGAGGTTGTTCTGGATGATTTAGAAGGGGCTTTGTTCATTCGGAGTATAGTTTATATTGTGTATTCCCCTTACAGTCTTTACCGAATTCTTTAGTGTAAAAATGAAATCGTGGCCACAAAATATTTTCTCATTCTATTATTCTCTCGTTCCATTTTGTTGCTCTGACTAGTGTGTTCCCTTAAAGAACTACCCAACCCTTCTAGTTTGGTCCATAGATCTTCTTGTACCGTATGAGGTGAAAAGTCTCCACGAAAACGGGCACGAAGACGATCACTGATACAATCTGACCGAACGTCCACTGCTCATCAGTGTAGTCTCCTCCAATGTTCTTTGTCATATCCCTTTGAAGCTTCCGTAATCTGAAAAATGACCATATTTGGCTGGCTAAAAGAATGATGGTGATTGTACAGAGCGACATCCACATGCGACTTTCAGTCATCGTCTCGGTTTCGAGAGTGAGATTTTTCCTCTTCAGCCACATCCACTGTTCCTGATGGGTATTTTCCATACCCAATAAGATGACCTTGTAAACCAACATCACTGTGACAAAAAGCCAACTGATGACCCCCAGAAAATTGATGGCTGAGTCAGTAATTGATGTGATGGAAGATATGTCTTCAAAGCAAGGGGCTATGATCTCGTTCCATGTGTCTTGAGTAATTACACTTCCCGGGTCACCTCCGATCTGGCTTTGTCCTGGAATTATATTAGTAGAAATCTCATTTAGACAAGTAATGAATAAGAAAATCATACCATAATTTGCTATCATACGGGATAGGAAAGGATAAAAAGAGCAACACCAGCAAAGGAAGAATAGTCCAAAGCGTTGTCGGTTTTTAGCATCCAATATTTGCTGAATTCTTTCTTGATGCGAACACATTGATAAGAGTGTGGAAGTCCCGCCAAGACAGACCATATTCGATACCTTCCGCCCTTGTGGGGCCAAAGGCAGAGTCAAAGTCGGCAATTCATGTCCGGCGTCGGTCCTTTCGCAAAATAAGTAGCTCCCTAATGCCATGGGAAGTAGAGGTAGCAATGTCAGGTTCGAGATAACCCAAGTTATTTTCATCGTAATCGCGCCCATCCCGTCAGTATTCAGTCCTGAATTCGCTTTTGCAAGAATGATGTTGCTGGCCAGTTGAACAGCGAGGGTGAAGAAGAGGGCGGTGTCGTAGAAGGTACTAGCAACATTGGCTAATACAAAGCGAGTGTATTTTTGATTGGAAGTTTTCATGTTGTTGATCGCAAGAAAGATCGAAACAATTATGACCATAATGGAGGTCTCCAGGATATATCCAGTTACCATTCCCATACCAGAAATATCAGGGTTGCCGGTGCCCCACAGAGCACCACACACTCGTAACCGACATTCAGCAACCAAACTGGGATCGTTTTCCATGAAAGTAATGTACTCTGCAAACTTATGGCGTGGTGGTAAGCTTTCACAAACTGAAATGTTCATTGTAGTTAGATTTGGTCCGTAACCAAGGAATCCGAGGTTTTAATTTTTAATCGTTATAACCGACTCTGGGTTCAGGATATATGTTCATCTCGCCCCTACAATCTTAAATGCGGACTTTTAAACCAATATAGCAGATTTCACAAAAGGCGAGGGTGTGCTCAAAGCTCGGGGGACATTGCCGTATCGGGGGCCGTAGCCTAGTACCCGCACGTCTTTCAGCCCCAAGAAACGCGGATATGCATGTCAGACAATTTTGATGTTCACGACAGGCGCAAACCAAATTTCTCCTTATAATTCAAGTAACGGCATGGAGAACGGATTGCGATCGATCTGCTTGCGAGCCCTTGTACCTGTCTGGGTACTCAACTAGCGGCCGACAAAAATGATTCTCAGACATATGATAACGGTCATGCTTCTGCTACATTTGGTTTCCGCTCATCCAGTAGGTTTTCTATTTTCCAGGTAGTATAATTTACTGACAACCCTATAAGGCATCAAGACTTAGAGACAGCGATTTAGGTGCACAAAAAACAGAGAACAGCCAACTTCTAATGCAATCTCCAACCGTCACAGCAATTGCTACGGCCACATATGTTCATCGGCCTGAGATCCTTAACGGTCGACAAATAATCACACACCAGGCTTGCAGTTATGCATCTAGCATTTTATATCAGCCAGTTGGGTGCAAGTCGAATAGCTTCAATTGTTCTACCCGAGGGTCAAACGCTACTTGTTGTTCGACCGATCATGCTGCCTATCATTGCCACTTTCCCACGTCATGTATTCCATCTAGTTCTATCAGCGGATGTACAGCAGCATGCTTGTCCGACTTGCGCATTATACGGTGCAGTGAGACTGCTTCTCCGTATTGCTATGCGAGAACCTATGTGTATGGAGCTTCCAATGCAGTGACAGAGCACGGCTGTGCCGCAACTTCTTTTCAAGATATGATCTTGCCAGTACGGACGACAGAACATCTAGGTCTTGGAACTCCGAACAACAGACAGCACCCATCCTATAAACCAACTTTTTCAAGTCGCCTACCAGTCCCATCCATATCAGCAGCCACCTTTACGAGACCAGGAAACTTGCCCTCGGGGTTTACGAACCCTCCTTCAAGCCCAAAAACCATCCCCTCGCAGCTAGCTCCTGATCCCACGCAGTCTTCTTTACCCCCATCAAGTGGAGATGCGGCACCGAAAATGTACACTGGTGAGAGCTGTTATTTTCTACTGCATGGCATTGAGCTAATAAAGAGGCAGATTTCTCAAGAAAACCTTTGGTGATTGGTGCATCCATTGGAGGAACTTCCATATTTCTCATAGTAGCATGGTGGTGTGTGTTCGCATCCCCGTCTTCTCTTTCAACTAACTAACTTGTTTTATAGGCAGATAGCGCGAATCAAGCGACTTATCGCTCGCGCTCGAGGGAAGTCTGGAAAAATAATTATCACGCGTGCAGATTCCAGTGAGAAATCATCTCAAAGGAGCAAATCGGTCGCCTCTTCAATTCACATTAATTCATACCCGAGAAATGATTTGAGATTGTAGTACATGACTTGGTGGGTTATAGGCTTCGGTATCTATGACATGTACAAGATATAATTTCCATTGCTTGGATTCTAACCAGCATATACTTATTTGGACAGTTTTAGAATCGTAATTACATGTTGTCTTCCATGCATGAATTGTAGTGCCTTATGTGCCATTTCAAAGTCCAAAGCGTAAAACACACACCCAAAAGACAAAGCCATGACTTATCCTCACAGCAGCTCTCAAACCAGCCAAACTTCGTTAAACACAGGCTTGCAAAGCTTCTCCGCCATCTCAAAGAAACCTTCCTCATTTCTATACATAAAGAACCCACAACGTTCCCACCACCCCGTCTTCCTCCCCTCCGCCTTCCTCACAATCAACCCCTGCGTAATCACCGAACCAGCATGTCTCAAAGAAACAACAGGTATTATAAACCATCCCATCACCTCCTTCAGCTCCTCAGGCTGCAAAGGCACATCTAGCACGCAATCAAACCCACCACTACTCCAGTTGCCATCCCCCAGGTCAAGAAAGGGAAAGTACTCCGCTCGCCCATACCTCCTCATCAACTCACTGCGCAGATCATGGCTGAGAAACGACGCGGGCCAAAACTGGGCTCTGATCTTCAACTCCGCGGAAGACAGACTTCCAAAGATGTCGTTCGCGACCGGCGTAAGATTGAATTCCTTCACCTCGGCGTGTATATCCGCTCCCGCAGCTTTGAGCTTGGCATCGGATATCGCCAGCATGAATACGTTGCCGTGCATGGATGCCCAGGACCAGGTTGGAACGGCGGAATCGGCAAGGCGGGAAACTTGGATTTTGCCTTCGCGCCTGCGTTCGGAGTGGTTCATTCGCCAGAGTAAGCCCATGGTCATGGCTGATTTCCACAGGCCAGCGACATAGTCATCTTGGATTAATCCGTGCATAAGCTTCGCTAAACCAGATAGCGCGACGAGTTTGTCGCTTGGAACTGTGATGTCCAGTTTGTTGTATTGTTTGATAACATCACTCCACGCGTGGAGTGCCAGATCCTTCTGGGGCCCGTCGAGGGATGGTGACATCCATTCTGGTGAGCCCTTGGGTGTTAATTTCGTCTTTGCGGAAAAGACGCTGGAGATGACGTGAGGGCGGACCGCTTTGAGGGCTTGTAGTTCGTACATTGCTTGTGGTCCTTTGGTGTATGCTTCGCAGGCATGGAGCTCGTGACACTCCCAGTATATTTGGTCTCGGCCGAAATGAACCATTCTGGGTGCGGTCATTCTTTCTTGTAGAACCCAGGCGCGTGTATTCAATGCTTGGCGATGTAGGCGCTCGGTCCAGAAGTTTTCTTCAACGACGTGCCATGTTGTTTCTGGATTGATTGGTGTAGTTGAGGTGTTCGACGCTGTTACGGATTCATTTTTAGACATTTTCTTGAATATTCGGTCCCTGAGGCGGGGTTTTGCTTTCACAGCTGTGCTTTCAACTTTGGCCTTCGTGTCCAAAAGACATGGCCCAAGCAAATTGCTATCATGATTCACGAAGCACTGTCCATTTCCATCGGCGGCGCCTGTTGCTCCTATGTTGAAAGAGGCGTATCGATATATGTCGAACATGAGTGCAGCTTCTTTGAACCAATCATCTTTATCATCTTGAACAATGCACAGGCTGTCTATCCACAGATAGCGTACACCTAGTCGGATTGCGCCATCTATAGCTTCTTGGTACACTCGTAGCAACTTGGAGCACTTAATACCTTGCTTGAACTCTTCCAAATTTCCCTTTAGTAACCTTGTATGAAGAGCGCCGCCCCAACAGTGACTCAGGGTTGAGTAGGGTCCATCTAGAGGGGTCTTTTTAGTGTCGATGAGAATTAACGTGTCTTTTGTCAGCGCGGACGAGATATCGAGAATGCGGCTCGGCTGGAAATTCACTGTAGTGCCCCAGTCATTGCAAATGGTATGGTTGCTTTGGCATTCGTTCAACCAGGTTCGAACTAGAACGAAACTTGCATCAGAACCAGTATTTCCTGATAGTCCTGATTTTGGAAGAAGATGCTGCACATCTAGCGGTTTCCATGCATTAGCACATCTCCGAGAAACAAAACGAGAGATCCTGCTCACCTTTATATGGATTGACCACAAAAGTCACCATAACCTCACCATTGATCTCACTCGTCTGCGCCGCCGTCTGATACTGATGAGAAAGATAGAAAGTAATAAAGAACGATCTCTCTCCACTCGGATACCACGGACCGGGCGTGAACGAGCGACTCCCCCGGCCCAAATAGAATCGTGAAAAATGAATCGACTTGATCTTCTCTCCGCTTTGGTGGGTGATGCTTGCGTCCAGATGGCAAGGAAATTCTAGTCGAAGTTTGAATTTATGCTCCCATTGATATTGCAAGTTCAGACAGATGTGGCATTTTTGTTCGACTGCCGTGAAGAAGTCGCGGGAAGTAGGGTGGTGAACGAAGTCTTGGGGATTGCGGTCGTCCCAGCACATACGACCCTCCACGTCTGTGATCAAGGCGGCATGACATGCGCTGCATAACATCTTGAAATGATCACTAACGGGCTAGCAGTTGTATGGGAAAGAGGGGGTGTTACTCGTAGTGGAGCGAGAGTATCCAGAGTTCTGTTAAAAGCCCGAAGGTGGAGCGAGTGGGCGATCTCCATTCTAACCGTTTTGAGTTGATGGCGGATGTGGCTTGCTGGGTCTTCTATTAATAGATATGGCATTCCACGTCAGTGAACCTGAATTCCATTTTGCCCAGAGAAAATAAGAACCATACTCAAATTGTATTGCGATAGCCTACAACTGTAATGCCCGTTCCTACTTCGTGCACGTATTTGTTCGAGAGGGAATTGGAAACTACGCGCAGGCGCAGATGACGGAAGGGAGGTGTACATCGTGAACATTCTGTCTCGGAATCGAGAGCGAGAAGGTGGTTTCCAGGATGAGATAGTTCTCTGTCTTGTGTGATAACAGAGTGGTATGAATTTACTTTCGAGATCAGTCAATTGCAAGATCTTCGATTCAATTCACACGTTGCCTGGCAGTCTGAAAAAGTGAACGTCCGGTCTCTTCGAAAATGAGGTACCTCAGACAATTTTGCTTTCAAGCTAGCTCTTTCTGAACCCTTTGTATCATAGGCCCGTTCCGATTAAATCCAATCGTTTCAGTTCAAAATCTAGTTCGTATTCTCGACTATAGATCTTCGAATAACGAACCAATGTCGAGGTTACAGTGCATCAAACGTCCCTCCCCCATCACTGCGAATAGCTTGTCAAAGAGAAATTTAAGCATCTGTCCCGCTTTTGCCCTTCGAATATAAAGCATAGATACTTCTATAAAACAGATAGCATATACACATAGTGCATGCGCATTCTTGGATTTGTTAAGATGTATAAAGTACGGATTAGCGTCTAACTCCGCCAATTTCTCTACTGCAAAAACACTTTTCCCAACTCTAAAACAACAACTCCACATCCCTCAG
Organism: Dendryphion nanum; assembly: GCA_020744415.1. NCBI lineage: Eukaryota > Fungi > Ascomycota > Dothideomycetes > Pleosporales > Torulaceae > Dendryphion > Dendryphion nanum. The sequence goes on from JAGMWT010000008.1 coordinate 319,716, forward strand.
TACCGTAAATCCACCTCCCCGATTCAAATTCACCTCCTTCGGCCCACTCTTCAAATGCCAAAGCACAGCAGCTTCAACCCCCAAATCCCCATAATCAACCCTCAACGTTCCATTCCCCTTATCAGCCACCAGACGAATCTCAACCGCCCTCCCATCCTTCCCCTCCCCATCATAGTACGTAAACTTCGAAACCGGCACGTCCCAACTTGGAAACACATCGATGTACAGAAAAGCCTCCCAGTCCTGCACCCACCTCGCATTTCCCTGGAAGATATCTCCGCGCGGAATGATAGCTCCTTGCTTGACATAGACGGGGATTGAAGTAACGGGCAGCGTGACATTCGCCGTTGTCCCTGCCGCATGCACATCCTTCTTCTCAAAATACTCCAGATACTTCTCCGACGGTCCAAGCGGGAAATACACACTTCGCGACCCACCCTCCGCCACAATCGGAGCTACCAGAAACTCCTCCCCAAAGAAATACGAATCAGGCACCTCCCATGTCTTCTTGTCCCTCGGCGCTTCCAGGAAAAGTGCGCGGATAATAGGAAGTCCAGTGACGCTACCGAGATACGCATAACTCTTGATAAACGGCGTTAGCTCCACGTGCAGATTCGCGGTCTGCTTCAACACATCCACAGTTCTCTGTGTATATGGCTCGTACCACGGCGTATGGTTCGTGCCCAACATGAGTTCATACACGGGCGAAAACGCCGAAAACCACATCCAGCGCGCCCACACCTCTTCACTGGGCGACAAAGCACCCCCTTCCCTCGTATACCCCCCCGTATCCGAGCCCCATATCCCAAACGCAATCAGCCCAGAACGAATCCCACTCGCGACCGAGTATGCCAGACCCGTGAAATTGGCATGCGAGTCTCCGTTCCAGATATGTGTGACGGCGCGCGAGCGGTCGACGGCGCTGCGGGCGAAGTTGTAGAATTTAGAGACACCGTGCTGGGCGGACATGCTGTCGTGGGCGAGTTGGAGGAAGAGGGCCATTTGTTCGTTTTGGACATAGTCGGGCATTTCGCCTTCTTCGCCGCGGTCGATTTTGTAGCCTTTTGCGCCGATGGCGGGGAAGACGGCTAGACGGGATTGGAAGTAGGAGTAGGCGGCTGGAATGGAGAGGTCGAGGGCGGGGCCTAAGGCGCCAACGGGGGGGATGTCGGTGGTAAATTGCCAGTTGTTTTCGAGACTGACGTTGTAGAGTTCTGTTCCGATTTGGCCACGGTTTGCGATCCAGACGGAGAAGTCGATGCCCCAAGTTGTGAGGTTTTTGATGAAATTCTCTGGGTCTGGGTAGAATTTCGGGTTGAAGTCGAAGTTACCCCAGGAGCGGTTGCCGGTTCCGTAGGGTCTGTCTGCGAATGTGGACGTGGCGCGGATTTGATTGTAGTACAGGTGGTTTACGACATCGTAGATGTTTTCTTGCGCGTTCGAGACGGAGCCGTGGAAGTCTTGCGTGAAGTCGTCGGACCAGAATGTGGGGCCTAAGCCGGTTGTTGGAGGGATTTCGCTGCGGGCTGAGAGCTCGGTGTACTGCTCAATGATGGATTTGAAGTCGTGCTTTTCTTTGGGGAGAATGATGTAGTATACTAGGCTGCTACTGTTGAAGATGAATTGGACTTCTCCCGGGCTGGTGAAGTCGTAGGATCCCATTTTTAGTGTGTCTGTATATACACCATAGCCATCTGTGGTGAGGAAGAAGGGTGCGCGTGCGTTGACCCAATTGATCCCGACATTGTTGCCAACGCCTTTCAGGTCGAAAGAGATGTTCTTGTTGCTGATTTGATACCCAAAAGGATACTCCCAGACTCCGTAGAAATGTGCATCTTTGTCTGCGGAAAATCGAGCGCCGTGAAACAATGACGATGTATTCAGCTGGACTTTTGCTACGGTGGGTGTAATGAAGCTATATTGCAGACCTTGAGTCGCATTCTTGAGTGCAGAAACGGTAGTGTTATGACTCCCAGCTAGAATAGCGGAGTTGTGGACAACCGTAGAATTTCCTTCCGAGATAATCAGCCCGTTGGAATTCGTGTGCGAGATAGTGTATGCGGAGTATGCGGATGGCGCAAAGGCCGCCAGTGTTAAAAACGATCGCAAAACCATCATTGGTAGAAGACTCAGGTATGTCTACAAACTCAGGTACTCCAAACAACCCATCATGTCTTATTTGAAGTGTTCCTCATCTCCGACGCAATACTTCGGGTTTTTAATCTACCGAGAGTGCAATCCACCGACTTCCACGATCGACCCCAACTTAACGCGGAAAGGCATGATTTCTCCAATTCTGCCGTAGCCTATCTAGGGTACTGCAAGCATACGAATCCAATTGAGCAAACAAGGGAAAATCCTGAGAAGCTTTGCGGGAGTGGCTTTCGTAGAAGGTAAAGCGGATCGCCCCGCTTTCTTGCGGGGAAAACAATGACGTTGGAGTCTGGTGTATAGGCTAAATGACGGCCATCCGCTTTTTTTTTGCACCGTGGTCTAGGTGTAATATCGAGTTCTTGGATGCAGTATTTCATCTTGTTTGCGGATTGATGGTGTGACTGGGGATGGGGGACGAGGTCCGGAAAGAAGGACTTGGAGGTTGAACTGAGACTATTGCGCTATACTGCTTTTGATCATCATACGCAAATCGATCCATCTGGGAGGACGACACAAAACGTAGATAAGAATCATTCTTGTTCATCACTATCTTTAAAAATTCCCCATCTCAGAATCAAACAATCCACGTAAAAACCCGAATCGCGTGTTATTGCCCACTTCCGGCAAATGCCTTTGCTTCTCTGTCCGTCAATGCAGAGAAGACTTGAAAAGAGGAACAACGAGTTGTATTTGCAAATAAGAGATCTATTACATTGAGAGACTGAATTATCTACAACTATCAGAAAATATCCCTCATTACATTTTTAATTGCTTCCCGACACTAATTCCTTCTAGCAAAGATACCATGCACAGTTCCCCATTACTTTTTTCTATGTATCAACGTCGGAAATTGACCTCTGATCCCATTTTCCCCCATGGTAACAATGAAATCTATCGACAGTAGGCTTTCAGCTATGCATATACTATAGTATATGATACTTCGGTGCTTTGGGATAAATGCGATTTCCTATAGGAAGGGACCATCGCCGTAAACAGTTGCTACATCGCCGTATGGGTAAAGAGCAGTAAGGGTATTAGGCGTTTGAAAAATGAGATGCGAGGAGTGGAGAGGAGGTCATGGAGAGCACAATATCATAACTGGAATAGGAGCAAGGCATGTAGTTGACCAAGGTGTTTGTGTTTGAGCATCTACATAAGATATGTTAGTTGCGAGTGTTCACTGAAACATTAGATATTACCTATTCGTAGAATAATGTAACAATCAGCGTACCTCACTAATAAATACCGAACGGTGAAGCAAATAAGTTGCAAGGCGATCACAATGATACGAGAGTGCAACAATGAACAGGGAAAGTCATATCAATTTTCTCGTTCCCCTACATCCACCAGCGCCCTTGTCTGGCGCGGTGGATGCAATCTACATACAACCTCCTCGTCACATCCCACTCCGTCGCACCCACGCATCCAGGCATTCATATTGTCATCAAAAGAGCATGAAAGTGTGTCGAGTGAGAGAAAATACTTTTCCGTTTCCTTTGCATGAGCCATTTCATTCCTTTCATTTCATATCCCACTTTTCACCATGCCAGAGTTTGAAGAAGCCCAGCGAAAGAAAAAGGGGAGGAACAAAAGAAAAATCAGAGCGACACAAGGGAAGTGGCATCAAAGTCTATCGAAAATGCTGCAAAAAAGGGAATCATATCACAATGACCTGCAGTGATGGGACCATTGTCTGGTCAATCCGACCTGCGAGGTCTCTCCACGCACCACCAGCCCAACCTATTAGTGCATCATCTAGCGGGTGGCAAAGGCCTTGGTCACGGTCCTCTTGAGAGCCATCTCCTTCTTCTTCAAGTCATCGGCAGGGGCGTCCTCAACCTCAAGCTGAGCCATGGCGTCGCTGAGAGCGGACTCAATCTTCTCCTTCTGGCCACGCTTGAGCCTGAGAGCGGTAGTAGGGTCGGAGACCATCTCCTCGACGCGGGAAATGTAGGACTCGAGCTGTTGCCTGGACTCGAACTTCTTGCTGAAGGCCTCGTCGCTGGTCTTGAACTTAGCAGCATCTAAATTTGATTAGTATTTGATGGATCATGTTGAGAACGGACATGCTTACCGCTGATCATAGACTCGATCTCGGTAGTTGAGAGCTTGCCGACGGAGTTGGAGATGGTGATGTTAGCGCTGCGTCCCGAGGTCTTCTCGGTGGCAGTGACCTTGAGGATACCGTTGACATCGACCTCGAAGACAACCTCGAGAACGGCATCACCAGCCTTCATGGGTGGGATGGGGGCAAGAGTGAACTCGCCGAGGGAGGTGTTGTCCTCGCAGTTGACACGCTCACCCTGGAAGACGGGGAACTGAACGGTCTGCTGGTTATCGGCAACAGTGGTGAAGGTCCTAGCAAAATGTTAGATGTCGCTCATAAAGATTTATTATGATATTCAAATTTGCATTGAAATCCACTCGTGTTCCCAAGCAAGAAGAGCAAAAGTTTTCATCTCTTCGCGTTGGCAGCGTAGTGGGGGGAGCGGAAGTCAAGTAAGCAATACAATCCTCAAACATTGCCTCGGAAGCACTCTCACTCCTGAACGGCAGGATGGCAAAAGGCTTCGTCCAGACTTGCTTGAAGGGTGGAAGGGGGTAACACAGAAAAAATGGGAGAAAGTACCTCTTCTTAATTGTTGGCACGGTCTGTCCACGGGGGACGACAGGGGCGAAGATGTTGCCCTCCATGGCAACACCAAGGGACAGAGGAACGACATCGAGGAGCAGGAGATCAGCAGTGTCAGCGGAGGTAGCCTTGCCGGAGAGGATACCAGCCTGGACAGCGGCACCATAAGCAACAGCCTCGTCAGGGTTGATGCTCTTTTCCAGCTTCTTGCCGTCAAAGAAGTCGGAAAGAAGCTTCTGTATCCTGGGAATACGGGTAGAGCCGCCAACAAGCACGATTTCATCAACCTTGCTCTTATTGATATTCGCATCCTTCAGAACCTGCTCGACAGGCTGAATGGTGCCGTTGAAAGCCTTAGCATTCAAATCCTCGAAACGAGCACGGGTGATGTTGGAGTTGAAGTCCTCGCCATCGAAGAGCGAGTCGATTTCGACTGTGGTTTGGGTAGCGTTGGAGAGAGTTCGCTTGGCGCGCTCGCAAGCTGTCCGGAGACGACGAAGAGCACGAGCGTCACCGCCGAGATCTGCATTGGAGGTCAGCACAAGTCTAAGTCAACTGTATGAAAAGAAAAAAAATATCAGTCCCCGACCCGCCACCAGTGGCTTTGTGCATCTTGGTGGTAATATGGGCATTCCAGGAAGATGAGTATGGAGAAGAAAATCCGCAGGGTCCACAGATAAAATCCGAATCACCCAAGAGCATGCTCTTTCGATGATCCTTGGTAGCGTTATGGCACATGAGAGCTGCAGCATTGAGACAGGAGATGTCACAGGCTGAGCCCGTTACCAGGAAGCCACCAAAGAACATCCGGGAAAGTTAGGGGACTTGAAAAGAAAAAATGAACAAAAGGGCATGGGAAAGAGCACTGCTACGCACCTTTACTCGTCTTCTTTTGGAACTCCTTCTTAAAGTGATCAAGAAGGTTGGTATCGAAATCCTGACCACCCAAATGGGTGTCACCAGCAGTGGCCTTCACGGTGAAGACACCACCCTGGATGTGTAGGAGCGATACATCGAAAGTACCACCACCCAAGTCGTAGATGAGGACGTTCCTCTCCTTGTCAGACTTTCCGGCTCCGAGACCGTAGGCGATAGCGGCGGCGGTAGGCTCGTTGATGATACGGAGAACGTTGAGGCCAGCAATGGCACCAGCGTCCTTGGTTGCCTGACGTTGGTTGTCGTTGAAGTAGGCGGGGACGGTAATGACGGCCTTCTCGACCTTCTTGCCGAGCTTGGTCTCGGCGACCTCCTTCATCTATGGGATTGTAAGCTGGAGCCTGGCGGGGAAAGTGGCCGGTCTGTGGTACGTACCTTGCCGAGGACCATGGCAGAAATTTCTTGTGGCGAGAAAGTCTTTGTCTCGTTGAGATACTCGACCTCGACGATGGGGTTGCCGCCGACATCAATGACCTTGAAGGGCCATGTCTGGACGTCCTTCTTGACGGTCTCGTCGTCGAATCGGCGACCAATCAGACGCCTGAGGGACACATATCAGCACTGTTGGAACGGAAAAAATCCGAGAAAACGGCGCGACTCACTTGACATCGAAAACGGTATTCTCGGGGTTCATAGCCGCCTGGTTCTTTGCGGCCTCACCGATCAGACGCTCCTCGCTGGTGAAGGAAACGAACGATGGAGTGGTGAAGCTACCCTGCTCATTGGCAACTGTGCGCGAAACATGTTAGAAATATGCGATCTCAATGGTAACGCAAGGGGGTTCTCGTACTGATTTCGACATTGGTGCCCTCGTAGTTGGCAACGCAAGAGTAGGTCGTGCCTGTTGGTGAAGTTAGTATATTTGTTCCATGGTGGGGCGCAATTTTGAATATTTGTGGAGGGGCTGGAGAGGGTCATGTACGTACCAAGATCGATGCCAATGGCACCATCGTAGACTTCGTCGCTCATGGTGAGATGTGGTGTAGGGAAAATGAGGAAATGGAGAGGAGTGGAGAGTGGGAGGGGGAGGGCGGTGTCGACGAACTTTTTACTCTGTGAGGCACGAGAAAGCCCGCTAATGAAAAATCCGTGGACGCTTGGCACCGAAATCTTGGGTCAGCCGTTTGTTGGCTCGGCGAGCGGGTTTTTCCACGCCGATGCCTTCTTTTTACCGAGGACTGGAGGTGGCGGCCACCGGCCGACTTTCTACAGCAAGGGTCCTCAGGCTTGCACATAGTAATAATGGCTAAGGAAGGCTAGAGATTGAAAATCTTGGTCTGGAATGGCCGGTCAGATATATCGCCTTCAGAAATTTACCCGGGGTGGCTCCTTGTGGGAAATCCATCCATATCGAGGTCTACATTGAGCCCCACTCTCTCGACATTCGACGAAAAGGCAGCGGACTAACTTGGTGGGTGCACATATCAAAAAGTCAAAGGACTGCACAGAGAACGTGAGGATTGCAGTATGTGATGGGGTATATCTTGCTACGGATGAAGCAATATACGCAGGTATCAACCCCCCGAACCAACCTTATACTACTGCCTGCCCTATTGAATATGCTTTCGAGAACGCCAAGTGTCATAGGAAATTAGAGACCAGCTCGAATCTGAGTGTGAATGTCATAGAAAAACGCCTTTGTCCTACCCACATGCAAGCGCGACGCTGTCGACTCCTTGGTGTATCCTTTCCCAGCAGTGTCCTGTACAAGGACCCTCTGACTACACCTGTGTGTCGTGGAATACAAAGTTGATGTCCCGCGGTCGCTGCTTATTGTGCTTGACGAAATTATCGTCGCCTGGGGGTCTCTCTCTTTTGGTGTTGCTCGTCAGCATGGATTGAAGGCTCACGCATACGCTCTCGACGTTCTGGACAGGCGACCAGCCGGACCTATCGAGAAGATCAAGGCAGATGATTCCGTTCGAATAGATATGTGGGTGGAGGGGTATTGGGCGGGCGGGGGATACGCTGTGGACAAAGACAACTTCGGGTGCCTAGCAAGAAAGGATAAGTCAGCGCGGTGCACAATTGTGGCATTTGTGTCAGTGTCGGTGCAGGGAGTCAGAAGACCCTGGCACGAAACCGTTTCGGTCAAATACATACCTCGATAGGATAACTACTGCTGAACATGAACTTCAATCTATACACATCGTCCTTATAGATGGGATTTTCATCCATGACCCGTATATCCATAAACCATTCGTTCAAGTTATCGGCGCTAACCAGTTCAATGCCTGGAGGGAGCTTCTCGTGGAGCTATAATGGATGATGTTAGATTATGAGGTTGCGAGTTCGAAATCAGAAAAAGAAAAAGAAAATTGCAATACCTTCGTGAGCTCCTGGAGTCGTGGGTCAGCTTTGCAAATCAAGAGGATATTGAATAGGGAGCTCTTGTACCTTCTGGAGTCGCTTTGTCGCAAACATTGTTCCCAGTGAAACCTCGCACTGCAAGCTTGTTTCTGTGGAGCCCCGAGGTCGCTTTCTTCGCTGGATAGTTTCAGCCCGTCGACTGCCTTGGTTAGTCTTCTGTCGATGTTGTGGTTGCGGCCGAGGGGAGGCGCTCGAAGGACGGGCGGGGCAGGTAGCGTGCGGCGGTTGTTCACGAAAAGGGAAAGAACAAATCGACCAGGAACAACCGTTTCAGCAAAAGGTCAAGTCCGTAACAAGCAGTTATTGTATTCTACGAATACTAGAGGATTGATGCAGCACTATTCTTCACTCACTCCGATTTTTTTATCAGTGTTTCTGGCGGATTGATACGTCTTAGAATGACCTTTTGAACCTTTTAAGGTTGCAGGAAAGCTGTTGCACGTGATTCCGCCTAGTCTCAAGATCTCACCAGTGGACCCGATTTACACGTAATATGCAAGGGGGTAGCAATAGCTAAATTGAACTACTATCGTATCATGGCCAATCCTCTCTATACGCCTGCAATATCGGAAGGCTTTTTCCAGTCCTAAACTATACACACTCAAGAATCCTAATACCCTACCATGTGGAAAAGAAGCCAGAAGAAAAGTAGATGTTGGTATGCCCAAAGTACGTGAACAAAAGAAATGTCGCTAAATGCCCTATGAATAAAACGCGCCCTTCTGAAAGCTGTCAATGCCCATGTCACCAGCCTTGCCCGTGACCACAGGCACCTTCTCTGGTGTCTTTGATTCGGTCAGCGTGGCGGTCCGGCTGTTGGACAGACTGCTGCTCGTCATGGTTTGTGCGCGGCTACCGGCAGGGCTGCCAACCTGACTCCCACTTGTGATGGCGGCAGGTTGCCTCCGCTGAATAACCTCCAGGTACACACCTGGAAGGTAGCCCATTCGCCCGTCGCGAGCCCGACATCGCCACCATTCTGATGCGTTGCCCATGGGGTCACTCTTGCTGAGCACCGCAACCATGTCGCCCTTCTTTACTGCCAAGTCGAGCCCTGGGGCCGCGTTCATGTTGTTGTCAGGAGTGAAATCGTATAGGACTCGGCAGAAGTCGAGCTTGTTGGGGTCAATATTCTCGCCATATGCTTGTGGATTCTCTGCCATCCGCCTCTTCTGTTCTTCCTCTTGTGATCGTGCTAAGGACTTGATCAGCTTGCCCATAAGATATGGGAGGCCAAAAACGGCCAGCATGAACATGATGAAGGGCTTTTTGGATGGCTTGGGCGAGGCACCCGATCCATCGGCACCGCGTCCTGAGAATGCGGCGAAATTTGCAGGTGTGAGGTCTTTGGAGGATGCAGGGAGCGGCCGGCCGGTGATTTTTGCGATGGCTGTTCTTATCCACCGCATGAGGGTGAAGATGCCGAGAACTGAGCCCAGTGTTTGCCGTAGGTTTCCGAATTGCTCGGCGACAGATACCATTGCTGGAGGTTCAGGTTAGCACTGAGAGCTTGTTTACAAGGATATACAAGAACGTACCGAAGAAAGACGAATGTGTGGCCATGTATGTGCTCTCCAGCATCTGCGCAAAGCCACCAAATGCGCCAACAATACCTTCAATCAACTGGAAAGTAGTTTGCGTGCTCTGACTGAAGGACTGCGTGAGACTCATGTTGTTCGGGTCCCCGGGCATGCCCATCCCTCCACCGTACATGCCGCCCATGCCCATACCCATTCCCATACCGCCCATGCCTCCGCCGTACATGCCGCCCATGCCGCCCATGCCTCCACCGTACATGGAGCCGTAGCCTCCTCCCATCCGCGAGTAGGGTGATGAGTATGAGTTCATGCCGCCGTAGTTGCTGTAGGGGGACGCGTATCGGTTTGCATTCATGGACGAGTAGTTGGTCGCGTTCCGGTTGGCCACCGAGTTGAGCGCAGTCGGCAGTTCAGGAAGCGGCGGCGGGCCCACTGACGACGATGCAGCGGAGGGAATAGCAGTGGTGGTGCTATTCGAACCTGTGAGGCCTGCGGAAGGTGTTTTTGTTAGTCGGCTGTCGCTCGGAGCCGCAGCGGGCTGACGTCGAAAAGGGACGGGGGATGGGGGCAGGCAGGACTCACCAACCGAGGCACTGGTCTGGCCTCCACTTGTCTCCCATGGCTTTGGCGGTGATGGGGTGGCCATCTCTCCCAGGAGATGTGTGCGTTATTCCTCCTATACTGCCAGCATGAGAGGGAGACGGATGTGCGCAGGGTGTGGAAGATGCGTGTATGCAGCGGGTGCAGTGATGGTTGTGGATGGGAGAAGAGGTGTTTGCGATGATGGAGAGGAGCGTGCGACGGCCGGGCGACGTCAACCTTAGAAAGGAAAAGAAGACCAGAACCTCTGAGAGGCTGGGCTGGCACTGGCTACTGGCTACTGGCTACTGCAGAGGGAGTCGGGCGAGCCGAGTTTGCGGGGGTGGCCGATTTCCGAGCACTCTCCGATGACAAAACACAAAGAAAACCTCTCCGCGCCTGGATCGCCGACACTGTATGAAGGTGGAAGGAAAAGGAGCTGTGGGGGGCAGTCAGATCAAAAGGGTAGAGAAGAAGAGTGGTAGAAAGTTGAAGCGACTCAACGACATCGATATCAACTTAACAGGTTGATAACCTCTGCCGCCCATCTGTCAGTCGAGGCAGAAACAACCGGCACCTTCACCAGACGCCCAGAATGTCGCGGCTATGAACCTCGGCACGTGCTCGGTGTCCCTTCCCTTCCAGCTTTCTCCGGCCATCACAAGCCACTTGCCACTCCCTGCCACTCACCACTCTCCAACATTGGCGTCTCTCTTCCGGCTCGGCCGACTTGTGACGCTAGTCGCAAGCTGCAGCTCTACCTACGATATTCGAGTCGAGCATAGAAATATATTCCGATCTTGCTCCCTTCTTCATTGCCTTGCTCTTCTCACATGCACAGTGAGAGTTGCGGCATCCATTCCCAGCTGATAGGATTCAGTGTAGTTAGACTCAAATTCAGCTAAGACATGTTCTACAGAAGCAAATACTAATTATCATAGCCTTAGTCCCCAATGGCAAACAACGAATGCGCAGGGCTATCCGCGTCATACCCAATGATTCTCTGAATATCCCCCTCGTTCAGTGTCTGCAGAAAATCAAACCCATCGTCCAACACTACCGCCGTAATATTATACTCGTGGAACACAACAGCGAACTTCATTGTCTTTCTCACTGGCCGTCGGAACCAATTCGAATCCCCTCCTTCGAGGTTGCCTTGCCGATGAATCGTTGACTTTGCTCGAATTTCTCCGCGCCCCAGTATCTCGAATGCGTCAAATTCCCCGCAACCAGTTGACCAGCACGAACACGGAATACTATTGCGATCATTACCATACTGTAGAATTCGTGGTATGGCCGCGTTGAGGAACCACAATGCTGGTGCGTCAGACAACAGCCCTTGGTCGGTGCCCAGGTTGTCATAGTGGTCCATTTGGAACTCGATGAAAAAGCTTTTCGACTCGCCAGCCCAGCCATCTGTTTTCAAGTTTCAGTAGTTTGAAAATCAGTCACTAGTTGGGGATATTCCTACGATAAGCTGTGGATTTGGGTCGCGAGTACTCGCAATCTCCGTTACACCTTTGATCTGTGAAGGCGGCTATCTCCACTTCAGACGTTCTCAAATTCCCCTGAAATGGTGTATTGCCATTGGCAATCTTGAGGCCATCAGTACTGACGTAACCAAGCGAGTTCCCAAAAGCACTATAGAATATCAGTCGTTTTTGAATCATTAAACATCTATATGGGGTAAACCGTACTAGTCGAATGTTCCTGATTTTCGTTCGTCCCCGAGATTCGCGAGGAATGCAATGCCAGTTGCTTGAGCTGGGGCACTCGAAGTGTAGTAGGCAATTCGGTTCCAACCAGCTGCTTGTGCTGTGGCTGTAGCAGATTCCACCCGTCTGGTCACTGTCACCAGAGTAGACAAATTCTTCTGACAATCCCTGCACCTTGATTTCGTGCTATTCGCAGTGGTGTGTGAATGGACATGGGACCTTGGTGACTCAGTCTTCTCGCTGGACCGTAATGCATGCAATTTAGCTATCTTTCCCTCATTGACATTATCAAAGACAGGGTCGCCACCGATGGACATTGTCGACACATAAACCGCGATCTGGGATACATTCATTGGCCCTCGCAGGTGCATAGAAAGCTACATCATTCGGGATTAGCCATTGCAGTTGACAAGCGCCTGGGAAACCTGGGAAGGGCACTTCTCCAAATAGTGGCGATAACGGTCCTGCGGCTGAGTATTCCACCGTTTCATGCGCGCAGAGACCAGTCATTGGATCCACGCCAGTGGTTCGATTGTAGACTCCCGACTGACTGATGTTGTGGTACGTGATTGCCTGGACTTCGGCACAATACTAGTTGCCATCGTCTGCTTTGGCTGCGGTGCCTCGACATAGTTGGCCAGCTGTCTTGCCAGTTACTGGTAGTATAGCGGAGAAGAGGAAGGTTGTGATTCCGAGTGCGAGATATTTCATAGTCATGATAGTTTTATTTGTGTGAAATGGGAGATCCAAAGTGTATTTACGGAGCTGGTATTGTATTTGACGTGGTGAGTTATGATGTGATTTGTGTAAAGACATCAGAAGAAAAGGGGTCTAGGGATGAAATAGAGAACTTTGAGCTGTCAAGATGGAAGTGTACCTGCTTCATTCGTGTTGAGCTGGAACAGAAAGGTTAAGTGCAACTGGACACACATGATCACGAGTGAAAAACGAAAAATAGGTTGATGTGTTGAAATCATTATTATATTGTATTCGCATGCAAGAGATTATCTGAAAAGTCGATGATGCGAAGGATGTGCTCACGTGAATATCTGCGAACTGTCAGTCAAGGTTCGCGATCCAAGCGTTCAGAACAGTAATTGGAAAATTGCGATATCAGGAAGTCCGTTTAGATCATCGTCCCCGCAAGCGGAGACTGACATAAGAGGTACCAGAAATAATGTAATATGGAATAATTCATCATGAAAGAAAAAAGGAAATGTGACTGGGGCATAGCATACCTTATAAGACGCACATCACAGGACCGAAGCCTATGAAAATCCAACAGCTCGATGCTAAGTCACATTTGAAGCACAAATCACATGCCTGGCCATCATATGTATGAAGATGACGCGAATGATGTTTCTGCAATCGAGATGGAGCGGTGGTGGATTGCAGAAGTCGCGGTCGAGATTTTATAGCCCGTATCTTGGCACGGGTCCGTGCATAACTTAGGCGACGGACGCCCACACGAATTTGCAACCACAACTTTCCAACATCTCGAACTTCACGCACATCCACCTCTCGACCTCCCAGCAGTCAATTCCGTGTCTACTAACCAGCACACATCACAGCCATGGGTCGTCTTCACTCCAACGGAAAGGGTACGTTCGACGCTGGTGCGAATACTGCCATAGAGAGATGCTAACCGCCCTGCCACCATTAGGCATATCGTCCTCTGCCATCCCCTACTCTCGCACTGCGCCTGCCTGGGTCAAGACTACACCCGAACAGATCACCGATCACATCACCAAGCTCGCGAAGAAGGGCGCCACTCCCAGCCAGTCAGTTCTCCCGAGGTGGATGCGCGACAGCAAACATTGAATCTGTGAACACGAGAGGATGTAGCTTTGCTAACAATGGTTTCAGAATCGGCGAGGTCCTACGTGATAGCCATGGTGTCGCTCAGGTCAAGATCATCACCGGAAACAAGATTCTGAGAAGTAAGATTGTCTGATACAGTTTGATGAGATTTTGCTGACAATGTGTAGTCCTCAAGGCCAACGGTACGCTTATCCCATGTCCAACGTGAAGCGCCGGGTCGACACATCCTCTGCATGAGACCTTTTAGGCCAATTGCAAGATGCGTGCGCTATATAAATCTAGCATCTGTATGGTTGAATTTGACTGACAGACCGCGTTTCCAGGCCTCGCACCAGAGATCCCTGAGGACCTTTACATGTACGTATTTTTTTGCAACCCAGCCGTTCCCCAGAAATATCCACATGAGAGCAAATCTCAATTTCGCTCGTTTGTTTCTACTACTATGACTTTAGAAGATCATGTCAATACATCGAACAAGAATGCTGATCATTATAGGCTCATCAAGAAGGGTGTCTCCGTGCGCAAGCATCTCGGCGTCAACAGGAAGGACCGCGATGCCAAGTTGTAAGTCTATCATTCTTAAGATTAGTTGTACCATTGCTAATTATCACAGCCGCCTCATTCTCATCGAGTCCCGTATCCACCGTCTCAGCCGTTATTACAAGACCGGTAAATATGACCCCAAATTGGATTACACGAGCTTATTCTAATCTTCATAGTCGGTGTTCTGCCTCCCACCTGGCGCTACGACAGCGCCACTGCCTCCACCCTCGTCGCATAAACGACCCAGGTTATGGCTGTGATGGATGTCACGATATCAAGTGGAGTTCAGGGATCCAGGCAAAAGGGCCTCTTCAGGCTCCATACCTGCTGGTGGTTATGGACAGACAAAAAATGAAATGCAATAAAATGCAACTACCTTACGATACCCCTCTCATTCATGATTCCACTTTGATATTTGTGAAGAAAAACTGTCTTGATAATGAATTTAGGTTGCTTTTGGGTATCTTTAACTTATTGTGATGCGCCAGCGCCCAAGCTGGTGACTACTTTTAAACGCCTACCTATGCATCCATGTGCCCGCTACTTCCGCTCTTGATCTGCATGCTGAATGCGTATCGCTCTCTCTCTCTCTTTCTCTAGCACCGACAAGATCTGCACTACGTTGCGATAATACCCATCCCATGCGCCATATCCAACGCTATCCTGTCTCTTCAAGCCCCCTCAATCTCCAAACTCTTCTGTGCCAAAAACTCACTCAACCATTTCAACGGTTTATCTGGCCTGTATCCCAATTAGCACAATCTCTTTCTCTTATTAAATTCCTGCCCTCTCAATCACAATATACTTACTCTACAGTCGCCAAATGTTTCATAGCCTCCAACAAATGCGGCGTTACGTTCTGATTCAAGTACATTCTCGTCGGACTACCGTGCGGGATCGCATGCGCTGGCGGTACTGAGGCAGCGGGGTGTGGTGAATTGCGCGTTGGAGTTGAGCTGGATACGGGTGCGGCCGCGGCAGTGGGTGTGGGTACTGACGGAGGCTGAGGCGCGGTTGGTGTTGGGATGGAGATTGGTTCGGGGACGGGAGCGGGAGCTGGAATCGGGTCGGTGGAATCTTTCATTTCAATGTCCATAGAGGTGGGGTCTTCGGGGTTTGGGGCACTGGCTGTTGCTGCTGGGGCGCCGTTAGGAATTGGGGAGGGCTCTGTTGTGGAGGGTTGGAGGGTGGGGTCGGCCATTTTGGTAGGTCTGGGAGGAGTTTCAAGGTTCGTTGAAGGAATTGGGCGCGTTGGAGGGCGAGAATTGTTTGGTGGGTGGTGATAGGGAGCTTGTGCTATGGTGGTGTCGCGTTGTTGGCATGGGTTTGATATTCGGTGATTTTACGGTAAGGTTCGGGAGGGCATCGGGGCTAAGAATAGATTTGCTCATCACTAGAGAGACCTTAGAAGCATTCCACCCTTAACGTTTACCACCACTTGGCATCTACGGCTTCATTATTATTATCAATCATTGGGGGGTGAAATATGTTTTCTTTGCTCTACAGCTACCCCTCTGTCCAATTAATAGTCTATTGCAGAACACTAGCTGATCAGGCTGCCGACAATCAAGAAATGATCCACGAGCTCAATGGATGGAAATTAAGCTTATAAAACTATAAAGCCCTTATACGTTCAACTAAGTGTCCAGTTGATATATCATTTGTCTCTATAGAACCAAAAGGATTGCAAGATTCCTCTATCCAAGAGATATGGACCGGTCCGACTGTGCCCAACACATCATTCACGATGCAGCTTTTTCCGGAAGTCCAAGCTAGACATTGCCGTCATTGTTTCTCCCATTATGTGCTTCGTAACAGAGATCTGCAGGTAAGGTAACAGATCAAACCTCGCCACTACCACCACAGCCTCGATTTTGCTCTTCATCCTAACCTCCAAGCATGCCAAGCATCCGTTCTCTGGAGGATCGCCGTTATGTTCTTCCTCAATCGGCGTCCCGCACGGCACAACTCCCTTGGTTCAGGCACAAGAGCAGTGTATTATCCAAGCTTTCAGGCGCACCATCACGCTTGAATCCTTTCAATATCGTCAATCGTATCATAGCGCTCCCAAGGTGTTGAATCCTGGTTGCACGACTTATGACCTCATCGCATCCTTCAAAGCCACTCTTGACTCCCGTTAACGGTTGCGAATTGTCTTTGAGGACTATAAACCCTTACCATGCACCAATCTAACAACACTAGCAAAATACATGTATCCACTTACCTCCTAGCATATGTCTTAATTCTTTAAGCATTTATTGCTACTCTACTGAGCATTCAACAACACAAAGTCAACTACTACGACGAAACGCAAACTGCAAACACAATGTCCCTTTCCAACTCCACAAGATCCAACATCACCACTGGCTGCGAAGGCCTGCGCAACCCATCCCAAGGCCCCCCTCCATTTCGCAAAAATGAAAAACCAAACGACCAGTCTTATTTCGCCATCGTTCGTCCCCGACCTAAGCCCTTCTCTCTCTGCCCCAAAACTAACCCCCTCCCAGGTGAATAAATACAACTACTCCTCCATCCTTTCTCAATGTTGCCAAACGAGTAACCTCGGCTACTACTCCTGCGACGGCCCCTCAAATCTCATGTGCTGCGTGTACTGCAACGTGACGCAACCGGGGTTAACGGCGGATGCGGCAGCGAGTTGTGCGAGGAGGCAGATCAGTCCGCAGGAGAATGATGTATGGGGTTCGATTCAGTGGGATGCGAAGGGCGGGGCGGAGAAGATGAGGCTTGGGTGGTGGGCGTGGAGTGTTGTCGGGTTGGCGGTTATGGGGGTTGCGGGGGGACTGTGATGAGAGTGGAGTACGGAATGGATGATACCTTATGATTTTGGGATTGGGTGTTTACACGGTCGGGAAATTGGTGTTGAATACGTTGGTTGAGTTTGTATAAGAATTACCGATTCAAGTTCATCTTGTGTTTTATTATGGAATTAGCACAATTGGAGACATCACTTACAAACATGTTTTGATTCACTGGGCCCCATGTCACGTTCGTTTGAAACTTCTATTGATTAGAGTGGAGCGAAATAAGACCTTTAGGGCTTTGTAAAGATGGCGAACTACTCCGAAGTGTGGGGAATACGTATACACGTGCTCTCACGGTAACGAACCCCTTGCAAGAGTCGTATATATGCGACCTATAGTGTTGTAATGATACTTGGATCACTTCGAACAGGCTGTTCCGCTGTTGCCTCGCAAAACCTAAAAATCACTCGACCAGATTTATTGATTTAGACCTCGTAAATTCTGTGCCTAGTCCTGAGCTCCATCTCAGAGAGCACACAAGCACGCCGATAAATGAATTACGAAGTAGTTCCCGTGATTTAGTGCTTCATGATGCCACTGCCAGTACGGATGCCGGCCGACCCACTCCGGTCCTGACATCGTTCTCTGAGTCAACGTCAAAATATTGTCAGACCTAAGCAATAGTTCAGGTGTAGTCTCGCGATCGTTCTATGCTGTCATTAGAGAAATCCTCGATCAAGCATCGATTAGGAGACGCATGATGATTATTAAAAGTTTTCAACCACGAATCTTGTTTGGCTTTAATTGTGTAGTAGATTTTCCTATTTGATTGCTAGTCTTGGAGAATGAGATGGGACGGAGGATGCTTGTAGCTCGTCACTCAAGGAGACGTGCTGAGTGCAGGCATTTTAGAACTAAGGTAACTCTACAACTTTAAAGAATTAAATTGATAACTGGACCGATGTCCTATGTACTAGAAGAAATCATCAAGATGCCCACCCGACGCGCCAAATTTATTGCCTTTCCTCAGTACCCAATTTTTACAACAGATATTTCCCCATGATGCCCATCACTGGATAAGAGATTACGTATGACCAGAGCAGGTTTTGAAACAAAGCTTTTCAAATACCTTCCATTGATTGCCGTACCAGGGCCAGCTTTCTCCAGATTTGTCGAATGGATAGGTGTAATACAAGCATTTCGTGCCGTCATATAAAAAGTAATGCCATTCAAAGGACTGAGGGATCCGACCACAATCTTCTACGGAGCCAGTCATCGAACCCCTCGCGTCACTGATCCAATAGTCTTGAGGCGTAAGGAACCTGTCGCACAGCTGGCCTCTTGCTTCTCCTTCTGGTTCGTCATAAGTAACTTCCGAACATGGTTTGGGACCAGGTTTCGCATCACAGCTCGAATAAAAGCATCCGCTGTCCCACGTTTGCCTCTGCGAATCGTCGGTTTCACATTCGTGTGTGTCAATGTCTCCAACGAAGTACTGACAGTTTTGGAAGTATGGCTCGTAAAGGAAGAAGTCCCACTGGACGTTTGTGATGAGATGGCTGCAAGTCCCTGAAGTAGTTGGTATAGTTGCAACAGCTCTGTCCGGATGAGGGGTATAACGTAGTCCAGTAGCGCAAACGTATCCGAGCGCATCACCCTCAGAGCGCGATAAAGATTTTGGAGTACAAATTTCATTCTGTGAACCATCGTTGACGTTTAGAACCTTAGCTCCAAGCCAATGCTGATGCCTGGCCCCCCTCGTCAGATGTGGCGGTGGAAGCCTATCGTACAACTGGCAACGTCTGGTGCTGATCTCTTCGAATGCGAGGGCAACGCACTGACCGTTGTGCGCGCATGAGGACAAACAATCATCAAAAGTCTTTCCTGTATCAACGTAGATAGGCTGTCCAGAATGAATGACACCGCATTCAATCTGAAGTTGCTTGTTGTCCACATCGCGAATCACCCCATTAATTTGAGAACAATCAACCATGTCGTATCTGCGCTCGAGTTCTGATTCGCTGTGAGGGTTTACCGATCCAATGACAGAATACCCATTAATAGGTCCACCAGAAGGATTTCGTTTGACATTTTGTCGTAATCTGACGTTGCGTTTGTGTGAGGGAGAGGCAGAAAAGTAGAATATGTTGAAGCAAACAGTTATTAGAACTGCAGTGAAAACTAGCGAACGGACGCCCATGATTTTGAGCAAGAAGGCGTTGATATGGATACGTGCCTGATATTACTTAGGAACGGGCAGACATAGCAAGGTACCTGGAAATTTAGGGCATGATGTGCGCTCACCTCTACAATATATTGTCCTTCCGATCTGATGAGGCAGGGGCGCATCTTCAAGCCTTCGCTTAATTCTACACGCTTTCATCACTCTCAGCCACTAGCGTCGGTCTAGGCCTTCTGGCAAGCCCATATTAAGATTCCCTCGACAGTTTAGCGAGAATGAACGTATGCGATTGGTTCGAATCAGCGTTAAGCGGTACATAGTCTTCATTCTGTGTTAGGGAAAAGGGGTACATTGAGTAGTGATGCAGATAGGTCTGCGCGAGGCTGACTGACATGCGCGCCATGAGACGGATCCATAGATTGGGGCTTGCACGTTTAAACGATTTTCTGTTTGAGAGGATAAGTTCCTTTTTATGACTGTGCCATGTAGATATTTGGTTGTATTTTACCACTAGAGAAGACTATCCATCCGCCCAGGCACTGACCTCATACTGAACCCATTGAGATAAGTTTCCGCCGCCGCGAAAAGAAGTGAGCTGATTCAAGATCAACCGTCCGTGGCTCTCGATGGTGAGTAGAAAGCACTTTCAATAAGAAGTGTAGTGTGCCGGGGTAGGTGATGTTTTCTCCACTCATGGATTTTTTCAGATTTGTGGCCGGAATCACGACTGGAAATGGAGGTAGGTTTCGTTGGTAGGTTTGGCGAAGGATATACTCATCCATCTCCTTTGAATGTAATACAGAAACTCGACACACAACTCAATAGGAAGTCATCTAGTTTTTGCATAATTATTTCAACTTTTGGTAATTAGTTACAGAATCAAATTAATACGCAGCACGCTGTAGAAGCTTTCTTCCCTTGTCTTCCTCCTCCGTGATCCATTCCCTTCAGTTTCCGTACCTGAACACCCGAGTCCTTAGGATTTTCTTTACCTGACTGGGCATTCCCACCTCAGTGAGCATGTCTTGCTGGTACAGTAGGATAGTTCTTGGACTTCTCTTCCCCAAAGACGAGGTCACCATGACTAAAGCATATGTCTGGGACATTATTGTAGAGATAAATTCGACGAATTCATTGATATCGTTCTATTTTGGTAACGATAGTACCTGAAATAAAATGTGAAGTCCAACATCTGTCTCCAAGTTGTATGTATTGAACATGCAAATTAAAGTTATGTTACCGGGACTTACACTACCCAATGAGAAATCCAAGAATGTCCGATAGCATCATCAAGGTGGCTCAGGGACTAGAACCAGGCCCACGGCGCTAATGTTAAATCAGGTACGTGTTTCATCATTCGAGCTTCGTGATGGTGATTCATTTTGGCATGAAATGAGGACCAAGCGTTCTTCGAGAGTAGGATCGCCTAAGCCAGATTGACGACAGGAAGTCAGCTGTACAATTTACTCTGCAACTCTGCAACTCTGTAGCTTCTTATCTTGCCCCAACCAGTTACTATGTAGATTGTGAATTACCGCTTGGCAGTAAAGCGTACGACGCAAGGCTGTTGTTGAACAATACCACAGTGAGCGTCCCACATATGCATCTGGTTCAGTTGCGCGGAATCTTTTAACATGCTTCCCCTCCTTTACACGGCGTAGATCTAAACAAGTATGTTAGACTACACAAAAACTACATAGCAAAATCTGAATGACATCAGAATTCTAAATTGATTCGACTTGGTTTTAGATCTCTTGAAGTCTATACATACTCCCAGCCCCATCTTATTGCAACGTTGGTCATAATTCGTCTTTCCTTCGACCCTCTCTTCCCAGTGCCTCTTCGCGCCTACTCGAGGTACGAACGAACCTCCAATCGTTGTTCATTGAGTCTCCATCGCTAGTTCTGACATGTACTCCTCAATTTGCAAGGCTGATGATGTTGCTCGGCAAACTCCTGAACTGGCCCAATCAACTAAATCCAACGCGGGGGGGGCTTGTACAACGGTTTCGGAAAGCCCGAACACATCATTTTTGGGGACCTCCTTCAAATCCTACAACTATTCTCGGCCATAGCATTCATATTTTTGCATCTTGATGTCTGATCTATTGGAGGGATATCGAGGCCTGTCGAGAAACAACTTCCTATCGCAACCACACTTTCAAGATTCAGCCCTATCGAAAGGTTGCGAAGAAGCCCGCACTTAACTCACCCTGGTTTTCTTAGCGCCTGTCATCGATAAGATGCAGAACAACGCCACATAAATAACTGTTCCTGAGTGGCTCGTACTGGACTGGGTCCAGAATCGATAGGCTCTCAGACTATAGAAGGCTGTTGGAGGACGTCGGTTATCGATAAGATTAGTGAATGCAGGGTCCTTGCCGGGTTCGATGAAGAGAGGAGAAGGCAGCGCGGCTGCCCCCGCACTGAAACTGTGGCCAGGCCAAATGCCAATGGACAGTGTGGCTGCTAGTGGTGAACGCGCTTCTGTTCTTCTTCTATGTAGTACGCGGCGATGCGCGACTCAATCTAATACGCGTGCTCTATGAAAAATTCTTCTTAATTTTTGCGGTGAACCTTTTGTTCTTATGCTCCTTGTCGCTGAGCCTCATGCGCAGTGTCTTTGGACAGCTCTTGGCTTGTTCCGGTCCTCCTTCCTTGAGGAATATAAATGGGATGAGTCTCCGGCAAAAGTATTTCGGAATCTAACTTACCACAGCAAATCAGTTTTGATCCCACTTGACAATCAATAACTCACTCGTAACATTGTTCTATTCCACCAACAATGGGATCTTCCCCATCGCGCCCATCTTCGGCTATTCTATCCAATGACGAGCGGAACTACCCCCCAGGATATCCACGTCTTGCCTATTGGTTCTCTCGCTCCCCAAATCATCTCCACCTCCGTCGATTTTCCCAGCTGTCAATAGGGTTTCTGCTGTACCAGCAGAACAAGCTAGCTACTTTGGAGCGGGAACTTCATAACCTTGAGCAACAATGCTCTGCCGGAAATAGCGAAGAAGGTGACAATAACTTGACTAACTTTGAGCATATGGGCAAGACACGTCGTGTGAAGTATGAAAAGATAGGTTCAAGCTTGAAGGAATATGGTTTGTTGAAGTGAGCAATTAATCACTTGATAAGACGCTGACGAATTCACAGAAGATGGGTTGATTAGAGCGTCCCAGCTAAACCCCTTATCATGGAACCCGGATCGGTTAAGTAAAATTCAAGAAATATTTGCGCTGTACCAAGAAAGGGATGGTAGCTATCCCTTGACCGGTCTGGAGTCGAAATCATGGGGCACATGTCAAAACCCTTCTGATCACGCCCTGGACTTAGTTCAGATCCCTCATGAATTGGAACCAAGCCCACTCAATAGATTTTTCTTTCGATTGTTCCAAGGAACACGACTAGAGATGGCCTTTCGACGGCTGGCACGTTTTTTCTTCTGTCGTGTGGAGCAACCAGATTCACTAAGTCAACACGGTCTCAACAGACGGCATGTTCATCAAGCCTCTGTTATTTCTGGAAACTATATCAGTTGCATTATACTCGTCCTGCTGTTAACCATGACCTACAGTGTAGGAGATAGGCTTGTGCACGTTCCCACTGTTTTGTTCTTTGGTTGTGTCCTGCCACTCATACTTCAGAGTCTCGATGGTTTGCTCTTCTCTACTGTACTTCTAGGGTACGTGTATTTTTACCTTTGTTTTAACTATAAAGCCCGGTTCATTTTACTTATACATGCAAATGCAGGTTCTTCGCAGTTCAGATCGCGCTCTTGGACCTGAAAAAACCGGCATGAACATTTCAACGGAGCCAACACTCATCGAGAATGTTACACGGAGGTACTTTATGGCTGTTAAATCCACACAACACTCAAACCTGCCACTCTGTCACTCATTTTCCGAAAGACTGGATGTCAAAATAGGGTTAGCCAAGGATACTACAGGCAGCAGGGCGCGTATGGCGGGAAGGCTGGGTAGTGGCATGGCCCGAGCACTCCTGGACTTTTCGCGAAACGCACAATCATTTTCGCACACCTAGATGTGATACTAGGGAGAGAATCGGGCACAGTAGTTTACGAAATTCGTGTTTATTTTTTATCATATTAATGTGTACCGAATTCATGAGTGCGTGCGGGCCGATCAGTTGAATTGGACGACCTTATTCAGCACACGTAAATCGACTCTTTGATGAAAGAGTAACAGGTAGAAAACTATGGTCCTCATCAAAAGCAATGGAAGTATGAGATATATTACTGGCGGCAATGTGAAGTGAACAAGGAGAAGCTGTTGACTCGAGTCTGCGGCATGAGTCGGCCATCAATATCCTCAGCTTGCTTCTTATTTAGACCCATGCAACGGTGAGCTCCCTTTTGCATCAAGCTCGAGGGCAACTGCAGCCAGGCCACCACGACTTGCGCGAGTCAGTTTTCGATTTCCTCCAGGGTGTTGAAAAACACCAGCCCTAATGCGGTATCTCTGTTTGCGAGCATGTATGCCGTTGACATGGCGCAGCGCCCCAAAAGCGTGCCGAAAACGCCACAGCATACTTTGGTGAGCCCTTGACAGCTCCCCGTATAATGTAAACAGTAATATTTAAGTATCCCCCCATAGTCTCTCCAAACTCAATTGCACAGAATACCAGGGTACACTTCATCTGAACAGTAATTATGAACACTTATATCGCGCCAGCTCATCTCGATTACGTCTATCTCGGCCCACCGATAGGTATGAGACTATCTCTACGATTTTAAACTTTGTTAGACTGATAGTACGCGTGCAGATGTCCATTCGGAAGCATATCAAAAAGGTCTGAAGGAATGGGAGAAACAAATAGCTGAAGCGGAAGAGAAGGTTGATAACCCGCCGTCAAATGCAACGCCAATTCCATTGGACCAAAACCAAACTTCGTCGGCTTCATCCAGAACACCAACATCCCCGCCCCAGCCAGCCTCACCAATATCACGGCCAGAATCTACCTATGTGCCTAACCAGTTCTCAGCACCCTCTCATCGGCGCCACAATTCGATGGTATAGAAATTTTGGTAGAGGCTTGAGCTAAAACTGTGGGGCAAATTTCCGGGTCGGTGGGTATCAATGACCTAGATAGTTAGATAAATCAAGAGTTGAGGTGCATTGGATTTTGTGTTACTATTATTTTGATGGGACATGGTTCAAGCTGGTCTTCGCATAGAAATTGTGCATAACACGGACAGGATGGACTATATTGCTATTTGGGCATCATGCGGTCATGACACGTTATTTCCGGAACCCCATTCCTTTTTTCGCCTTCTATTATTATTGCTGTCATTCATGAGACTGAAACAGATACTGTCGGGTTCGTTTCCGTGCGTGACAATCATGGTTCGAATAGTGTGCACAGTCGCCGCACTGGTACATTCCCGAAGGATTCAAGCTGAGATGTGGCGGTACCTGGGTACTCGTGGTCAATATGCGAGGCGTTATGCGTTCAATCTTCCGACAACATGGATTCGGCCTTGCAATGACTCCAAAGGAGCACCCCGGGATCCTTGACACTTCCGCGTTCCCAGTGTCTGTTTCGAATGTATGGGTTGTGCCTTCACGTGCGCAGATACCTACCTTCTAGGTAAGGGGCATAGATTACGGACTGAGCACAAGAGCCCCGGAAGGCTCTCATTCCTGGCCAATGAATGTGCCCAGCCCGATCCTTCGCACTCGAGTTTTACGTTATCTATCTGGCAGTGTTTGGAACAATAACTTGCAATTTTGAAAGCGAGTCTTTGGCCCCACTACACCCGCGCTAAACACCATTTGGTTTTGAATGACATTTTGAATGCTAGAGGTTCTTTTCACGCATACTAGGTTGTGTAATAGCTGCTGTTACGATGAAAGCAATTCCACAATGAGCCACCCATGCGAAGCTCATCTCATCACAATCACCTCATCTCCACTGAGGAAACACATAGTACGTAGCAGGGATAAGTAGTGAACATACGAGGTGGAGTGGGTCTCTATCCTCCGTGTCGATCCAGTTTCAAGAGCGTGATGACATAAAAACCCTAGGGCCTTTTATTTGCTGAAAGTCCCATGTCACGGGGTTGTCACGGGCCTGCGCCACTGGCCCACTTGCGTTCGTGTGTTCGCTACTTCTCCCTGCTACGTAGTAAGCCACTTTCACAGGGAGACCTAACAGCACCGCCCTGTCCAATGTGGTGGCTACATACCAGGTTCCGAATATTCACAGACGGAATGCTACCGGAGGAAACGTGTAAGACGGGATCAGGGTGCATCGCGCTCCACCCTGCAGAATGCCTTGATCAATGCTGTATCACCAATGACACATTTTCCTGCTTCCCTGTGCCGCTGAGCGATCCGCAGCATTTTTGATTCTTTTCGACGTTCCTGTTGCCCCGTCCCGCCACCGCCCAAACCTAAACAGGCTTGGGGGGCCTGGAATACCCACTTCTGAGTATCGAATTCCGGTGAATTTTCACCCTGATGGAAGGGTCGTTTGTGCGCTGGCTCGGCTTCGAAAGGAAGGATTCTTTTTGAAGAGGCTCAAATACCGCTTTCGGCTCTCACCGGCTTGATCGACATCGGCACGTGGCAAGTGGGCCAAATGGCAGGTTGGTGGCTATAAGGGTCTACTGCGATATCAGACAGAAGTAGTGTAAGCGCGCCACGAACAGCAGGGGCTCTTGCATGTGGCTGAAAAACAAATTCGTCAAAATTGTATGGAGAAAGTCCGTGAGGATGAGATTCCGAGGGCAGGATGCATTAGTGTGTGATGCCCCACTTACACTTCTTATGCCTGATACCGCAGTAAAGTCATCTTCTTCGGGAGCGTTGCTTTATCTCCAGCCTCTCAATCTACTAATGATAAAGAAGAGCGGTGAGAATGGGCGTGGGACCTCCAGCAGCCTTGTCGTCATTTAGAGCACCAAAGAGAACAGGAGAGCCCTGGTGGTGTTGATCTTAATGCAAGACGGATAGCCGTTGAATCGTTAACATTCTGCTCAAATGAGGATGCGCCGTTCAGCTTTGCAGATGCGATCGGCAAAGCCATAGGCATGAAGGGGAGGTTAAGATTATTCACGCGAGATATTCGGAACACCTCAAAATTGAGGTGATAGGAATTTCTAGAATCTACTCAACCCACAGCAAAATTCTTACAACTTGAAGGATGACACGAAAATTTCGGGGCGCCATGCTGGAGTTCCCTCACCGTAACCAACCATAGGCAGTGGGCACTGCTCTCAGCCCCTAATTACTGCGTCAAGTTGCGTGGTACCTAGACAATTGCCCTCTTGACCTAATTGCCCGTATAGTCCTGCTGGTATTGTGCCGTTCGTTACACATCCGGAAAAGGCCTGGTAGACCGAGACGATGTCGAATCTCCTAAATGCGAACATGATGTGAAGTAGTAGCAAGATACACAATGAATATGTAGATCCGGACATTATCATGGCTGTGGTGTCATACCTTTAGGGATCTACCATCCGCAAACAAAACTCAATGCTATTCGTGAGGGCATGTTGGACTGGAGGGTGGTGGAATGGGCCCACGTTGATAGGTTTGGCACTCCATCGCGCATACAGCCGTACTTTAATGGCGAAGTTCTCCTGACAGTTGAATAAGTATTAAGCTTAAAAGAGTGCGAGTACAGTGAAGTCAGTGGTTGAAGCAAACGAAGCTTGGGACGCTGGCAAGTGGTTTTGGGTGAGACTGTGTGGTACAGGCCACTTCTTGGTCACTGCTCCTTAGTTGTCAGAGGCAACGCATCACCAACTGTGTTGCTGCGTAGAGCTATCTATGACATCAGCTGAGCTGTGGTGCCCTTAGGGACATGCTCGCTTTTTTTTTTTGAATTAATGCTGCAGCGTCATGCAACAATCAATGGAAGTAGTGAAGAATCAGCATGATCTCGGAATGCAACAGCTTCTGTATAGACTTCCTCTTGAGAAGATTTTACCGTCAAAACAAAAAGCATAGGTCTCTTAGCACAAGCTGATTGCCTTTCGTATCAACCATGAATTAGGGCAGAGGGTGGTCTTGGAATCGGAGGACGTGGGAAGCGCTAGGCGTGAGGGCAGCAGCCGCCCCCCGGGGGGGGCTCCCCTTGTTTCAGATAGACACAGAATCATCTAGAAAAATGGTAGCCCTGCTTCTGTCTTTCATCACCACCTTTTCCTTCGACTAATGCTTTTGGCCTTCTACCTGGACGATGAGACTTAGAAGCGCATATCTAATGACAGCTAACGCTCGTAGCTATAGTTCAATAGCATTAAGTACGGCCAGTGCATTCGTCAACAACTGTGAGCATAGTCTAAACTAAGAGAACACGTCTTACAGTTTATCTCCATTATTACAATACCGGACGGCTAACTCTGAAATTTAGACAAAGGCACGCGCAGCAAGCGAAATGCGATACCGCACGAGATTCCGTAGTTGTTATATCGCTACTAGGCCTGCTGACCCTACGCAATAGCGCATTGCATACTAAGGTATTACCAGTCTGCTGTTGTCACAGTATCGCGTCTCGCATCTTACGGGATTGGTGGACACAATCAAATGTCTCCCATTATTTCCTTCCTTCCAAACGGAACTATTCCTCAGTCACGATCGATTCGGTTTGTACTCATCTAGAAATGCAGGTTATAAAGCATTTACGGCAATAAGAGAGATCACCGGATCTACGAGCGATTGAAACGCTCATGCTAGCCGTACGTCGGAACAGGAACAATGCTGTAACAGCAGTAAAGGGAGCACTCTTCGCAGACCATTTCAGGCAGAACACTAGCGAAGAGAATGGACGTGGGATTGTCAACATGCCGAGGCTGTTGATGAAACGAAAGGCGCCGACCCCATTCCATGCTTCTGGGTTATTTAAACACTCACCGAAATAAGCCATCGACTTGTTAGTCTCATAACTGCGCTTTCTCATGGACGGAGGAAGTTATGCTGAGCAAGAAGGGTGATTGCGAGAGGTCAAACTTACAAGAGACACATGGCTGGCAGGCTGTCCATCCGGGCTACTTAGATATACCCTGGTTTACAGAACTGCGACAACATCGTCAACGTTTGTCGGAAAGGTAAACCAACGCTGCGAATTGAACAACTAGTCGAAAGGTCTTCATAAGGATAGATGCGCTGGGTTTGTGGCCTTTTCCTCTTCGATGGGCCCACGGATTGAAATAAAGCTGCCTGGAGTGCACATCGTTGGTGTCGCGACCTGGTGACCAGTTGACGACTCGGGGGTACACGCTGAACCTTATCCCGGGCCGCAAACCACGTCAACCATAGATCCAATCTTAGCCCAGATAGCTCGATCGACCATGCATAATACGCGGATCGCTCATGCAACCCACGGCTTTCTGAAGGGATATCTGTGTGTGGAGAGTCCCCTATTCTTTGGCAGCATGAATCAACCATCAGTTTTACTCACTTCCAAGGCTACATAGTATGAATGCACCTCACACGTCCCCAAGGACGGATAAATTGCGACTGACCCAAGATCTATTCCCCTCGTATCTTACGTTAGGGAAAGGTTAGATGAGCTGTGAGTATTTTCGGTCTAATTGGCTAGTGCAAGCCCCCTGCGCTGATCGATCTCTGCTTGGATCGTTGGCTCTGATGACTAAAGCTAGCACTCTGACGTCGTTCCATCGTGTGAAAATAACTAACTTTTACAATAACTGTGCCATAACATGCGAAATTGACCGACTTGTTTACGGCCATCGAAACTGCGTTGATAATACTACATACACTGATAGAACCGCAAATCTTTGTCCACGATAGCTATTCTTAGGCCGAAATTTAGGGTAACTGTACATAGATGGTTTGATACCCGATCATGCAGTTTTTCCAACGAAAAAACGTTCGCAAACGCGAAATGCTTGATTGCTACCTTATCGCGTATAATGATGGTGCTAGCGAGCGGCTGACGGTAATGACCATCGCTTTTTCGCCTTATCTTTTCGCATGGCGACAGTATCTGTTCCAATGTCGCTTGCAACCAAGTCCGCGCAATGTTAGACTCCCTTTGACGAATGGCCCCCCACGGGATTCTAAGCGTATCCCCACGATCATCTAGCTGAGGTAGCTGAGATAAATGTGTGCTAGGGAGCGTTGAGGGTTGGTAGCGTGGCGAGGTAGGTGTGCATCCACGCTGCCATGGCGGTTCGCAATTCTGCCAAAAATGTCTCCACATTCACCAACTTCTGGGCAATTTGCCTTAGCTTTCATCACCATCCTACTAGCCCATGGCATTTACTAGCTTTGTGGGATGGACAGTCCGACACCCTGAGCCCCCGCGGCACGCTCTAGTGTTTTTGAAGATATCCCTTCCCGAATCCCCCGGGCCCCGGCCCGCACCTGGCCGAGCTCTGTTTCGCATCGGAACGCTTTGCGATCTGCTCGCGGGCCGGGACGCATCATTTCAACCCGTGAAGGGAATCAGAAGGCGGCGCTAAGCTGGCACAGCCCTGAAGCTTTCCAGGACTATGCGGCAGTGTCGCTCGACGAGGGGTTTTCCTTATTTGATCCGTCAAGCGACAGTCTAATGTGACCACCACTGCATAAAGCGGATATTAGAGAGAGTTTGTGTCGTCGCTAGACCATGTAAATGAGTCTCAGCCCCGAGATCACAGTGCAGAATCTAGAATGTCGATGCAGAAGTACGGTACGGATGCTTCGCCAGCGCTGTGAACCCGATGATGAGCTTCCCTGTCTCCACAAGCCTCCACCAATCATTCAGCAATCATTTGACATGATTATCAACAAGCCTCCCCTTTTGGGACTTTCCCTGCAACCTGGATGTGGAACTAGGGCCGGGGGGAACTCAAGCTAAGTCTTATTCCGGCGCGATTTGCATCACAAGGCACGATACCCACTATTATAAACTTAAATTTCCCGCGATAGACGTTTTGGAAGCTCATACTCGTCTATGAGGAAGCTGATCCCACTCGGGACTATAATTTCGCTCCAAAACCTCGCATTTTGTTGATCTAATTTAGCAATCATAGCGTCGGAGGATCATGCAAAGGTCTGTCATCAGCACTCCCATCCAATTTCGGAAGGGAAGGCTTGAATACGTTGCTTCACCAAGCAGATTGGAATGCTTTTGACAGAGACTGCATGCATGATTCGGCAGATGTTCCACCTCCGGTTTAACATAGTGACAGGAAATCTTGAGACAAGGGTTCGACAGCGTCGAGCTGGTTCCATCTGACACCACACATGTCCCTGCCTCTGAGGCTGACCAGCCCGTACAGCCTGGAGGGTGCATACTATTACCAGCCCCTCAGCCTCATTGCCATCATTCTATCGTTACTCACAAGAAAAATGCCGCATGTAAAACATGAAAGCAGTCTAAACATTAGCGACTCTTTGCGATTCGTCTTGCATGATCCTCTTCGTTTTTGTATCACCAACTCGCAGAGAAGCCGCTTCCCCAAACCAACAGCGCCGACTCGGAAGCTCGCTCATCGGAGTCAGCCTTAGCAGTCACAACAACTGCTTCTCCCTTCCGCTGTCAGAAGCGCCACATCTCATATTTTGCACAGAGTTTGACGTGGGTCTAGCCCCCGTCATGAAGCAGGCGGCCCGGGGAAGAACACCTACCTAGTACCTTCTGCACCTGACGAGGAAAATGATCAAAGGTACTGACCGGTTTCCAACTCTTGGCCTCCTAAATTCCGCATGGTGTGTTCAGCTATCGCCTAAGCGGACAAATAGCATGACTTTCCGATTGCCATTGTTGCCCTGGACAGAGTCGGTCGGACTTGTTAGCTTTCCCGCCTCCCCCTTTACCTCGTATGGAAGAAGCGTCTAGTAAATAGTCGGGGTGAGAAAAGCAACCTTGGAGAGGGCCTCATGCGAGAGAAACTGTTGGGAGAACAGGGAACGCGATTCTGGCCTCTCTGAGCGGATAATTAGGGCGACGTTTGACTGGACTTGACTGAACTGGACTTGACATGGGACGCCATGGACCAAAGACCGCTGCCTTCTTTCTTGGCACCTTTGATTACGTTGCCCCTATCAATTACCATCTAGGTATCAGTGGTACAGTGTCTTTATGGTTGACACGCGCCGAACCCAACGACGCCGTAACCGTTGAAGCAAGTCGAAGTGAAAGCCCTCTCCAAGGAACCGATCATTCAATTATGGAGATAGTTGGACCAGCCCAGTAATGCGTCCTACATCGAGACATCTGGTTGATGAGGTTACAATCGAGGATACAATCGGATTGAAATTGTGCCAGGATGCCCTCGACGTTGGTCACAGCTCTAGGGGGCGGGTGTCACATGTTGGCGTTGGGATTTAGTAGGCCTGGTAGAGATGCTCGCAATCCACGCACTAGAATGTGCGTGTATTCTTTTAACAAAGGGGTAAACAACCATAATATCTCCTCAAACGGTACCAATACCTACCCACGAACTTTTACACTGCCGATAAAGCAGAGTTCATGTTCAATTCCTGAATTTTGAAGACGATGTCCTGTATCTGTGCGCAGGAGTGAGCAGGCGGGTGTTGAGGCGTTAGCACGTGGCTCTTGGTGCACATACACTCTGGAGCTAACCGGTTTCCGGCATGGAGGAGGAAAAGCGGTTAGGTTCTGTGGCCCAGTCACGTGACACTGCACTGTCAACCTTGGGTTGTTTGGTCTGGTATTTCTTTCGTTCCTCCTTCACCATCGTTTTTGCCGTGTTCGAGTCTTGTTTTTCGATGGCTGCAATCTACGAAGAATGTGTCTGAAAGCGTTCAGAAGTTAGACGATGAAATTGATCCCATTTCGTCATCTGCGGAACCTGCTAACGAATGAGAAGTTACTAGACATCCCTTTTCCGAGCGAAGCGTTTCGACCTACCTCGAGAACGAAGCGCAGGACGCGCATCCTCCATAACCTCGCCTCTCCGATTCTACAAACCATCTCCGCAGCTACCTGTTAGCTTGTGCATGCATTCCCTTCCGTATTTGTGGGACTGGCCAGGACTCCCTCGTACGAGTCCCTTGGTGGCTTCCCTTTGTGGAACGGGCTAAGAACATCGCGTCGCTGGATCGAATATGTACCGGTGATATAACTTCATCAGGGGTACAGCACCGTGTGCATGTGTAGATATGGGATAGTTATACCACAATTGACTCGATGCAATTGCCACTCGCGTGTTGTTAGCGAAATACTTTGGTATGATTTGGTTTTCCGACCCAGGGATTGGTAGGATGAGAGTTGAGCGTATCACAAGGGCTTTAACAAATACTCCGATAGTGTGGCTGCATCAGCGCATGCACCCAAGGACTGCGTGAGTGCAACGTCAATCCTGTGGGTTCGAGTAATCGAGGGTCTGGGATGGAATGGTGAAACTGAACGGGGATACAATAATACACGGTTCAACTCGATGGACTTTGTCGTTCCAATTGCATGGCTTGATTGACGTGTTGCTAAGTACAGCATGTGTGTAGGCGTCAAAGAGCGTGGACGCGGTCGCAAGGGTAGAAGAGACAGCAAACTGCCTAAATAGTCTCAATTGACCTACGTTTGTACCAATTTGAATTATACGCATCCGAGAGCTCGGTCCGAGTATACAGGTGTGATTGTGCTATCGCTAGACTGAATCCCGCCGCATAAATGTGTTTATCCCGTCAAAGTACATCGTCTGGTCTGGGTTGTTCATCAACGAGACTGCACTTGTGTGAGCATGTGCCATTCTATTATGACGAGGCGAACATGCAAGACTGTTCCGCCTCCTGGGATCGTAGTATAAAAGCAGCTCTGGAAGTCAGAGGCTGTGACGGATGTAGGCAGTCCCCTATTCGTGTATTTCTCGGTTCAAGGGGTGGATCGGAGGTTTCGCGAGGCTCGCAAAGTTGTAGAGACGGCGATATGGTCACGTTGTGAACTACGCACGCCTAAGTACACCAACACCTATGCATCAGCCTTTGATTCGATAATGTATGTGTTGTATTGGGTTCCAAAGGTGCTTGACTTACCACTTTAGAGAGGCTTCATCCTCCAGCGCTGTACACAGTCGGATCGACTGGCAGCGGACAAGAGCAGTTGCTCCCAAATTCGGCGCTGGGCATTCTGATATTCATCGCACAGGTGGTCTGTTCGAGAAAGCTCGTGAGTATTGTGGAGTTATATGAGTGTGCAGTTTAACATTCGAAGGGTTGCTATCGGAGCGGGAACGGTCATATTGCGGTTGAAAGGGGCTGGTTGTTGCCTTGAGCAAGACAAAATACACATGAAATTCAATGACAAGGCAGCGTCGTAGAGGGCAAAGCTTCGATAAAGAGGAATAGATGAGATTGTACAATGATGTCGGAGGAATCAGGATTCTTGAGCAACGTTGTCCACCTCCCCTTTTCTGAGCGTGAGCGTGTGCACAAGTTGCAGGCACCCTCCCGCCTTGTTGGCATCTCTCCGTCCACCCTCCCAGTTTTTGTTCTTGGCCTGTCGAATTCTATAGCCCTTACAGTTGTTTCCCCGAACCTAGGAGCTTGTTGAAAGCGTCTCTAGTTTTTCTGGTGATCCAGTTTGAAGATGAACTAGGCTCCGTCGTGGAAGGCGAAGTTCCAGAGCTCACCTCGTTGGTGGTGCCCCGTCCCCGCTTTGCTGTTGCTGTAAAGGGTCATGTAAGAATGAAAAACACCATGATTTTAAACATTAGATAGCTTACCCTCAACGAATGCACCTTTCAAAGGCCTCATTGCTGCCGGCCCAGACATTGAGATTGAATAGGGCGCCAGGATCCACAATAATACTCGATATTCGCGTTCGAGGGCGTTCAAAACAGTAAAGGGAGCACAAGAATGAGTGTGGTTCGCGTAGGATATCGATGCAGGTGTCTGACCCGCGTTGTCTCTTATGGGTGGAGGTGTGAGGTGTGTCGGAGGTGTTACGGGCGGAGTAACGAGGGGGTCGGGGGGCTCGAGGGGAGACGCATTGATGGTGGATAGAAGACCGTTCTCTACACTGCCACTTACCAGCCAGCTCCACACTTGGCTTCAACGCGTCTGGAATCAAGCCACTCTAGAGCCTAAATTTCGATAAAGCACAACTGCGCTCATAACAAGGCTGGTGAATATTGTTACTTGTCTTCGGCAGGGGCATGAGTGGTGCAGTGTTGGCAAAGCCCGAGTCTCCTGGAGCACGTCCCTCATTGAATTGGAGTCGTCTAGGCGGCATTCGTGTCTAGAGAACCTACGAGGTGATCGCTCCTTTCGATCGACCGACGATAGAAGTTGTCGAGGTGGCGAATCAGCGGCGACACTATCATGTGGGTTGGCGATATTGAACGGTGACAATGCTATGGTTTACTTAGACAATCCGACCAAACCCTACCTATGTACCCAACTTTCTAATCATAGGCAATGTCATCCTCAAGGAGAAAAGACAGATTGCGACCTAGAACGGCTCAAGATCTTGCACGATCTATACTTTGGATTAATGTTAGCTTTGCACTGGTCACAAATGGTCATGAGGTAGGGACGCCAAGATGTGGTGGTTTCGAATTGTGATTGGTTGTAGCCAAGGGGCGGTGAAGGGCCAAACGTTGTTCCGCCTACCGCCTTCTTCTCTCTTCCAACGGCCGATGTGAAGATCAAAAATATTTCTGCGATGTTCCTGTGGTGCCCACGAAAATGATCATGGCCTGGAAATAACTGCGGTTGTCAGCACGCGTCAACTCTTTCATGAAAGGCTCTACCCACGCAGCAGTCAACGTGTAAGTGGCAATGGCGTCTTTCCCAAGAAACATGACTTGAAGAGAGAAAACGAGACCGAAGATGCTTAAGGCAACCAGGCGAATCCGAGAGTTTTCGAAGCTACTCAACGTTCCGATGGCGGCGGCGAGAGACGCGTTCCCGAGCATGTAACTGATGGCCTTGGCAACGAGCGAGATGTTGCGCCCACTGACAAAGTTCTGGTGCCGCGGGTTTGCCGTATCTTTTCTTCTCCCCGAGACTCGACGCACACATCCTGTGATAGGACTCAAGATGTAGTCGTTGAAGGGGTTCAGTAGATGATTCGTGATGAGACTTTCGAATAAGCAAGGGTCATCATCGAACGGCGCGGCGAGGAAAGACGGTACAGGATCGCCCTGTCGCCCGTAATCACTACTTGGTCTACCATTTGGTGCCAGAGAGTTGTCATCTCGAGTGTCTAGAAGGGTGCGATTGTAATCCATCGAGAGCTGGACGGGCAACGAGGCATGGGCCATTCTATTATCACCTCTAAACGCACGATCTAGATCAAGTTAGCACGTTGCCTTGAGACTGAGTATTGGACAGCATGGACGGAGGTATGTACTCTGACGAACGAGCCAATTTTCCAGAGTTTCCATGCTCTTTTTGAAGTTGTCTTCAATCCTTATATCCCCAGCTTCTTCGTCGGCTGCTTTACCCCGCCACCCTTCGTCCACTTCCCTAATGAGTCTTTCTACATTGGCTTCGCTCTGACGGACATTATAATCGATCCAGTTAGATATAATCAGCCTTGCCTTCGGAAAACGTTCGTAGGTCCCTAATTGTGGGCAATCCTCGATGGCAGAAAAGAAAAGGGGATGATCCCGGAAGCGTCGCATCAGGTCTCGGATGTCATTTTCTTCCTTGCAGAGAATCTTGGCGCCATGCATGGTTGAAGTAGGAGCCATCTTTCGATGTCTTGAATTGTCGCAAGAGATAGTTAAGTCGGAGCTGGACGTTTCAAAACAAGGAGAGCTATCCAATATATGAAGAGGATGCGACCGATCAGCGAGGAAGTGATGCCTATATTTATAGATGGTCCCTCTCACATCAACAACGACCATCTACGCATAACGGCTTTCCAGCGCCAGGATAATAAGCAAGTCTGTGCACGCTGAAATACCTCTGCAAATAATAGTTCGAGTACTGGTCTGCATCCGGGCATGCTCTTCGTTGGAAGCCAACACGTATTGCGAGGCACAAGAGTATCGCTGCATCCAATGGAAGTCTCACCCAACCCATCACAACTTTCTCACCGCTTCAAACCACTTTTGGAGTCATGACAGATCGATGCACAATATGACGTCGGTAATGGGTATGGCAATATTGACCGGTCTTTGCCTCGGGTTATGTCGATGCAAGCTGGAGGACGATTGCTTCAACACGCAGCACGAGAAAATCGAG
Source organism: Dendryphion nanum (assembly GCA_020744415.1). Taxonomy (NCBI): domain Eukaryota; kingdom Fungi; phylum Ascomycota; class Dothideomycetes; order Pleosporales; family Torulaceae; genus Dendryphion; species Dendryphion nanum. Next base: position 356,086 of record JAGMWT010000008.1, read on the forward strand.
TACCCGCATCCAAATGATTCGCCTCCAAGAGAGAAATCGACGTGGTCTTCATGGCGACGCAGCCCTACAAGGCTACTGCAATGATATGCAAGAGGAACTAGGGCACCGGGGTCGCTGCAGCCTCTCGAAGCAAAAGGCGGCCACGTACCAAAGAAACGTGTAGGAATTACTGACGAGATCGGCACAGTCTATGGGGTAGGCTGTAGAGCTGAGTATAACGACATGGAGATGAAAAAACTTGTGTGTGGATTGTTGTGAGATGGTGAAGAGGGAAAAGAAAGGAGAACTGGGTCATGCTCAACGCGCTAAGCGGAGAGTAGGAACAGCCACTGCCAATATCCAACCCTCATTCGCCTTTTGGATCATCCGGTATTAGTGGACGTTGAATGCACCACCGACCACGTCTATTGGGTCCCCAATATAATGCGCCAGCCACTTTGATGGTCTACCAGTCCAGCCTTCGAAGCTGCCTATCGCCTCCGATACCTAGCCTCGCCTCCAACATGCGGAGCAGGTTTATGCGCCCATGCCTCAGTGAACACGTTGAAGACGTATCGACATCACCTAGTTATGGTAGAACTTGCTCCAGTGCAGGGGGTAAGTAGTCCAAAAGAGTTCATTTTACGAAAGACAACAATTTCACGGGCTTGCGCGATAGAATTCTACTGTTTGGTACACACCAAAGGATCTGCAAGCTGACAACCACCCGGGAACGTCTCGTCATTGTACGTGCCATGGTGTGTGGCATCTCCCACCGTGGCTTAACTCCCATACGTTTGCTGATATGCCGTATATCTTGAGGACTTGGAAACGCAGCACCCTCACCATCCTACACAACTCCCTAGGCGCCTAGTCACCCAAGGAAATGCAACCAAGCTACATCGCAATGCTTCTTTTGGAAAATTCTCGAACCTTGGATCCATATTATGGTTCATGTGGGCAGTACATAGAAAAATGAAGAGCCAGGGTAACCAGGTCAGCAGCCGAGCGTAAGAACGCCACCCCATTGCCCCTCTCTATCGCCAATTCTGGACGCTGCTTTTCTTTACAAGTGTGGATGAGTGCGGACCTAGATGAATACCAACCCATCTTGCATTTTGCTTTTGCAATGTTGGGTTGGAAAGTTCGAAGCCTGCAACAGTCGTCAGATGAGTTCCAGGATTCAAACATGCCCGACAACTCACTATACACACCGCTGCCGGACTTCGCGACGATAGCTTGGCTGGTTCTAATTCGAGCACTGGTCAGCAGACAGCAAAATCACCCAGTCTTTTCATCACCCTCCAACAAAATCAACGAAGCAACTTCTCGACACGACCAACTGAAGAACGAGCCTTGCGCCTCACTTTACTCACCTTCATCGAACATTTCTACGCATCGTAGAATACGCAAGCCAACCCAATGGGTGGAGTGGAATGAACTCTTGTTGGCGGATATATGTGTAACCTCTCAAACCACTGAGCATTGCACAAACTCAGCACAGCCTTCTCACTAACCCTGGATCTCGGGACGCGTTACTGCAAATCCATGTCCACTATCGCGTGTTCACGAGTGAGGGACCCTACAGGGGTGGGCCATGCCGGAAATGCCGGCCATATCGGCAGCACACCAATTCAGCAGACAACGAGAGCCAGTAGGTAAATCTTGAGGCTCTGCATGTCCTCTTGAAATTGTAGCAATTCCGGTGAGGCCACTCAACGAAGTTGTAACTGACCTTAAAAATGTTGGTGATGGTTGGCATACCAGCTCAAGGCGCCTCCTTTTCCTCTTGCATCCGCCCCCATTGGAGTGTAGGGATCTGATAACGAAATTCGATTGGGAAGTTAGATTTCCATGAATAAATCGAAGTTCCGGTGGCCACACTTTCTGTTCGACATGCCAAGATATCATTCACCAGACGGACTCCTACCTAGGTATCGACCAATACCGTCTTTCACACATGGAGTCGCTTATCTCCGTTTTACAACTCGAAAGATTATCTGGCGGTGAACTCTTACATCTCATGGTGCAGAATTGTCTCGCATGTTCACCGGTTCTCTGTCCACCAGAAAGGGTCCCGATGTGCAGGCTGTGTGGCAATAGCAGGGTGATTCGTCAAAGAAATCATCGTTAACTGCATTTGATGGCAGGAAGAAAAATCTTCAACACGCTCTCATGTCCCTGACCGGATCAGTAGACTGTGCATATCCATGGGTCTGGATAGAAGGGATCCTTCATGATACTGGGGAAATGGATCGACAATGCATCAGAAGTTTGGAGTCCTCGTACCCACGATTTATCAGCTCTCCCCAAGTCTACTCTGACCGGAATCCTTCACTCTTTGTGTGCAACGCGACATTTTACTAACGATAGGGGCGGAGATTACGATACACAAAAGCTGAAAACGCATAGCGTACAGTGTTCGAATTCCAACAGAAGACTCGCATGCGCAACATGATACTACTTTTTAACAGCTACCTTATTGATTTCAGTATCCTTTGCATGCTCTGAGACGATGTTGGAATTCATCCTGGAAGGGGAAACTTCCACACAGCACTCCTCTGACAAAAACAAGCAAGGGCCGTTCTCCAAAATCCACCAGATCCAACACCCGCTATTTTACTTCGTTTCGTACAGCGGTAGATCGTCTTTCGCACCACCACAGGAAAGAAATTAGGCTTACTTTGCTTCCGCTTAAACTAAATCGAGAGGTTGTGAAGGAATTTTCAAACCATGCTCCCCGCTCTACAGCAATGGTTCCTTTCTCTCCTTGAAGAACTCCTGGATCTTCATATGAATGATGTAATTTACGGGCACCCCCGTTATCGGAACCTCGTTCTCGGAACCAGGACTAACAATATAAATACTTCTGCCCATTTGCATCTATGACCGAGTAGAAAAACAGTTTGGAATTGCTGTACAAGCTCGTGTCTCAATACCGTGAAAGGTATTCGAAGATAGCATTAGTCTACATTTGGTGGGGTTTCATACCCTGGAGCTTTCGCCCTCGATCCAACTTCAAGAATCTTGCCATATGATAATATCTTCGGACATTTTAGTAAACCTACAGAATCCCTTCAATTCCAGGCATACGTCTACACTGATCTTTACGACTGGCTCGTGCGCTATAGTCTGTTACACCATCTGTATGCTTGCGCTGCTCTTACATGGTTCTAAGGCTTTCGTCAACACCGATCTAGTCCAGGTCCACCCCGCGTCCACCTAGCCCCACCATGCCAACTTCGGTCCCGCTTGAGACGGACCGAAACATAGAAGATTCATCGATAGTCCACTAAAAGCGTGCTGTTTCTTGCCCATCGTTATGCACAAACGGTTGCGCCATATTTCTCGGCAGAAGTCCTACTCCAGGCTCCTACTACGTGACTGATGATGCATCGGAAGAGACCTGGAGTCACGCATGTGCAAGTCGCCAAGATCTTCACACCTCAGCCCAAATATGTGCCGGGCTAGGGATGATATTAGAGGTTTTGGTGAATGGGCTTCGAGATGTTCCTGTATGGAATGCTGCGAGGGCACTGGAGATGAAGACGGCTGATATCACGATGATTCTTAATAGATCTTTGGGATCTGGTAATGACATAAGTGTTATTAGGACTGTTAAAATAGCTGTGGAATATATTGTTCGGATCGGGAGCAGAAAGATCCGATAATCGTGGATAGGTATTTGTTCCGCGATCGTGCAAGTGCGGAAGGAATATATACTTCCTGGACTATCTTGAGCTACTACTATGATATTAGAAAATGGGGATCCAATATGGAGTGCTTCTTCTTCACCAATCGATCGAATAGCGACCTTAAACCGGTGGCCAACGACATGCGATACCATGCACCCAGATTGCTGTTCTACATCTACTCAACTTCCCACTGGGGGGTGTGATGGTGTTGGCGCAGAGCTGGAATCATGATGTGCCGTTGTTGGGATTGTGGTGGGGGAGTCTGGCGACGGATTTGTTTTGGGCGCCAGCGAGGCCGGAATCGAAAGCGCTATTGAGGACAAAAATGGGGGATTTGCCTTCTTAGACTTGGTTCAATCATGATGGCGAGATTCAATGGCCGCTGCAGAGTGACGCTGCTGGTTCCGTGTTGTGTTTAGATCTTCCGGAAACCCGGATTATATGGGAGGATCAGCCGGTTTTCTCGAGGATCAGCAAGGCGGATCTCGTACTCCGAACAAAGATTTTCGAAGCTACAGTCGTGGAACGGCTCCCTAGTTATTATACTCATTCGACGCTGTTGAAAGTCAACGTGGGAACAAGTACAGGCATCATTGCCAACTTTGATCCTTTGGAAAATCAAGTAGTCGGCCAGTCTGTCAGCCTTGTACATATCGGATATATCACCAAGAAGATGAAGGAAGACATGAAGAGCGAACATTATTTCTTGGTTGCTTCCCTAGTTGGTTCGAACAAAAACGCCTATGTAAGATTGGGTCGGGCGCAATCCGGACCCTCTTATGCCCCCGGCTCTTCAATCGAAACATTACTCAACGACATCGAAGATCGAATTATCATACTGAGATGAGCAGAATCGTGGTACATGTTTAAGGATTATCTTGGACCTCGACTTACCAGACCTATTATACACTCCCCAAACGCCGTCCCGTCAATCCGAACTTAGGCATCCAAAACTCCACTCTCTTTGAGACTTCGGAAGAGCTCCGGCTCTAGGAACTTCCCGATCCCAACTTCCTCCGCCAAACCCTTCCTCCTCCGTGTCTTAAGCACAAAGTCCCTCGCCAAAGCCTGCGCACTCGCAGGATCTAGTTTACGTAGTACTACGTCGCGATCAAGCGGGTCGCCGGGAACAATGCTCCAGCGATCGAAGACAAGGGATACCATGGCCTGGCCTTGAGTGTGGATACGCAGATCGGTTTCAAAACCGAAGGAGTCGATGACGGGGAGGAGACCGCGGACCGAGTAGAGTGGTGTACCGGCGATGGGCTCTTCTTGCAGGACGTGGCCGCGGCGCCGTGAGAGGACTGTGTAGAGCGAGGCGACAGCGTCAGCGGGACCTGTTATGTGGCAGCTGTACACGGGTTCCATGAGGCGGGGGGAGGCCATGAGGAATGAGGAGTAGCATGCACGGCGGGCGGTTGGGATGATTTGGCCGCCGCCGCGGAAGATGGGCTCGGGCGCGAGTTGGGCGTCGGTGATGCGGAATTTGGTGTTGCGAATTGGTTCTTCACAGAGAGGACCTTCGCGCGTTGCCCATGAGAAACCTTGGCGGAGAGTGTCGCGGACGGAGCGGAGGGTTTTGGTGTCGACTTCAGAAGGGAGAGTATCGTTTTGGAGAATGTTGGGGCCAGTGTCGTCGGGACCGAAAGCCCAGATGTTACGGGAGGCGAGAAGGTCGTAGTTATAGTTTTCTTCGAAGAACTTGCCAACAACGCGGACGGGATCTTTGATTGAGACTTTGCCAGTCTCGATATCTTCGGCGATGCCTGGATCAAGGGGCTCGGCAATCATGGTGATTTTGTTTTTCTTGTTCGGGGTTAATGCGTAGCATTTAATTGCGGACATTTCGACGACAGTTTCGCAGAACCGGGTTACAGGATCCGAGACTTTGATTTCCATGTCGGCGTATAGACGGCGCAGATCGTGCAGTACGCAGTCCATGTATAGCTCGCCAGTGCCGAGAATGACGTGTTCGCCTGATTCTTCGACTTTGGTGGTTATTAGAGGGTACGATTTGTTGATCTTCCGCAGACCGTCCAACATCTTGGGAAGTTCGGACGGGTTGATGGGTTCTACTGCGACTTTGAAGACAGACTCAAAGAAATGGCGGATCGGGCGGAAGATATATGCGTCTTCATCATCGGGAAGTTTTTGAGCAACCAATGTGGCGGTTTTGACAATAGAGTTATCCACACCTCCGAGAAGTACCCAGTTTCCTGCTGGTACGCCGCTCGTGGGGACATTGTATCGCGACTCCGCTATCCATGTGTCCGTCACAGTCGCAATGACCATGTCTTCCTCGTCCTCTAGCGTATATCCTTCTCCAAGTACTCTCACAGATTCGGCTGTTTTCGCAGTGCCACTCAAGACTCTGCCCAGGCAATTGAAAGATTTCGCATCCGAGGAGTTGAAAAGTTTAGTCACATGCACTACGAGCGGGCCATCTTGATCACACTTTTGCATGGATTCCGCAGTCTTTGTGTCAAGAGGTCCAGTATAGTATCGTTCTAATAATCGTTTTGCGCCTTCCTCGGGCGACGGAATGTGTTGCGTGACCATGTCGACGAAACCGGTAGGAGGGCCAAAGTATTGCTGGCATACCAGCCGCATGAGTTCTTTGGCGTCCGTCTTATACTGGGAGGGTTTTAGACGAATGTTAAGTGCTGCGAGCGTAGCTTCGAGATCTGACGGGCTTTCACTAAGAGTATGCGAATAGAGCTTATAGATGGGTTCCAGAACCCAGTGCACGAATGAACGTTGTGATTCCTCCTCCTGGGGTTTTCTGGTGAACTTGCGGCTCCTGGGGTTGAAGTAAATGTCACCCCACAATCTCAAGGCAAACTTGGCAGCATCGACAGCCTTGTTGGGTTGGCCGAAACCCGTACCCTTGTCGCTCCCAGGATAGAAGTTGGAGTACATCTGTGCAAAAGAGCGCAGAGTGAAACACCATCGCATGCTCGTGCAGGCAAAAGCGACATTGCCCTTTTCGGGACTTATCCGCCTCTTCTCTCCTTGGCCTGGGATCGTATTTTCGATGACAGTGTTGACCTGCTCCACAACATGTTTTATCTTGAAGTAGGCGTCCTTTGGCGGTAACTTTAACTCGAGCATCAACCGATCCATTTTGTTGATAACCAAAGTCAAGGGAAGGTCTTCTAGTACGGCGTGCTTAATTATTTGCTCCGTGTTCACTTGCACACCCTCGAGAACGTCCACGACGAGCACCACGCCGTCGGCCAGCCGTAACGACGAAGCTACCTCGTCCACAAAGTTTACATGGCCAGGTGTATCCAGAATGTTGAGAAGATGGGACTTTTGCGCAGTGTTTTGCAGGACTAAGCTCATGGGTGCGGCCTTGATGGATAGACCACGCTCTCGCTCCAGGACGTGCACGTCTGTGTATCGAAGTTGCTCCTCGCGCTTGCGGCCTTTCTTCTTATCAAGCCTCTCTTGGATATCGTGGGTTTCCAAAACTAGCATATCCATGAAGGCTGTCTTTCCATGATGCAAATGACCGGCAAGGGCGATATTCCGGATTTGGTCGGGGTAATTCATCAAATCTGTCAAGAATTCCCTCTTGAAGTGCACGGGCGGCAGATCGGCCTCCTCGATGGTGAATTTCTTCTGAACAACGGGCGCAATGATGGGCTGTGCCAGCGATTGGGTATCCTCCTCTTGCACCAGGACTTCCACACCAGGACCGTAGACATCTGAGGCGGAAGGGTAGTATTGCTTGTCTTCGTGGAGAATTACGGCATTTGAAGGACCCTCATCCACGTCCATGAGCTGCTGCTCTGTGGCACCCTCCTCTTCCGCGGCATCATCGTCGAGGACGTAGGCATCGGCGGCGTCGTTGGTAGACTGGACATCATCGTCGGACTCGGCTTCGCCAATGAAGTTACCGAACCTGTGGGAAAGTAAGTTGAACGCTTTTCGAAGAGGAAGAAAGCACGACTCTTACTCGTCATATAGATCGTCCATGGTGGTGGGCAGGTTGGATACTCGACGTGGCCTGGCAGGGTTGCGCTGAGCTTGAAGCATCCAGAAATTCTATGTGCCAAGGCCGAAGATGCGCCGGATAAATGTTCCGCCGTAGAGAGGCGTCTTAGCAAGTCCGGCGGTGAACGGTCCCAAGCGCCCCTTGATGGCCAAATGTTTACTATCCAACGTTGTCCAATATGATTCGACAAAATCCCAATGGGCACCCCATACGGACTAGAGGAAGTATCTGGCATCATCCAACAGGCGAATGGGGGCTTTACGCCATACTCCAAATGTTCCCATCGGCGTTGAACAGGAACAACAGCTCACCGCGGAGCCAATGGTAGCTGGAGCAGCCCTGGCCCGTTCCAGGCTTAGCGGCGAGGACCCTGCGGCCGCCGATGCATCCCCGACTGCGGTCCGCCATAAATCTTGCCTTGCCCTCCCCCAACATTCGAATTGCGCTGGATTGTCGTGTGCAAATCGACTCTGCTCCTCCTCCTACACATCTCCCTTACTCCCCAAAAGAATCCACCCCGAATATGTCTTCCCTCCCCCCGTCTACATTGTCTCGGCTGCCCGCACGCCAACGGGCCAGTTCCTGGGGTATGTCAACTGTTAAACAACAGCAATGGTGGGGCAAGTGCAGAAACTCACATCCACCACAGTGGCCTCTCCAGTCTCAGTGCTACTCAACTTGGCTCGCATGCCGTAAAGGGTGAGTGGAACTCTCTCTAAATTCAATAAAATATCAATTGATCTGACGTTCTTTTGTCTAGCTGCTGTCGAGCGTGCTGGTCTCAAGCCCGAGGACGTCGAGGAGGCCTTTGTAGGCAATGTCATCTCCGGCAAGCAAGTTCCCCCTGAACCAACTTTCACACTTTGTCGTTCCCCTCATCGTCAATCCATATTCTAACTCTCTCGTCCCAGCCTCGGCCAAAACCCCGCCCGTCAAGTCGTTCTCGGCGCCGGCCTACCTGAATCCACCGTCGCGACCACTGTCAACAAGGTCTGCGCCTCGTCCATCAAAGCCCTCATCCTCGGTGCCCAGACTATTATAACTGGCAATGCCGACATCGTCGTCGCCGCAGGCACTGAGAGCATGTCCAATGCTCCCCACTATCTCCCCAACCTGAGGACTGGCGCCAAGTTCGGCGACCAGACTCTGGTCGATGGCCTCCTCAAGGATGGCTTGACCGACGCATACAAGAAGGAGCATATGGGTCTTCAGGGCGAGGAGTGCGCCGATGACCATGGCTTCGACCGCGAGTCACAGGACGAATACTGCATTCGTTCCTACAAGAAAGCCATCGCTGCTCAGGAAGCTGGCAAGTTCGACGCCGAAATCGTCCCCATCCAGGTTCCAGTTGGCCGTGGAAAGCCCCCGGTTACCGTTTCCAAGGACGAGGAACCCAGAAACGTGAGTTCTAATCTCTTCTGAATGTTTAATAATCCATCGATCAGTTTACTAATCCTTTACAGTTCAATGAAGCCAAGACAAAGACTCTCAGGCCATCCTTCAAGCCTAACAACGGCACTGTCACCGCTGCCAACGCCTCGCCGCTGTCTGATGGCGCCGCTGCCCTCGTCCTGGCTTCTGAGGCTGCTGTCAAGAAGCATGGCCTCAAGCCCATTGGAAAGATCCTTGGTTGGGGAGATGCTGCACACAATCCTTCCAAGTTCACCACTGCACCAGCATTGGCCATTCCCAAGGCTCTCAAGCACGCCGGCGTCGAGCAGAGTAACGTAGACGCTTTCGAGATCAACGAAGCATTCAGCGTTGTCGCATTGGCCAATATGAAGATCCTCGGTATCAACGAGGAGAAGGTCAACATCTACGGTGGTGCTGTTGCCCTCGGTCACGCACTGGGCGCATCTGGCGCAAGAATCACAACCACTCTCCTCAGCGTGCTGAAGGACAAGAGCGGCAAGATTGGCGTCGCCGGCATCTGCAACGGTGGCGGCGGTGCATCTGCTATTGTTGTCGAGTCCCTGCAGTAAATTTACGAGATACCAAACGGGAAATTGGCGTTGGTTTTTCGACGAATAGACGAATAATAGTCAACTAATTCATGCAGAAAAGAATTCATGATCCAAATTATATTTATCTAATGGTTTTCTCGTTCTCATTAAAGGTTCATCATTTTTCTAAATCACAATCCCTCAGCTTTATCACCCATCAAGATCTCCCCCTTCCAAACCCCAAAACCTACCTGCACCCCATTCTTACTTTCGGACATCACAAGCCCCTCTTCCACGTCCCGAAACCCCACGTCCAGCAACCCATCCATCACCAGCCCTTTCACCCTTTCTTCATCAACCCTCTCGCCCCACTCTCCAACCCTCATACAAATAAGCCAGTTTTCAACCCCTTCATCATCCAGCCCCAAAATCAATGGATACCCTGGCACCTGCTTTTCCGCACCTGCATATCGATACAACGAAACCTCCACAGCTGTATCTGCCCTTTTCAACTTCGTCGCTGGCCTTAGGATTCCCGGGAGAATGTCCAAGAGTGGAGAATCTGGTGCGATTCCAGTGTCCGGTGCGCTCGTCTCAGCGACAGAAATGCGGATGTATATATTCACCAGCACCGAAGCCTCCATGTGCATGGATTGCATACTTTTCGGTACAAAAGTCTGGAAATCTCGAACCGTGTATCTTGCTTCTTGGTCCTTCATTTTTAGGTCTTTCGCCAGCCAGTCGGGAAAGGGGATAGCATTGTACACGCCGAAGAGCGTCGTCGCGACGTCCCATATCATAGTTCCTGGTGGGGGATCTGAAGCGGGATTCCGCAGAACGGGTTCTTCGCCTCGAGCGAGCGGACGCACGTTCTCGAGATCGAGTTGTTTGCTTATGTTCTCGAAGGATTGGGCTTGTGCGAGGGAAAGGTTGGTGAAGTGGCATGTGTGGATTATGTGCGGTTTTGTGGGGGATGAGGTTGGGATCGGGGAGTTGGAGTGCGAGGTCGATGTCGATGTTGATGGTGAGGAGAAGGATGAGGATGAAGATGAGGATGAGGTGTCGGGATTCGTGAAGCGTAGACATGATGTTATTTTTCCTTGTGGGGATGCGGGGATGGAGAGTAGGTCGCGGAAATGGAGTTTTGTCCAGGAGGTGAAGAGATGGAAGTGCGTGGGGTTTTGGGGGAGGGAGTGCCGTGGACGAGGAGGATTCCTGGGGTTGGATGTGGTTGGGACATGGCGGTGGGATGGAGGCGTGGATGGAGCGCTGGCTGGTATTGTGAGGCTGTGATGTGGTATGATGCAGGGAGGATGAAGGGAGGCAAGATAGATGTATTTATGTGTCCCTCTCACAGCAAAGCAAGCACCAACATATGCACACATATATCTCTGAACCATTCACAACAACCCACATATACATAAGCATATCCACAGTTATCCAGCCCGCAACCATCCATTCTCCGCCCGCACCATCTCATTCGCGTCACCAGTCTTGCTCCTCCCCCACCGCCATGTCCGACGCCGTGTAACGTCTGCTGCAAACCTTGTTCCGGTCCCGGGACAGGAGACGTTCCCATCCCGCCCAATACCCTCCAAGCAGGGAAATAGAATCGAGTTCCGAGGCCGGGAGCCGGGAGGATTGTGTACGGTAGGGAAATGCTCGGGTTGTGGTTTGTGCGGTGGTGAGGGGATAGATGGAGGATTGGGAGGGAGATATATGATTCCTCGAAAGATATATTTAATAAAAACACAAAAAACAAAGACAAGAGGATATCGAGTTAAGTCTAAGAAAGAAGATGTTTGTCTGAGATGTTGCATTTGAAGTAGTGGCATTGTCAGCGTGGACAGTGGGGAAACTGACATGTCCATTTCTCAACTTGGTTTCGTTGAATTCCTCCCCGGGCACACTATCGAATAGGAAGAGGAGAAAAGAAACATGCAACATGGCACGGCCATACATAGCTTTCTCTCTCTAAGCATACAATACAATGCTACTACTACAGCTACAGCTACTGCTACTGCTACTTCTCGATCTGGATTCATTTGCCACTCGCCGCACCGCATCGCCCAGCCACCGCATCGCACCATACTCCATTGCGGTGATATCCCAACCTGGCCGGGCCATCCTATCCGATCCGATTCGATTCGATTTGAGCCCCTGAGAAGGAAAGGAAAGAGAAAAGGAAAAATTGAAAAGCTCCACAGAAGAAAAACCCCCAGAATGGAACACCATAGAGTGTGTGAAAGTAGACGGCACCAGGGCACCAAGACGCCTCAATCCCATCCATCCATCGCCGTATTCGAGGGATCGGGTAACAATGCCGCACAATAATTCCTCCCCTTCTCCCTCTCTTTCTCCTTTCGACCCCTCACCTCTTAACCCTGCAAAAGATAGTACACTTCTCAATATCCACCAAATCCCTATCCTTCAACACCTGCCCCTCCTTCTCTCTTACGTCTTTCCCCTCACTTTCACTCTCCCTCCCTTTTGCCCCCCGATCCCTCTCCGCAATAACCTCGATATCCACCCTATTCATCCCCGGCACCAACTTCGCCTCATAGAGTGGCTCACCCTTCTTCTTGCCACCATCGTACCCGACAGGCCCACCGTTCAGGTTAGCCGTCAGAGGCATCCGCGACGATTCCATGATCTTGTTACCGTTGACCGAGACGTGGATGCGCCAGGCGCGGTTGGTCAGAGCGATTGGAAGCGAGGGCACGATGTGCAGGTAAGAGTGGGTTGGGGGCAGGTTGAGCGTGGTGGAGGTGATAGCTTTTTGTTTGTGCGGGGGAATGGTGATTTGGAAGGGTTTGGGGAGGTTAAGGATGGGCGAGGCGGTGATGGTGATTTTTGGGATCACGGCTTCGTTGGGGTCTGGGTGGGTTAGTTTGTTGATTAAATGCTAATGGAAAAGTGGTGGGACTTACTTGAGAGAGGTTTTCTTCTGAAATTGTCGAACTGTGGGACCACAGGGGGGACGTAAGAATGAGGAGGGAAGCTGCCTGGTGCATGTCCAAGTGGGCCATTTGGATGTGGACTGCCACTAGCAGGTCTGGAAGTGGATAAGGGTGGAGGCATTGGGGTCTGCGCAGGATTGCTCAGTCTCTGACTATCTGAAGTCATGCTCGCAGGTCGAATGGCGTTCAGAGCTGGAGACTGCACATCGCTCTTAATTCCATTGGTGGGGAGCGGCGAAGCAGCGCCATTCTTTGCGGCCGGGGTGGCGATGGAAGGTATTGAGTTTGAGGCACTGCTTGCACCACCAAACGGATTGGATGCTGCTGGTGTTTGCGCTTTACCGGATGATGACGGGCGGCTTCCGCTGTGCATGCTATCTCGCACGTGTGCTTGTTGGCGCTGGAGAGCTTCATTATGAACGATGACGCCTGGAGTTGCAGAGTTGCGTCCACTCGCCGCCCCAGGGGTGTTCGTTTCCGATCCAGGGCTCTGCCTGTTGAGCTTGAGCTTGAGCTGTTGCTTGGGAGGAGCAGGTGTGCCTAAGTTGATCTTCAGCTTCTGTTGTGGTGGCTCTTCAACCTTGGCCCGTGCCTCAGCCAGTCGTTTCTTGAAGATCTCCTTCATATAGATGTCAGTAAAACCAGGGCAAATATCTCGTGAAAAATACACGACATACCTCAAACTCAATTGCGAGGTTGTGGATATCGCTGCCATCCTCATTGTATTCCTTTGCATTGACCCAAATCAACTCCACATCGTGAGCGAGTGCATCCCAACTCTTGTATAAAGTAACGCCATTGGGAGGGTTACGGCCAACGACACCTCGTACAGTCTTTTGCACGCCAATAAGCGACTTCGGGTGCTTGATGTGCTGGTAGTAATCTTTCAGACTTCGACTGGGCAAATTGTGAAATGGCTGGAAGATCTGTAGATCTTGGCTGCGTGGTCGTTAGAAAAGAGCACATATACATGGGATGGTACGTACTCTGTATACTCGATCATCTCTCGAATGAGTTGCTCCTGGGCCTGCTGGAAGGTCTTGCCAGCGAAATCTTTGCTGCCACCAGCTTTCTGGGTCTCTGAGTGTCTCAGCCTTGATGGTGCCGGGGTAGTGGGTTGCGCAGCAGCCGCTGCTCGCCGAGGACGATCTGTGCTATCAGGAGTTGCTGCTGCAGATGAGGCGCCAGACCTTGGGGTTGCCGCAACTCGAGGGATGGGCCTACCCGGTGGGATTGGATCCTCTCCAGGGATAGGTGTGGCCACCGCTACGTATCCTTCCCTCCTATATGCGGGATTGTGCTTCACCATCCAGTTGGAGGCTGTTTTGCGGAGTCGCTCGGCGTCTTCATATATGAGAGATTTCTTGTCATTGAAGGCTTTTGCGTTGTTCACGAGGCGCTTGCAGTCACTCTCGACTTGCGCTAGGCTGGGGTATCCGCCGGCGCGAAGCTTTGCCTCCATGGTCTCAATGGACATGGGAAGTTTGATGACATCGTAGTATTCGGGGATTTTGTTCTACCATGGGAGTTAGCAATCCGCGGCACATGCAATTACTACAGACTGAGCAGATGTACCTTGTCAGGAAGTTCAATGAAGTGGGTCGCGATCGGTCGTCCACTACAAGGCCAGCTCAGTCAGCCACATGTCCACAGTTTATTATGTTTCGATCAAGAAGCTTGCCCACGTCTGTGTCTTTGCGAGCAGTGTGACATAATAGAGCGTCAGCACATCAGGAGGGGGCACACTTACGTTTTGTCTTTTGCTGCCTTCAGACTCTCTAGGAACTTGAGGCCCAGTGTTGTCGTTGCCTCTATGGTCTCGGTGGGGGTTTCGGCAACATCACCCTGCGTGTCATCGCATTAGCATTTGGTCTGTCTCTCATTGTAAAAGTTGTCAGGTTGTTCAGCTCCTGGGATCGCTCCAGCCTGCTCGCCCCCAGCGGTATATCCTTCTGCAGTCGCATTCCCCAGTAGGTGGGCTCTTCCCTTGTTGTGTTGTCGTTGCGACTGGTGTGGATTCCCGGCGGGGTGCGTGCGTGCGTGAATGAGGTGCGAGTGAGTCCGGTGGAGGTGAGGTGCGAGCTGCAGGGTGTGTGTCGTCGCGGTGGAGGAGGGGTGACAAAGGGAGGGGACGGGAGGTTGATGGGATGGGATGGCTTAGGTGCGCTGCCTTGCCTTGCCTGCACACATTGCTGCTCTGTCGCCGTCGCCGTCGAACGAACGAACGAACGAACCAAGGCGTCCGTTGCGCGCTCCCCGTCACCATCCCATCCCCCCATCCCAATGCCGCATCCCCAGGAACAACACTCCCACCGTCTTCATCACCACCGACCACGACGCCCTCTCTCCTCCGCAATTGATCTTCGCCCCAGGTTGTACACTGCACTTACCGGCACTTTCTGGCGTTTGGCTGGCCGGCTCTCGCTATCGGGTGCCGCAGCACTGCCGGCTTTGCGCTTCGCTGCGCTCTCCATGTCGCGCTCAAATCGCAGTCGCGTATCCTGTCTGACGAGATCTTCGAGGTCCCGAGGGTCGATAAATGGGTTGGGGTTGGTGCAGCGGTGTGCAAAGATGAGTTTGAAGCCGCAACAGATCGCGTCCACCCTTGGTGAACTTCGCAATGTGGTACAGCTCTGTTGAGTTCCAAGCCCGCTCTAGCCACTATCGGGTTAGCGTTCTGGCTGGTCACGTGTCCCCTCAACCACCACATGTGCAGTTGACCTTCCATACATTCATCGCTCTGTGCATCGCCATCCGCTGGACAACAAAAAAACACGACAATCGCTCCATAGAAATTCACAGGCAGCATGCAGCAGTCAGCAGGAACTGTCCAACTTTTCACGACTACAGAATAATTACGAGACCGCTCGCCAAACCATAGTAAACGTCTAGGTAGTCCACCCCTGGCCGTTGCCATCCGGGGGTATCGACAAAAGAAACCAGCATCCCATCGCAAGTACTGTTCATACCAGAGAAAATCACCAGAGCCCTAAAGATAGAGAAGAAGAGAAAAGGGTTCAAGAGCGTCGCAACGTCCTCTTGCCCACCCTTAGCTCTTCTTGGTCTGGCCCTCCGTGACCGTCTTCTCGAACTGTTTCTGCGCCTCCTGGTCCTTCATCTCGCGCACCTTAGCCAGAACTACCTCCCTGAAGATGGCACTTTTAGCAATTCTGCTGAGTCGAGCCTTGCCCGCCCCAGGCGTTCCACTCGACGTTGTCAGGCCCTTGTCTGTGCTGTGTGCCGCAAGCGCCTCGCCCGCAGCCTGGCCTGCATTGGCCGGCACGTCTGCTTCTCCGGGGACGGCTTCGTTCTCGTCCTCTTGCATCTTTAGCGCTTCGATACGGTTGGCCAGTTTGACCATTTCGATACCACGCCTGAGGCGGGCCTTTGCAACGTATGCGCGGATCTCGGGCAGCAAATTGTGGTCCGAGGCAGTCTTGCCGCTGAGCCAGATGTGCTTGAGAGCTTCCTGTAGCCAGTTTGTTAGTTCCGATTGGGCAAAGAAGTTATAACAAACGACATACCCCACTCGTAGGCCTCTTGTGCTGGTCGGGGTTGAGTAGCAAGGTGATGAATTCCTTGGCGTCTTTGCTGACGTCCTTCCAGTATCGCTCATGGAAGATGACCCGACCATTCTTACACTCCTCAATCAAATCGGCAAGGTTCTCCGACCGGAAGGGCGAGTAACCGCACAGCAATGTGTAGGTGATAACACCCATTGACCACATGTCCACGGGCTTGCCGTGTCCCTTCTTCAGCATAACTTCTGGTGCGGCGTAGCCGAAAGATCCAGCCATGGTAGTCAAAACCTCGTTCTTCGAGTCGAGCATCTTGGCGATACCAAAGTCTGCGAGCACGAGGGAAGAGTCGGCATCGGTGGAAAGGTAGAGGAGGTTCTCTGGTTTGAGATCTAGTACAAAGAGTCAGCAGCTACATGGTTTGATGTCGATTCAGCTATCCAACCTCTGTGGACAACATTGTTGTCGTGAAGGTAGTTGACAGCTTCGAGGACCTGTCTAATCGTCTCTGCGGCATCCTTTTCGGTGAATTTGCCCTTCTCGCAGATTCTGTCGAACAACTCGCCGCCTGTTGCCAATTGGGTCACAATGTAGTACTTGTCCTGCGGCGTTTTTAGCAAGCCAGCCCCCACCAAGGTGCAGCAAACACATAGGCTGAGGGGAAGCGCCTACCCTTGATTCAAACCAGTCATGGAATTTGACAATGTGCGGGTGCTTCATGCGCTGCAGCATCTCCAGCTCATCATAGACCATCTGCTCGTTGCCACGGACATTCTTCTTCAAGATGATCTTGACAGCCACTTTTCCGTCAGGGCAATCTGCTTCACGCACAATGCCATAGGTTCCAGCACCGAGCGTCTTGCCAAAGCGGTATCGGGATCTGCGTTCGTGGTTCTCAGCATAATTGTCGCCTGTGAAGGGCGTTAGATAGGGCAGCGGACTTTCTATCGTAGCTGTCGGGCTGACCATGCAGCTTATTGAGCATATTTGCGACTGCGGAAGGTGGTTGTTAGTTCTCATGTTCGAAGAAGCTCCACAGTTGCGACGGGGCATCATGTGGTTTTATCCTCGAGCTCATGGAAACCACGGTACTTACAAGACATTTTGTAAATTCAGGAGGACTCGCGCAACAAGTTTTGCGCGGGGTCTCGAGACTTGAGGGTCGCAGGAAGGCTGCCTATCAGGCAGAGTGCGGGTGAGGGAGTTTGGGAGTCGTTGGCGGGGATGAGGGGTAAGCAGAAAGAAACGCCTAGGTGGGTAGGTATGGGTGGTACACGGTACAATAGGTTGCAAGCTCGAATGGGAACGCGTGAGCCTGAACAAATATAGG
The DNA here is from genome assembly GCA_020744415.1 of Dendryphion nanum. Classification (NCBI taxonomy): domain Eukaryota; kingdom Fungi; phylum Ascomycota; class Dothideomycetes; order Pleosporales; family Torulaceae; genus Dendryphion; species Dendryphion nanum. The sequence continues at coordinate 373,511 of JAGMWT010000008.1, forward strand.
TGCAGGAGGAAAGGCAAGAAATGGAGGAATCAAAGTAAGAGAAAGAGGAGACTTGGGATGCAAGACGGCAGAGAAAAATGATGCGGAGAAGGCTGAGGATCCCACATGCGTGAGAAAGTGAGCGCACCGTCTTATTCAGGTGCTCTTTCCCTCCATGGTCACCCTGAACATTGCTGTGCCCACCTGGGCAGCTTGCCAGTGGGGGCCGTTCGCTCCTGCCTCCTAAGTTCTGCTCCCCCCTCTGCTCCCCCCTCCCCAGGGCTCCTGCCACCCGTGGACGGTGCCAATGGATGCTCAGTGGTCGCTCCTGCTTGCTGCGGCGCGTCTACTCCACTCACTGCCTCCGTGCCTGCTTGCTGCGGCTGAGGCGAGGCGGACACGCTAAGTCACTGCCACACTGCCCCTGATTGGCCTGTTCACTGTTTACCCTTCAGCTGTCAGCCCTAGGCTCTGGACTTCCTCCCCTCATGGCCCTCCACGACTCGACTGCTCGACGACAGCTCGACAGTCTAGACAGCTGTGGGCTTTAGTCAGGTATGGTATAAAAAGCATGTTTTGACTACCTCCCACCCCACATCTCCTTCCACTCTTTATTATTGCATACAATTAATTACCAAATCAGGTACTTCCCGATTCAGTTAGGTATCAATAATGGGGTCGCGGCATCATCGCTTATGTCTCCGGTTGACATTTCTCTTCTTTTGGAAAGAAAAACCTGAACCGGGATGAACGAGTAGAAACCATGTTTGAATCATGTACTTGTAATTTTGTATAGGGAGTACATGCTGCGCATACTATACATGCTGTACATGTTTCATCTCCAAGCACAAGCCATTTCCTTTTCCGTGTCCCTTGTACATTCAGCCCAGCAGCCTTGTCACGTCTGCGCTCCCGCTTGCGCTCCCGCTTGCGCCTGCGCCTGAGCACAAGGACAGCACTGATGGACGTCGAGGACGATCCTTCAAAGCGGAAACGGGAATAAGCGAGCACGAGAGCAAAGATGACACCACAATCTGTCGTTATCAAGTTGTCCATATCAAATTGTCCATATATCAAAATGACACTGAACCACTTACCGAGGCCCCTGTGGTTATGGGACCAGGTGCAGTGCCAGTAGCCACTTCACACCATGTTACCTAAGCTCCGCTAATCATGGCTCAACGAAACATCTGTACTATGGGGCCTCGCCGCTGCCACGCCATCTCTTCCCACGGCCATGCATCATGGCATCCTATGCCTACGTGCCTACATTGAACAACGACGGGATATCGAAATCACAGCAAGAACTGCCTTCATCCACAACAGGTTATGGCAGCCTAGGTAATTCTCCAGCTGTACTACGTCGAAAAACTCGTTGTCTCTTAGCTAACACTTCGTAGCAGGTACAGAGGAGATGATCAAGTAAGACTAAGGTGCCTATGCTTCCTGCTAGAAATTGCAGTGCAATCCGAAAGGGGACCGGAATGTGGGACCGGAACGCGCTTGATTGGAATACATCCCCACTTTCCAAGGACCATGATTTCGTCACGGGCCTTTATTCCTTTTTCTAATCGATTAATGATAAATCCCATAGTCTATTGTTCTATGTTATTGAATGCACTGGTAGGTCAGTGGTCCGACTTTTATACTTTGAGGCCAATTATAAAAAGAGAAGGGGTCCCCAACTCTGACATGTTTGCTAGAATGATATATGTACAAGCGTCAGCAATGTTCAGATTTGAACAGTTTTGAATAGATTATTTTTGGGAAGATGGCCTAGCACCGATGGATGTGCCGGAACTTACACTTACACACCTCTTTACCTCACATGCCACTCACGAAACATGTCACTAGACTGAGTTCCAGTTGGAAGGCCTTTGGTTCAGAACACAAACACCCACAGATAACTACCCACAAACATCATACCAGAATTGCTGTTCGTTTAAAGTCTTCCTCGCGTACAGAAAGCAAAATTTCATCACCAGCCAAAAAATCCAAACTCTCGGATTTCTCATCCAGAACAAAAAATCAAGACCCACCCCCGACATCATCCCCTCCAACACACCCAACCCCCAACCTCCAACTATACAAATGACCATTCGGTCCTACTTTCCCAGTTTTCTTTCCCAAATCTCCTTCCCAAATTTCCATGGTCGCATCTCGCAATGCACAAACGTACGTCTGCCAAGCACGATCGGTACGATGGAACCCGTTACGCAAGGCTGAACAGGGGTCTGAGCCGGTCGCTAGGTCTGATGTCATAAGGGTCCAGTTATCCACACGTCGAAATAGTCGGTCATATATAAACACATGCTCATTACGTCCAACATCCAAACCCAGTATCAGTTCAGTCTCTGCATATTAGAATACTACGATATCGATTTCACGTTCTTCCAATTTCAAATTTATCAACACATCCAAAAATGGCCGTTGGAACCTTCTTCTCCGCCCTCGCTGGCCTTCTCGTCGTTGCGTCGCTGGCCGTGTACTTCTTCGGTATCCCACCTGAGCTGAAGCGTAAGCTCGAGAGACAAGCTCTCAAGACTATGGGCGAGAACAAGCTTTCATATGTTGCCAAGGGTAAGAAGCCTCGTGTTTGGTTGATACGAGCAGTGCTGACCTACAGCAGATCAAATCGAAAAGATCCCGGCCTCAGACCAGGAAGATGTCAAGCAGCTCAAGAAGGGTCTGGGCAATACGTTTGGTGGTGTCGTGAAGAACCCTGTTGGTGATGCGGGTGGTGAATTTGCGGATACTCTTACGAGCCCTCTTACCGGTCGCTAAACGCGTTCCGTTGTAAGCTAGAGGCGCAAGCCACGCATGGAAGATAGAGCCAGGAGTTTCGGAAGATGCGCTGTAAGCGTTTTCACGATGTCACGAAAAGAAGAGGCGTACTTTTGGAGATACCCACATTTACGAAGCGATGTGATGCAGTAATGGCCTTGAAAGAAAAATAGCTGGAGGTTATTCGTTGGCGGTATAGTTGGTTTCTCTTGGTTGTTTCAATCCAGAGTGTATAAATAGTTTGTAATGATAACGCATATCCATGTCCATATTTGAGTAGTTGCCTGTGACTTCGCACAATCACATCTGCTGTCGCGGGAACTGGATTTCTCCACGCAACAGGGCCCACCACAAACCCTGCCACCCCAGCACGATCGTCCAAAAAACAAACTGAAAGCTTGTTTTCCGCGTTTTGTGCTGGAAGAAGTGCTGGCCCGCAAGTGCACCTGGCCAACCTCCCAGCAGTTCCAGTATATGCAATGACGTTTCCCTAATTCGCCATTCATTATTCCGCGCCTGCATCTTGTCGTACCCGTAGTTGAGAAATGTCACGCTACTGAGTATTCCCGTCCATGCGAGCGGCAACAATGACCCGGTGCGTGCGTATAGGCGGGCGAGGGTTACGGCGGGGAGGATAAGGGTGAGGACGCCGGCTGCGGTTGCCGCTGTCCACGGGCGGTGGCGGTGAGGACGACGCGGTGCCATTGCCGGAGTGGCATTTGTTTGTATGAACATAGGCGGGTAGTGGTGTTGCTTGCAGGTGCAACAGTCGAGGCGTCGATCTCAACGGCGCAGCGCGTCATTCACATTCCAGGATTGGTAAAAGCAGCGCTAACCGTATTTGGATCATTCCTTTACAAGGTCCTCGTCTCCATGATCGTTTTGCATCCTCGCCGAATCCTAGTTATGCATTGCACCTTCATGCACTAAATTGGATACCATTGCTCACTCTCATAATGATAAACATGATCTTCCAATATACCATCACGATAACCTCGGGACTTTCTCAATTTGTCTATTGAATTCGTGAGTTAGTGCAGTTACACAAAAATTTTGGTTGCTCCCCCCACTCCCCTCATTGACAACAACTTAACAAGAAACACCTTTATTTATTACTAATATCACTTAGTCTTTAAGGATTAATCTTTACTACTTAAAGATATTATTATAATACTAATTCTAGGTAAATATAATAAGAGGATATAGCGCTATAAAGACAAGAATTTCTTTATGTTCATAGAAATGCCCTTAAAAAAATGCTAAATAATTACGCTAGGTCTAAAATATTTAAATTTAGTATTTTCCCAGGGGAAAATGGGTGCGGGGAACCGTTCGGCAACTTTTTGCAACTGCACTAATTCACGAATCTAATAGATGGGTCCAGGCCCCAATCACCAGTAAGTTATGGGCTTTGCGAACTGCGAATAACCTCACATCCGACAACACGACGCGTCGCCGGGAACCCTATCATACTACCCGGTTTTTGTCATGGTGTATCATTATGTTGGCTATGCATATTGTGAGCCTGTCAGGGGGGAACATGTATGCACAATATGTGGGAAGCACTTTAGCAGCGATTCCAACCTACGACACGTGAGTTTCCATGCCGATTTTTCACGTATGCTTCCTAATTTCTCATCAGCACAAATATACGCATCTCCCTGCAGATGTACAATGCTACGGCTGCGAGCGGATGTTCACCACGTACGCAGGAATGATCATACATCTAGAATCAGGGGCCTGCTCATCCGGCATCAACGTATTTGATCTGAACCAATCCGCAGCAATGGGTTTCGGATGGAAGAAATGGACGGTCAGGGCATTTCAAAATAGTCTGCTCAACTGCGAACCTGTTAAAAAAGGCGACTGCCCTTTCAAATGTCCGACATGTGACGTTACTTTTCCCAAGTTGTCGAGCCTGTTCATGCATGTTGCGTCTCCATCATGTGACCAAGAGCTCGATGAAGGGGCTATCAAGAAATTGAGGCGTTGGTTGTGGAGGCGGCACGATATTGGATAACTCTGTGGTTGATTTTGATGTTACGAAAGTACTCTCTTAATTCCTTTCAGCTTTCTAGTTAAGCGGAGTTTTGTTAAATGCTACATAGTGGACACGCAGTGTCCAGCTTTTTTGATTTTGGTCTGCTCCTCCCATGTTCGCCGTTATGTTAGTAGAGTAAGGATACAGAATACGCTCATTTGCGTAATTGCATGGATCGAAGTTACCCCGAATTCTGTAGAGGAACCCAGTTAGTTCGTAGATGTTCTAATTGAATTCTTGCCTTTGTTTGTACAAATCCTAGTATTGAACCTTACATACTGAGTCTGCTTCAAAAGTGATTCCGACTATGCAAATTCAGTAAATTCAACCATAGTTCATGCTGTAGGCTCCAAGGATGTGTCACGTCCACATCGTTACGCGCCTAAACTTTCAGGATCAGATCATCAAGACGTCATACGTTTGTTCTAGATGGATAAGAGTATTGTTACTTCCAAGGTAATAATTAGCCAGATATCGAAACCCAAATTCATTGCTGACATCGAAAGATACAAAATCTAGGAAACAACGTAGAGAAAAGACCAGAGTATCCACGAGAGCCTTGACAAAGTATTTGTGAATGTAAGCTACCAATACCGATGCGTAGGGTATTGTGATTCACCTTCTGACGCAGGGTACTGTGATTGGCCCTCCAGCGCAGGGCGAAGGTCTGTCTCGGGGACCCAATGGCCGTCATCGTCATCGTCATTGCCATCGTCATCGCCATCGTCATCGTCATGGAGTGGCGTATTATAAGTGGCGTTTTCGACAACTATCAAATCGCCCGTTGCAAATAATGACTTGGGGCCGTGGTCAGTTCCTCCGTGGAATGTGTATGAAATCGTGGACGGGTCTACTTACCGTAGTTTGCCAGTCAGAATCTTTTGGAACGCCTTTAGAACCATATTGGTGTACAGTTCTATCCCCAGACGCTGACTCTCCTTGCTGTCTGAATCTGTACTCGTTCACCATCGAAATGATTTCTGGATTTCTTTCCAGCTTTGCTAACTCTAATATCGAACGTCCATCCCTATCCAAAATTTCCAGATCGATATCACTCCTTTCGAGCAGTGTTTCGACGATTTCAGGTTTTCGGTTTTGAACCGCTCGTTGCAGCGCACCCGATACGGTATTACTTGTGGCGTTAACAGGATTATTGCTCTTGATTAGAATCTTTAACGCAGACAGATTTTCGCTTTCTACTGCCCAATATAATGGCGTTCGTCCAGCAACATCCGGTACATTCGCATCGCATCCGAAATGAATAAGCATTTTTACGCAATCCGTATGGTATTGTCTTGTCCCCACCATCATTGGCTCAATACTGACAGCCCATGATATTGGCGTTCGACCATGGACATCTGCTATGTTCATATCGCATCCAGCTTTGACAAGTGCCCCAACATTATTGATGTTCTTAGTCGCAACTGCCCATGATAATGGCGTTCGTCCCATGTTGTCTGCCATATTGATATTGCATCCGGCCTTGACAAGTGCCCTAACAATATTCATCTCCGAGGTTGTGACTGCCCATAATAATGGTGTCCGCATATCTTCATCTGTTGCGTTAATATTACACTTGCCATCTTCAAGTAAGGCGTTGACCAAGTGGCTTTTCCCTTGCTTTGCCGCTAACAAAAGTGGGGTTGCTCCATGTGCATCTGGCGTATCAGCATCGAACCAACCAGTCTGAAGTAGATATCTCATCACAGATTCGCGGTTCTGTTCGACAGACGTTACTAACAGCGGAGCTTGCTGCTGCTCCATCGACATATTCGGTTCAACTTGTTTGGATTTCCCAGAGAAATCAACATTAGTTGTAATCTTTTCCTGTGCCATTCGCTGAACTATGGCCAAATGACCCCCCGCCACTGCTTCTTGCAGTGCAGTGTTGGGGTAAAGAAAGTTGAACAAATTTAGCACGTAGTCCTCAGCGCATATCATATGCAGGTATGGTGCTGTATTCTCTGTCGCATATACTATGCCACAAAGTTTTCCATCTCTGATCACCCAGGCACCAGAGATACCAAAAGCTGAATGAAGCGATACATCGTCAGTGATATCAACGATGCCAATAGAAAGTAAGAGAGTACTTACGAGAAGGACCCTTGATCTGTATTCTTTTTGTTTCTAATACTATGCCGTTGACAATAATAAACGCTTTTCGCTCTATCAAATAGCCCTCGAGCGGTAATGAACGATTGGGCAAAGGTATCTCGATTGGCCCAGAAGAAAGTTCTTCTTTTATAGCCTGTTCGATAAACTTCCAACGCGTTAGATGATGGACCCTGGCGTTGGATAAAAACATGTGAACGTTGGATGATTTATAGCATGACTAAGGCACGGAAAAGGAAAGTCCAACGCCAGGGTCCATCATCCAACGCGTTGGAAGTTTATCGAACAGGCTATTAGTGAGACGATCAATGAAGAGACATGGCTCTCATCCCTGGCCGGCCAACCAATACTATATTCGGCGCCTAGCCCCGTCAAGAGAATGAAGTCAGAAGTCGGTGGTGCTGCCTTATCTAAGGAGTAGTTCCCAATAGTTGTTCCACGACCTAGGTGGGCAAGTGTCCCTGGAAGTGGTCTAGAATACCACGGATAACCGCTTATGAGGTCTAATTCTTCTTCATATTCTTTCGATGCATCCCGGATTTCAGTTGATGGTGGGTCGGAGTCGGAGGCTGAATCTGAATCCGATACCAGTTGATCCTCATACAATGTGTCCGTTCGATTGACTGATTTGCTAATGGCATCTATCAGGCCATGAGCAGTTGTGAAAAGATGTCTTTGCTTTTTGTGTCCAGAGTAAGTCCATAGACACCCCCCACATGTGCTGTAAAAGTATTTATTCTCCACGAGGAATTTAACTGCAATTGAGTCATTGTGCGAGTTTTGGAGATACATCTGCTGCACTCCACAATTCTTGTCGAGGTTTTGCGTTGGTTCTACCCCAGTTGCTGGTACTGGTGCTCCTCGGCTGATGTGTAATTGCACCTGAGAATGAAAGTGGTCCAGAAATCCGCGCAATGGGGGATCGTTTGAACTAATTTCCTTCTTCACAACCGATCGACACCGATGCCCGCCACAATATATCCACACAGTCGGCTTTAACAAAACAGGGTCTGGAGGACAGATATTTCCGCGGGGCAAATATTTCGACGCTTCTTTTAAACTACATCGCTGCCCGGCCATACAGAGACTTGGGCAGGTAATTGTCCTCGCCGTGCGAACGCGGGGGCTTAGGTTAGAAGTGACCTTTGCAAGGTGCTCCACTACTTCATTTATGATCCCATCCCACTTGTGCATAACATCTTCGGGTGGTGATATGAACTCATCGAGGCCAAAATACCACTCATCTTCCAGGTCCAAGAGCCGCCCTTCTGCTTTGTGTAACTTCGGAGAATCTTTAGACTCAACGTGGAATAGGTGGCACGATGAAGAGAGTTTGTCTTCGGTGAGTTTGGTCAGTGAAACGCGGTGCGGTATCATTGTTCGAATCTTACAAGGTAGCTGTACAGGCTGAGGAGCCACAAGCTGAGTAGCCTGTAGTAAAGTGGGGGTGGACATCTTACACGGGTTGTTAGCACAAATGGAATGCGCCGAATATACGAATCTTGAGCCTAGGTATTGAACCTCATTAAATAAACTCACCTGTATAGCTGCACTATACGTATCACTAGTGAGTCTTGGGAAATGCCTGGGTGTCTTCTCCTATATAGATTACCTGTTGTTCGAAGAAGGCTGAGTATTTCCGTCCGACACGTCGTAATAGAGTCTTGGCATCGCTGTCAGCTGGTGCAGCCGAGTCAACTCGCATCTCTCTATCGATTCCGAGGCCTGGAATGCTGCATTGGTGCACAGCCATGATCGCCCAGCCCAGCCTTCCGAGCACTTAGATAAGGCGCAATGCCACGTAGGCATCTGGTGAATGTGAAAGGACAAAGAAGACCTACAATCAATCTTTAGGCTTCGCTCTTCTTAATACCCATTTGATGTTTCTCGCAGACAAAGTGCTGTGGGCAAGGCCTGCATCCCAAGGACCCAATCACTTCGGCAATCAAGAGAAACTTGAGATTTTGGAGAAATTGTGGCCTCAATTCGATAGGAATCAAAACCTAACCGAATATGAAGAACTGTTGTTATTCATTTCGGACAGCCTTGACGAACTGCGATCTTTCGCAAAGTATTTTGCGTTTGACGATTTTGGAGGCCTTTTCGATGTGATTAAAGTCCTGAGAGATAATCATGCCTCTACAAAAAGAGATATTCTTACAAAGCTGAAAACAAGATTCTCGACTTCCTCGGATGATCAAATCCTGAAAAGCATGGAACTCACTGTTCGCTTGTGGTTGGGGATCAATGTAAATTTCAGCGGAAGAACAGTTGGTAGAGTGCACCCGAGACGAAAGCAGGTGCATTGGATGAAAGACCAGACCTTGGATGCAATCGCTGTTGTCCCAGAAAGGACAAACCTGAACGATATGGACAACGAGCTCGATGGACTTACGGCAGCTAATATCGTGAACATGTGCCGCGTGCACATTGAGTGGACTGATTGTCTGAACGACCACTTGAGATTGAGTGGAGCGAAAGGCAAACGAATTTTGCACATATACCAGCAAAAAAAGGCACTGATGAATCACAAGATAGAGAAGTCGCCTCTTCTCGCAACTCTTCTTGACGAAATAATTCGTTCTCTTGAGCTTCTCCTACCGTTAGGTGCCGGACATACACGAAAGCTTTTGAAATCGTCAAATAAGACATACATCAACTTTTCTTCATCTGGAAAACATATAGCATCAAATCTGGACGAGTTTGTTTACCTGCGCCCTCGCTTGAAACGACTACTCGACTTATACCATGGGCCCCCGGAAAGTTTTCTTCAGTGGTTATTTGATACCCGAGATATTGGTCAACTAGCGGCATTGTGGGTTGGAATATCTGGCATCATCCTGACGATCCTCATTGGTATTGTCGCATCAATCTATGCCATCAAACAATATTTCGTTGCTGTTCAGTCGTACGATCTGTCCTGGAAGTCTTATCAGCTCTCTCTCAAGATGGCTTGTGGCCAAAACGCGACAATGTTGGGTCAACTCTGTGATTGAGAGGAATCAACCCAAAATCATCTTGGGACGAGCTTTATTCAGAGCAACAGTGCAAAAAATAGGAATAACTGAGTGGTACCTATATATGCGTTTTGAATACAATTTTCTTCGGTGTCCATAAGAGCGCTTTGATGAATCGTGAAATTTCGAAGTGAAAGCTCACATAATCTTAACCGCACTTCTTCTGAAGCCAGTGAATAATTGCACACCACAAAAAAGTTCTGAAAGTCACATTCAATATCAGACACTTTCTTCATCTGTCGGTCTTAAATCAACTAGTGTTTAGCATACAGAAACAACAAAGTCAGAGACGCCGCAAGTAACTGCCCAAACGCCATTCCCAGATTCCAATCGCCGCCGAACCCACCAAAAGCAATCGCGCAAATCCAAACAATGAGAACAGATATCCAGATCCACGTGATGTTCAAAGGTAATCCATGGCGTATGCGATCTATTTGCCAACCGAAGACAAACTCTAAACCGCGCAACTTGCCGTTGTCGAGATAACAGTTGTCCAATCCAGGGATCTTAACGCTACTGAAGGCAATGGTCAGTCATAATTTTCAATAACACTTTGGTGGGATAACGATAGCGTATACTCACCTCGTATCGACAATACAACTACCTTGAGCCATACCGTCCAGAGTTCTCAACCCATTTGCAATCCATGGTTGTCGCGCACAGTCTCGTAGCAGATAAAGAACGTCCAGTTTCTTTATCCACTCCTGACCAATTTCGTACAAATCTTTAAAACATATATGATTTCCCCCACGATTGTAACTCATATTAGATGCGTAGCTGCATTTTTTACAGTGATATCCTTCTCTGCAATAATCCTGGTATTCATCATCTGGGCCGAATTTAAGTCCTTCTTTGGCCTCTTCACGAGCCCTGTCAAGATCGACGGGGTAGATATGGACTGGGAAGCTACCCTTTCTATCCGATGCTCCTAGGAACTGGAACTATAATACTGTTCTCAGAACATTGAAAGTTGTCATAGTATTTGGAGCTTACGTTTACTTCGTGTACGTCGACAATTCCGTAATAAGGAATCCATCGTTTCCACTTCCCTAAATGTTTGTAGCAAAAATCATTCATCCGTTGGTATATCGCAGTATCGCTTTCGTAAACTCTCGATTCGATGCTCCCACTTTGATCCCCCACAAATCGGCGGAAACACGGTACTTCCACGGCAAACTGACCGAGTTTCTCTGTTCGGAGACATATAAAACAAAATTGTCCTTCACGAGGTGGAGACTGTAGACCGAAACCGTGAACAAGATTTGGCACGAGTGGTACATCGGAAGTTGTTGGCGTGGGTTCAATTATAGGCATTGTAGCAGCAGTATTGATTGTGGCCTGCCGTTCCACGTCGTCCAGTCTCCGCAGGGAGGCCATTTCTAAGATAGTCATTCTTGGAGATAAAAATGTGAGCACTATTCAAGTAGGAAATGTCAGCTATAAGAGTCTCGTGTCGCAAGGCTGAGAAAGGAATTAGGCACCCACATATGGAATAAGGCTGCGCGGGTAGCTCATCAGCCGCCAAGCGTACTTATCCTGTATTCTCAGCCTTGTCTGTGAAAACAACACCACAGGTTCTGTATGATAAATTTGCACTAAGTTCTCATGGTTCATTTCATGTGGCATGTGTGAGAACTAACACGATGGCCTGTGTCCGGATCTCTGTTAGAATTAATTTAATATCAAGAAAAACATCATCAAAATCTTTTGAAAATTCATTTTTAGCATGAAAAGCGCTTCTGATGTTCAGTGCCAGCAATTGATCCTCCACAAATATACTTCACTATTTAGATCTTGATCACGACCTTACCGGTATGCTTCCCAGAAGCCAAATACTCAAAAGCAGCCGGAGAATCATTAAACTCAAAAACACGATCGATAGCCGATTTCAAAGGCAATTTCTTCTCCTCCAAGAACCTATTGAATGCCTCAAAGTCAAGTCTCGACCCAACGCCGATGGTCCTAATTCAAAGGTTAACACATGCCCAGACGGAAAAATGGCTATGCAGGGCACGGGATTTGACTCACTGGATCTTCGCCATCTTCAAGAACAACAAAGAAAGCTCTGAGACAGGAAAGGTCGGTTCAAACCCTCCCAAGAATCCAACGAGCGAGATCGTTCCATTCTTGCGCAAAGACTTGAGATCGGCAGGAATTGAGTTGAGGCCAATATTGTTGACAACATAATCCACACCCATTCCCTTTGTCAGGCGGAGCGCTTCTGCGGTGACATCGGGAGTAGTTTTGTAGTTAATAACCTCGATATCTCCAAGTTTCTTTAGGCTCGCGAGCTTTTCATCAGAGGAAGAGGTGATGATGACTTTGATGTTGGCAGCTAGACAAATAAGGAGAGCCATGAGGCTGACACCTCCAGTTCCTACATTTTGTTAGAGGTGTCTTCGAGTATATTGATATCATCATGCCTTGTAGTAGGACAACAGTGTCCTTCTTCACATTCTTCAGTGAATCAAGAGACGTCCACGCAGTCACACCCGCACAAGCAAGCGTCGATGCCTGTCCATATTTTTTTTAGTTCCTCTCCTCTCTAAGCGTCAAAGATCGACTCACCTCTTCCCAGCTCAAATACCCAGGCAACTTAACAAGCGCATCCTCCTCAAACGCCACATACTCCCTCAAAACCCCCGGTCCATTTCCTCCCAACGCAATATTGTCATTCACCCTCTCATCACCTGTGATGTTCAAAAGGTTAAACGTCGGCGCTACGTGATCACCAATCGCGAACTTCTGGACCGCAGACCCGACAGCGACAACTTCGGCCGCGCAATCAGATGCTGCAATGCCTTCGATATCGGCGGGAGCTGGGTACCCGCCCTCGCGCAGCATTGCTATGTCGCGGTAGTTGAGCGAGACGGCATGTACTCGGATGAGGACTTGGGTAGAGGAGGGTTTGGGAACGGACTCGTTTCGGGATGCTACTTGGAGCGGATAGGGAGGTGCGGTGCGATACCAGGCGCGTGATGTTTCTGGGATGGTCATTTTGATATTGGAGATTTAGTTGATGCGTTGGTGTGTTGCTATGTTGCTATGATAGTTTGGTTGATCCTTTGATGATGCTGAGTGGCGGAGATATTTTTCTTTGGCGGGCATCTTTAGACTTTATACCGTTCTCGAATCTGCTTGGAGATGACGATCATTGGCGACTTTTCTTGCTTCAGGGCACCATTCTCCACGCCATTATGGAAGTATGCTTGCATGAAACACTGCTGCATAACCTTGGGTGAGTGGTGGACTACTGCAACCCTGCATTTACAACTGTGGAACGGAAGCAAATGAACGCTGAGCTTCCAACTCTTACTTAATATTAAGGTTGCACACAGACAGTACGCATGTGAGATGCGGACTAAGATACGTCCGAATTCGTTTCGTACGCTTAGAGATCAATGTTGTGTAATCAATGGAAAAATAGTGGGTTGTAGCATCTGGTGCAATTTCGGTCCGTGAAGCTGGTCCGGAGTGCAATTCTGCGATAGAAAAATTTCCCGATCCAGTGATGGGATCATCGTGTAGAGAATTTTTAGGGGCAAGAGCTTTGTTTTAGCCTACCTTAGTCGAATGCCGGCAGCGGAGAATTCTCGTACGTCTCACGAAACAATGGCATATCCTTGCACCTGTTTCGGATTGTAGTTCGCTATTGTCTATTTATTTCCCATTTGCGATGATCTTTCCAACAGAAGTACATCGCTTCCTTGGCGATGACAAATGTTTGGCTTCACCAAAAAAATTTACGAAGTAGTCCTCGAGCCCCTCTTTACACTTATATCGCACACAGTCTTTTCGTTCAACGCTTTCATAATTCCCTCGGTAACCACACCAATCATATCAGCCCAAAGCAGACTCGATCTCTCGCACACCATTTTTTCGTGGAGAAGTTCGACAACTTTCTTGCTCCATTGTGTAACCTTTTCTTCTAGAACAAGTCTTCGAAATGCCCCAAAATGTCCTCCTTGATTATCTGCAATAGCGGCACAATATCCCCACTCAATTATGTTTTCGCCATTGTTCACATTGGAATCGCTCATATCCAGCATCTTCCTCGAAGAAATGATTGCGGAGACTGAGACACAGAGCTTGAGAATGTAATACGATGTCGCTTGTCCTGTGGGTATGAAATTCAGAGGCAATTTGGCGGATTTGGACCGAGTACGAGCAGTGTGAGAGTTGCGAGGAGGAGACTGGGTGCGACGATGTTTGGCGGGCGAGGAGAGGTCCGCGGCACGTAATTCGACTCTATCATCCAGAGCGATGATTGGCCGTCCAATCTTTCCCACGTAAGAAGTACGGGATGTATGAGAATTTGGTGGCTCTGCACGCTCAGCAAAGGCAGGGAGTTGGGCTGTGAGCTCTTCACTGGAGATCTGTGGTGCTGGTGTCAGACTCCTGTCATCATGAACATTTGTGTTACTGCGCCGTTGTGCTGCGGACTGAAGAGATATGGTTTCTGTTCGATGATTTGAGGCCGTGATTTTAGGCCGATCGCGATCGAAGAACGTTCGAATATCGGTGTTGTTTTTAGAGGTGATTCCAGGGCCATTGGAAGAATCGATCGAAGCGTCTTCTGCCATAATATCAGGAGCCTGGGCAAGCAATTCGGTCTGCGGAAGGTTGAGAGGAGGTCGGGGTTCGTTGATCTTATTTCTACCGCGCTTATTGAACCTGGAACCTCGACCTCGATTGGGAGATATGAAAGGGTTGTTTGTATATGGCCGTTTACGAGGTTTCGGGTGCGAAGGTTCAGAAACAGGGATATTTACAACTGACGGCATGGCGGAGAAGCTTGGAGTTGACAGAGAATGAACATCAAAACCATTGTTTGAGATTGAAGGTCTCTGTATGGCACTGGTAACTCGAAGCGTAGGAGAGGAGAATCGAGTTGGGCCAAGTTTAGGCGCTGGTTCCCAAGAGCGTTCGCGAACATTCAAAAATGCGACTTCTTCGTCTCTATTGACACTAGGAGTATTTCTGGCTCTTGACAATCGTGCTTGGGGTGGATGCATCATCCCGGAATTGGTCCCTAGGTCAGCTGCAGGACTGTTCAATTCATTTGACCGGAAAATAGACTGCGGTGTCAATGGCTGATTCACGACTTGTGGCCATGTAGAGATCTCCGATCCTGGAGAGATTGAATTTGTCACGATATGCCCCTTTTGCTTTGCTGGCGTTATTAGTTGAGTATTGACAACTGATTTCTTCGATCGAATTGAAGTGTTCATCTTAGCGATCGTCCATGGATTCGAGATCTCGACCGATCTTGCACCTTCTTCTTGTTCTTCAACAACTGGAGCAATAATCTCCGAAGGATGTATTGCCACGTCCTCCTCATCGATACCATACATGCTTGAACGCCATGCACGAACTCTCTGTGGAGAGGAAGACAGCAAACATGTCGCTCCTTGATCTTCACAAGCATCATTTTGGTCGTCAAAAAGCATCGTTGAAGACGTTGGAGGTCTAGTCGTTGTCATGGTCGTGTTAGCAGTAAGTGGTGGCTCATGGCTAGAACTTGTGAGTTGAGCTTCGGGGTAGAACGAAGCAAACATAGTAGCAACAGCATTAAGGACTGAACCTTCATCTTCGAACAGCACATCATCCTTGGCTGGCTGGATATTGGGATCGTAACTTTCCGGAGGGCATACAATATTTATACAAATGAACGGCTCCCTGGCCGAAGTGAAAGCCGTGTTGGCTTTCCGAAGTCTGTCTTTGAACATTGAATTAATCCTCTTCGGAGTGCCTCTGGAGCTCTTGACAGGTCGTCCGTCGATGGAAATAAAAGCGGCTTGGTTCGAGATCTTCGCAGGGGCCGCATCCACCTTTGGCAGGAAAGCATGTAATTCGAACCCGTCGGCTTCATATGCTGTCCACCCACATTGAGATGCACAATCTCGGCCGACTATCTTGAAAGCAGCATCTTCTACATTGATGCCTATCTTGGGTGCGTAGTTGAAGTTCCCCTTGTCGGAATTGGCTTTGGTGACACGTAGTTGGAAACGAATCATTGGTCGAGCTAGTGCATAGGCTTGCATCAAACGCTTGATTCTAGATAGGTTCTTCGGAGCATCCTTTAGTGTTGCTTGTTTGCGTACTGGGAATGTTGCAAAAAGGTCCGTTAATTTGACGGTAGTGCCGACTGGATGGGAAGCTCGCTCAGTGCTGCAGAAGATTGTCAGCTCGCCACAATGATAGAGATGCTGATCATGTAGCTTACGATGCCAGGTCTCCCTTCTTGTCATATTTGAGCAGGACAGCAACCGGCTCACCCTCCACCCTTGTCATCACTGACATTGTCCCACTCGCTACAACCATACTGGCCATGGCCTCACCCCGGAAACCCAACCACTTTCCACCAATTCCCTTCAGATCCTGGAAGGATCGAATCTTGCTTGTGCAGTATCTTCGGCACACGAGCAGACGATCTTCGCCAGTGATCCCGTGACCGTTGTCCTTGACTTGGATAGTGTCGATCGTGTTGCTCGAGATATCGACGAGGATTGCGGTTGCTCGAGCATCAATGGAATTATCAATGAGCTCCTTGACGGCTGAGTTGGGATCAATGAGAAGCTGAGTTGCACCAATTTGTCTCACTGTAGCGTCTGGGAGGACTTTGATGCTGGCCGATGGCTTCAACGTTTCGGATCCCAGGGAGCCTGCCATAACGTAGACTAAAGAATAGAACAATGACAGAACGAGTTAATCCTTTCCGAAAGAGATGTGATGAAGAAATTCGAAAGTTGAAGCAAAATTGCTGTGGACATGATGTCTTGGCCTATCCGGCTCGATGATACAACCCATTGTGCCTTCCTCTTTGACAGCTATGTCCAAGTTTATCACACGTGTGCCACAGGTCGCGTTCACGTCGTCAGCTGACTTTTCAAACACCCAGACGCCAATATATCTTTTCAGAACATTTCCCCGCAGCTTTGTCGTATAAATTCCCCGAACCAAAAACGCGAGCGATGACGCATCTAAAAGATGCTTCGGAATTGGCCAATCAGCATCTGCTATTACTCGGGAACATATGCCACTGTTCCTATGAGCGCCGAGTCTTCCTGCGCATCTTAAGAGCAGTGCATCCCACGTTTTTCACATGTAACTCCTCGCTCTTTTCTCTCTCTCATCTTAGTTCATAATTTGCCAAGGTCCCATATGTCGTATTTGACGGACGCGACGCGTTGGCGGGCGCTGACAATTCGCGATCCGAACGCTAATGGTCACTTTGTCTACAGCGTCAAGTCAACAAAGTGCTATTGCAGACCATCCTGCCCAGCACGATTGGCCCGTCGCGCAAATGTCGGGTTCTTCTTGACACCAGCTGAGGCCGAGTCAGCTGGCTTCCGGGCGTGCAAGAGGTGTAAGCCGCAAGAGGAGGTCTATGAAGATACGCAAGAGACAGCGGTCGCAAAAGCATGCGCTCTGATCGAAGAGGCGCTTAACGAAGATACACCAAAGTCCTTGCGACTACAAGAATTGGCGAAGAATGTTGGGCTCACGCCGAGATACTTCCACAAGATATTCAAAGACAAAACGGGTATGACGCCAAAAGAGTACGCAAAGGCGAAGATGGAACAACGACGAATTGAAACGAACGGATCGCTGTTGACCAGTGACGGACAATTGACAATTGGACCATTCGATCTCGCCGAATTCGATTTCAATGATCTCGTTGATTACAGTTTCGACCCACATGTGCCCACAGAGGGCCTTGTGGCGCCGCAGGCACCCTTCCCTCACATCCTACCGGCAACATTCGGTCAAGAAATTGATGTGAATATTCAGTCTCTACCTTGGAACGGTACATGTGTCCCTAATGCAGTGCTGTCAGGGCCGGTCGATGAGATCAATAAATCCTACATCCACATTGGCGAGACCGAAAGCTCCGCCTCACCAGAATGGATATTATGGGATCCAGTAGCGCCTGTAATCTCTACATTTGAGTTGGATGCAGCCGTTGTCCTCCGCGGAGACTCCCTGCCACAACAATAACGAATACCATAAGTAGAGGCTAGGCATGTCATACACCCAGTCTTCAATTCACTCTTATGCCGTTGATACAAGACGAAATTGATCCCTTGTCCGTTTACGTGCAAAGCCGATGTCCACCAAGCAGCATCATATCCAGCCTCGAGTCAAGCAGCGAAGTGTCAACGTGGATGGCCAATCGCGGTGCAACCATTTCTAGCGCAACCAACCTCATCACCGCACCCCATTGTCATCCATAATTCAACTTCACCTCCCCAAAGTATCATTGCTCGCCCGGTATCGTCTTATCACCATCGCTTTAATCCTACTTCACAATCGTCAGCAAAGTCCCGAAACAACAATGCGAAAATGTAAAACAATAATTCCTCAATTTCAGAGACCGAGTTATAAGCAGCGACAGCGTAGTATATGTCGATACTAGCCATACCTTTTCCGGCTCTTCCTATAAGATGTGATGGTCATAGAATATATTCATCATTGAGTATGCGCGCAACTGTAGCTACCCCAGGGTACGTGGGTAGGTTGGCTGGCTGGTGTAGGAGAACGAGATGGTGGAACTTACGAGGCTTGGGGTTAGATGATGCGGTGCTGCTGGTCAGTTTGTGATAATTAGTCGCGTACGGAACTTCATGGGCATAGATCTTGAGTATCTGGGAGGTCGTGGTTATGGAGACGGGAGGTGGGAGGGAGGTGTTGTAGGAAAAGTTTCGAGATGAGATGAAGCTTGGGCGACGGAAATTTTGGCGGGCAGCTAGAGCGGACTTGGGTTAGTGTTGTCCGATGTCTACAAGGCTTCGTACCAGGTGGTTTTTTAATACCAACACTGGCCCTACACGAACAGCAAATTGACCTAAATACACATTTACACTATAGTTCGCTATTTTTCTTTTAAGTGATTACAGTATTCAGTTTTATTTTATTTCTCTACATTCATATCCATCTTACTCAACGCCTCAATCCAACAATCCCGACACCGCCTTCCCTTCATCATAATACTGCTTCTCGCCCGTATACCTCCATCTCTTAAAATACGCTTTCGCCGTCCCCTCTGGACACCTCAATCCTTCCCCAGTTCCATTACAAGTCGCGTAAACTCCAATCAGCGTTCCCACAAACGATCCCGTGCCTCCGCTTAACAACTCTGCACTCGCAGTCCCCATATCAAACTTTGTAGCCTCGTCTCCCACTAACTGAGCAGAAAATTTGTACTCTTCCGCTGTAGGCATATGGATCTGGAAACGAATGGGTTTATTAGCCCAAGCTGACGGAACAGAGCGAGTTTTCGTTTGATTCGTTGATGTCTTGAAACGGAGAAAGAGCTTATCCTCGAGCAGAACGAGCCCGAGTTGAATATTAGCATCTTGAGTCAAAAACGCCACAACACCAGCTTCCTGTCCCACGGCACCGGGTTTGAAGGACAGATCGACAGTAAAGCCAAATGTGCTGTGCGTCTGTCTCCGTCCAATAAAAGAAATCGCCCTCGCACCCCATTGTGTCCCACCCGGTATGCCAGACAGCGCATTCCTCCCCGGCACAACCGTCAATCCCTTCTCCGTGACACTAAACGTTCCATTCTGTGGAATGCGCCAGTAAACTAGATTCCGTGGAATTGGTTTACCAACAGGGAAGTCGTATTTATCTGGATCTTCATTGAAAGGTCCGTCTCCGGGAATATCGCGACTTTGGGCGGGAAGAGGCCATCCGGACATCTTGCCTCGAACTGGTTGTAGAATAGGCCAGTCACCTTTTGGCCATGAGGCGGGGAAGAGAACGGTTTCGCGGCCCATGGGGTAGGATTTGTATGCTGGACCGGAGCGGGTTGCGAGGGCCATGCCCCACCATTTCCCTTGAAGGTCCTGGAAGAGGTCAGCGTGACCAACTGTTTGGAAGTATTCTTGTGTGCCGCGATTTGTGAGAATGGGATTTGCGGGATTTGGGGTGTAGGGTCCAGTGAGGTTCCTCGATCGAGCGATAGTGACGGCGTGGTCTTGGGCAGTTCCTCCTTCTGCAATCAGGATGTAGTACCAGCCGTCTCTCTTGTAGATGTGGGGACCTTCTGGCCAGACACCACCGGTACCGTTCCAGAGGTTGATCATTGGACCCATTTTTCCGGTTTCGATGTCCATCTCTTGGATTTGACACCCTTGAGTTGCAACCCAGACTTTTCCATCGTCATCCCAGAAGAGGTCGGGATCAATCTTTGGGGCCACGAATGTAACCGCAGTGCTCCATGCGGAATCACTGAATACATCTTTGGTTCTAAATAGAACGCCAGAGTTCTTGCCCGACACCCCGAGGTACTCGCAAATCACGTAAAAAATACCTTCATGGATGCGGATCGTCGCGGCGTACATTCCTTGTTGCTGGCCTGGAGTTGCCCAGCTGTAACCTGGTAGTTGAGATTCACGGTTCCAGACATGGCTGATGAGTTTCCAGTTTATCAGATCTTTCGATGCGTAAATTGGCAGACCGGGGAACGAGATGAAGGTTGATGTGACACAGTAGAATGTTCCGTCGACTTGGATGCACGACGGGTCGGAATGCCATCCTGGAAGTACAGGATTGTAAAAGGTTGAGTTCTGTGCCACAATTGGAGTTGAGGCGAGAAGCCCCAGTAAAAGGGTTGATATAATTCTCATTGGAAGTGGCACTGGGCGACAGAGTTTAGAATTATAAAGTTACGAATTATCGTAAGTGACCACGTGCCCGCTACTTATAATCAAGATTATCAAAACCGTCCCCAGAAACGGCCGCGTATCATTATTATAACCATTGAGTTCTGAGAACTCATTCTACGTCAGTTACTTAGCAGCAGACCATCGCATGGGGGTGATGGACATAATCTTCCGAGGTTAGAAATCGGGCATCGGGGAAATCCATCCCTTTCACGATCAAGTAGTTTATCTGCAATATTTGCTAGTCGATCAACATACTCGGCTCAACCGGGAAGAGATTCACTGATATAGTGGAGAAAGGAATGTTGGTGATGCGATGTGCGGGGTTTTATCCATCAATGACCGGTGGCAAAATAGATTAGGTTTGATCGTGGCTAATTGCTATGCTACAGTATCATCATTTTGCTGGTTCCAGTATAGCTTTGTGAGATTTAGCGAATTTACTTCTTAGGAACTAGTGTTCAATGATGCCCTGGTTGTAGACTTTGGCTATAGCACACCCTGGAGAGAATATGCTTGGATATCATGACACGAACGAGAGACCACGAAACGTTTCCTGTACCTAGATATCATCTACAAGGGAGCTCTTCAAGTGGAGAAAAATACTGGTTTTAAACTTGATCCCAAATAATGTCCATATTACATTTCTTCAAAAATTAGCTTGTTTCTGAGCCAACACTACTCTTGTGAGTAGGCAAATGGCTTTGCTACAGCAGCCCTAACAGCAAAAGCTGCAAGCCAGAAACTGAATATATCTGACACTTTAAACTGCGCCGTACACTTGAGAATGCTGAATAATAAACCATGGAGATTGGCCGGTGATTGCAGGTATACAAAGAAAGGGTGGCCAGAATCTGGAATCGGGAACAAGAAAACGCGTGACGTTATCATGGGACGAAGACATTGCTATTTTTGGGGAACACGAAACATGAGAAAGGCGATACTATCATGGAGATCGGCATTAACTATCATAGCACTGATAAACTAATGGAGTTGCGCAACACTCGGAAAATTGACTATGCGATGTTCGTCACACCAAAGGCCCTCTCATCTGAGAAGTCCGTGCCGTGATACTGCATCGGAGTATTGTGGCTGCACCACTACGGAGTTGATGCGCAGCAACGACTGTGGCTATTTGGAATATACCAGTGTTCCATCAGGGCTGTGAGAATATCTTCTCGTTATTGACGATGCAGCATAAGCCCTTTTCGGGGTAAGGTTTTAGCTATTGTAGTATGGTGGCTGGGTCAATTCTATCATTGTTGGATCACTTGAGACAGCGTGGTCACCTCGCGAGAACAGGAACATACAAGACCGATATGGGTGCGGATGTTAGGAAGTGCTTGATATCTTTTGATGTGTTACCTTTTTCGTTGTCGAGGGCTGCATAAGGAAGGTTATTATCATAAGAGCCATTTTCATAGCGATGTTTGCGCATTCCGTACTCGTATTGCATCGAAAGCATGAGAACTACATTCGGTCCTTGCCCCATGAGGATAGTTGGGCGTGGAGGATTCGCGCAGGGGTGGATGCGTGGTGAAAATGTTTCGGATAGCGGTTTGCCAAAGACACTGTCATTTCCTTGAATCCGGAAGGGAAGGCAGTCGTACATAGATAAACATGGCGCAGAGGCTGGATCCGTTGACATAGAAGGGGTCCACCGAAAATTGATGGCGTGCTGTTTGGTAGATAGTGAGGTTGGGCGTCCGAAGTCCTGTCCAATGTCCGTCGCGGAGATTGTGTGTGCACAGCGACTGGAAAGGGAGAATGCGCAACCCGGAAGTCGTGGCTGTTGTGTGCTTTTGAATTCTTTTTGTATTAGAACTGGCTGAATTTGAGTGCCTAGAGCGCGATCACATCTGCGTGCGATACGTGGCATTCCATGATGTGATCTTTGAGGGACATCGTTGTCTTGTGGAGAGAGTAACGGATGAGATTGATAGGATCGGAGCTCTAGTTTCATATCGGCGGGCTATTAGGGAGCTTCCGCCGGGAGGCCCGCAGCGAGCGGCTATTTTGTCAACAATGGCGTTTGTATTGCCTGATTGGTGATTCTTGCTTACACAGTTGTATCTTACACGCACCAACCCATTTTTGCATCTCTCGTAGTCAGCAGTCGAGAACGAATCATCTTCTGAAACGCCCAGCAACCTTACCTCCGCGTTTCAACCCTCCACCTCGACATGGCTCAACTGTCGTCTCCCTTTCCTCCTCCTGATGGTCGGCAAAACAATGACCAGGTCGCCCCAGTCTCTCCTATGGGCTTTTGTTTCATGCAGGCCCATTCACCTTTGGGCATCCAGCCAGGACAACTGTCCTTGAAACATCAGCAACTCGCAGCACACAATTCCTAGGCTTTACGAACACGCTTAGCCAGGTCTTTCCGCGCTTGTCAATGCCTTATGCGCCATGATGGCTGTTCATCACCGAGACTCACCCACTCGGGAGGCTGTTCGCCCCTGTCATGGTATATCTCTAGTCCGGCATTGAAACATGCTTGATTAGACATGTCTATCAGCCGTTCTTAGCTCTCAGGCACACGAGCCTCAATGGCAAATCATCCGGATCCCTGGCGAGGATGCCATGGCGGACTCCCGCCCACATGCATCTTGGAGCCTCGACACCTATATAGACGGACCACCCGATGTGACCGTGTACGTTTTTGGGCACGTCAATCTGCAGTGCAACTCCTCGCGTCTTCTTCTTCTTTTGTATTTTGTAAAGCGTCTAGTACGCAAGTCACTCCTTTTATTCATCATGCACTTTTCGTCATTCATTTCAGGCGCGGTCCTGTTCCATCTTTCCATAGCTGGCTATGTGTTGGAGGACGATTACTCCAAGGACTTTTACAGCAAGTTTGATTTTTTCACGGCACCAGATCCGACTAATGGTATGTAATTCAATTAATTTATACATCGCAACACTAACATTTCCTAAGGCTTCGTCAAGTACATTAGTCAGGCCGATGCTCAGAAAACGGGACTGATCAAGCCAGCTGGGGGTGCCGCTGCCTCTTGGGGAGTAGACAGTACCAATAAGACTCCAGGCGGCAGGCCCAGCATTCGAATCACCAGTAAAAAGGCGTTCGATGCAGGACTAGTGGTTTTGGATGTCGAACACATGCCAGTGGGATGCGGTACTTGGCCAGCATTCTGGATGGTTGGAAGCGACTGGCCTAGGAACGGCGAAATCGATATCCTTGAGGGGGTCAACGACCAAGAAACTAACGCTATTGCACTCCACACATCGTCCGGATGTTCGGTATCCTCCAGTCTCGGCAGCGGAAACGGGTTCACTGGAAAGATCAAAACACCCAACTGCGATGTTGCCGCTATCGGTCAAGCCCAGAATGCGGGATGTGGTATCAGCCAGGTTGAGAATAACTCATATGGAAAAGGGCTTAACGACAACAAAGGTGGTGTGTACGCAACAGAGTGGGCAGATGATGCCATCACCGTCTGGTTCTTTCCTCGTCAATCGATCCCCAAGGACATCGCTAGCGGTTCTCCTGATCCAAAGACCTGGCCCAAGCCTGCTGCTCGTTTCGGCTCATCGACTTGCAATATCAAGTCCATGTTCAACAAGCAAAAGATTGTATTCGACACAACTTTCTGCGGCGACTGGGCTGGTAATGTATGGAGTAGTGGTGGTTGCGCTTCTAAAGCGAAGACCTGCAATGCTTACGTCCAGGATAATCCAAGCGCTTTCACAAATGCCTTCTGGACGGTGAACAGCTTGAAAGTTTTCCAGAATAATGGCAAGGCGCCCGTTCCATCATCCGCCCCACCTGCACCACCAAAGACTTCCACCGCTGCGCCATCATCACCCCCGAAGTCTTCAGTCGCACCTCCTGCGCCACCAAAGAGCTCCACTCCTATTGCACCATCTTCGCCACCAAAGAGCTCCACTGCTGTTGCTTCATCCGCTCCACCAAAGAGCTCGAACGTCACACCTTCCAGCAAGCCCTCGGCTACCCCATCAAGTGCTCCAACAGGGACGGGTGGCGCGAATAAGCCATCTTCGGGTATCCCTCTCTCATCCACATCAATCCTACCCACGGCTGTCCCAATCACAGGACAGTTCCCAGTGGTTGATCCTTCAACCCTCTTCGGCACCGCCAAGCCTACCGCTCCTTCATCTGGCGCTGCTTCAGGTGCTTCATCTAAAGCAACAGCAGTCCCATCAGCCCCCACTATTGACTCCTCCAAGATTGTCTCATCTCGAGCCACCGCCGCTCCCTCCGCGAACCCCAACGACGGCTCAATGCCCGATTTCACATGGCCCGTGCCCGGATCGCGTCGACCAAGGACCAGCACCGGGACTGCACCCTTCCCTACTTCTTCAGGCTCTCCCAAACTGAACTCCACCATTATCATCGCTGACCCGACCCGCAAGCTCAACTCCACTGTCCTTCTCCCAACAACGATCAAGACAATCCCTAGCTCTGTCGCCAAACCTACCAGCCTTACGGCCATATCTAAAGTCGAGACTGCTGGTCCCCCTAAGACCAGTGGTGGCGCATCGGCCTCAAGCACCACGTGCACCAAGAGCAAAACCCCCGAACCACAGCCTACTGTCATCGACTACACAACCAAGATGGAGACCGTGGTCAAAACTGTCGTCGTCACTGTTCCACCTACACCTGCGAAGACGCCAACACCATATGGCAGGCAAGCGAGACAAGTGAGGCAGCAGAGGAAGAGGTTGGTGGCGCACAACGGGCGTCGCTGAGGGGAGTCGACAGCGTGTGGAGCGCGTGGCGAAGCTATTGTTTGCGCATATACCCATTTTTTGCTTGTAAATATTTATGACCAGTTTTTGTTTGTTGGATAGGTGTTGGATTCTCATGTAGATCGAGACACTTTCCGAATATGATTCTGTATATGATTCTGGGAAATTTGAAAGTTCACATAAGTTCACTCGGCCGTATCTTTTAGAATGATGAATGCTTGACTTGTGATCTTGTGGACCATTTTATCTTCTGAACTTTTGAGGGTCCGTGGGAGGACGGAGTATATGGATCCTCCTCGTGCGGTCGATCTTTAGTTTTTCACGCTGCCACAATCCAGCTACTTGACAAATAAGAGGTACTTTAACTTTTAGCAACTAGAAACCTATACACATAATAAATATCACTATAGTTTAATTTTGAATATTTATTATTTACTTTTTATTAAAGGTAATATTTACATCATTGCTTTTAAGCTTAATTTTGACCGTGCTTTATTTATAGTATAATAAACTTATATTAGAGTAGGCCCTCTAGAAATTAAAGCCTATGCTCTAGCAAGTAGGGTAAACATTACTAGTAGAACGCTATTATTACAAGTATGTATAGAGGTAGAAAGGCTCAGTATGTCTTTGTAATATAGTTGTTATATAGTTCAATAGCTTATAGCTCCTTAAATAAGCACTGCAATCCTTAGAGCTATAGAGATGTGCTTTGGTCTGAACTCTAAGAATCATAAGGCGTTTGGATCGTTCATGTCCCTGAGGGATGAGTACTAGCAGAGATGCGATGGTGGCTATGTTTGACAAGGCACTATGCTATCTAAGGCTGCCCTCTGTCATCGGCAACGATTCTTATATCTCCTTGCAATGCTATTCATTACAAACGTTCATGACAACCTTATAGCACGAGCGAATCATCCAACCCTCTGGCTAGTAGTGGCGACGCATACTAACTTTATAGAATGAGTGGCAAAGATACTAACTTTAACTACTTATTCGTAGAGCTTTTGTAATTTTTCATGTGACTAAGTAGGGGTAGCCAGGAGCTCGTTTACATGATGCTTTACACTACGTGCCGTACGAATCGAGCGGTCCTCCTCCATTCTTATTCTCTGTTCATCTCTCAGTTATTTGGTCCGTGTCGGTTTTTTTGCGCCCTTCTTTCTATGGCATTGTGAGTCGTACGTCGATGTTTGAGTTAACGTTTACCTTACCGATATAGATCCCGAGGACAGATAGAACCGGTTGCAAAAGTAGCGTCAAGGCTAGTGTCTGTCCAAAATCCCACTTATTGTCGCCGTCATTTTGTAGACCACACCATTCCTTAATCCTTAGGCTTTTTGCATGATCGGTAGTCCCTAGCGGCTCCATAAACTTCTGAAGAAAGACGAATATTGCAAAGACAACTGCAGAACCAGCTTGGGTAAAGAAAGCGACATGTGGATCTGGAAAGCCTATTAATAAGTATTTAAGAATACGGCCAACAAACTGGAAATAATCGCCCCTTATCCTCTTAAAATTCCCAGAGAGAAACTTGCTCATCTCTTTTCTAATGTCAAAGACTTGTATAAGACCTATCCAGGATATATAGGAGAGTATGATCACTGATATACCGCGTCGTCGATTAGTCAAAGAATCTTCCACATGTCTACGGTTATCAGCACTGGGCGAACTCTCTAAGATCCAAGAAACAGGCTCAAAAGCGTGATAGCTGATGCCAACAAACACGATCAAAAAACATGAAAATGCTGAGGTAAGCGCTCCGCGAAAATAATTGTTCTTGTTTTCTGTTGAACAGTAATTTCTCAAAGCAATAAGGCCGGCAATGTAAGAACTATTCAATAGACAACATTCATAGAGAACTAAGATGAAATGTGCGTCTTGAAAATCCAAGCGGTCTTCCCTCTGTAACGGGGTGTGTTGGATGTTAACGGAAGCGCTAACAAGTAAGGCGACGCCGGTGATGAGTTGCAGGTCAGCAAACGAGATGATGATCTCGTCAAGCATTGGCCGCAGAGCATATGGTTTGGGGTGTCGCCGAGCAGATGGTGGGGGTTGTAGCCGCTCTTCGGTAGATTTCTCTTTACTAGATTTGATATCCAGGCAGACAGCCAGTAACGAGGCAAAAATCGATGCAAATGCTGTAATGACGACAGAAAGTACAACCTGGCCCGTACAAGCTAAATTCAGCCAAAGGAAAGAGTCGATATGGATGAACAACATACCCCGATGCCAGCCTGATTCGGGTCTCCAAATTCAGAACACTCAACGTCTCCCCATATATAATTGATGATAAAAGGGTTCCCGCTGAAGGTATATTCAGGCATTTGGTCAGACATTTTGTGAGAAGAGGGCTGCGCATTAACTTCGCGGGTGATGAACGAGGCTGCGCCAAGTGTTGTTACGCGCACACGTTTCGATTCACAACACAGCAATAGAGGGAATATTGCAAAGTCGATTATCGATAGCGTTGGGAGTACTGAGAGTCAAAAAAAGGTCATGAAATTAGAGTGCGAGCAAGCAGGAATATTTTGGACTTGGGCAGCTGCTCAAGAGGCGGAAACTGTTCTAAGTTATTCTTAATAAAAAAGATAGTAATTATAATTGATCATCCAATATGATGCTGTGCTTGCTATCACACATGGGCAAGGATAATATAGCAATACATAGATTCCAATCCGTCGACTTGCATGTAATTGGCCACAGCCAGTGATCAAAGATTAAAGAGTATCTCCGCGGCAAGATAAAGCTGCATTAGAGAGAGCGTATCATGTTCTTACACGTCGCCACCACTAGCTAGGAGGTTCGCTGATCCGCTCCTCCCATAGGGTTGCCATGATCGTCTAGAATGGATAGCAGGGCGAATATATAAGAATAGTTTCCAGCGACAGAAGATGGCATGCAGCCTTAGATAGTCTAATGTGGTGCCGTGCCAAGTATAGCCACCATCACAGCTCTGCTAGCACTTATCTCTCACAAAAATAAGCGATCCAAAACTCATAACCAAACTAAAGCACATCTCTACAGCTCTGGAGATTGAAGTGCTTGTGTAAGAAGCTATTAGTTATTTAACTATATTACAACTATATTATAAAGGCATGCAGAGCCTTTCTACCTTTGTATGTCCTTGCAAGAATAGCGTTCTGCTAGTTGTTGGATTAGGTGATCCGTGCGCATATCACGTGCATTGATTATGTAACTAGCGTTAGAGTAGTAGTTAGCTTTAAGAGATTAGCTTAGCTACTATATACTTTGTTTCGAAATGGCCAACATTAGTTTCCCTCTTCGTGTATTTAAAAGTTTGAGCAGGGCAAGTAGTCTACTTCCTACGGGTTAATTGCAGAGTCAATTTGAGAAAGAAGAAGTCTTGCCAAGGTCCATGCTCGTAGATATTCTGAGATTTTCAACTCATAGTTATGTGGTTTTTCTGCAAAGCTAGACATTAACTGCAAATTATATGGATATAACAGAACTGAGAGCTTAAATTACATGTAAGTAATATTGCTATCGAAGAGAAGCGAAGTTCCGAACATGCTTAAATCCGTCTGACAGTTTCAGTACGGACTCGGGAATCCACATCCACTCTCTGGACCCTACTTATTGTGTTTGAGACGATTCGAGGAACCGCAATCATGGTAACGGATACAATGTTTGTGGTGTTGAGGAGAAGACAAGAGCTCGCATATATTTCGTGACATCTCGATGCCCAGATATAAATTTTCGACGGAGAATGTTTTGATGCGAAAGAGCTCCTAAACCCAGAGGCATTGGGGAATTTTTAAGTAGGGGACAACAGATCCAGACATAGAAGGATTCTACATGGCGTTATAGCTCCTGTCCTTTTCAAGGACTGAGTTGTAGTGTGAGGAATATCGTTCTTCGAGTCTTTAAGGTAGTGATTTTACTCCATTCTATACAATGGAAAATTTCCCTCTTTTCTGAAAAGGTAGATAAAGGCTCTAGAGAATCCATGGTTGCCGACTGTGGATTTTTCTGATTGATAGCCTGGAGGGAAAGAACAAAGAAACATACGAGACAACATTGAAAGTTTGCATTTTAGCAATTGCGAGAGTTGGGGCCCATTCATGTCGCTGATGCTGGTGTTGTTTTGGAGAATCTTTTGTAGGTCGAAGAGATTGATACACGCCAGGCATAACAGTCACTGATATGTTCTTCGAGTTTCCGCATTTTGGTGTTTACCGATCAATAAAATTTTAGCCAGTTCTTTGTAAAGTGTTTGATTCCTGAAAAGAGATTGTGATCTACGAGGAGAACGAGATCCAGCAATCATGTATACAGCTATGGGCATCTTTGGATAGGGTCAATACGGTGGCTGAAACCCATCACTTATGTTGTTGTTACTGCTGTTTTGGTTGCTTGACTTCAACGGAAAGAAAAGGCAAGCATGAAGATAAGATAAAGCATCTTTGGTCTCAAAAACATATAAATTCCACAATTTCTTTTTTTAGTTGTAACATTCTATGATCCGGAAAAAGAGAGAGGAAAGTATAGGATAGAACTGGGGAGGATTTATATTTAAAAAAGAGCATATGTTGCCAGTCACATAAACTTCGGGTGATAGATATTCAGAATGATACCCAAGAACATGACAAATCACCATATGCGTGTGATCATGTGCTTTGAGTTTAGAAAAAGGCCAGTGACATTCCAAGTATCTCAAACTTCCTTGAAATGTATTTGTCGGAAGACCAGGGACAGCCCAACATCATCCAATCTTCTCACTAGTTGAAAATTTGCACAAGGCAGAACCTGCAAGGTCCATACTCTTCGAACCGCAAATTTTGTATAGCTTGTTTTGAATGGACAGAAAGGAAACCGACATATTATTTGATGCCTTTATTCTTTGTTTTAGAAGGATGAAAGAAGCCCCAATTGCCATTTTAGATAAAGAAATTTCATGTGGCGGAAAGAGCAAAAGTGGAGCGAAAGGTTTCGAGTTATGGGGCTGGAAATCCTGAACTCAAATGGAATTTTTCATGTTTGAATATAGACAATGCCAATTCCGCTGGTCATAGCTTTAGACGATATGGCTCTTTTAGCTGAGGTTACCTGGTCAGCAGGAACAAACATACTGCGGGCGCAGCTCATTGGTTTTGTTTCGTTTTAGGGAGATACTGGAGCCACCGGTCATATGTTAGGGATGTGGTTTTTTCTTGGATCTCGCAGAAAAGAGCGAACATGTCATAGGTTTCATATACTTTCGGATTTGGAGAAAGCAGAAGACGGGAGTGCTGTAATTGTTGTTGGAATCATTTTGAAATTTGGAGATTGGAAGGATCGGATCCAAACATAGAAGCAGTTGGAATGTGTTTTAGTTTCTGGGATGCACACAGGACGCCAGTGATATACTCTCGTCTTGTAAGTTTTCATTCCAGGGGGAGATAAGAGAGAAAAATTTCATTGGGTGCCACGAAATTTTAGTGTTTTACAGCACTCAGAAAACGCAGGTCGTTGACTTTTCGCTGCATCGTTTTTCTGAACAGATCTCGAGAGGAGAAAAACACATCATGCAAATCGTTGGTGGTTTAAGGAAAATGAGGAGGGTTCCATCATGGAATCAGACACACAGTTTTGCCTTTTCTCGAAATGAGAGAAATAGAGAAACATTATCCCCATGTTGTAAATGTTTTAGAACGTAGAGGGTGCGAGCTATGTATGAAATACGGATTATGCCCATCGAAGAAGTCCCTTTTATATTTTAGAGCGAGAGGATAATCAACCATGTAATCATAGTGTCGTAGATTCCGGATTTTCAATAAGACAGCCAGGGACGCTGCAGCGATCGCTGCCTTGTTTCGTCGGGTTTGTTTGTCGGAGGTGTATAACCGCAGACAGGGCAGAAAACCACATCCACAGTATTCTATCATGTGTAGACTGGAAAGAGATCCAGAGACAAGGTAGTTATCAGAATATCCTTGGGACTTTTTGTTCCAAGGGAGAAAGAATCCATGCATCGGCAACTTGATAAAGCGCCTTCTATTCCAGGGGCAAAAGAAGACAGAAACATGACATGGAATTCGTGCATATTGTGTCATGTAACGGCTTCCAAACCCGTAGAACGTATGAAATACTATTCCATAGGCTAGTTTAGTGGTTTTAGGCGGAAGAGAGACAGACACATAAGACCCTTTCTTAAACCTTTCGTTCTTGACATCTTGGAAGACTCGCAGGCACGTGACATTTATCAACTTCACTGATAGAATCTTTGCTTTTCAGTGTTTCCGGTAGATAAGAAAAAGAAACAAAATGTGACTGGCTAGATTTGGTTTGGACAGGAGGAGAGGATTCCCACAATCATACGCAAGTTTGAAGGTGTTTTTCAGTGTGATCTATTCGACGAGAAGTATGGTGTTGTAAGAAGAGAAGAGAAGATAAGTCTCGAAGTAAGACTTGCTTTTATATATCCTCGAAAAAGGCCTACAAGATGGCCATTTGATGATTTAAGACGAGAGGAAAAAGGCCAGCATGTCATAGTGAGCATTTTATTAAGGATTATGTCTATGGGCGCCAGATTGAGATGGGTGCATCTTTTCAGAAGTGATCCATGATATCAGAGAGAAGAATCAGATCTCCAACATTGATGCGTACGCCGGCAAATTTTGAAAATGCCCATGAAATTCACTGTTTACGTTTTGGTAAAGGAGAAGGTGTCACCGGATCTCCATCATCAACTTGCTCATCATATTCTTTGGAAAGTCCCATCAAAAAGAAAGTCGAGAAGTTTTGGTGAAAAAGAAATGGATCGCTTGAACTCCGACATGGGTTCTCATGCGTGATATTTCGAAAGTCCCATAGAACGGAACCGCCCATATTGCTCCTTGAAAAACAATGGATCGCCGGACCGCCGAGATTCTCGTATTGTTCATGATATTTGGAACGGCTCATTAAACGACAACATTGTAGTTTTAGAGATCGTTTCTCGCAGGATCACCAGCGTACAGTTATGCTGCATGATGCTTTATGTCGGAAGCACTCATGGCTTCTCTTGCTCAAAATTTTGACCCGGAATTTCGCGCCCGCCCCATGTGGAAAATGAAGTTTGATCTTCGTTTCGGTAGCAAAGGCGATTAAGTTGTCAGGAAGTTCAAATTGAAATCTCCCATATATGTGTTTGAGAGTATTTTTAGAGTGCGGAAGAGCAAAAAGGAGTATCATGAAGAAGAAGAATCAATTCGAATCTCGCAAAGAAAAGGGGGGTATATATACCCGCTTCAATACATTTCTCCCCCTCGTACTGCCTCACCCTCGTTCACCGACATTGCAAGGCACTGACATCATACAAACACATGGCAGAACCAGCCTACCAACCACCGTCCTTCCATTCAAGAATAGAAATTACATCCAACCATTCCTATCCATACCATCATTCATGTTCTTACAATACTACCCTATTAAAGCAAGATACTCTTCCCAAATACCCCCCTCCGCAAAAACCCTCACGTCCTCCCTCCCCATTCGCTCCCTACACTCCAAACAGCAAATCCCTCCTGCATCCCCTCTCCGCAATGCTTCAACACCACTCCTTACTCCCCACTCCACACAATTCCAGCACACATGCGGCGCGTGGCGACACCGACTCGTAGATTGACGAACCGGGAATGCGGAGACGAATTTGTCTTCGTGGCAGATGACGCAGAGAGACATTTCGAGATCGCGGTCGGAGATTGAGTGGGAGGGGACGGGTTGAAGGGGAAGGTGCAGGGAAGATGTTGTTGCTGTTGTGGATCTGGGAGCGAATACGGCGGTGTTGGCGTGGCGGTAGAAGGGGTTTGTGGTGAAGGGGTCTTGCAGGGAGGTTTGGGATTGGTTGTGTCGTCGGGGGATGAGAGGGGGGTGGAGAACTTGGATTGAGACTGTTGGGGTATGCGTGGAAGGCGGTGTGAGGGGTTCCTTTGGTGGAGGCGAGGGCGGTGTCGATAGCGAGGTTTTATGTTCGCGTTTGTTTGTGGGGTCGTGGGTGTTGTGGCAGGGTGTTCTTGGTCCTGTTTTTGGTGGTGTGGGAAGGCGTTTGTCGACTAATCGGCCGCTCAGTGTGACTTGGGCGAGTTTGAGTCCATCGTCCCCCGTTTTCCATGCTGTGGGTAGAACACTGCGATCGATAGGTCGCGGCACAGACCCTACTCTGCCTTCGAATTTGCGGAGATTGTCTTCTGTTAATCTAACTCTCGAAACCGCAGATGCGGATTTTGTACGTCGAGCGTTTCCGCCCAAGCCCACTGAACGATTTGGAGTTCGGGGTTTGCGAAGTCGTGATGCTTCGACGGAAGATCGATGTGAGTGCATCCTTTTAACATTTCTTCCTTTTTGCTTCTCTTTCTCGTCGCGGAGACGCATGTGTTTGCCTCTGTCTGCTCCTCTGCCGACTCGGGCGACTAGTCCATCCAGGCCACATACGGGCAGACTACTCCATATGCTCCCTTTGCGAGCGCGCTTGTGTCTTTGGTAGGGATGATATGTTATGTCACTCTTTCCACTCACAGGAGTAGTTCTACCTCTTCTTGAGTCGACTCGTTGGAAAATGGGTCGTGCTACGGCGAGGGTGTGGTGGGAAGGAGTGCGTGGGAGCCCGATATCCTCTCTAACCACGCGATGCGGTTCAGGCGGCGGGATACGAATCGAAAGTGGTGACGGAAACGGACTCTTTGTTATTGTGGTACTCGTTGAAGGGATAGGCAGTGATGATGGGGTGAGAAGTGGTATAGAGGTCGTTTCCCCCTCTTTCTGTGTTTCTTTCTCCTGAGACTCTCCACCTGGTGTATTTGTCACAGCCACAGCCGGCGATCCCATCGATACCGATAATGGCCTAGAGAAATTCACAAATCCCATGGCACTATCTCGGCCTCCCACTCTCGAAGGTGTCGTACGAGGCTGTGTACTCGCAGAACTCAGCTGGCCCCGATCACGGTCTAGACTCGGTCTCGATTTCGCCACAAACAACGGAGCAGGTGTTTGCGATATAGATGGTCGTCTCGAGGGCGCAGGATTATCAACGAGACTGACCGAATGTCGATGTGCGGCGAAGGAAACAGGTTTCGCAAGACCGACAATACTCATCCTCTTTACGCCCTCACCAGCTATCCGGCCTTGTCTCTCACCGTATGTGCTCTCCTCTCTTTTCTTCAGTTGCGTATCCCGTTCGAGATGTTCCCACTCTTTCCCCTTCAACAATGGTCTCTCTTCACTTCTCGCCCTCCCACCTCTCCTACTCCCACTACTCTTCACACTCCGAACGGGCGTCCACACGCCTCTTCCCATACGTCCTCTATCCCCATATCTCCAATCCCGCACCGGCTTATCCCCATCAGTAATCAACCCAAGCACCAACTGCGCCTTTCTCGAATCCAACTTCGCAGTGCGCGCCGCCGTCTCGAGGAAGTGCAGGTCGAGCGTAAGCCAGTCGTCCGAGTCGTCTTGTGAAGAGTTCAGAGACGCATCATCGTCGGGATTGTAGTTGTACGACCAGTGCCCCTCCTCATCCGCATCAGAAGAGTATGCAGAAGAGGAACTGGGAATATCGGGCTCGCTGAGCAGTAAACTGACGCGCTGAGCTACGCCGTCCATCTCGACATTCATCATGGCGTCTCTTTCGATCTCAGTAAAAAGTAAACAAAGTCGCAAGCACGAGTCCTCCTTTCTTTAACTTCCCGTTTACCCACTCCTCTCGCCCTTCTTTCCTCCGAAACACAAAAATGCGAGAAATGTCCAACCACACAAAACGCACAAGTCGCCCGTCTCTGCTAGGCTCGCAGATCAACCCAGAATCTACGCAATTGTGTAAAGAGGAACACAATCCACAGACGAACCCAAAAATGCGAAAAACGCAAAGGAAGAAAAGAATTCGAAAATGCGGGGATGAATGCCAGCACACAGTCGTCAAAGCTCCCGGGCCTGTACTAAAAATGAACACAGCGTCGTGTCAATATGCTAATGTGTCGCACACACGACCCTTCCCAAAGAAAAGTCCGGGGTCGCAGATAGAAGTATTACGACATGGTTGTATTGAATACGAGGGAATAGGTGGAGTGTGCCCAAACGAAGCGCGAGCGTCAACGGGGATGTGTGAACATGAAAAACGATTCGAGATTCGAGATTCAAGATACGCTTTGTCCTTGCGTTGCACCCGCAGCGTGATAAGCAGCAAGAACAGCACAGCGCTGTGCAAGCCGTCGGACCCCATCCCATCTCATTACATATACATGAATACATATAGACATAGATAGACAGGCCCGCTCGCCGCTGGCTTGCAGATCCCCAACCAGGCTGAGTTCCCGCGTCCAGTCCGTCCACACATGCGTACTACGCCGTTCAGTTACTGCTCCAGCTCGCTGACCTGTAAGATCCCATAGCTTAGTGTGACGCACAATACAAGCTAGAACCCGGACTTGGACTGTGTTTCACAATGCCGGACACAGCGTCTGTGCTTGTGCCATCGTGGAGCTGTGTTGCTGGTAATACACACACACACACACACATACACCCTAACAGTACGCAACTCCACTGTACCCCGCTCTCCTCGTCCATAATAACTATTTTTACATTCACCAGGTCAAGAAAGTGGATCAATGAGAAAAATGCGATTTGGAATCTCTTTTTAACCTACGGCTTTATCTATTTTCCAGATCCAGTCTTTGATGTGATTGATGTATGGAATAAACAGCCACAGCAATGAAACACCTCCGTGACCAAGGGATCCCGTCTTTTTCGTTTGCCTTGATCTTGATTTGCGTTGCGGACCAGCCACCAATAGCGAACATAATGCCTTTTTCGACCTGTGCATGCAGGCTTGATTGATAGGTGGCCCTACATACTTACCCGGACAATACAGCCAAACAGCTGCGAATGCTATGCGTCTATGCATGCAAAGAGGGGAAATGCCACAACTCAGAAAACGGGACTTATCCGTTGGGGGCTATGTTGTTGCGATCAATAGGATGGGGGATGCGAGGCTGGGGGCTGAGTGGATGGGATGAGATGGCATGGGATGGAGTACAGGGCATGCGAATGGCTGGCCCGTTGGGCAATTGCTGCTGGCATGTGCAAATGCATATCATCTCCGGTTGTATTATTGATGGCCTGGCCTGCACTGGTCGAGGCGGCGATGCGACTTGCCCCCAACCGCGACTTCTGGAGACGAGGATTGGTGCGCGTCTGGTCAACATAGATGGGATGTGCTTGGACATGGGTCACTTGGTGGGTGCTTACCTTACCACGTGACAAGATACCACCTACCAGGTCGTCTATCAAACATTGACCCCATTCTACTCTTCCCTCTCTTCATTCCACTCCACACGACATCATCTTCAAGAATAGACTTCACGACCTAAAAACAAAAATCGTCCGAATCAATACATAACAAGGAACATCCCCTTTGATTCAATTACATACCGTTATCCTGTCACTGTCACTGTCTCTGCCACTGTCTCTCTGCTGTCTGATCTGAAACCCCGTGATTCGCCGAACCTCCCTTCACTCCCCAACCAACCCCATCGCTTCATCCTCTCGAACCTAGGCACAATACCCTGTCAAGGCCTGTCCGCGCCGCAGTAAAGCCACCGACCGGCCATACTCGTCGTCGTTC
Source organism: Dendryphion nanum (assembly GCA_020744415.1). Lineage (NCBI taxonomy): Eukaryota > Fungi > Ascomycota > Dothideomycetes > Pleosporales > Torulaceae > Dendryphion > Dendryphion nanum. The sequence continues at coordinate 410,447 of JAGMWT010000008.1, forward strand.
TTGTGGCTTCTCCACCGAACTTCCATTCTAAATTCAGTATGCACTCCGAAACACCCGAACACCCTGCCCGCTCCCCCACGCACGCAAGACAAAACTCCATCCAATCCAACGTGCGCTCCGACTAATGCAAAACAAGTTCTTTTGTGATGTGTGTATGGTATGATGTACATGGCGAGGCGATTTGTGTCACCTCCGGGAAAAGAAGCAATAGAGTAAGAGAAGACGGAAGAGAGACAGATATCCGAGCGGTGGAGCTAGGCTTGAGACCGCAAAAGAGAAAAATCAAACGTACAGAATTATTGGCAGGTCTCAAAGCCCGCAACTTCACCTCAGTTCACGCTTCGTGTTTGGCATCCTCAGATAAAAATATCCAACTCATGCCGCCTCAGATTCGGCTCCTCGAAAGTAGGATATGCGGGCACCATTGCATCGGCAGACTGTACGTATGCGTCGTTGTAGATGCGCCAGTATGGGAGCCGGACCTTTCGAGCGGGATGGAACAGTCCTGCCCACACGTAGTTCATGACTAGCGGTGTGCCCACGGCATTGCGGATTCCGTCGATGGCTTCGATTATTCTATCAATAACGTGTGGGCTCGTTTCGAAAAGGTTAGGCCACAGCAGATTGAGGAGATGGATCATGGCGTCTTCGCAGTCGAGACCGACGCAGCCGAGCGCGACATGCTTCACCACTGAGGCGGCGGTTTGCCGATGCACTTGGTCGCGGTCGATAAGGGCGTCTTCGAGGAGAGGCGTGATTGCGTAGACGTAGTCACGAGCCATCTCGCCAATGTACTCAAACATAAAGGACAGCGACTTAAGCACACCGTTCTGCACGTTAAGCTCCGGGACGCGGTACTCGTTCATCAATGCTGGAAGTACGGTGAACGGCGCGCAGGTTTCGGCCACAATCCCTATGGCAACAGCCGTGCAGACGCGGGATTGACGCTCTTGAACACGAAGGTTGTTCAGCAGCGTGGCAAGCACATCCTGAGGTCCAATGGCCTTGGCAATGTAACCAAATGTGTTGTTGGCTGCTCGGCGGATACCCTTCTTGTGCGCCTTGAGCATATCCAGCAGCTCAAAACAGATTCTCATCCACTCGCGCGGTGGCACAAAGTCAGCACCTCGATCCGCGATGCGACCGACGAGATCAATTGTGTTTTCTTGCACCTTTTCGTGCCGATTGCGGAGAATTGGGGTAAGACGTGGCAACAAATCTTTGATGGGAGGTTGCATGGCGTGGAGACCGACCACTGTGATGATGGATCGTAGAGCACCCAAGATAGATCCGAGGACCTCGGGATATTCTTCTCCCAGATATTCGTAGAGAGCTTGCGCGAGCTTGATGAGCTGAGGATCCTCGTCGCACTTATTCATGGTAATGGTGATACGGGAGATGAGATCAGCAGCTTGTTGACGAACAGTGGCCGACTTATTGTTGAGTCGAGCGAGCACTGTTGCGACAATCTGTGGAAGGTAGCTCTTTGCACGCTCGCCCAGAGCATTGATCACAGTTGCAAAACCGTCGATTACAACAGGATCTTCAATGGTTTGATCCTGGAAAGCCACCAACACACCGTCGATGAGTTGCTCTTCAAGCCGTTGGTCAACGTCGTGTGCACCCAGGGTACTTATAACCTTGTCTACCGTCTCCACAGTCATCTTTCGGTAGGCTTCGCTCTCGTCCTTCATGTTGTTGACGATGCGACCAACGATCTCGGAAACACCAGATTTCTGGGCCAGATCGACCGTCGTGTCCACAACTTGGCGGTAGTTTCGCTTATCCAGGGCCATGCGGCGGACCCAGAAATGCTTGAAAAACTCGGGTAGAACATTGTCCTTGAGATAAACAGCTGTAACACCTGCGGTACCAGAGCACTGGGACACGACCTTGAGCACAACCTTCTTCATCTCTTCGTCTGGTGACTGAAACTCACGGATGACCGTGTCCATAACTTGAGTGGTGTAGTAGTTGGAGTATTCCTCGTCCATAAGAGGGATGATGAAACCAATAGCTTTGAGGTACGATGCCAAAATCTTACCTCTTTGGCGACGAGCATTGGTCCAAAGGGGGTTCAAAATCTCATCGAACGACTCGATACCGTAAGGGCTGGCAGCTTCTGCAAGAGCAGCCAGAGCCAATGCAGTGACCATGCGGACCTTCGGCTGTTCATCGTTGAGGTTGTCGCCAACGCACTCGACAAGACCTTTCAGATGTGGCAAGATGGCACAACCCATAAGGATGGGGATTTGCTGGACAATCTTGACACCAGTGTGACGAGCATGCCATGACTTCTTGCTTCTGCATACAGCACGCAAGAAAGGGAGAAGAGCCGGTATGCCTAATGCCGATGCAACAACTGCAAATGCTCGAGCGGTGGTGTTTCGTACGTATTCGTCTGCGTGGTCCAGATCGGGACGCATGGTGCTAATCATGTGGGCGAGACCAGCCGCTTTACTAAGGTTAGAGATGATCTCGCGGCCCTCAACTCGGGCATAGTAGTCCTGATCGATGAGAAGGGGTTCAATGACGACAAGAATCTTGTGCACATACGGTCGCACAAGGTCATCAAGCTTGTACAGGATACGATCAATGACTTTGACGAGAAGATGGCGTTCTTGATCTTCTAGGGTGCGCTCCATCAATAGAGGGAGGATCTGATTGAACAAAGGACCGGCACCGAATTGCCTGGCGTTATCAGTAAGCTGTCGAAGAGCAGTCTTTCGCATGGGAGGCGTTCCGTTCTTGACCTTGAGCAACAATCGCATAATCTTGCGCTCTTTGAGTTCCTCTACTGTCATCTCATCTTCCTGTGCGCCGTCAACTAGCTTGCCGAAGTATTTCATATCCTCGTTCTTAAAGAAAGCCAAATCTCCAACACCAGGAATTTCGGTAGGCATCTGCTTGCCCAGGAGGCCATCGCTAGCCCCGGACTCAGGAATCATGTAGCCAATAGGTTGTGCTGGGAGCTGTGGCATGCCTATGGGCCTGCGAACCGGAGCATAACCCTCCGGGGGCTCGAGAACCCTATATCCTTCGGATTCACCTGGGAGCATTGCGTCCAGTTGTTCGTCGGAAAGCGGTGCGTTTCGGGAGGAGATATCGGTACCGAAAGCAAACGACGGCATAGCACGGGGAGCCTCGCCTGCAGCGGGGGCAGCGGATGTACTACCAGCAGGCGGAGCACCTGTAGTATCCCATCGAGAGCGAACTGGTGCCTGAGCAGCAACGTCGGCGGGTGCATCAGCCATAGCAACGTCCTTGAGCGAACCTGTCTCCCATCGTGACTTCTTGGTCTCCGGAACAGCGCCATTTGTCTCCTCCGTCAGTTCGGTCTTGGCTGGTTCTTCAGCAGCATCCCATCGACGCTTACGCCGAGCTGGTTTTTGCATAGGGGGTGTTTTGTCGCCATCGACCTGTGGTGCAGATTCGCCATCCTTGAGCGTGGGCTTGTGGTCCAGCACTTCATTTCCGTTCTTCTCGCGCTCTTCTATGGCTTTACGAACACGTGCTTCTTCCCGATCAAGATCACGAACTTTCATCCGGTCCTGATATGACATATCTCCTTCATCGGCACCGCGGTCGAAGCGCTCGAATCGTCGTTTCTGGTAGTCGGTCTCGCGGTTTCGGATCTGCGCTTGCTCCTCGCGGCTGGTTAGGATATCAGCTTCCTCGGTGGCGCCATGTGCAAACTCATTGAGGATGTCTTTGCTCGCAGTGTACTGTCCAACAAGTCGTCGCCCGTTCAACTCGGGGGCGTCTTCCATATCGTCGTCATCGTCGCGCACGGCGAGGGAGGTGTTGTAGCCGGCATATTTATCGTTTCCGTTAGAATAGAGCTCGGTGTCGAGAGCTTGAGTGAGAGACTGCTTGGAGGAGGCACGCTGGTCGGCAGAGCTGGATTTGCCTGCCTTGCGCTTCGCGGAGGTGCCGGCTGAAGGAGGAGTTAGCATGTGTCTATACTGTCTGGAGTAGGAGCGGCAAGAGGGGCAGTAGTAATTACCGTCAGACATGGTTATTGATGCTCTGTCTTAGCTGCACTTCGTGTCGCGTGTAATGTCAGCCTGCGATGAGGGGACGGTCGTGGCGGTGATGGAAGGGATGTTTGTCCTGTTCTGACTTTAGAGCAACCAACTGCATCTTCCGTCGCAGGCAAAGATTCGAGATGCACAAGGAGGTCTTGGCGGTGCACGGACCCGTCGGCGGCGAATTCATGTTCCGTCCCTTTCTCTCTCCCTCGCGTCGACGGTTCACCTTCCACAAGACCATTAATTATTTGCAAGACTTGTTTCTTTTTCACTCTGCTATCAAATTGATTATATCCAATCTCCCGAAACAATCCCTATTCTGCTGCACCTCATTTTTTTTAAAAATAATTCTTTCGACAATTTATCATCGTTCCCTTCCCGCACTACTCCATCCACCCCACTCCCGTGCATCATTGTCTCATGTGTCATATAGTATCACATACAAGCTACATATTGTGCTTATTCGCTCCTTCCATCCTTTCAAATGCAATTGAATAGATCTCCCGCCTGTTTCCGCATCAAAGTCAAGATCGCATCGTTCAATCCACAAAAGTTGTATAGCCAATTGTGTTTTCGTCTAGACTAAGTTCAAGAGTTAAATGCCCCTCCCAGAAGAAGTCATCGTGACCCAAAACCTCTACTACAGCACAATCGGTATCCTAAGTTGATCTCAGTCCCGCCAGCAGTGTCCTGTTTCAAGGCTGACTCTCAACCCCGCAAAGGGGTATCAAGATCATCAAGTTATGGGGCAAGTCTCGAATAGCCACAAGACAAAATGCTTCGTCTGACGCTCTAGCAGCCTGTTGTAACTCTCGGATACATCAACCCACGATTCACCATATCCTTCTCTCTCCCTCCCTCACAATCCAATGATGTTCCAAAAACTCTCTTCAGAACTTATGTCCCAACTTCTTGGCCAACTTCTCTACCTTTTCCTTCAATCCCTTTGCGAAAAAGGCTCTCTGCTCGTCGCCCCACTTAACTGTGCGGAGCACTCCACCATTGCCCTTTTCCTTGTAAAAGTACGCAGACTGGTCGAATTGCAAAATGCTCAAGCCGCGCAAGACATCGTCATCCGTTGCCATTGCGCGAAACCAACCCTGAGCATCGTTGAAGATATGTTCTATAGCAGTCTTTGGTGACTGATTGGAGTTGACATGCGAGAAGAAGATGCGCTCGATGTTCTGGGCAGGAGGGAGCGACTGGAAGGCATTACGTGCAGTGAGACCATTGTAAGTGTCGCAACTGATGAAGCGAAGATATTGACGGTGGTGCTCAATGCGGGTCAAGAAGTTGGCCAAGACCTGGGTACCCGGGAAATGGAACTTGTGCGCGTAGACCATAGGGACGGCTTCGGTATGAATGAGCTTGCAAGTGGCGAGAATAGCAAGTTTGTTAGGGGCGGTATAAGCCGGCGAGTAGGGATCTTTGGTGCCACCCTGTTTAAATTTCATCGGAATCGAGTCTTCGTCATGGTTGACGACGTAACCGAGGACTTTGGCGCGGATACCAGTAGGAAGATCTAGGAGACGGAACGGCTTACATTGCTTGATGATTAGAGCGACATGGCCTGCGTATGGACCCTCCTGGAGCATAGTCTTGGAACAAGGTTATTCACGTTGGAAATATCGAAAGGACAAGACATACCTCCTTGACAATCATAAATGGGCCAGTGCTCTTCAATTTCAGCAACTGGGTGTAGTCGTGCTCCTTGTTCAGCTACATTAAATCAGCATAGTTCAAAACAATAGAAAGAGCGATACTCACCAGACCTTGCGGCCCATTGCCAACTTGGAAGCCTTCCACCAAAACTCCCTCATCCTTTGGCACAGCATGGTCAACCCTCTTCTCAATTTCGCCGAACTTGTCCACCAACGCCTTAAAGCGTGCTTTAATAGCCTTCTTCTGCATAGAAGGTGCAACGCGCTTCTTCACTTTGTCCTTGCCCTTGAACTTTCCCTTGGAGGGAGACTTGGACGAAGGAGCTGCGGGATCCTCTTCCTCCATATCTCCCATATCGACACCTGTTTCGAGAATTGCAGTGGTCCATTCGTCCAGGGTCTCGTCATGTTTGATTTCTGGGATCTTCATGGACTTAGAGGAAGCAGAGCCGCGTGAGGTACCAGCAGTCCGTCCACTATGGGAATCTGCACCACCGGAGGCACAGGATAAAGAGCTCGAAGCGGCCCAGCTGGAGCTAGAGTCTGAGGAGCAGACAGCGGAGGGCTTTGGCTCCATATTGTGCGATGATTGAGTGGCGTTGTCGGGTTGTCGGGTTGTCGGAGTGAAAGAGATCGAGAAGGTGGAAAGAAGTTCAAGATTAGAAGGCGTTAAAGTGTGAAAATTTTGGCGCGTATGCCACGCGTTGACGTGTTGTTGGGGAGAGTATAGAAACAGTCAATCGCCACGTGTTAAATATCTTGCCCACCTGCGTTTTATTATCGGCAAAGACGCGAGTGGGGTTCGATAGAACCACAGTTGAGATCAGGAAAGAGGGACAGGGAATGGGAGATGGGGTGTTGAGGTTCTAATCGATTGGGGTGTAAAAAGGATAGGACAGAGAACCCTTCAGAGGTTCATATTCTTTCCATGACACTGGTGTAGGAGTTGGGTGGAAGTCGGTGGGTTAGACGGATAAATTCGAAGGTGAAGGAAAGAGGAGTGGGTGAAAGAGTGAAACAGGAGAGCAATGACGGTTTCAAAACGCAGGAGTTATGGAGGAGTGGAGAGTAAAAGTGGTTGAGGGAAGCGCACGTGAGAGATTTATATATTTGCGATCACGGTGTAGATACGGATGTAGCAATTGGATGCAACTAGAGGTCAAAGAAAAACAAAAATCTGAATACAGATAGCAGTGAAGCCGTTGAGACGTACGGAGTGAAATAAATATATAGAAAAACCTGAAAACCCCACTTCATCACCCACCATTGTAGAAGATAATAGGCACGATTAAGACGAGTAATTGAAAACTAAGACCAAAATTTGCTGTCGTAGAAGTGGATTCAAAGCGATTGCGGGCAATCGTTCATCGATGACGAAAAGATCTTATTAGGAACACAACGACTATGACCCCGTACTAAGAAAATTGATATCAAGAAAATTGGTATCAAGAAAATTTAACGCGGTGGATTTTAATGAGGATTTTATTTTCAGATTTAGCATGCTCTTGTTTCAAATCCAGATGTAGTAAATGGTAAGCAATTGGACGTGTGAACCCTAGTAACTGCGACACACTATGCATGGAGGGTTGTGTGAACATACTGACGAACCGGTGAACGTGCAAGGCAGTCTTTGCAACGCTCCAAGCTCAGTTGAAATATTCTCACCATTAGTTGGGAGTAGGCGGGGGGACTTGTACGAAACAAGGCGTTCTAGATTGACTTGAGTGACGAGAGCTTCATGGTAGAAAGTGCGGTGTGAATGCAACCTAAAGACAGGGGGGGAATGAAATAATAGATTGAACATGAGAACTTGCCATCGAAACGCACTTGGACGCAGATACGAACTTCAAATCATCGAATGAGGAAGGATAGAGGAGAAAAGTGACACAACTATACTAGGATATCAGATTACTGCCAACATAGATAAGACCACGTAGAGTTAGGTAGTTCTACCTCACCGGAATATCAAGCATGTGTATATCGAAGAGAGCCTCGAGATTGAACTATTGGCTGTTGTTGTTCGATGAATTGGTGTGCTGCCGATATGGCCCATTTTTGCACCGCTGCAACGTCCTCCCTCGTGCACACGCGATATAAAATCTAGACATACCGTTTCATGTTCTAGAATTTAGGGAACGCGAGAAGGCTGTGTTGGCTTGCACTGCCGTTCTGAGTGGTTCAGGGAGGTTGCGATTGTCCATGCCAAGTATGAAGTTATTTCACTCTTTTCAGGGGCTTGACTTGCGCGCAGATAGAGTGGAAACGTCAGATCCAAATATCGTTGGAAGTGAAGCGTGAGATTCTCATTGTCATTGGTTTTTACTTGGTAGATGGACTGTTGGCCCCGGAAAAGCTGCTTGACTGTTCGTGAAGGGTGACGTCTGCTGACATATAACCAAAATAGAAAAGAAGGCTGAGGTTGCAAATCATAGCAGCGGTGTGTACAGTGAGTTGTCAGTCATTTGATGGATGTCTAGCAATTCTGATGATGCGCCCACCATTGCGTCTGCTATCTTGATGTAATCCTTCCACAAGAGACAAGCTGTGATGTTGTCCGTTTTCATCTCAGTTTGTGAACATGGGAAAAGCAACTCCACGATTCTCCAAGCGAAGAGGTGAACATGATGAGTCGGATAGCTGGCGTGAGCTGGGCGACCCATGGCTCGGAGCTCTGCGCCAGTCACTTTTGGCATTTTAACCCCTCGCTTTGTCACGTACTGTACTATGCTTTCGTCAAGACTCACCATCTTTATCACGAATGTTGCTCAGAGAGATGATCCGTGACTCCAACAGGCGAAATTTCTCTCCAAGTCGTGGTGTACAACAGAACGGACTGTGTCCCGCCGTAAAGTCGAAGTCGCACAACATCCTGGCTGGTGCATGGGTCCTAAATGATAGCGCGAAGTGTCGCACACCACAATCATTTCAAGAGGGGCAGTGTTGGCATGCTGGGGCTCTCTTAATCTCTTCTCAGTGGGTGATGGCTTCGGGTATAACGGAGTGTTCGCTGCTTTATCGTTGATGGCTTGCACAGAGGCTGCTTACAGCTGGGCACATTCCCACACTTGTTGAACAATTTTTTGTTCGCCTTCAAAAGGCTGTCCAAGTCAAAGAAGTGGACAACCTCGTGGGTCTGTGAATGGCGGCGATGAGCGATAATTGGCCTCTAAGCCTGACTGGTGGAGTTGATTGAATAAGCCCTTGAACCTCCGCATCCTATCTTCAAGGAGAGGAGCCACTGTGAATGCCGATTCACTGCGTTTTGACGGATTGAACGTTGTGGAACTAAAATGCGGACACAGTATTGCTAGGTGGGAATGTGATCCTTGGAGGGGAACGAAAGAATCTGGATGCATGACGTCCAATTTCTATTGGCCGCTGGCTGGAACTCGTTCGCTTCATGGCCTTAACTCCTTTTACGCCTCTCCTTTTCAGCTTCGTTCTTCCACCGACACCACACTTCTCGATACCCGCTTCTCAAGCCGCAGCAACTGTCCCAATAGTTTGATCTATCTCTTCACAACCATTCTCCGGTTTCTGTTCACGGTCGAAACATTGGCATTATCAGCAGAGCGCGCTAAGGCGACAAGCGCCGCCATGCACATGTGTCCTCTTCCCGGCTATCGCATCATGCCTGTAAGGCTGCATCGCGACGAACAACGCATCGCCATTGTCTCTTCGCATGGGCAGCTATAGGATTATTGACACACACCTGCTAGATTTTTGAGCTGCATATCGTATGCGTGCGTCCTTTGCAAGGCATCTACGAGTAAAGATATTCTCACCGGTGAAGGGCATTCTCGAAATTTCCGACGTCATGACACTGAGGATGGGATGGCCACAACATCGGTCGCAGGCGGTGTATTTCGCAACGCAAATGGGGAGCCTTCATTGGTGTCGCAGTGTTTTCTCAGACATCAACCCTCCTGTAATGCCCCTACCCCCCTCCATTACGACGATCGAGTAGTACGGCCCATGTTCTATCTCTTGAATCCATTCTTACATTATAAGAAACATCCGGGCGCTGTACCAGAATCCTTCAACTTACAACTTTCATCTCTCCTCCAACGAGCATTAAAAACAGCCATACTCTCAAACAGTTCGGATCAGCGATACTGTTCGTAACAACCCTCTCCTCAGATCAGAGTATTTTTATCTCCATTTTTCAGCAACTCAGTCCTTCGATATGGATTTACCATCTGGAGACGTGAGCATTGACATGCTGGATAGTATCAATCCGTCTATCAAGCAACTCTGCCAGGAACTCGTCAAACATGAATATACGTTCCGTGCTATTGCCAAACATCCTGAGATGGGGATATACCGACGATTTGGACAGGAATGTGCATTTTACTTGTCCCATCTCGAAAGGGAAGTTAGCCGCGTTCATGAAGACAACAAGGCGTTTGTAAGAAAGGTTGCTAGTGGAGAAGAGCAAGGTGTACCCGAAGAGGTGACGCGAACTATGTTTAATCAGAAAATGATAGACGGTGCAGGTACCATTCGGGATTACTGTAAGTATCCCCGTTCCTGTGAAAAGATTGCTTGGCTAATCCTGCTTCCAGTCAACTTTTACAAACTTTGTCGGACAATGGCGCTTGGACCTCCACCATCGCGCTTCTTCATGCAGAAGCTATACAAAGACCATATGAAGCCCGACAGCGATAGGTTCCGGGCGCCAAACGGCCTTGACGCCAGCTGTTACAATATGGGCTACGACTTTGCTGCTGTTGAGTATGTGGCCTACAATAACCCGGATCTGGATCTCGACCCAATTGAAAGTCTTCTCGCATACAGACTAACGGCACCGTTCTTCAAATATGTGATATTTCCAATTAAAGATTATCTCGAGTGTCTTCTGGGTCGAAGCAGAGGGTCTTCGGATATCGAGGAGACTATCAGCGAAGGCTCCATTCGGATGATTGCACGGTTATTGATAGGGGTGCTGGCAACTGTCTTACTTACGACTGCTGTTGCAACATTGAATAACTTTGCTGATACCACTACCACCATCCTAGTCATGGCATTGTTTTGTCTTGTGTTTGCTTCATCTGCACAATTCCTAGGCCAAGGTTCTATACCAATGCACAATCTCATAGCAACGTAAGGGCTTCCGCAAACATGTGTACTTTTTACTGAAGTACTGACAATGAACAGGTTCTTCCAGACAATGATTTTTTTCATATCAAGGGATCGCTAAACAAATTTTGTTCAAGAAATTGATTTGTGTTGAAGCAAAGAAGGAGTGGCGGTGAAGCCATTCTGCTCCCTTCTCCAGCCGAAAGAGACGGTGTTACATAATCTTTAAAGCCGCGCCTTGCCTATTTGGGACCATACACCACAGGCCACAACTTATTTCACGACTTCTCCGTTCGGGCTTCGACAACAACCGTTACAGCATGACCAAACGCTCTCCCTAAGAGCCCCAAATAGCCTAGATCTTACTATACATTCTTCCAGATGGTAGAAGGCAAAACCGGCAGTTTATAACGTCCACCGATTGCCCCTTTTCATTCACCCAGCCCCTGGTCTTCTTAAAAAAGCTATCACGGTGGAACTGCATTTATTTTCGGCTCATCCAAGTCGATGTGTTCCAGGATCTCAGCGCCTTTTCGGCCGCAGGACCTACTCAGTTGGTGGTGTTCACGCCTAGCATGGCTTTTCGTCCATCAACGGAGTCCGCCCTTCCCCAAGCACACGATTTCGATCAATGCGACTAGAGTGATCAGCCTACCTCCACTATAGCCTCATATTGTTCTTGGAATTCGTAGTATTCGGCGTTTCGCAGAAGGCATGAAGCACAGCCTTTTGCATCCACCAAAGACTCGTTGTCCTTACATCACTTGCTCTTTGTGGCCGAATCGATCATTAGTGCGATTCAGGTCACATGACTAAAAATGGGGCTTGTTTCTTGCGCCAGCCGTGAGAGATCCCAGCAAAAGCACCAACAACAGGTCATATCTTGTCCAATTCATTACCTTTTCAGCACGAGACTAGCATCGACTATAATACTTGGGATACAAGACATATAGGCAGCTTCGAGTTCCCCAGTCATTCCGATGATGAAGTCCCGCAATGAGCAAAAGAAATCTTTACGCCAAACTTCTTTTCCGGCCCCTCGAAAAACATCTAAAAAGAAGGGTACGGTGAATCTCAGGAACTGATGGCATGGAGCAGATGATCTGATTATTAAAACAGATTCGAAAAGCAGTGGCGATGCTACGAAACGCCAGCAGCCTTCTCGAAGTGCAGACCAAGCACGTTCTAGCGAGGATAGCAGAGACGCGTCGAGTGAAGGGAAAATAACTGCGAAGCGCAAAGCCGCAGAGAAACAGAAGTCTAGCTGGTGGAGGACAATTTTCTCTTAGGAAAAATCTGTGCATAGAAATCTAGTATCGATGTTGATTTCCTCCACATGGTTGGCCCGCTGATGGACGAAAGTTTGGGGGACAAGAAATTCACTCTTTTATTTCACGATACTTCACATAGAACCTTGGACAGCATTTTCTTGGGAGGCCATATACAATAGCTGTTGTTTATTCCACCAAAATCAGCGATGTTTCTCGTTACGGGTAAGACAAAGTTGTAGGCTGCAAAATCTAGGGGTTTCTTAAGGGATGTAATGGTTCTTATATTCATTGCGCTATCCGATGGCCAAGTTTAGTATCAACTGCTAGCCCACTATCTGACTCAAACAAACGCAAATCTCAGCCAACAACCGAGGTCGATAGCCGAAGGATGCGCATGAGACTATTCACGCGTAAAACTCTACTTGATTTGTCCATTTCCATACCGTTAACCATTATAGGTTTCCCAAACGAGAAGCGCCAGCGTTAGACACAGCGCCCGTTCATGCAGAGTCTAGTGCCGATGGAATTTCCACTACTACGTAACAGCACCGAATGGATCTAAAAGAGTAATAGCAGCGGCACCTTCTGGTTTCGTCGACCATCTCCAGCGGTTTGACCTAGTTGTACTATAGTACTTGCTTCACACCCCTCTTGGTCGTGACTACAAGTCCAATCTTTCATGATTCGCAACTCAACTCTGGTCGATTATGAGCGTGGTAGAATAGCATATTCGTTTTCCTGAACCCCATGTATCATCCCTCATGCCTCCACCATGCATTGGCAACGGAATGAGTTCCTCCAAGATCCTAGATTGTCTCATGTGGAAAGTGCTTGCGGGATTCCGTGCAGTACCCTTGGTAGTATCCGCCAATACCGAGGGACGCGAAATACTTAGGATACGTGGTGACAGAATCGTTTGGGTAATGCCTGCAGGACGGGTCATCCCATGCAGCCTGGCAGGCGCGGGGGTCCGGTAGAGGATTTCGAAGGGATATAAGGTACCGAGACCTCTCGCCCGAGGGTGAAACGTTGTGTGGTGATTTGAGCACCGCGTTCATCGTTCATCTGGATGTTGCAGTCAGCATTTGGAACCCAAGCGGTATGTTTAAACAAGTTGTTAGCAAGCTCACTGGAGGCATCATATTCATCGTAACTGATACAATACTAGGTTGTCATTTGTATCTTCTAAGGCTGTCGAAGACGCGATAAGGTGCAAACCGAAAACATTTGGATTTGGTGTTGGTGTTGGGCATGGAAGCAAGATTCGACAATCACAAACCACTTGCATTGCCAATCCTCAAGGCTCGCACCGAACAAACACATGAAGACCCTTGGAATACACGGCCGAAAGAACCCCTCGCATGACCCTCTTCGTCACAAACACGAGTAAAACGAAATACGCCTCCTCGGAAGGGCCGTGAGCCCCCACGCCGCCGCACAGATCTCCTCCCTGCCGCAGGCCGCGCTACGCCTCCTCAATTGATTTACCATATGGGACGACAGCATGTCAACGCACGCCTCGCATCAAGAACGTGTGTGTGCTGCTGGGTTGTTGCCATTCTACTGTGGAGGGAAAGGCATGCAAAAGTCGTACGATAGCAGTTTCTACTCTCACCTCCATGGCGTCTTACACCGACCTTTGTCTACGAACCGGAACGACGCCAGAACATCCGCACGATGACCAGACAGCATCACTGCAGCCATGCAAGAGACAAAAACCGGTCACTTCCATGCTCCAATAACTCCGCAAGGAACGTACATCCCGTCCCGCCCGACCCACCGACGCGGCCCCAGAAGGCACGGCTTGTCGAGAATGGCCACGCTTGGTTGGAACATCCCCTATCAAGCATGTCTCAATAGCTCGTTTGTGTCTTCTCCCGCAGAGCATGCGACGAGGGCGCTGTATCTTTCAATACGATGTCAAGTTTCAGCCATGGACGATCTTGGCCATTTCGATGGCGTTGGCGGTTGACGTCCAGGCCGTGAAGGTCATGGGGAAACGGCATAGGGCATTCTGACGGCCCATGGGCCAGGCAGCAGCATCCACCACCAGCGGGTGCCCTTGCCAGTGGTCGATTTCGGGGCTGTGTTGGCGGAGAGAACGGCAGGTGCTTTGTGTATGCTGGAGGGATGCATAAGTGACTGGGCAAGGGGGCACGCAAGGCTGAAATATGAAGGTCTTTCGAGCGAACATGCCGACGAAACTACATGTTCTGGCTTTCTCTTCTCACCGGCGGTACTGCCCTCAAAATCCAATCCTGTTTGCTGGAAGATTATGGGGTTCGCTACTCGGAAAGGTATCACTGCTCGGCTCATTGGCGCTGATTCTCATCAAGTTCCACCATGCACTCCAGCCCTATCAAGACCTCTTAGGCTCAGCTGCGCTCCATTGGTATTGAATTGTCCCCGAAATCATGAATTCTCACACCTCTAGCATGCATCCCGATGGCACCTCAGCAACACGGTGCGCCATCAACCACCCAGAAACCGCTTGTTGGACTCAGAAGCATGCTGACGGGCGGCGCGTCGATGCTCGTCGGTAGCCTCTGGCGGCTCTTGAAAACTGGATACATCTTCCACTACTTACGTTCCATCATCATTGGGATATTTGGGGTTCCTCTAGTCCATGATCAGCGCCAGGTCGTCTCGGACAAGGGGGGCGGACGGTGGGCTGCGGATGATGATCGGAAGCTATCGCGACCATGTGGATAAGAGTACATATCTCGGTGTAGTGGGCACTAAACTTTTGTATACATTCCTCGCATAGAATTTGATTCAACGGGGTCGCCGTTCTCGAGATGCTTGTTAGTTTACCATGTTGCGCAACTCAGGTTGGTGGGTGAAAGAAATTGGATTTATGAATTACTCTTCAAGGACCAAAGAAATACTCAACATACTCAACAATAATGAAGCTCGTGAATCCGGCGGGGTACAAGGCATTGTGAGTAAAGAGGAAGAGAGATGAGAAGCCTGGTGTTGCGGATTCCACACGATCTGGAAGTACCACGTGCGATCTCGCTCACAAAGGCACGACTCAAGAGATATTGACGCTCTCATGCGTCTGAATTGCCTACATATCCCTAGAGCGTTCAGCTGGCTACATCGACAGGATTCGGCCCTGGATAACGAGTGCACGCAGCGATCTGCCCCCATCAGGTGGGTGCGCACGCGTAAGTTGCTCGTGAAAATCGCAAACCTTTCGGGCTTCCTCCTGCATCTTCTTTCTTCACCAGAGGGCAGAGGCTTTACTTCTTCAAACGTCCACGTCTTCATTATCTACAAATCAGCATTCACCTGCATATTATTCTGGTTTTCTTCACCCTTCGCGACATACCCTCGAGGGGTCCTCGGGTCCCAGTATGAGATGTGCACACCCAGGGCACCTGAGCCTTGGGGGGTCCTTGGTAAATCGCCAGCTACGGCCCCCAAACCCACATCATTATTTTTCCCGCCTACATTTCTCGCACTGTATGTCGTTCGAGCCTTGACATCTTCCCAGTTTTATAGAACTCCCCATCGAATTATGGTCTGGAATGAGAAAGCCGCTTCCTCTCTCCACACCACCATGGAGGACCGGCAGGATACGAGCAGGACCAACAAGGATTGACTCAACAAAAAGGCAGACAACACGGACCATGCGGATGATTTAAGCTCATATCCTTTGCCTAGGATTGCTTGTCGTGGAGAAAAGTCAGCAGTGCCGCCAATTCGGTGTCCACAAGAAAGATGAGCTCCTTACACTAGGTTTGCTTCGACTATTTATTCCAAATGAGTAGTCCTGCAAATACCTCCCGTGTTCCCTTACTTCCCAGGTTAGCAGTGAGTCATTGTGGTAAGAAGGCCGATTGCTGAATTTCCGTCCAGCACTACCGATGAGGGCGTCCCGACGTTGGGGCTCCCCGGCATCCCGAATCCCGATTATTTTCACCGTGTTGCTCAAGCGATCGGATATCTATATGCAGGGGCTTGTTACAGCCGCAGCCTCCATCCGCCGAACGACAGGATGAGCTGTCGCCTTTGTTTACATTGGCATTGTGTGCGTGTGGCTTGGGCCATACTTTTTGCTCTTTGCCGCGCCTTGACATCATCGCCAACCTTGGTGACCCACAAACATCTCTCTTAATCGAGTAACTGTAGGACCCGACAAATAGTATGCCCCGGTTGTAGTTGGTGGGTATGGGCCGGCCGGTGGGCTCCATGGTTCCCCAGCCGAGAGAGACGTCACGCAGCACACTGAAGAAGGCGTATTTCGTACGATGCCCCAACGGATCTCCAGGGTATTTTCCCCCACTAGCCAGAACACTCACCGGTATTCAATAGTGTGTCATCTGGGCCCTGGGCTGGCTCCAGCTTAGGTTAGTGTGTCAAGAGGTGCGCCGCCTAGGTTCGATACACTGAGTCTCTGACTGGCGTCAAATGGAAAAACTGCCGACCCTGCAACTTGGATCAGACAGACGGCGTGCCCGCATTTTGGTTATATAACATGAGGTAGGGCTCTGGCTGCATCGGCGTTCAATTGGTGCAGACCCTCATTTTACTATTTCCATGGGTGTGAACGTTGGTTACACTGAGAAAGGCTTGCCACAAACCTGAGCCTTAAGAATATATATGGCCTCCAAACTGTCCAATACATTGCTGAGATTCTGTTAGAATCTTTTTCTGAAACCAATATAGCCATCAATGCTGTTGTTCGTGTCGATAATCGAAGCGAATATTTCTTTTCCATCATTCAGCATGCCCTGGTCCTGAGAGATGGGAGGAAGCTGCAAAACGCGAAAGCGAAGACTAGAAGCTCAATCAGGCCTTGTATAGGGTATAGATCTCCCGTCTGCCTTTGGGCTGAATATCCACATCTGGACGCTGGAGCAAGAATTGACCAGGATATCCCCTCCTACTGCGAGCTACAATGTCTCAGAGGGCTCTCGAGTGCAGTGGCTCCCATTTCTATTACGAACAATTCGCATATCTAACGTGTAGTACTTCTTATATGCATGCACCTAATTGGCGGCAAAGGAGTGTTATTTCTGATAGGATGAATTCCAGCAGACGTTTCCTCACACTGGGTCTTTCGAAGAGGGGCAAGGGCAACGCAAGCGTTGGCCGCCAATGATAGACCAAGAATTGAAAGACTGCAAGGTTTGACGAGGCTGATCCGTCGGCACATGCGCACCTTTTTTTCATAGTCTGCATTGACTGGACACCAGCCCTTCCTAGAGTTGTCAGGAGGGGTTGGGGGGCGGGCGGGGGGAGCGGTTCAGCAAGCCCCCTCTTCTCGTCGCCTGATGTGGTAGGACATTCGGCCGGAGTTCTTGAGGAGAGTTAACGCCAGTTGTAATTTGGACTACAAGCATGAGCAATATACCAAGGCAAGCGCAGCATGGCTGCATCCAGAAACGAAAGACTCTGAAACTCCATGCGATATCCCCCTTACTGATTCTCATGGGCCTTTCGCTGTATTAAAGTCCTTGGTTAAAAAACAAAGGGATGACCAGAGCACATGGTGAACGATAAATAATCCTAGTCCCAGTCCTCAACGCATCCTCTTTCCGAGTTTTTTAGAGCCCACATGTTGCTTCTGGGGTAGATTCAGAAGCTCTATGGTCATTTTGGTCGTTTTGGATAGCATCTTCATGCATTAGAACCTGCGCGATGTCTTTCCGCTCTTGGACGTGTCCTGAACCTCAGCATGAACACGATGCTGAGACACTTAAGCAGATCCAATCGACGAGTCGCAGGGCAACAATGGCCGGGGAAGCATTCAAACTCCCGCCGGTATATATACACACAATTGGACACCACACCACACAGTTCGCTTAGGATATTGCGAGAAAATCGGTGAACAGTTCTTACTTCGCGAATGGGATTCGACACCTCCCCTTGATCATATCTTCAGGCGTTCGATTTGGGTGATTCGTTTCAACTTTTGGCCCCGCCTCAATTAATTTTATCTCGGGCATACAAACGCCCAGTTGATGTTTGGTCTGACGTTGAGAAGAGGAGCGAATGCTAAGGCTTAGACTGGGCAAATAGTTTACTGATTTGATTCATTGGGGATGGGGAAGCGGGTTCTCTGCATTTTGGTGACACAATAAGGCGGCTGACATTATGCAGGGTCTCGGTGACATAGCCATCCCATACAAGGTACTATAGCGGGCTACACAGAACATGCTCTCGAGGGAAGGGTTATCGTTAAGCAAGGCTGTGCACGCTGATATCGCGACCCAAGGCTGATCGTTCTGGTCGAGGTTTTGCACATGCCTTCTAATTCGCACATCCGCGTTGTGGCAGATCGGAATATTAATGGGTCCTTTGGCCGTGGCTGTAGAGAGCGTCTGGCTCGGACGGAGACTGGAGATCTCAAAAACTTGTTCCTGCTCTGATACTTACATCTTGTTCTAGAGAAACATCCAGGTTCACCCAATTCCCCCACACTGCAGCTGGTAACTAATTTGTAGTACAAGTCGCAACGCCTCTATCGGGGCCCTGTCGCGTCATGACTGCCAAAATTAAGCAACACAACGCGAGGCTCAAGAGTTATGAATGAGCAGTAGGGTACTCGAGGCGAGCGCTTTTTGTTTCCGCTTCCCTGGGCAAGCGTGAGGGCCACAAAAAAGCCTAATATGACGCGACCAAAGAATTGGCGGATCTCATGTCTTACGGTCTGTCGCGCCGGAACACAACTTACCTCACATCTTCATTGACATTGATTTGCGCCTAGAATAGAGTGCGAATTCGTGCCATGATACACACTTGATAAGAAATGCCAAATGATTGGGATGGGCTGGCGAGCTAATGAAAGCTCTACCCTCTAGAAGTGTCCGTATATGTCTACGCGCGGGATTCTACAAGGCATTTCTACCGTATATGTTGTAGGGGCATATTTGTACAAGCATTTGCAATGAATTTGTTTCACATAAAATGTTAGGGGATCCTGGACGAGCAACGATACATACTAATATGAGATTAGAAAGATAGAGTGAAGCAAGCGTCACCAAAAAACGACAGATAATGTCGACTTTCAGCAGCTGATATCAAGGACCTCGCCTAACGAAAGCCAAGTACTATGATCCCGTAGCTGACAATCTCTACCCAGGTTAATTTTAGAGAGCAGACCAGGCGACATTGCTTGCCGAGAAGACTGGAGGCTCCCTAGACCGAGACCGCGCCCAGTTTCGCCCCATGCGGCTCAAAGAGATAACATATCACACAGATAGGGCATGGATGTTTTCCACGTTTGAAAGAGTGAGGCGTCCCCTTAAATAGTATGTAGATAGTAAAGACCGGTGAATGTGGAGACGTTCTCCATCGCATTCTAAAAGGCGCACCACCCTCCTTATCCCAACTGTGCATAACTTTTATGAACACCCTTTGTCATCACTCCGCACGCGAACTTGCCGAATGAGCGCACGATGCGCAGAAAAAAACGAGCAAGCCCATGATGGCTATAAGCGCACCTCATTACGTTGCGCTTTATCCTTTTGGTATCAGTTTAGAGAGTTGGGAGGCATGAACCCATGACGTCCATCGTTGGTAGAGCCGTTAGGGCAATACCGTGTGTCCCCGAGACGGCCGCTGGGGAAGGAGGTGCAGTGACTGGGATCTGAATAGAGTTTGGCAAGCGTGAAGGCGTAGAACTGGGCTGCGGCTGGGCTGGCTGTTGCTGCCGTGGAGAGATGATGATAGCCGCTGGCGGTGGCGTGGGCGTTAGGGGTGGAGCTGGATTGAGAGTTGTCGCGTCTGCGGGTATTGGGGCCAACTCTTCAGCTCTACGTGCCTGATCAATGAAAATTCGCTGTCGTCTCTCCATTTCGATATACTGCTGTGAATTTGGATCTGAGAAAATTAAACGTCCGTTCGTGGCCTCGGGCAGTTTAGCGACACTCACCTCTGCGGGGACCGATGTGCTGAAGCACACAATAAGCTGGAGGAACGGTTGAGTTCATCCTTATTGAATGATACCCTCAAAGCATAAGACTCTAAGGAAGTTGGTTTCAATAGTGGATTATGGGACTCTGGTCGTTTTATACTGCACTTCTATTGATGCATCGTAGTACATCATAACTCGCAAAATGATTTCTATCTTCTTCTCGAATTTTTTTGAAGCTGCACACAGCCATGGATCCTCCGCCTCTCTGAACGCTCGAATGCCGGATTCGACTAGTGCACCTGCATTTGAAGGGATTCTGACTCGCCGCGTCTAGGAGCAGTACAGTGTCAGGTTTGTCGACCAGTTGGGAGATTTTCCTTGGCCGTGGGTATAGGCCCATCCTGCAGCAAAACTGTTTCGAGCGTTTTAAAAACGAGTACTGGGAGCGTCGTTGGCCAAAACTAGCGACCTGCATGCTGCAGTTGTCGGAAGACTGGCGTTTGAGCCATTACGCCAATCTTCCAGGCAGAAACGGACCGGCGCCCACTCCGCTGTCGAAGCAGCCTCGGGAATCAGAGACGATCAGAGATTGACTTTCGATATGCAAACATCCCGCACTAATCGTCGATGAATGTTCTCTCTTGTAGATGTTTAAGCTTAATTCCTAGTTGGGTATATATACAGCAGGTTCAATCGATAGTTAGTGGAGGAAGAGTCTAGGTCATGCGAATCCAACGGAAAGGTTTCCAAGGTTCTCCTCTCACACTACCGCACCTGTCAAAATTGATGTTGTGCGTGGGTTTGGCGAGTAGCTGGTGAGGCTGGGGTCAGGGGGGGCAATTGTGCAGTCTTCAATCTCGTTTGGCATTCTCATAGGTCAGCGAGACGGTGGTGGCCTAGGATGTTATTGGAAAGGTCAGGAACTTTATTTCGACATCAACCCATTCACTACGCATATAAAAAGGCCACCCTTATATATCGACCAAATCCTCTCAATGAGATCGGTTCAGTGGTTACATATACCGTTCTCCTATTCGTATCGGTTCAACATTTGTTGTTGCTTTTGAGTAACGCTGAATGAACTGCCGTAACACTACCATTGATAATCAGTGTAGCCCTGAGACAATGACAAGACACTTTAACTTACCCTGCAATCATCATAATGAAATGCTCATTCTTGAAGATTGAGGCACATACTCCAATCAATAATGCGAATGCCAAGGCTATTACAACCATTGATGGGCCTTCTTTGAATGAATACAAGAGAAGAATGCCACCAGCGATGATCAATCCACTCAAAATGTTCCCAAGAAAACCGTACATAGCTCCAATACGTTTTGAGTCGCGTCCAAGCTTAGAGTGCTCATCTGGCTTCTGTCTGGAGCAGAATATGATGCTCAGAAGTATGCGAGGTAGTTTAGCCATGACAGACAGACCCCGGCTGTTCATAAAGTTTTCGAATGCACTGGTTTCAGGTGCCTCAATAACCTGTATGATGTCTTCCTTATGACTACTTGGGTCTCTGATCGTCCCCCACACCAATGCATCGATACCAGTTAATGGGGCATCACCATTGATGCCATCAGGTTGTGAAAGCCAGTCCTGGACATGGCGTAGTTTTCTTTTATCTGCTGATCTCGATCCAAGTGTGTTTGTTCTGATCAATACGTCTTCTGGACAAGATTTAGTGGGCGCACCGATCGTTTACTTGGAGTCTTCTACCGTATTCCTTCATTTCTTTGTCCAACTCCTCGTAAACCTCACGAAGCCTTACGGAGTCTTTATCCTTCTCGTTTTTCATACATGAGAAGTCTGAGAAATATAGCTTGTTGGAGCAGAATGTATTCATCTTCTTCTTTTCCAGCTCTACAAGCTGCTGCTCAAGAGCGATGATACGATGCTGGCGACGGAGCAGCAATCGAGCCGAAAGTGCTGAGAACCGCCGAACATGCAGATAAAGGGGGGACTTTGAGAACAGGACTGCGAGGCGTGGATATCCGTGAACATCGTACTCATTATGGCTGGCTGTAGGATCCAAAATATTGATCACCGAGGGTGAGTGAGCTGGGGCCGCCATTGGTTACAGAAAATGAAGGAGTGCAAAAGAATTCAAGCTGATGATATTGGAAATTGAATGTCCGATATGATGCAGATGGAGGATAGGAGAGTGTACTCTGCTTTTGCGACCACAGGCGAGACTCCGACAACTTATATATTTACAGGAGTTGCCATTCGCGTTTAGTGGTGGGTGACGGGATATTGACGATTATTCGTGGATATAGGCGATGAGCCTCACCACATATCTGAGCAAATAGTCACAAAAAGAACCATTCTAGCCTTAGGGGTTGAAGCGCGCTTCGCGCATTGGACAAATCGCGTGTAGCAGTGTGCTCCACGAAATCAAGATGAGGACACATTCACCACTGACTGCCACACTCAGTAATCGCAACTACCAGACTAAGTTTCAGTGCGGGGGCAGGCGCCTTCTATACATCGAAATATTCCTCCCCCTAGAGCAACAAGTCTTATCGATAATAGCATCCTCCAACATTACTCTCTCCGCCAGGAGCCTATCGATTCCGGACCCGGCCCGGGACGAACCACTCACGGACAGTGGATCCCGTGGC
Organism: Dendryphion nanum; assembly: GCA_020744415.1. Lineage (NCBI taxonomy): Eukaryota > Fungi > Ascomycota > Dothideomycetes > Pleosporales > Torulaceae > Dendryphion > Dendryphion nanum. Next base: position 432,983 of record JAGMWT010000008.1, read on the forward strand.
GTTGTCTGCACCTCATCGATCTCGGGCGCTAAAGATGACAGGGTGCACTGTTGCCGATATCCAGGTAGCCCTTCAGTAGGGCTGAAGGGTGGCTGCGATAGGGAGAGATTGGTCGAGGCGTTCGATGTCCAAGATTCATCACGATAGACAAGACATCAGAGCGCCGAATAACAGGTTGTCTGACCAAGATTAATCGCACATCATGGTAAGAGGTCTAAGTAAAGGGGGATCAGGCTTTCCGACACAGTTGCACAAATACCCCGCCATGAACTTGGTTGATTGGGTCAGTCGAAATTTGCCGAGTCACATCAAAGTTGGATGTTGGAATGGCTTTCGCAGAATGATTGATTGTGATTCGAGATCTAAAACTGTCTTGAATGATGATTGACGATTTATATCGTCCCCTAAAGCTCTTCAGCGCACTGCGAGCGAAATGGGGCACTAGGAAGAGGAGGCTGAAGATAATGCGAATGGCCACCAGCATGGGGTCCAAACTAGACATTGGTCCTTAGATAATAAACCTGAACGAATCGATTTTCGGCTATGCGGCATAACGCAATGATAACCTGGTCGAAGTGATCTAAAACTTATTACGGCACAGTGAACTATATTTTTGGGAGAAAAGGGATTTTCGCATCTAGAAAAAATGAATTTAGTTAGTTTCAAAGGGAAGTGTCACAACAAGCTCTCAACCACGTAACAATTTATCGTGGATACTGCATGGTTCCGTTGCTAAATCTTGAAAATTCAGTTCTTGAGCTTTCTCACAACCTCAAAAAGTCAATCACGTGCACAGATATAATAATGGAAGATTCATACATGATACAACGTTGAGAAATCATACACATGCAGGTCAGACTTGTAGTTTATTTCGTTATTATAGACTAGAGCAATGTTTACATTTGCTTGTCTATGTATCTTCTTGCATGCAGAGAGATAGAACTAGAATGCGTCAATAGGCAGAAAAGCGGTCAAAATTACTATGGAAATCGTAGGGAACAATCTCCTTATGACTTTTGTAGGCAGACGATCCATAATATACGTTCTAAACACTAATTACCCTACAGCTCTCTACTTGCATCATTTCACATGTGAACAGAATCTTTATATAAATGCGGGCATCATGAAGAATGGCTTCTCCTCACTTCATCTCTACAAATCTAACCAGTAATGTCACCAGTACCTTTCAACGCTGCTCGACTCAAGTTGTTTTACTAGAACATTCATCTCAAAGTGACCACTTTATCTATAGCGCTATCCTTTGGGGCCTAAGAAACAAGACTTACGATCAATCTATTCCCAAATCATCTTGGTTACGAACAATTGTAGGTGATCTTGATTTTCGAGATCAAAACTCAGTATACAATTTTGATGCAGCATGAGAAGCTGATTTGGTGAACAATGTTCATTTTTATTATACCTTGACGGAACTCTGATTGAAGTTTCTAAATTGAAGGCGACGCAGCATGTCTGTTGAAACCTGGTGCAAAGAAATGGTGAGTGTGAGATCAGCATGGAAGTATCAAAGTAACTAGAGGACAAATACATGTTTGAACAAGCACAAATAGAACGAATCTCAAAACACTATATAATGACCACTTCTTGTTGTTTTGACGCTATAGATGTCAAAGAGCCAGTATGTTGAAGAGACTTATATGAGTACATGGTTGGAAAACTGTTGAATGCGTTCACTCGGACCTGGCATGTGGCTACCTGAAACGAAGGGATATCGAGTCAGCAGGATGGACCTTGGAACTGATACCGACAGGAAGACAATGTTCAATTTATTCATTTGGATCAGACTGAGAGCGGCCAATTGAAGGTCAAGACGTGCGACAAATCGAGTTTTCAATGATTAGGAGCACGAGAAGATTCAGCTCAGTTTTTAACCTGTTCATTTCCATCAATTGCTTAACAAACTTCTCGTAATCCTTCCAAAATAGAACCATCACCCAAGAAGAAATAAATAACTCACATCCCAATTCCCTCAATTCTCTCCCACGCATAACCCCCATCTCGCTTAGCCCCTCCATCCATCCCAGATCCTACGTGCCAAACCTCGCATAGAAGCTGCAGGTACATTACGCAGTGAAACATTATACACCCTCGCGTTCGTATACTACACTGCACGCCATGCTATATCCGATCGTAACTATAATACCACGCCTGCATTAAGATTAATGTAATGCGCTATATGTACGCGGCAACGCCACACATAAACACATGTATAAGCGCCTAATGTTTATTTAAACTGCATAGTGGAGATGAAATGGGTGATATAGGTTGTGTCTAAAGTGCACGTGCAGGGTGGATTGCTTATGGATATGTGGGCGCGAGGACGGAATATGGTGGCGTGGTTGGGATTGTTTGGGAGTAATCCGACAGGATGGTAGTGGCGGAGGGTAAATTGGTTAGACATAGAGACGATATGGGCGCAACGAGCGAGAGATGATATGTCGAGAGTGTTGGGGAGAATATAACATGTGTTTCTATGGACTCGAAGCGGATAAGCCAATATGCACATGGGACCTCGGCCAAACTAGAATTCATTTTCTTCAACAACTTTCGGAAACGACTTAATTATCAGCGATTTCATTGAAGCGCTTGATTTCGTCTAGTCTTGTCGGCTGCTTACAAATTATATTCTTGCTATCGCAAGAAGGCGGCCTGAGGAAGCACTTCCTAATACAAGATGCTCCACAAGCGACTTCGTTAATTCCTAACGATATCAGCTCGTACCATTCTTATGCACCTGATGCAGTAGAGCGTGCATATTCCACACCGATAATTCTGTTCACGAGCTGCAAGACGACGAATGAAGCAGTGCCATTGATCAGTGTGATAGGGTTTGGCGAATAGCGCCACGACGGACCACCGGCCTTAAGACACAGCGAGCTTTGATCACATGGTCCGATAAACGATATGAGGATGTTAGCCTGCTACAACTATGTTATTATATGGTAGAATCGAGCTGGCGTCGACGATGATAGTTCCAGCTGGTTGCTCCGATGGCAAGTGTGCTATATCTTCTTTCTATACCGAAAGCATGAATACATTGACAGCGGTGCACATGTATGTCGTTGGAGAGGCATAGCGGGCCGGGTCCCGTGAGTCCGGTTATGGTGTTCATGATGGAGCGGATGCGAGTTCCGCGTGGGGAAGGAGAGCCCCCGTATCTTGTCATGGTCGGATGACGACACTTGCAGCTTTCCGGCATTGTGGTACATGACTACAGTGGATTGATCGTCCACCCTGCAGTTTTCTAGATGAATTCCGTTCTTGGATGAAGTGCACTGGACACGTCTCCCGAACTAGCTTTGTCATTGCAACGGGTGTGTCCGACTGTCGGATTGCAAAATCGTATACCGTCATATGCTTGAAATGAGAGATATGAAGGCGGCGATCTTTGCTGACAGACAGCGGTGACCGATCAGTAACCACCACGACGGTGTCGCCCTCTTCCTCTGCCACCCTTCTTCCGGTCGCCACCATGCCAGGCGCCCCTGTACTTGTGTCCCCCAGTATTGCCCTGTCGTTCGTCCCTCTCGCGTTCTTGTTCCTCTTCTTTCTCACGCTGAGCCTCACGCTGAGCCTTCTCTTGATCAAGTTCTTCCTGTGTCTTTTCAACGCGGACTTCGGGCTTCTTGAGGTCGGTAGGAAATCTAGGGTGCGCCCCGTTTTTACACGCTTTGCCCTCCGGACAAAACCCGGCTAGATAGTATAGACATAGCTTCTCTTTCTTATTGTGTTTCAACGAGCAGATGGGCCCAAGCGGGCAGAAACCACGATCATAATGGGGACAGGGGGGGCGCTTCGACTCGGGGTCGATGTGCAGATATAGGCAATCGTCGCCGTTTGAACATGTGAGAGTGCGGGCGTAGTATGAACATTCTGGCATCCGACGAAGGTTGTATTCGTGCAAAAACTCGCATGATTCCCCCTTCTTGCAGAGGCCTCGCAGCCAATGCTTGCAGACAAGGCTAGTAGATATGTCAGCTCAAGTGGTCAGTGAAGATGGTTGTCAAATGCCTACTTGTTGAAAGATGTTGAAACATGATGGCGATCAGGACAGCTGCTTCCTAGCGGGCAGTGGCCTTGCATGTAGGCTTTACATGCTGGCCGATCTGGATCGAGACCAAATCGATACTCGCGGCGAAGGAAGTTGGTAAATGTAAAGCTGTAGTCTGGCTGTGATGTTGATTCGGGACCTTGATCGGACAGTATCGGTCGTTGAACCTCGGCCATCATGTCGGACGTTTGGAGAATGGAGACTGGAGAGCTGGTGGAAGCGGTGACGCCTGATAAGTGGTATTCTGAAGCTCAACTTTGGGCTTGGCTTGATAGACAGCCGGTGAGGATGGGACGGTGCGGTAGGCTTCTTCGCGAATTTCGCCGCCTTCGGCGCAACTACTGCGTGATCTTCGGATTCGATGTGACTCGCAGCAGTAGCGTATATAGATGATAAACGGCAGAGGTGTAGATGCAGTAGGCAGTGCAAGCTGTCGCGCGGTCGAGCTTGGTGGGAGGATAGTGTGAATCGTGCAGAGAGAGCTGTCTTCACTAAGTTAGCGTGTCTTTGGCTTCCAGCATCGTGAAAGCCCGCGCCAAGCAACCGGACGTGAACTAGCACTTGGATGGGCCACATGCAAGCTTAAGTAATCACTGACAAATGTGGCTGTGCTTGGCTTTGCGCCACACCACACCAGGCTTCCGCCAAATTGCATGCAGGTCTCGGTTCCCCTCTTATTTTATTTCATGTCGTCCCTGTCCCATGTCGTCGAGAACCGCCCGCCGATCCATGAATCCTCTTCGTTCATGCAAAACTGCGCCATGTTGCAAGGGCCGCATCTTCTCGGGGAACCTCGCCCGCCCCAGGTCCATCCCAGGCTGTCTAGTATGCGTAGTCTGACCTCTGGTCGTGGCCGCAATTGAGTTTGTTGTCTGTAGCTCCTTGCCAGCTCTGATGGGACATTCTAAACATGCGAGACCCATTATGAACCGGCATCGACTGATTTCTCCGGGACAACCGTGGACGGCAGCGTGTCAATGAGCATCCTAATGGCGGCGGCAGGATGCGGTGGTAGCTTAGATTGACTGTGCAGCGTTCACTGGTGGTTCGCCTCCGGGTATCCCATCCCAAATCACATCCACATGGCACACACACATACACACACACGGATATGCAGCATTAGGCTCAACTGTGGGGATTGGTTGGTATATTGTCCCACTCGCCGGTCATGGCCAGCTCAAGCATTATACGGTTTCTGGCACCCATGTAAGAAGATTCCGCCTTCTCTTCACACTTACCTTACCCCGTCAATCATCCTTTCCTCCAGATATAGAATTTCGCATTGGCCAGCACACATTCACACCTAATATCAAGACTTGTGTTGTGTTGATTGTGAGAGTCAGGGATTCTCTAGTCATGGAGTACACCCATCCCTACGTATAACTTGCATATGGAATATGTTGACTTCTCCACAGCAGCATCACCAGATTCGATCTCGTCGCGTGGTATCTGACAGGGTGCAGTGCCTGACCGTGGCGCAAGCTCAGAAATGATACCTGGCACGATCCCCATTCGCTTTCCCCAGGTGCATTATTGAAGTATACATGTCAGCTTCAATGTTTCTGAGATTACCACACCTGCATGTTTCGCACACGCTCTTCCCGGCCCAGCTTCCATCAAGGCTGACCAATATAACCTTGCTAGTTGCGGGCCCTACGGCCCCTACCTATCATTTATTTGTATTCATGCTAGCCTTGCATGTCTTCATCATGGAAAGTCTTGAACCAGTCCTTATTGATGATGGCATTACGCTACGCGAACTTCTGGAGCGGCATGCAAGCAATCAATCAATCAAGCCTATGCAGAGAAAGCTCCAAAGCTGTCCCGTCCTGACCAGGTTGCTAGCTTTGTATTCTCCGTCCTTGTCCATTTCGATTTAAGGACACAGGGTTGGGGCAATCATGGCGTCGCTGCATCAGAGACCTTGCCCGATTCGAATTAAGCCCCCCCAGCTCACGATGATCATCAGACGTTGGGAAATCATCGCGCGCCAGTACTCGCACACATTTAAATAGATACAGGGCTGGGCTGCACCATTTTTTGCTTTGACGTCTGGCCTAATAAAGTACAGAATCCATCCCCTCTTCCCATTTCTGTTCTCTGAAGCTGTATACGCACAATTGGCAACGACTGGGTCCAACAAACCTTCTTCTATTTTGGTTGTTTCTATGCTTGAGCATATCTGCTCCCGTTACTTCTCTCTTGATATCGACCCTCCCGACACATTTATCACCCTTCCCACGGGTTGATCTCATCTTCTCCCCTCCTATCAATCCTTGACTACCAGCCGAGTGACGTGCAGGACGCAGTACGCAGCCCCCAAGCAGCTAAACGCCTAGCTTCGACCGCGCGTTCCGTGGTCCGACAGGGAATCGGAGGATGAATCGGCAGCCTTTCCCCTCATCTTCACACTTCCTCGACACCGATTTTTCATCGCCGCTAGAAAAAATGTACTGGAACGGCGTCTACTACCCCAATTGGCGCATCTATCGCGACCAGCCACCTGTGTCACTCAACTTCGATGTTCTTTCGCACGTTTTCTACGCTTTCGCTTGGTAAGCTTACCCTGACTTGATTGATCTGTAGCTGGTATTACTTCAGCTAACATGAAAACCGTAGGGTGAAGGAAGATGGTACAATTTACGTATGTATCCAATGTATGATATCACGTGCGGAGAGTATCACTGAACAGCACTAGCTTAGTGATGAATGGGCAGACACGCAAATCGACGTCCCTGGCGCTGGGGAGATTCCAGGAACTAAGGGCTGCCTGAACTCGTTTGCGCTACTGAAGAAGAAGTATACAATGCTTCGAGTAATTCTTTCGGTTGGTGGTGGCGGGAAAGGTAGCGAGCCCTTTGCAGGTGTTGCCCATTCTAGATCAAAGAGGAAGAGGTTCGCTGAATCGGCAGTGGAACTGGTAACACAGTTTGGCATCGACGGAATCGATAGTAAGTGGATAGAAGCAACTCCTCACTGGCTCTGCATGTCTGAAGTGACACCAGCTGATACCCATGACAGTCGATTGGGAGCACCCTACGGACTCTTCACAAGGCGAAGACTATGTCAAGCTACTTGAAGTGTTGCGAGAGCATTTGCCTGCCCCACGTTATACATTATCATCGGCTTTACCTGCCGGCGAGTGGGCGCTTCGACACATCGATTTGGAGAAAGCATCTAGATATCTCGACCTAGTCAATTTGATGTCGTATGACTTCTCTGGACCTTGGGTACCCAAGTGTGGTCACCAGGCTCAGCTGTTTACCCCGCAGAGGCCACATTGTGCTGAAGCAGCAATATCTTGCCATTCCGCCGTTTCATACATGGTGCAAAAGAGAGTTCCACCCAACAAGATCGTGCTAGGTATTCCTGCATACGGACGGTCATTCACAGGTTCCCGCGGTGTGGGCGATTCCTACGATGGACAAGCAGGCGAGGAGGGAACTTTCGAATATAGAGACCTCCCTCGACCAGGTGCCGAAGAACATGTCGACACCTCAGTGGGAGCGGCCTTCTGTATTGGTGGAGACGGAGGGTTCGTGACTTACGACACTCCTACCACTGTGAGGATGAAAGCAGACTACGTACGCCAGAATGGGCTCGCGGGGCTGTTCTATTGGACGGGAACTGGAGATGCGAGTGCAATCACTGACAAAGAGAGGAGCTTGGTGTACAATGGGTTTCAGGGACTATTCCCACAGTAGTCAAAGTTGTATCCGCTTTGGAAATACTAGGGTTGCATTTGATAGAAATTGAGTGCATACCATATTCTGGTATGGATAGGGACGGGACGATACGCAGGGAAGCCTACGCTAATGATAACGAATCCGCACTTCCAAAATTGGATAGATTGAACATGCATTCATTGTGCATTCCCCCTGAAATTAGGGAAATGTTGTGTGATGTTTCGCATAATATAGAAGGCGTATTCGGGAAGCATCTATAGAGAAGATGACAAATATACCCCTAGATATAGCAACACACGGCTGGTGTGGCGGTGGCGGGAGGGCTTGCAAGGAGTACGTAGATTCGCAGGTATGCAGGTATGCAGGTGTGTACTTGTTGTTATGTATCTATGTTACTATGCACACGGTGCATTGGTGCCTTTGGAGGGGGGGAACACGAGAGAGGGCGCGGGGAGGAGGGAGGGGGAGGTAGTGAAGCATAGACCACGTCGCTTGATGCCATACCCGCGTCGATGTTCCAGGGCGGCTTTCCAACGATGCGGAAACTCGGAGAGCTTTTGAGCATGAACAACCTTGGAATTTCCAGACTCTCCTTCTCTTTCACCCCACCGCCCAAGCTGCTTCCACCCGCCATCGCGTCTACGGCACTTTTCCTTGTTCCTTGACGACTGAATTGGAATCCTGAAATCGGGATTCTTCGCGTCACCATCTGCGACACAATTGACCAGGAATCGTGAGCGCGGCGCGGCTCAATGCGGGCGAAGCTGGACTTCCAATGCCTGCAACTTCACCCTCTCTAGATTCTGGTAAATATTCTCCTGCTTCTCTATACTCCTATGCCCTCCTTCCTACCCCTCTTCCCTTCATGCTGTGCCACAAGACGGTGAATGCATTACCGATACCGAAAGGCATGGCGACGCGTCTCTGCTGACTTGCCTAGCAAACTATGATCCCATCGACCACCTGAATGCCATATTTGCACATCCTGCTACCCTCTCCTCCGTCTCCGTTACCTCAGAGTCCCTCCGCAGCTACCAGGATGATCTGGACGAAGACATTGCTGCCTTTGTGGCTTCACAGTCGGCTTCAGACGCCGACAGCGTGCAGCGCATACAGGCCGCCAAGGCAGAGTTGGCCGACCTCTTCAAGAAGATTGAGAGCGTGCGGGAGCGCGCTATGCAGACCGAGCAGACCATCACCGAGATGACGGCTGATATTAAGCGATTGGATAATACAAAGCGCAACCTGACACTGTCTATGACGGCATTGAAGCGGCTTCAAATGTTGACTACGGCATATGAGCAGCTCCGGAGCTTGAGCAAAACACGCCAGTACAGAGAGTGTGCACAGCTCTTACAGGCAGTCATACAGCTCGTCGCACACTTCAAAAGCTACAGGTCGATAGACCAGATCGCTACGCTAAGTCGCAATGTGGCTGACCTGCAGCACGAGCTCTTGGAGCAGATCTGTGAGGACTTCGAGGTCATATTTGCCAAGGGGGAGGTCGCTCAGCGGAGGGCAACACTATCCGAAGCGTGTCTGGTCATGGATGCACTCGGCGAACACGCCCGAAGCCGCCTCATTAATTGGTATTGCAATACCCAACTCCGTGAATATCGACAGGTGTTTCGAGGAAATGATGAAGTGGGTGCCCCGCTTCCTCTCCACCTATAGCATTATACATACTAAAACTGAGCAGGCTGGATCACTGGACAATATCTCAAGAAGATATTCTTGGTTCAACAGGATGATGAAGACGTACGATGCCGATCATGCAGCCATTTTCCCGTCCTATTGGAAAGTTAACGAGATGCTGGCCAACTCCTTCTGCGAGGGCACAAGGGAGGACTTCAAGGCAATACTGCAACGGTCGATGCGGAGAGGCGATGGCCAGACCCTGGATGTAGATCTTCTTCTGTCGTGTTTGCAAGAAACACTCAATTTCGAACAGAGCCTTGAACGGCGTTTCTCCAATGAGGTGAGTGCTATTCATCGCTGTATCGAATCTCGCTGACCCTGCACAGTCCCGCTCTTCCATTGATACAATGGCGTCCAAGGACGATAAATCTCACGGATTCAGCCAAGCCATATCAGAAGCGTTTGAACCTTATATGAGCTTGTGGGTAGAGTCCCAAGACAAGTAGGCTATCCTAGTGTTTCATATTTTCAATTCGCTGACAATTACAGAAATCTTGCATCCCTTATACCGAAGTACCGCCAACAGCCTCTGAGCAATGCCGAGGAGGAGTTTTCCGCACAGGCAGTTATTCCTTCGTCCACTGAATTGTTCCACTCCTATCGACTCACTCTTGCTCAATGCGCCAAGCTATCGACAGGGTCACGCTTACTCGAACTCTCCACCACCTTCGCCAAGTATCTGGATCAATATGGCCAACAAGTTCTTTATTACTCTCTCAGCGAAAAGCCTGGCGTACAAGGTCCATCGATCGAAGATGCTATCCTAATTCTTAATACGGCTGACTATTGCTACTTGACATGCAATCAACTGGAAGAGAAAATCAAGGGTCGAATAGACGAAGAATTTAGAGCCAAGGTTGACTTGCAAAACCAAGCAGATGCATTCATGGGTATTGCTAGCGCAACGGTGCGTGTCCTGGTCAGGAAAGTAGAGATCGCATGTGAGCCTAGCTGGCGGGAGATGCGCAACACTCCATGGAGCAAGCTAGAGAGTGTGGGCGATCAAAGCACATATGTCGCAGAGTTGTTACGCCACGTCAAGGAAAAGTCGGCAGAGATTCTGAAGTTACTGCACAAACAGCAATATGCGCGTGCGTTTTGCGACAATCTCGTTGACTTAATGGCAAACACCTATATTGCGAACATTGTGCAGAGTAAGCCCATCTCCGAAGTGGGCGCCGAGCAAATGCTGCTGGACTCATACGTGCTCAAAAAAGGATTCACAGAACTTCCTACTCTTAACGAGGAACCGGGCACGGCACCACCTGCCAGGTTAGTATTCGTCCACCTCCCTCCCTCCCCACAATTACACAAATGCTAAAAGCACCCAGTTTCCTCAAACGCGTCAACGCCTCCATGTCGAAAATTGACCCGCTCCTCAAAACCCTCCAAGTCCGCCCTTCGCCACCAGAAGCCTTGGTCCAAGCCTACCTCATCCACATCGCCGACAAATCTGATACCAACTTCCGCAAAATCCTCGACCTCAAGGGAATTCGCAAAGCCGATCAAGCGCAACTCCTCGACCTCTTCTCCGTCTTCCGCGCTTCGCCTAGCCACGAAAACCTCGTCCAGAACTCCCCGCTCCTCACGCCCCTGCAGATACAATCTGCGAATATCGGAACGAGTATCGGCAGCTTGGGTACTGCTGCGGGAAGCGGATTGATGAGCACGCCCGGACTCAGTGGTGGGCGCTTTGATCCCGCCGGTTTTGGAAATGCACTTATGAATGCGGCGCGGGATGGTGTAGATCGGTTTGGAAGTCCGGCTCCCGGGGCACAGGGAGGGAGTGATAGTGGGGTTGGGGCCGATGCGAAAGCGAATTTAAATGAGAATTTGAAAAATATTGGAAAGTTTTTTAGGAGGGATGTTACGGGGGGTTTTAGGGGTTTTGGGAGGAGTGAGGAGGGGAGGTAGGGAGAGGGAGGAAGGGGGAGGGGAGGGAAGGAGAGAAGATAGATATGGTGAAATACAGTTCTCCTATGGGACTAGTGGATTTTCTTGAACTTGTTGGAGAGGGGTGTTGTGATCCGTGGTGACGAGAGTGATCAAACTGTGATCTGTTGGCGACATTATTCTGGTGCTTACTCAATACTCCAACACTATCAAGCACGTATAGTGACAAATGTCCTCCTCAGCATACTAACACCATCACGATGTGGGCGCGCCGGTGGTGATAAGTACAGCTGATTGGTTGCTTATGGAGAAGAACGCGTGAGAATGTATGCCTGATCGAACGACTATACATTGATAGCAATCGGTTTTCGATCGTTCATGTGCTCTATTTGTGGAATATTTTGTGGGTTGATGGTTATAGATTAGTAGGAGTAGTAGTATATTGTTGGGGTGTGTAGGGATGCATAGGGTGGGGTTTAGGTGGCTGGAGTGAAGTGTAAGATCTAGTTTTTGAACAATATTGTTATAGGTAATTTCCTACTACTATAGTAGACACAAGAGAAGAGTCATACGCAAAGGATCCGCAATATCTCTATTCTTGACCCACTCCACCTTATCCGCACCTCAAGATATTCCCGAGTTTAACAACCACATACCTACATGTTCGTCTCCCCCCTCCGCACTACTAAACCACAACGTTTATGTCTAATCTCTAGTTATACCTGGTGATGGTATTTCAGTCAAATTAGTCGTACTTTTCTTAGTGTCCAATTAATCCACTTGACCAACTCACAACCTTTCCAACTCACACCCACGTTTTCTTTCCCTAAATGCTTAAGAGATTGGACCTTTCACACATACAAATCTACTGTTTCCGTCAATTAACAATTATTTCTCCCCCCATCCTTCTCTGTCATCAGGGGCAGTCGTCTCTCCGTTCCACGATTTTCTAGATTAGCGTAACGATCAAACTAGGCCCACAATATTGGGACTACAAAATTGACATGGGTTTCATATACTGACGAACATTCCTAGTACTGTTGATTCTATGACACAGGTACGAAGGGTGGGGGATGAGAAGACTTTGGGACGGAGGGGGAGTTGGAGTCCATCATCTGTGAAGTGAATTCTTTTCTCTATTTCGCATTCTCAGTGCGTTTGTTGATACCCACAGTCCAATACTCAGACATATTCAACGACAGCATGCGCACTTCATGTTCATTCACGTTAGCATATCATGGCTATCGCAACTCATGATGAACGAACAGATCACAGTGTTCGTTGTTCACTTGAAAGTAAGCACAGACCCATGACCACATAATCGCGTTCCCCATCATCACGCTCGTTTGCTACTCGTCTCTAATCTCTATAAAATCACATCCAGTCACCTTCCAAAATATACGAACTACAACTTACAAGATCCCTCACTGCCAATTACCAACTCACAATCACCACATCTTCTCAAAGAACAACTCGTAAAGAACCTACTCTCCAACAACAACAATGTTTTCTCCACCCGCTACCGAAAATTCCTCGGACCCCAAGAATCCCATCAACAACCCCCCTATCAATAACGATAAAGACCAAAAGGATAAAGTTGAAGCGGAGCGTAAGGAAGCGTTGAGAAAGAAGCTGGAGGAGGATGAAAAGAAAGAGGAGCAGCAGCAGCAGCAGCAGCAGCAGCAGCAGCAGCAGCAGGAAAGCGCTGGGGGCACGACATCTTAGTGGAATTGACCTGATGATGCTATTTTAGGATCTGGTGCATTTGTGCATTTGGATCTTGGAATATCGGAATGAGATTTAGGGTAGAGACTGGAGGGAGGAGATAGTTTGATGGATTGGCGTGATGAGTGGGGGAGAAATTTGTTTAGGAGATGGGTTTGATACGTGATAGGAAGCTAGTGGAACATCAAATCCTCTCTTGAATACTAAAATTTTCCTAACGAGTTAGTGCCCTAGTAGATGATGAAATAGTGAAATGCACCTTTACGATTTGAAATGAATCACAAATGATATTGCCCTCGTTTTGCACTGAGAAGCTCCGAACATCTTGAGAATTTACACAAATGTAATGTTAGAGATCTCAGATTCTCCTTCGATCCATTCGGCAGCTTTTTCGTTTAAATCGCGAAATCCGAAAACGATGTTTACTAAATCCCTATCTTGTTCCTTTGCGATATGATGTCTTCAAGGATTCAGTGAGTCTACCTGTTGAGCGTTCTCCTCGTCGAGCCATGTAATAAAGAGGAGTGACACTTTATATCGTGCGTGATGACGATATCTATGGACTCCTAACAGACATAGCACCTAGGGTTTGTCGGCGAGACGTGCCGGGAAGCTGCCTAGCAAGCCATTTTACTGCCTCGTCATAGGAGGCTCTACAATAATTCCCCACACCGATTCTATTTTTGTACGTCACTGATTAGATATATTCAGCTAGTCCTTAGCTAAGGGGAAAGGGGAATGTATTGGTAATACACCCTAACTTTCCTGCGCTAGAACTCTAGCTTTCAAGGTTTATGAGTTTTCTTGAACAGTGAATTATGACGCCCTCTACAATACGCGGTAGCTTTACCAACTGCTACTATTAAGCAAAAGGAGAAGCTAGCTTCTATGATTTCATCGCAGACATCAAGAGTTTCCCTCAAGTGTCTAATTAGAAATTGTGGTAGGATCAGAAGTAGTTGGTTGCTGGCAGTGTCATAAGCTTTTTAATGTAATGGCAAAGGCACTTGGCTGGTTAATTGATCGCGGAATTACTGCGTTGCCTGACCGAAAATTACCCGTCGAGCCTCTGAAACGAGCCGCCCCAGAGCTTAGTTGCTCAATGCGTAGTACGCATCTCCTACTTCGTCTTACAAATGTCTAGTATAGCTACTTTATGCCCAACCCGCTAGTTCCGCTTTCCACCTGCTACCTGAAGCGTCAGAATGATACGGCGTATATCAAATGCACTACTTGAGAAGGGTCTTGACCTATCTGTTCATTGAACCTCTCCAAGCTGCTAGGATCATCAATTAACAATTCTAAAATCACTTCGTGGCCACTAAACACGCCAAGAACTCTGCATGATGGACGCTTTCAAGAAGAAGACCGTAAAGACCTCGCGTGGTTACACTTACACATACTACGCGTCCGAAGGCGACAGGTCTCTTCCAGCTCTTTTCTTCCAGCATGGCTGGCCAGACCACGCTGAGATGTGGAAGGATATCGCGGAGCGCCTTATTCATACCAAGTTCCCTACCATCATTCCAGATTTACGTGGCTACGACAGCACTGACAAGCCAACTGATCCAGCTAAGTATAAGTGGGATGCAATAACTAAGAATCTCATTGATATCATTGACGCGGAAAAGGTTGACAAAGTAACCTCTATTGGCCACAACTGGGGAGCTATGTGTGCTGCTCGTCTCTATAATTACCACCCCAACCGCGTCACTGGCTGCGTGCTTCTCAATATCGGCTACGTGGCCCCGAGTCGTGAGCCTTTCAATCTCGCAGAATCGATTAATAGCCTGTTCGATAAACTTCCAACGCTGGGTTTAAGGGGGTCCAACGCTCTAGTGTTCGCCAAACTCCAACGCGCGTTGGATGATTTGCCCTCTGTTAGAGTATTTTAAAAAAATAAAATACCTACTTTTCTGCACCTATCAGAGGCCTCTATTTCTCTAACGCGTTGGACCGTTGGAAGATTTTCTTCAACAAAAAATTTGGAGGGGTCTGAAAACGTTGGACGATTTGAGCACCTATTCGAGCACCTATTCAAGCACCTCGAAGATGAGATCTAGGAGATGGAACAGCATCTCCATCTCCATCTCCGTCTCTCTCCATCTCCGTCTCTCTCCATCTCCGTCTCTCTCCATCTCCATTTCCATAGGGAGACTACTCAAGGAGAGAGAGAGAGAGAGAGAGAAGATGGGTGAATTAATAGTCTATAGTGGGAACCCGAGCTGTGTTTTCTGTCAAAGTCTTTCATGTGATTGATCCAACGCTACTATATGGAGTTTAGCGAACGCGTTGGATAAAAACATGTAAACGTTAGATGATTTATAGCATAACTAAGGCACGGAAAAGGAAAGTCCAACGCCAGGGTCCATCATCCAACACGTTGGAAGTTTATCGAACAGGCTATAAGATTACCGAGCAAGCTTTCGGCTACGGAACCTTCCACTACTGGTAAGCAAATCTGCTGGACTACGCCAAACACGACCAATTCTGACCTTGTTAGGTACCTCTTTGCCGACCCAAATGGTGGCCAAATCCTCAAAGACAATGTTGAGCGTCTCTACCCTTGCCTCCATGGCACAGGAGACACGTCGAAGCGCTTCTTCTGCTTCCCAAACGCTCTTCTTCAGCACCTGACTAACGGCGATCTGGATCCGGAACTTTGCCCTTACGCTCAGGACCCAAAGTTCCGCCAAGACTTCATCGATAGGATGCGCCGCGACGGCTTCGACGCGCCACAGTGCTGGTACCGCGCGTATGTGGAGCAGCAGTACTCGTGCGACAAGGATCTTCCTAAGGGAAGGGAAAAAGTTGATGTTCCGGTATTATATACTGGAGGGAAAGACGATGCTATCTGCCGTCCCGAGGCCATGTATCCGGCGATTCAGCAGGGATGGCTGCCGAAGTTGGATCATATGAGAAGCCAGAAGAGATTGCGGAACTTGTCAAGGAGTGGCTGGACAAGAACTATGCAAGATGAAGTAGGCAGGGCGGTAGGATGAGTGAGCGTGACGCTTGGAGTGTGAGCGCTGTGTAGGCCACATTTCAGTGTGCTGAATTAGGTTACGGCACTGACAAAGCGATACATGTTGCGGCTACAATAGTAAACCTGACTTCGCCGTGCTCCAAAGAGCAGGGTCTCAACCAAAAATATACTAAAATCCCACAGTTGCACTCTTCCTTGCTCCTTGGATGTACACAGAGTACGAACAATCCAATCCAATCCAATCCCTGAACGCCCAAGCATCTCTTCTCACAAATCCCATAACTAACAAACACCATCACACGTCCCCGGCCTCAACCCAACCGCCTCGACAGCCCGTCATATTTCTTATATTCCACTCCCGTGAAAATCAACACACCTCTTCGATACCTCACGCTCGCAGTTTTCACATCCCCATCCGCATACCGAGGTGACGTATACGCACCACTATGGTAAGTGCTTTAGTAGCCTGGTTTCCGATTGCACGGGTGTTGCGGATGCTCTGGATTTCTCTTCGGACATATAGCTGTGCCGCATAAATTAATAAACTGGAGAAACACAATCATGTCGTCGTCACGCAGCGTTCGTTCAGTGTGTGTATGTACCTGATGTACGGAGGTGGTCAAAGCTCCGCGTGTTGTCTTTTATTTCGGTCCATCTTTTGCTTGCATTTTGTTTCAAGCTGCCTAGGCTTCTGGTGACGGGGTTTGAGGTACTGGGTTTCGGGGGATGCTTGTCGCTGGGGACGTGGTTTAGGATGTTGTTGATGCGTTCGGAGATGCTAAATCTATTGCTTTGCTTCTTTTGGAGAGCGACGGCTTCCATGGTGCTTGTTTAATCGGTGGGAGATGGTATTTCGTTCAGGAAGAAATGCGAGTTTGTCGTTGATGTTCAGAGGTCGTGCCGTGCAGCCATGCATCGTGGGCTATTTTTAGTATATAGCCTCGTATTTTTCGTGTTGCCAATGTTTGTCGAGGTGGCGAAGTGAGGGGTACGGCACCCGTAGATTATGTGCCAGTGATTCAGTCTGAGCATTCTGTATACTTGTATGTTGTTGATGGAAAATGTCGAGATGAAGAAGTCTCAGCAATATTGTAACAAATTACACATGCCTTTGTCTATGTAACACTTGCATACGGCTGCTACATTTGTAGTATCAAGCTTAGACATATACCTTTACAGTATTAGTTACTACCAGTGTAATAGTAAATACTATAATCTAGTTTCAAAAGTAGTTTTACAACAATGTAAAACTTATAGAAAGTAAATACTAAATAATCTTATTACAAAAGGAACCTTTTAAAATATTAGTACGCATAATTTAGCATTATGTGGTATCTCTATGAAGACTTACAGCTTATAATAGAATAAATAAGAATAGATTAAGAACACGAAAAGAAAGAAGTAAGAGAAGAGAGAGAGAGGGCAAACAGCATTAGCAATATCTAACTATGGAGAAGAAGAGAGAATAGAAGCAGCTACATAAACAACATAATTCTTGCTTTAGGCACGAGCTACAATATAATTCAAGCTAGGTCAGGGATTCAGGGGGACATCTTCGGTTTTTCCTTTACGAGGGCGGAGATGCCTAGCGCAAGAGCTGCAGACCAGATAGGCCGTTATAATTTAAGCATACACTTCAGTATGTGCAAGAGGAGATGAGAAATCAATTTCTTTATTAACAGAAGCTATCGAAAAAGGAGAATGTATAGCTTTCTGTTATGTAAGCAATCCTGGAACGCCATTAACTTTCAGCTGACAGATACTATAATGACCGACGATGTAAGTAAGCCCTTCCCTGTTGTTCGAACCCAGTCCTTCAAGATTACTTCAGTTCCATCACACGATCTTGCGAGGTGTAGGGGTGTAGTCAGTGATTGGCTGCGTTCCGATTAGGTGACCATTCTTCTCCTTGTAGAACGCCTTTATTCCCTCCTTATCCGACTTCTGAATTTCGGGTGGGAAAGTGTAGCTCATCACAGATTTTGGGTTTTTTTCACCAAAGTTTACAGCTCCACGACCCTCAATAGTTATAGCAAACTCGTGCCTGAGACCCAGTACATGCCCTAACTCGTGCAGAAAAATGTCCTTGATCATCGTTGGGTTCTTGAAGGCGAGCTCGAACACAATTACATCCTGTTCCTTTTCGTGTGGGAAGAAGGCCCTGGCAAGAGTGCGTTCACTTCCGACTCCATTTTTTTGATACACCAAGTCGAAGTGAGCATCCTTTTTAGTCGGAGACTGAGAGATAGTGATGCCGAATTTAATTTCGTTCCATTCCTTGGCAGCTTTTTGTAGGTTTTCGCCAGCGATCTTAGCTTCAGCGGGTGAAGGGAAACTATCGGTTTTCACATAGTATTGAAGTTCGGTATTTCCCCCTATAACGGCCCATCGCGGAACAATATTTCCAAATCCTAGAACGAGTTCATCCGTTTGGTGTTTCCCTTTTGGAAGACGGGTAGCTATCGTGGGGCCAATGGATGGCTCGTCGCCCTCCTGAGTATGACAGGGGTATTTGCCGATGGTATGATTCTTACTGCTCATTGTGCTGGCTGTTGGGTTGGTTCTGCCTTCAAATAACGCTTTTTCTGCTCGTTCAGCACTTGTACCACACCAGTCTTTGGGAGAGTGTTGATCCAGTTTGTTATGGTGAATCCAACAAAGATGAAGCTGAAATTAACTATCGAAACACCCAAGATACGACCCCCTTTATACCCATTTGACATAGACGAGAATCTTGCGGAAGCTCCGGATGCGTTTTAGCATAAGTGGAGGTTGTGGTTAGAGACCTGATCTACATAGCTGAAGGCGGCATTTACCGCACCTGGTTCATATGATAGCACAAAGGCCCAGCTTGTTGCAAATTCCAAGCAACCCTCTCGCGTAGATTATCCTAGACCAATACTCAGCCTTTGCAAACCTAAATAGATGATGCGAGATATCTTTGGTCGCAGCTTTGCAATCGGCCGTTGAAACTCACTTGATGACATAAATGAACGTCCAGCCGCATGATTGATGTATTGCATGGTAACTTCAAGGATGACACGCTACACCCGCAGAGATTGGCCCCTTGTTAGCATTCCATCGTAAGGATCAGCTACTAATTTTGCTTTCTCAAGCTGAATGGGAGATATCGTCATCCCTTTTCATATAGATAGGCTGTTAGGCTTTCCGCAAAGACACAAGAATCAAAGCTCTCCTTCCAATCAACTTCCAGATACTGGATCATGTATCGGCGCAGTACTAGAAATTTATAGGACAGTAGTTGTTTGGTCAGAGAAGCATGGCTGAAAATTTAACTGACTAGCATGTGGCTGAGTTCGAAATTGAGCGTACTGAGAGAAGTCGCAAACACAGGTTCTCAATGGTACCCAATCATATGGTTAGACGTGAACAAAATATAGCATACACGAACGCAGACAAACAGCTTTCGCGTAAATCCCGGTATATTTCTTGGCATCTGCATATACTGTTAGGTAAAGCAAGAGCGGTATAGGTTGATGATATTGGTCGGTTCCAGATTAAGTTCTGGAGCAAAGTTTGCTGTTGAGGCTGAAATGCATAATGGCTCGTGCAAATTGTTCAGCTATAAAGCTTCTCCGGGCTGAATGGAACGTCGTCTGCATAACAATTTGTATCATATTTGTGGACATTGCGGGTTGTAGCGTACTTGCATAGGTAATCAACGCGATGATGTTATCCTGGAATAACTGCAACTGCAAAAACATCGAAGGTGTTGAGCTAAGCGTGCAAATCAGCCTGCCATTCTAGTATACATGAATACGACGCGCGCCCTACTCGACACAAAGCAGACCATTGGTAATAAAATCTATATTAGAACCTGCCGTTCACATTCCTCATGAAAACGGCCTGATAGTTTTTAGCTGACAGACATGCCCATTGTGTTATAACAATCTCTGCAGGTTGTGCATACTGCATCTGCATGACCCGAAGGAAAGCGACGCGCAAGCGTCAGCTTCATCTGACCGCCCGTAACATCGTACTCATACCATGGAACTATGTTAAGTTTCTGACGAAGGCGCTAAGACATAGACTCTCCTTACTCAAATTACGTGAGAACTAATGTGTAGAGACCCCAATTTATAGGTGAGTTCTAATTCATGAGATGATACGTTACGTAGATACACCTAGACACATGCACATGGATGCTTTGGCTTGACCCGGATTCAATTTATGCTTACCTCTATCAGAATCACAGGTAGACTAAACAAACTGCGAAATTTAGTACCAGCTTTGAGTAGCCCATTGTTGTTATGAAAAGAAAGATTGAGCGAAATATTCAAGCGCTAAGCAATTCGAGTTTCACCTTTCGTCCAACAGTTGGGATAGACCTCTAATCATCCACAGGTATTGCTAGCTGACAAATAGAAAATTCGGAAAAATGCGAGGATTATGTTCCATAGAGAACAAAAAGCGAGAAGCTGACAAGGCTAAGGCGGGAGAGTTTGGTTGTGATACAGAAGCTGAACCATGGTAGTTACAGTCCTATGTATGAGGACACCCCATTATTCGTCGTTGTTTCTGTGTCGCAAGCATACTATACATACCTTTCCAAGCCAATAGACGTGTATGAACTTTAGCAGCAGAGCTTCATGCAAGACTCAAAAATTCCTACGCTAACCTCTTTAATATCTATTAGAGAGGAGGTCCGATAACTTAGAATGAGGTGTACTTGCACAAGCCACGGCGTTCTACTGTCACAGGAGATGCAGCATACTCATCCGATCCGTCTGCCTGTCCAGCCTTCTGCCCTGCTAAGCTAGTACCTAGGCTTGTCCAATATGTATTTTTGAGTGTGTACAATAGCCCCTATAGCAAAACTATGTCTGAAGATGCTAAAACCATAATGATTTGTAGTAAGCTTATTACCTTTACTTCATACTATTTTCTTACTTTCTATAAGGTCACTAGGTATACAAGTAGCCCTGGGGAGTCACGAGGGTGGACAATGTCTGTAGAGGCAGCGAAAAAATAGTTTTTGTAACTTTAAAGGATAGAAAAGTCAATGATGTATAAGACACGCAGCAATGAAAGGAGAAATAAAGCATGGCGGCTTGCCTGACTAATGATTGGGTCATATGACCTTGGTCATCCACTCAATGCCCCAGAATAGGTAAGTAAGTTCCGTGCTGACGGCAAGGCCTTACAGTAGTTACTTACCAATAAAAGTGATGGATATATTAGACAATTCCACTCAGCCACATGGAGAAATTCGTACATGAGAGCCGTGAGGTCGATCGCCCAATTCTATCTTTGACGAAAGTCCATGTAAAAGGTCTTCATAAAGACCACTATAAAAGATGGCTGGTCGTGGCGAACGATTACTTGGGGGATGATAAGGTCATAGCTGCCAGTGGAACAAGAGAATGACTTGATTCAATAGAAATCGGCGGTCAGAAAGTACCGAATGCGCCGTATAATACAGAAAATATGACTGAACAACGACGAGAGCGACCAAGAGGACAAGGAATAGGGATACGGTCAAGGAAACCCCCCCAAATAGGGGTCTCACAGAATCCAACAGAACTTCACGAAAAGACTTGAAATTTGTGTGCCTCTTTGTCAAGCTATACCTCGGTCGATATCTCAAGCGTTTCGCTCACAAGCTATCGGACGTTTCTCGTGTAAAACAACACCTATATCGGGATAAAACCTACCCCTTCGTATATATTGCCCTATATGCTCTGTCACCATTGATCTTGAGGATGACCACAACAAACATAATCGTAACCGAGGATGTTTGACGAAGCCTATAAAGACTTGGAAAGGCATAACCGAGAAACAAAGGTGAGAACTGAGCAAACACTCCCCCTCAACCTAATCCCCGGAGGATAATTGGTATTGCATCTCCAAGATGTTAATCCTCGATGCGCCACTACCTAGTAGCTTGTATATTGATTTGAGACTTTCTATACAACTACAGGCCGTTCGTGAATCCTTCCTTATGTGAGGTCCCCGTATCTGGAACCATCTGTTGTTGCACCCGCCGCTCAGGAATCCGCCCTGATTCCGATTGAAGACCGCAACATCACAAATGCAGTATCGGAACTTGAAAATGATTCACATGGGCCCTAGAGCACGCATTTAAATTCTCCGTTCGCATTAGTGACTACACCTGAGTTGCGGGATCCATTCGAAGGGTTTGACTGGAGCAACATAGAGGACACCACAGCGGATGATGAGGAAATAGTAGGCGGGTTAGCTATGCCGCTAGCATCAATCGCTATGATCCAATATTCCCACCATTGGGCAGTCTTAGACTCTTGTTCATGTCTACGGCAGAACTCAGCGTTGTGTACATCCATATCCTATATATAACACAATGCTATCGTATCAGCTACTTAGGAATGAACAGTGTCTATTTCGTTGCGATAGTTCTAGTATTCCGAAGTTAGCATTAGATTTGTTGCATAACTAGAAAAACCCAAATATAGTTACTTTAATCTGAACCTCATTAAACAAAATTGAACTTCGATTCTTTCATCACGGGTTTGCATGTAAAGCTTTATTTCTCGTCACATGAGTCATTTGCTTGACCATTCAGAAAAGAAGACATTACGAATCCGAATTATTACTAATCAATCACTCCGCCTTCCTGTGAAAGTATACATTAAGTGCCTCGATTTTCTACAAAATCCCCGTTATAGTGCTCCTTGTCAAAAATATGAGCCATAGTTCAAAATCTAAAGGGGAACTAACTACTAGCATCTACAAAGACGATCACGCTCCAATACCGAAAAAAATTCCGGCGAGAGTCAAAGCTGTCAAATTCCCTGAACCAGCCTTTCATGCACAATAAGACAAGCGTCAAAAAGTCACACAGCTGTCTATTTAACATGCACCACTCTAAACACTCTTGATCCCTTCCCTCCCCAAATCCTTACTCCCCCTTAAGCTCTCTTCGTCCCCATCACTATCACTCAACAATCCATCCCAAGCCGTCTCATCCACACTATCATGATCTTCAGAATCCTCTTCTCTAGCTGGCACACCAACCTTGACGTTCACAAACAACACCCAAAGACCCAGATCATACGTCACCCTGCAAATACCCGTTGCCACAAATGCCGCCCAGAACTTGCCATTTCCAGCGAGCACACCTGTGACACTAGGTCCAACGCTCATTGCGAGCGTTCGTAGCATGGATGTAATACCCATTACTCCGGTACGTTCTTCTGGCTTCACGACTGCGGCGATGAAGGCGGTGCGCGGTGCTTGATCCATGGAGTTGAGCGCGGCACGGAAGAGCAGGAGACCGACTGTCCAGCCTACGGAGCTTGGTAGTGGGATGAACGATGATGCGATTGAGGATGGTAAATGTGTGAAGACCATGGTGTTGATCAGACCGATTCGCTTGGACAAAGGACCCGCAAAGATGGAAGACACAGCACAGAGGAACTGTGATGCAGATGTAATGTCTCCTAGCGTGGCTTTTGAGAGATGGAATTTTTGGTCGACGAAGTAGTTCATCAAGCTGTATGGTGTCATTCCGTCTGCGAGTGAGTCGATGGCGAGCAGGATCCAGAGTTTGTACATGATCCTGCGGGTTGGAATGGAGATTTGTGAAAAATACCCCTTCTTTTTCTCATTCGCTGTCGTCGTGACTTCCGCATGTCGTGCAGCCTCCCGCTCTTCAAATCCATCCGTGGTTGACGGCGTGACTGCTTCCAATAGAACATCCTCTTCCTCATCCCCGACCTCACCAGATCCGACTTTCTGGTATCCCTCTCTGTCCTTTTCCCCCGCAGCCTCACACCTCTTGCTCAAACCCAAACAGAGAATACACCCCACGATTCCGAAAATCGCATATCCCCAAAACAGCACATGAAACGCCCTCCTCTCACTTTCTTCCTTTTGATCTTCACTCCCACTCTTTCCTTTTTGCTCCACAAATTGCACCACTCTTCCTGCAACCTCTGTTCCCACTGCACCTGCTAACGTGGTCGCTGTCACATACCACGCCAACACGTCGCTCCTGGTGTTATCGCTCGTCAATCCACTCAACATACTCTCTTCTACAGCCCTGAACGGCCCACAATCCGCGCCCGTAACACTAATCACTCCACACACCGCCGCGATCAGCAAGACCCAGAAGTTCTCGCTCAACGCAAACGCGGTTCCGGAGAGTGCCATCATAGCGGAGCCAAAGAATAGCACGCGGCGACGGCCTATTGAATCGGCGATGAGTGTGAGGATGAGTGAGAGTAGGACGTCGCCAAGCAAGGTAAGCGTCATAAAGAGACCTATTCTGGTATCCGGGAAGTGAAGCGAGGAAAAGAAGAGCGCGAGGATGAGTGAAGGGATCCCGGCAGCGAACATGCGGAGAGAGCGCAGAGAGATGATGATATACGCATCGCGGCCAGTGGCAGCAAGAGAATGGGCGCCTAGGAAGTGCGATATGCGAGTTAAAATCGTAGGCGCCATGTTTATGAATATATCTCTTTCTAGATTCGCTACGAGGCCTTTAAATAATCACTTCTATCTTACTGTCGTGAGTTGCGGTAGCGATATCGTGATACAGCCAAGCCTCGCACGAGTTTAGATAAAGAATGAGAAAACAAGCGACACAGGACTTGCGGTTAAGGTTTTGTTCCCTGGAACATCGGAAGGCTCGGCGGTAAGATGCTGCATGATACCGTGGTACTAGCCTTATTCTTACTACTGCCATGGCGGCGAAGTGCTGTCGTTGGAGGATGAGGCGTTGGAGGATGGCGATGGTCGGGACGAAGACCGATGGCCGGACCGCGGAGGAAAATCGCTTACTAAGTTGTTAGTCGGAATTGATACCCCGCGATGGGGGCCAACGTCATTTTCGGCTGCCATTGTGAACGAGTCAACTTTGCGCGTGAGAGGGCGGGATTTGTGATTTTCGGGGTTGTTAAGAAAGGCTAGTGGGCTGGGAAGGCTAGGGATGGAAATAGGAAGCGCTGATAGATCCTTTCCTGTCATTCGAACCGGCCGCGGAAGAAACTGCACTCTACGAAGTACAAGATGGGAATGGTTTTTGTACAAAGGGTTTGACTCAAGAGTCTTTGGTAATCTC
Organism: Dendryphion nanum; assembly: GCA_020744415.1. Classification (NCBI taxonomy): domain Eukaryota; kingdom Fungi; phylum Ascomycota; class Dothideomycetes; order Pleosporales; family Torulaceae; genus Dendryphion; species Dendryphion nanum. Next base: position 458,101 of record JAGMWT010000008.1, read on the forward strand.
GTATGTCAGGTAACAATCTTTACCTCTTTCGCGACCGCATTGCACAACTCCACATTAACTCCTGCGCTTGTGAGTACGTGTATCCAAAGGCGTTGTGTATCGCTCAAACGATCGTTCTCGCTTTTAACTTCTGAGAACTTAACCTCGCCTTTCTTCTTGTCTTCAGCAAGTTTCCATAAGAAAAGATCCGGTATACCGCCGCCTCGCTGGCCGTACTCTTGTGCCATGACTTTGCATATCGTAGCAAGCGCCTCGCCATCGAAACAGGTCGCAATCTCAAGAAGGTCAGCGAGATCGAAGGTCCAATCAAGACCAACAACGCAAGTCCGTCGTTCATTGTGCTCATCCCAAATTCGTTGGATAATAGAGCTAGCGTCGTTATTCGAAATCTCATTTAGTCTTTGATTGATCTCAGATATCCGCGAGGGAAAGAATGCATCCGTGTGAAGATCCAGCGGACATGTTTGGTATGGTGTCTGGAAAACATTTGGTACATACGTGAACATGATGTCGAAGAAGAGGTACGCGAAAAGGGTCCGCACAATGCCCCCTTCGCTGTGATAACCTTTCCATCCTTGATTGCGGTATTCAGAGAGACACATTTCCTCGACTGAGCACTCGCCTCCTTCACGAGAATCGATCCAAATAGTTTTCATTCCGCGCTTCCCAGATACCAGCGCGCCCGAGTTTGTGCGCCGAAATAAAGGTTGCTCACGCTCAATCCGAACGCCTTTCACGGTCACCTCAACCGGCTTCGAAAGACGTACGTGGCCAAAGTTGTGCTGTGCACGCTTCGAAATCTTCAGCGATTTTTCCAGTTTTGTGATCCGCTTTTGAAGATCATAGTGATGAACTACGTGGACCAGGGGGTCCTGGAGCCCTTCTTCACAGGTCTGAAGGGCTCTACGTTTCCAGTACTTCTTTTGTGCTTCATCATTTCTGCTATCACTTGCAGTCAGAGCTGCCATATAGTGTTCTTCCAGCAACGCCTTGCGCTGGTACCACGCACCACGCCGCGAGTGGTGAAATAAGCGCTGTTTGAGAAACTCTGTTATGAGCTCGTGCTCTAGTTTGTGCTCTTTCCGGCGAGCTAGTACATGAGTTGCTTTATGGATAATGCGGGTGTATACCCAAGCAGGGGATAATCGGCGTAGGTATGCGCCCTCGCCACTGTGATATATGCTATCCTCTTTCTGTTGTTCTTCGTCTAGGAGGGCCTTCCATCGTGGGTACGATGCTTCGTATATGTTCATAATCTCCTGGTACCCCTTTTCAGTCGGCCTACCATTGTATTCGAGAATGTTATCAATCCGGAATTGAGTGCGCATGGCTGCTTCAAACTCGAGTAGAGAGGAGCGAGTAGCGAAGATATTGGCCGAACGCGACACAATGTATTCGGGAAAGTTTCTACGTGCTATCTTGGCAAGTATTATGGTAGTAAGGGACTTTTCAGTCCATTCGGTCGAGCGATAAAATACCAGATGAACGCGTTCGAACAGCTTAAGTGGAGCGAAGGACAACCGTATACATGATCCCGTTTCGTTCATTATCTTACGCGTGAAGTGCGCATCGCGATTTGCATCTAGAGACGTGTCCACGAAGGGTTCGTTATCAGGTGTTTCGAGTCCGGATGTTGATGATCTCCGTGAGGACTCGGTGTCTGATCTCTTTAAGCCAACATATCCCAGGCCAACTTGTTTCTGACTTGTGCGTCGCAATGCTTTAAGCAAATCCTTCTTATTTTTCCCTTGCACTTTAGCATCCTTCGCAATCGCTTTCAGCTCATCTAACTTTAAGAGCGACGATGCTTCTTCCAATGTATTTATCTCATCTTCGGATCTATCCGCAAAAGTGAACGAGGACTCCAAAGTTGTTCCCGCTGGAGGGTCCAGTTCTCCTGGATATGACTCAAGTTCTGAAGATGCTACCGGGAGATCTCGTGAGCGTTGTAGTGCTGCGGCAGCAGTGTCAAGATCTGAGATATCGCTATGGTATCCAAGGTTCTTGATGCGATGCCATGCACAGGTCTTGCGAAGGAAGAGCCGTACATAGCTGCATATCATTAAATGGACAGCGGACGTAAGATATGGGTGAATTGTCACTCACAGGTATTGAGACTCATAAGTGAGATCTCTCCACTGACTGAACACATACATCTCCGCTTCTCCGAATAAATGACTCTCTTCATCCAACACTGTATCCAAGGCGAGATTGAAGGCGTCGACATATAAGGAGCTCTGTCCCCTGACCCACTTTCTGTTGCTCAACCTCCCTTCCGCATTTGTCGTTTCCTCGCCCTGCGACGCTTTGAAAGTCTCATATTCTTCCAGCGCTTCAGCATCTGTCGCCACAGGTGGCAAAGCACTCTCCAAATCTGTTCTCCAGGCAGATGGTATATCATCTACCAACTCGTCATCCTCCGCATCCAAATCTTGTATCTCACGTTCGTGGAGTCGAGGGGCAGATGGTGGTTTCGTCAGCTTGACCTCGTCATCAAGACGTTGACGTTTCGACGGCCGTTCTTTGTCTGTGGAAGGGTTCGGAGATCGAGGAGGCTTTGCAGACTTGAGCCACTGACCGAGCATTTGATTATGCTTGGAAGAGCTTGCAGTGTTAAGGACCATGGCTGGCATTCTGGACCGGAGGAAGCATAGCTCCCTGCGTGCCTACGTAGGGTGCGGAAGGAGCCTAGAAGGGCGCGCCAATCGAGGCTTGGCAATCACGAAGTCACATGTCAATGTCACGTGCTCAATATCTGGCGAAATAAGTAAGTTGCTATCATCCTATCACATGCATAGTATATTTTACTGCTACGGTCTACCGTATCGCTGAGCACTTATGTTCACATACGTAGAGTAGTCGCCCTATCAATACAAGTAAATCACCTTGTTTGGCTGTCTAGCATTCTATTTGAATTATACAATATCTAAAATTTGAGATATCCTACATTATAATTACTACAAAATTTGAAGTGGGGTCTATAAGACCTTCTCTTATTTTCCTCGTGGTGGTCGTGTGGGCTTTCTTGGCGGCGGTGGGGGTGGTTTCGGCCGTGTAGCTCTTTTCGCCCTTGCACACACCTTCTCAACCTCTGGTGCCGTTGGTGCACAGACATCTTGTCCACCCTGTGGAAGCCCCTTGGAGGTTTGTTTGTTGCCGAAAGGCTTGAGTTCACTCGTATCCGGGTTGCAACCTCCAGACGATGTGACTGCAGGGCATGGTTTGAATGTACTGCACACCGGCCGGCAGATACAGATTTGAGTACATGATGTCGAAAGATAAACCTTTGGAGAAAAGCCCTTTTCGCATTTATCTTGTGAGTCGCACGGCGCAAATTGTCTGCTTCTCTGTGCTTCCACCTCATCATTTTGCAACCCGCCCTTGGGATCATAATCGTGTTGAACTTTCTCAATCACTGTGTTATTTTGAGAGAGCACCAGTCTTTGGGTCTCGACTTTGGGGGGCGGTTTTGAAGTTGTACCGTTCTTTTTGGAAAAACCAGTGGATCCTTCCACGCAGAGTGAGGGGTCGACAAAAGCGGCAGTAGAGACGTCATGCCATAACTGTGTGAAGTTATACACGTTCTTGAGAGTGTACCAGATGCGACAGTCCGCTGCCTCATATGAGAACTGCAGAGGCAAAGAGCTATTCGGACGAACTTGATCGCGTAAATTGACTGAAGCCGCTTCCACGTAGATGCCTGACTCGCGAACCTCGGGCAGAAGTACGAAATCTTCTTCGTATTGAGTTTCTTCCCGGGAAAAAGCAATGTCGCTATCCAAAGCGGATGTTGAGTAAACACTAGCACCGCGATTTCCGGATACAGCTTGCATAGGCCCAGATGACGGACTGCCACCCGCGACGACCGTTCGTACTCCCGTCTGTGCCATCATCTCTACGAAGAGAGCACAAGAAGATGAGCAAAGACCATCGGTCAAGAGCACAATCTGCTCTGGCTTGAATGGGCGCTCGGTCCTTGGCCACTTGCTTTTTTCGTTAGGAAAATACATGACTGGATACCACTCGTCGAAGGCTGCTCGGTCAAAGACAATGTTCGAAAGGTTGTATTGTTCCGGAAGAGAAAAGTTGGCGCCGTTGGCTGTCACCGGTCCGGCGTATTCTCCCCACCAAGTGAAATTCTCCCCTGTCTCAGCGTTGATTCTATTTGTGATAACCCATTCGTTCGCTGCAGCGTTGTATTTCTCCTCACGGTAACCTTCATCGGCCTCGTCCAAGTCTTCCCAGTACTCGGATATCGTGTAGCCGATCGCGTTGGCCAAAGGAAAACTAGCCCTCCTACTACCGGCGAAAGGGTTGACATCGGGAAAAAAGCTCTTGAAAGTGGTGAAAGCAAGCAAAATGGCTCCGCCCGAGTTCTGTTGTAGATCAATAACAATCCGCGAAACATTGTTGTCCGTTGCTTTAGTGATGAATTGCTCTACGGTCTTGGAGTAGTTGCCAGTCGCGTCCGGGATGGAGTCAAAGCTTGGGAGGCTCAGAACACCAAGTTCAGCATCTTTGAAAAAATAACCAGTAACCCATCCTGGGTAGAATCGACCAAGTTGTGACTGCACCACATTTGGTTTCGCCGGATATGCTTCAAAACTAGTGTTGAACCAGTTTCCTGGTGCCTCTTTCCTGACAGCACCACCGCTTGTTTCATTGGAAGAGTCGCTGAAGGTGCCGTTAAATGATGCGGGTAATCTGCCTAGGACAAAGTAGTTGTAAAAGTCCCCACCGGTCGTCAACGGTCCAGTGGCATTGGCGGGTTCGGTGTAGTAAGCCGTCCATGTATCCTGAATAGGTTCGCTGCCATCCTCGTAGGCAAATGTAACATTCTCTCCTGGATAGAGACTAGCCTTTCCTGCAAATACAGGTATGTCTCCCTGAATATCCAACACAGGGCTCGACATCAACGAATTCCACTCTGCATGAGGCTCCACAAAACCGTATGCGTTATCTCTTGCAAATTTGGTCAGAAACTCAACAGCTGGTACTCCATTGATAGTCTTGATAGCGGAAGGTTTAGTAGTCTTATTACCAAGGCCGATAACGTCCGCTGCGAATGGGTTAGCTTCCTGGGTGAATTGTTATTACAGCGTGACCTGACAAACCTGTAAAATATATTTTGGGCGGTTTCTTCCCATCCTCGGATACAGAAACGATCTCGTAAGAGCTACCGAATTGAAATGCAGCAAGAGCACCGGCTCTGACAACGACGTGTGCGTCGTGCATGGCGTGGGCGACAAGATGGAAGTCTGCTTCGAAGGCATATTGATTGCTGTAGAATCCTGAGTTGATGCGTTGCTGGATTTCCCCAAGCTCTGCAACCACATCAACGGCCGGTTGTTGGTAGCCTTGGGGCGGGTTCTTCAAGTACGAGAGAGTGGATTGAAATTGCCATGTTTCGTTGAAGTACTGAACAAAACGAGTAGCGACCGCGGGGTTGAAGGGGACCGACGTGAGACAATCAAATGCGAACTTCGCATCGAAAAGAGTGTATCCTGAATCAGTTCAGCAAGTGAATAAATATGTGCAAGACAGATGGTTGGTGTTATAGGTTTGACGGCGAAAAAGGGTTGGTGCAGGTTGGGATGATGAGTCAGCGTTGATAGATCCCCGCATCCTATCAACCGTCTCTAATCTTCACCATCACAACCCTATTTTCTTTCACGTTTCCTCAAAGTTTGTAGTTACTCACCATCGTCTACTAGGCTGGTAAGATCTCCGCAAGCTGTTTGTTGAGGAGCTGGGGCTCCAGCTGTTGGCGAAGGTTGTTGACGGCGAACAGGCTGGTGTTGAACTGACCGTCCGTAAGCCGCACTAGCGAAGCAGATCGCCGCAAAAGCAGTTGAAAACAACATAGCGCACCAAAAGAATGAACGAAATTCAGACAAAGAAACAAGCCGATGTTCGAATGGAATAGGGCTGGCACTGTATTCTTAATGCAATCCAATCTCTGCAGACTAGCCTATCAACCTATACGCCATCTCTGGCCTAAATGTTGGATCCTTAATTTACCAGTCCAAGCCACGCACCACCCTTGTACACCAAGACTTAGAGCCGCGTGAGGGCTATTCTTGTTTTGCGCCCCCAAAATTCCTCCTTTGAGCTGCGCGCCCGCCTCAGACCCCATCCTTCTCGGGTAGCCCTCTGACCAACTTGATTGCCAGCGCCTCGGGCAACGCAAGGGCAGTGCAGGAGGCTCGGCACCGTGCATACATGCGTTACTAAGGTAGCCTGTTTCGTAGCAATCTCTCCTCTATTGAGTATTTGCTGACCCTTGTGAAAGGTATACGACATAGACATAACCTCTTACCCCCCAAGCGCTGTGTACTCATTTCGGTTGTTCAGCCATCGGAGTCCATCTCGTCACCGAATGCTTACATCACCATTTTCCAGATAGAGCAAGCGTCCAAGACTCGGCCCCCACACGCTAGAAATTCTATCCTCCTTCCTGTGCAGAGAAGTGGATTTCCGGTCAGTACGGTCATGACCGGTTAAGACTGTCTCTGAAGTTGGCTTTACCCCTTTGATTTTGCTTGCTGCTCGTGTCGAATTCATTCCGATGGCCGACATCGCAAGGCGAATACCTCATGCTCTAGCAATGTCGCATGGTCTCTCATCGGATATATTTCCAGGTTTCTTTGGCTGGTTCTTCGATTGTCCAATATATGAACGTTGGTCCCGAAAAGAAGCACAATGGCAGTTGCATTGTATCGGTGGGCCCGGCTCCGGAAAGGTACCTCCCCTTGCTTGGTCTCGATGCACCCATTCTCTTCTAATGCAGACCCAAGACAACTCTGGCATCTTTGGTTGCAAATGAGCTTGTTGAAAAATACCAACATGGCAAAGTTGCCATTGTTTCTCTGTTCGTCCAGAAACATGCCAAGTCTAACGAGATTTCGTTATTTGAAGACATGCTTGTGGCAATTCTCCACCAATTGCTGCCCTTCAGCGTCGGTAATGAGTCAAACGCGCTCTTCGAACAATATGAGCAAGAACGATACCAAGACGAGGGCTGTAGATCTACTAGACGTATTCAGTCGCTCCGGGAAATTCTCTATATCCTTTTATCCAAGTTACCTAAAACGATCCGGACTTTCCTAATTCTGGATGGCATAGATCTTTGCACCGTGGCACTGAGAGTACTTCTAGAGAACGAGCTCTTTAAGATGCAGGAAATTAACGTTAGTGTGATGCTAACTTCGCGGGTCCGGGTCTTCGAAAAGCAGCGGCGACATCGCTGCGACCACTTAAATCATGGCGACATGCCTGATGACGATCCACTTGAGCCTGATGAAAGGGAAAACTTGGATTTGTTTTGGAAGTGTAAAATTTGTAGCAAACTCCTGTGCTTTCCCTGTCGAGAAGCCGGTCGGGCATGTGAAGAATGGTGAGTGATACAATCGAGTTGCTGTACCTTGGCGATTAAATAACATTCTAACCGTTTCATCAAAGTCATTTCAACGATCATCTTCACGAGCCTTATGCTCATCAAAACATTAGTATCGACCTCGTTCCAAGGCAATATATGGAGGATTTTATCTCCTGGAACCTAGAACGAGAGCATGGCGATCTTGGTCTGAGCAGGTTTCCCGATCCACCTCCTCTCTCTGCCCTCGGCCAATCCATTCTCGAGGGTGCCCCTTTCGTGCTTCCTTCAGGTCTTGTCGAGGATATCTATGAAGAGTCTGAAGGTAATATTTCAATTGCAAAGGCACGCTTAGATTTGGTTCATGTCGCTGAATCATGGGCTGGGCTAAATGCGTACAAACGTCGACAACGTCTACCAGTCAATATCGTGTCCATGTTTGATGCTGGTATCAGAACAATACAACAGCAACGAAGCGAACGGCGAGAGTTAGGACTGAAGGCAATCAGTGTTCTAGCGAAAGGCGAAGAAGTAAGTTAATTCATGAGCACCTTCATCGCATTTGTGTCTCCACAAACTAAGTAATGTTATTGTAACTAGATTCCTATTACCATCATGCGGCGATGGCTGAGCAATACAAACCCTGATCTACTTCGCAGCGGCGAGGACATTATCGATGCGACCGAAGGCTTTCTCTGCGCTATACCTGGAGCTGCGGGCCAGGACCTGTGTGCATACCATAACGACTTTTTCAATTACGCTACTAATCACTACAATGAAGCCATTACGTCAGCGCTCTCACAAGTTGAGCTTGAACAGCGATCTATTAGGGCTCGAGAAGTTACAACCAGAGATATGCTCTCGGTAGCTCCTCCTATTTTACCTCCGTCCGATGTCCGCTTCGAGCCTATGAATTTGCCAGATACGCCAACTCGAGTCACACAAAACAAGTTAGCACGTACTGTCACAATGACATTGGATCCGATTGAGGAGAATACTCATGTACAAGCTTTCGTTCGTAAAGGAACGGTAATGTGGTCCTAGTTGATGACTGCGTCATACATGAACTGAATAAACTTGGTGCATTGTTCCTTAATACAGCCAAAACTTCCTTGCAAGCTTCTCCAGGTTTTTAAAGCTTTCGATGTCGACATTGTGAAACGAGATAGCACCTGTTCTACGGAAACGATCTCCCCCAGTGTTCTTCATCAAGATACCATTGCCTTCGATCGTGATGTTCTGGACGGTATTATGTTCCTCGTCCGAAGTTACCTCAATGGGATCCACTATGTTCACTGCCCAGCTTGATGTATTATGATCTTCACTGTGTCCCTTAACCTGTTTCGCCGAAAGAAGTACGAAGAATGGTTCTTCGTCGATGGAATTTCCAGGAGCTGGTTTGGTGTCTGGGAATGCCTCAATGTTGGCTCCAGCTAAGTCCTTATGCTCCAGGATCCAACCTCGTCCGGTCTCATTCTTCGTCAAGCGACCCCGACCAATATACGCTTGGATCGGAATCGATTTATCGTGGAATTTTGGCTCAGCATTTCGGTCAATCTTCTCAGGACTATTTGTTCTCTGTCCTCTATCGGTTTCGTTTTCCTTATGCAATTCTCTCTCTCTCCTAACAAGCTCTACTTTGCTATCGCTCATTCCGCGAGTCTGGATTGGTGATGTCTGGATGGTTGGCCTCGCTGGAGCAAATCTCTTGACACCAACAAGATCAAAAGCTAATGCACGGCCATGGTGATCTTTTACCTTGAAATAATTTTTGTTGGTGAGTTTGTCTGGGATTTCAATAACACCATCCATGGACGCCCAACTCCACGATGGGATATTCCTTTTTATGTCATCATCTTGCGATTCGTTCGGTCGCGTGTCAAGTGTGCATTCAGCGACTCGCCAGGTAAGTTGGTTTTCCAGGTCTTCCTCCCACAGTCCATCGCCATACTCGGTTCCCATGGCGTCTCGAACGAGTTTGGCAATACCCCACATCGCAATTAGCTTGTCGCTTCCTTTTGTCAATGCACAACTTGTGTATATTCGAACAGCAGTCTTCCAAAACCAGTCCAGCGAGTCATCGACCTCTCCCACCAGAGGCTCGTCACCATTGCTGGAGAGTTGAAGGCGACCTCTCCAATGTCGATCTGGTGCCGCAACCCCATCGAGTGGCTGCGGCAAACCCGCTGGCAACGTTTCGCACGCACTCAATGAAGAACAATCCCATAGGATTTGTTTTTCTGCGAAATGAAGAATACGAGGTGCGAGCATCCGTTCTGAAGCCTCTGTTAGCAGGGGTATAAATCATGACTGTCAGCGTACCTTGGAACACCCAGCCACGCTTGTACAAAGGCGTTTGCATCAACTCGGTCTCCCAAAGATCGCCCGCGACCATTTTCCACACTCTATTTCCGAACATGGCCGACTCGCTCTTTGCCTGATAGCTAAATGGTAGAACTTCGTCTGGCCTTCTCTTCCTATACAACCCTCCTTTGTCGTCTTTGGAATCTACAACTGCTATGTTGCAGTAACTATTCCGATACACCTGATGCATCTTCCCGGCCTCATTTGCCCAATCCCCATTTGGGCCTTGAATGATACACAAACTATCTATCCAGATATACTTGATCCCTAGAAATCTTGTCACCTCAATCGCCTGCGCAAAGTTTGTCGTAAGCCAGTCCCACGGTACGCCAACTTCGGTAAATTGCTTGTACGTAGTAGGGAGAAGGCGAACAAATGTATCTTTTCCCCAACAATGCGACAAAGTAATGTATGGGCTGTCGATGTTCAAATTCGTTTTCTCAACGACACGGACTGGTTGGCCGGGAGCACTAGTGACATCGATCAGGCGCGTCGGAATGAATGCAGGTTCTGAAGGTGCACATGCGGGGCGTCGATTACAATTGATATGAGTTGAATTGCAAACATTGAACCACTTTCTGATCTGCTGCCCTGCGGAACCTGCTGTTGGGTTTGTCGATTTACTGAGTTGGGCGACAGTCGGAAGAGGTTGGAGATCTTTGCACAATCAGAAAAACATTTGTAGCTAGAATCGAAGGCAAAACAGCACCACTCACCCTCTTCAGGAAACATATAAAATGATTTTGTTGGCAATGCATTGATTGGTTTCTCCCATGAAGTTTTTCTTGGAATGAATCGAAATGTAATTACGACACTCTCTGGACTTTCGCGAATCCTTGCCAAACATCGAATACTCCATCGATAAACTGGCCATTCTCCTTGGTTCTCTTCTTTCTTCAGTTCAGGTACAATCGCGCCTTTCAGGCCGTTACAGATTAGACATCCTCCGGCCGCGGACTCTTCCAGCGATGCATAGCTTTCGTGATGTTTGCCCCATGTCGATTTGGTCTCTTCGAGGATATGGGTCATGCAAAAATCGCAGAGCTTCATTATTGGGCAGTGAGATGCAATAGGTTCAGAGTATGGCTTTTTGGACTATTTGACTCCGCCGTGCAGCGAAGATACTTTAGTGGTTCTTGTTTGCTGTAGCGGGGCTGGGTGGCCGCAAGGCTGAGCTCTGCGACACCGGCTTTAGTGGGGCAGAGTCCCGTAAAACTTTTCAATACAAGTTGGATTAGGCAAATGATGAACCAGAAGGTATTGAGCTACCTGATGGCTTGTTGACCTTATAACTGAATCACCAGATGCTATACATGCTAGGTATAACGGCAGACGGTGTTATCTTGACTTTAACGCCCCGCAAGAGAGTGGTGCCTGGACGACTTACCTAAGATATCCTGTATCGCTATCTATCCTGAAATGGTTTAGCACTATGGGCAGGGGGGTGATACAGAGCTCTCTGTGCTCTCGAGATCGTTGCGATTGACAATACACATTCTTTATTATGAGAACGATCGCAATATCCAGTGTGAAAGCCAAAGCAAGCCTAAAAGGTGCAGAATTGAAAGACCCAACCCAGACTATCAGTGTTCAGGGTAGGCTACCTAAAGTGCGCAAACGACTGGCACTCTTCCTGAGCTCTAATTACATGAACCAGGCGCGCAGCCTCAAGAGAACCTTGTGATTGAATCTTAAAAACACGTGGAGAGAAAAGAGATGTAGCCGCCTAGAATCCTTTAAAATCCCAATTTTCCATTTCAAGGATGTCAGCCTAGCCCAGCGCTCGGGTACTGTATGAAGATTCGCCTAGACTCATTCGGGACAATGGGCTCGATGCCGGATTTCGAGAATGCGATTCCCATGTCTCAGCCCTGCTGTAGGGGTCATCAACACCTTCTGCCTGGATGCACAGCACGTTCCAGCCCTGTTGTATGAAGCAGGCATTCGCATGCACCTAAGAGAGAACGAGGCTTGGGAATCGGGTCATCGGTATCATCATTGCAGGTGTTGCCCAGGCTTGAATCGCCTTCCTAATATTGCAGAGTTTGATATTCCGACGTCTACTCGACAGGCACTGGTCTTTGTGACTCGGTTTCTAGATCTCTAAATATAGAAGAATGTTGAGATGTCACACAGAGCGCATTGTACCGCGTCAATTAGACTGAAAGTTTCCAGCGCTTGGTTAAGTTTTGCGATTAGAGAGCGGGGATTAGGTTCGCTAAAATGCTAGATCGGAATTAGCGTTCGGGATATTGTTTCTCGTGTCTGGTAGAACAACTCTCAATGTATCTACTCGATTGCAAGTGAATGCGATGGAATTTCAGGGGGTTCAAGGGTCAAGGTCAAAGATTGCTTGACTGTGCCGTTACTCGTTTTTTACACTTTTCAATGTGACCTGCATCAAACAAATTGTGGAGCAATAATTCCATTCGTGTTCATGACAGCCTGAATCAATCTACGTCGGAAATAGCATGTTGAATGCTTCGCACAACGGACTCTAGACCTTCCTTTGCTGTAAATGATCTCACTAGTACAATATTGATCGTTCCCACCTGCCCTCCACGGATTCTCAAGAGATGTTGTTATCCTTCAAGAAATCTAAGATGAGCTTGGCAAGTTGCGCAGTATGAGTGACGCTAACAAAATGTCCACCATCGAGCAACTCCACCTTTGCATTTGGCAAATCACGCTTGAAAGCCTCGGCACCCGGTGGTACGAAGATCGCGTCGTTCTTTCCCCAAGCTGCTAACAACGGGACCTGGCTCTTACGGAAGTACTCCTGAAATTTAGGGTACAAAGGAAGATTGTTGCGATAATCGTACAACAGTGCGACCTGGATGTCCTTGTTGCCGGGGCGGTCCATGTGTGTCTGATCGAGAGTATAGAACTCAGGGCCTACAGTGCTGAGATCCGAAGTCCCATTCTCATACTGCCATTTGGTGGCATTGTATTCGACAAGATAGCTGATGCCGGCTAGTGTTTCGTCATTCTTGTTCTCCCATACAGCTCGGATCGGGTCCCAAAAAGCTCCGAGACCTTCATCATATGCGTTGCCATTCTGCGAAAGGATGGCTTGGATACGATCGGGATGCTTCAATGCAAGACGAAGGCCCACGGGTGCGCCGTAGTCGAAGATGTAGATACTGTACTTCTGAGGCGGCTGCGGGATCTTCTCAAGGAATTCATCAATTGTGTTGGCAAGATTATCGAAGGTGTAGCTGTAGCCTGATGGGACTTCAGTGAAGCCGTATCCAGGGAAATCTGGGGCGATGACACGGTATTTGGGTGCGAGGCGTGGAATGAGGTCGCGAAACTGGTGGGAAGATGTCGGGAATCCATGAAGAAGGAGAACTGTGGGTGATTCAGTCGACCCAGCTTCGCGATAAAAGATCTTTTCTCCGCCCTCTAGGGTAAGGTTAAGATAGCGGGTAGCTGCGGTGAGGAAAGTCATGATTTGGAGTGATGATGGCTGCCAATAGTGGACACTGTAGATAGGTGAATAATACTTTTCTTTCTTCTGGATATGTTAAATTTTTGAAGTAATTCCTATCCCTTATATAGTTGATGCACTATGCGCATCCTCGCAATAAGTCGTTCGATTACGGCAACACTGCGAACTCAAATTGGCTGAAATGCTCGAATCGGCAAGTTAGAATCGGAACAAGTAGTAGGTTTCCGATATCTGCGATGTACATTCTGTAGTGCCGTTTTGGTTCCCGTTGGTGGTGTTGGTCGGTTCCGACTTCCATCAAGCAGCTGCTTATGAGATTCAACCGGCTGCGCTTGCGTGTAAATTGCGACAGCCAATGAGCATCGATTAGTCATTGCTATGCATATGACGATGCGCTGACCTCGGCTTACATACTAAACTCTCTGCGGCCGAGAGTCACAAACGGCGTTCATAATGTCGGCATGGCGTGCTTGCCGTCGTCACGTGTAGCGGGCCGAATAGTCTTTTTCGCTATCTCTGTCTGGTGCCTCGTACCCAATGCCTCATACGGCTCTGGGTTCATCATTTATATGATGAAAAGTACCGGTCAATACTACCGCTTGTATTCTGCATGATGCACGTCTTCTATTGCCCCAGTTGAGAGTGGAAGCTGCTTCCAATAGTCCTATCTCCTCGGAATCTTCACGTAACTTCGTCAGCGACATTATTTTTAAACAACATCTCGTAAAGAAACCTGAAGATGGATAAGTTTACGATCCCAGAGAGTGATGGTGATAGTAGTGTTTGTATGACATAAGTTAAGTACATGGAATTGTTCATTGCATTACAAGTGCTTTTGTTCTCCAAGTCTTGGACCATCAATAAGCCTACTGAATGATGTCGAAATCAAATCAATACCAATTGCACAATCTCATTAATTGATTAAAATGGGGAGATTAGAAAATTTCATTATTTATTCCTCGCCAAGATATTCTGAGAATATAACGATGCTTTCTTTTCATTTCTTCAGTCAATCACAGCATACGTGACCCAGCTCTTGAGGAAAACATATTGTAAAGATTTATATGATTCAACGTTGATAAAATCTAAAACTTGAATGTTATAACTTACATGCGCCCAGGCCCAGTTACAATGATTGGATAGTACCATGACAATTCCGCGCTCATTCAGAATATCTTTATTCGATTTAAGAATATGTCCTTGAAATCGTTCATGTGAGAAGACGGTTGGAGAAGGAATTTCTGAAATACCTCTAAAATCTGAAGGTTTTGTTTTCATGAGAACCGGCCGGACGAACCCTCGTACTCGTATAAAAGCTGATTCTATACCTTCAATACAGAGTAAAACTCCCTCTCTCACAAAGACAATTCAGAACTAAAAACCAAAACCAACAATTTAGATGGGGAGAGCAAGTCCTTGTCAAAATCATTCGCAGAAACCTGGTCAATCTTCTCACAAAAATAGGGACCTTGTCTTCATGAGATTTCCAAAATACTAGGAATGATAAAATCTTCCCCTTATCATTTTCATGAGAACTGGAAAGACAAATCCTTGTACTGGAACAAAAACCCTCACGTGAGATGTAATGTGGAGCCCGCACTCTCTCGGGGACATTTTAGAATTGAACAACACAAGTTAGCCATGCGCATGCAGAGGAAACATGGCCAGGACCATGCCCAAAACCATATCGTTGAATTCCGATGTGCGCGGACGCTGGTCCTACAAAACCTCTAAGCTGTTCGAAACAAGACCACTTCACTTTGCTCAATGAGAACGAGGCGCACAAGCCACTGCACTCAAATACAAACCTGTATCACGTCTTGCCCTCGATACCGCAGGGCAAACCCCCTTCCCCCCCTTTCTGGAAACCATTCGAAGAATACCCAATCCGAAGAGATATTTCGACATTGAAATGGAGAAAGAAGCCCAGCGTTGTGGGCATAACGAAAAAATCAAGGTGAAGAAGTATTTATGTGTGTGGACGCCGCACCAACGAAACGACTAAAATGCTCAAGATCAAAACACTTCCACTTCGCCCCATGAGAACCGGGCCAGACACCCATGTACCCTCCAACGAAAAAGGACTACACCGATTCCCATGAACCCCCGCAAATATGGAGTCAAAACCCCCATCATCCCTCTCTCTCCGATACTATTCTTGAAACCAGATAATCAACATCAATGCCCTACATGAGGAAAGATAACCATTCTTGCGAGTATGACTAAAAACGCTCTAATGGGCATTTGATGAGTCTTGCCACTAGACGAACAACCCTTCTCAAATACGCAGAACAAAACTGACAAATTGAATTACGAGAACTGGACCGACAATCTACATTTCACAACACTCAAACAAAGTCCACAAACCCATCACTGAACTCGCAAATGCGGAGTAAAACTCCATCTCCATTTCCAAAACCACCGAGACATGAGTTACCTAAAATTTGTTCCTAACACGTGCATGGAGCGGAAAATATCTTGGAAAGAATAAATCAAAGCGCAAATGCAATCGATCACATGCACGTGGACGCTACCACAATGACGTCTCCAAAGAAAAATGCTCAACTAGTTCTGCTCATGATCGGAAACCTTTTTTCCCAACAGAAAAACATCCAGAACAAACAGGACTTCGTCTCATGGTGGGAAAGTAGGGAACTAAAACATCATCATTGGAAGGGATCGCCAAAAAGACCATTAGAGGGTCTGCCATGCGTGTAGATGCTGATATCCTAAATCCCGATGATAAAAACCATTCGTGTCATAACATATGATTAGAACCACAGCCAAAGGAAACAGTTATTAAAACAACAAGGATGAATTTCGATGTGGTGGGAGAAGAGAGAGAGAGGGAGAGATGGAAATTTATTGAAAACGTGCGAGATACAACGTATGGCTCGGCTGGAGAGTTTGGCCGAGGGACGATGGATTAAAAAAAGAAGTGGAGGAGAAGATGTTCGGGAAGCGTCGGGGATAGGAAATATCAAAAACCAGTTTAGAAACTGCGTTATGGCTGGGCTGGAGAGGTGGTCAAAGTATCAATGAAGTGGAAAGAGCTGAATACCAACCGACATCCGGGAGCAGAAGGAATTATAAAAAAAACACCACAAAAGACTAGGAATAGAACTATAATGTCTGGCAGATTCAATGGGGAAACAATGAAATAAGAGAGTAGGAGGAGAAAAAGATGACCAAGAGTATGGATGGGATATGAAACATCCAAAACGGAAGAGTGGAAGGGTCATGTTGGCTGGTGGATTGGGCGGTGTAGATAAGTGACAGCAGTGGTGGTGATGATGGTGATGATGGGGAACAAGTGGCATACGACTTCAGGAGGTGCGAGAAAACATGGTCAGAAACGGTGTAAGATTCAGTGTGAGGATGTTATTGTTAGATTGTATGATGTGTGGTTCGATGTGTGAATATGGGATTTGATAGTAAGAAGTCGTCCCATTATCGCAATGTACAATGTGGCCGCGTGCTATGGAAAGGCGCCAATGACGAGTTGTTCTTGTCCCAATTGTAAGGTCCAATATGACAGTAACAGTGATCAGACTACGGTCCTCATTTGGACCCCGGCACGTGCCTGGATGCCCTGCCAATGCCCATTAACTTGGTTATGGCCTGGCAGCCTGACGTCAAGGCCAGATCCCTGTCCTAGGTAATGCAGACATTGGTGCCAAGACATGTCGCAACCGCCATCATCCCAACGGGCCCAACCCCAGGATACCAGTACTTTTCCCCAGAGCCGACGTCTTAGTGGCGAGTGGAATGCTGTGGACCGTGTTCCCAATTCTCGCCTTGACAGCATCAAAGGGGATGGTGGCTGGCGACTTGGCCAGCTTGACCACGTCGACATTCCCAACCAGGGTGACCCATTCTGGATCTGGCTCAACAAGATTCCAGGCGATGCTGATGTGAAATCTGTCGCTGCGGTCGCCATCGGTGGTGTTGACCGGAGTGGCTTTGCTTCGGTGCTTTTCAGCACGAGAGCTTCTTCTCCGTTTGAGAACGTGGCCTTGAGAAGTATTATCCTCCATTGGCCCATCGCCGCCTCCTCCAATATACAAGCCAGGGTGCCCGCATTTCCCCGTTGCCGAGTTGCAAGCTTCTAGCAGCTTGTTTAGCTCATCGTGGGATGGTTTTTCTATGCCCAGCACCAAGAACCACCGATTGCGCTCGTAGTTGGGTACCCACTTCAGGCTTGTGAGTTGTGCCTCGAACGGTCGCACCCCAGACTTGCGAAGGCTGGACGTCAGCGTATCAAGAAAGTCATCGCGGTCTTCTGTCTTTATCTGTAGGGTGCGCGAGAGGGAGATGTGGAGAGGCAGCGGGGCACCCAGCGGAGAGAGAAGGGACGGGGTGATGTCGGGGATAGGCAGTGGGTTGGATCGAAGTGCATTGGCACTGGCAATTGCTTCTTGGACAGAGTATATGAGGTTCAACAACTGGTCGGATTCTGTTCGCGAAGGAACCCCTCGGCAACGTTAGCCACAGCTCTGCATTCTGTAGTAGGTAGCTCTGGACAGCTCTCGGATAGCTCTCGGATAGCTCTCGACAGCTTTGTTCCCCGCAGTGTCAACCACGGACCACGGCACCTGGGCGCACATGGAGGAGGCACATACACTCTAGATAAAGATGGGAAGGCCAGTTGCCCTCGACATGAGGTATGGCACGCTTCCGGCCGCCATGAAGAGCCGGGTTGTCGGTGTTGCTGGTGCGCGCATTGGCAGAGTAGAGGTCGTGGAATGCGGACGGAAGCGGAGGCAGCTCAGAGCTCTGGGAGCTGTTCTTGCGCTTCAACGAGTGCGGCGCCAGACGTCGTCCAGGCCGACTTGGACATGGCTGGGCAGGCTCGGCTCCTTGTCCATCGGTGTCGTCAGGGTCAGAGTCTGGATAGAGGACCAGGGACATGATAAGTGATAAACAAGCCGGGCGGATTGCGATGCCCGGGATGATACAATGGATGGTTATTTTGGGGCTGGTGGGTGAATGGGATGACAGACGGTGACGCAGCTCGGAGCTTCTGCCATGCATCGCGCACCGGCCACCCGAGCCGCAACCGCAACGCAAAACTGCAGGGGCGACCGTGGGCCCGCCGTTAGCGTCCCTTTGGGGGGTTCCACCGTCCACCGCCCACCGTGTCCCGCGCCGACGCCCAGCCCGGCGGACGATGACGTAGGACCAATGAAAGCAATGACCGCGCGTATGCCAGATGGCCCGGATGCAACTGCAGGGAATCAACCACAGCGAGCACAGCAAACTGCGTACACAGCGGAAGGAAGGAAGGACCCAGACAGGCCAGGCCGATGACATGTGCAGCGTGTGCCGGCTGAGTTAGAGTTGACGCGTTCCTGCCAAGCTGCGATAAAGCCTTCCTCTCGTCTTCTTTAGCTGATAAACTCCCGCTTTCTTCTTTCATCCACCCAACACTCGTGCTTCTTGCCTTCACTCCACCTCATCTCACCTCACCTCACCTCACCTTATCTCATCATTCACCGTATAACGCACAATACATAAACCAAAGCCTCCCATATAAAATTTACATAATCACCACTGCACCGTATAACACTTCTTTCTGTACTTTGACCCACAATCTTCTGTTCCTCAAAGCTCCACAATCATGGGAAGCGACAAGTACTCTTCTCAGGTATGTCTACTTTTCTTGCATCATGTATCAACACCTCTCTATCATCATCACTATCCTCGTCATCACTATCCTCATCATCACTATGCTCATCATCCTCATCACTACAACCACCAACTTCCAAAACTAACATGACATCTCCAGGCCCAACATGCCCTCATTGATCCGCTCATCGAGCCTGATCCAAGCGAAGAGACTGGCCTGAACTCACACTTCAGATCCACTTTCGCACCTGCCCAGGGCACACCCATTACTCCGCCGGGATCCGCCGATCTCAAAGACAGCCCATCCGTCAACATCCGTCACCAGCACACGGGCAGCAGCGTCGAGACAAACCCCTTCCGTCACTCGCGCGGCTCTTCGATTTCCAAGGGTCCTTCCACCACAAGTCATCGCCAGGTGACTCCCAATTCCAAGTATGATTACCCCTCTCCTCCCAACTCGGCCAGTCCTCGTCGCTCCCAATTTTCAAACCACCGCGCCGACGCCTTTGGATCCATGAACCAGTCCCGGCCCCGACGATCCAGCCAGCCATCATCCTTCGATGCACCCCCATCCAAAGACGGAGGACTCACAAGAGGAGGATCTTTAAGAGAACGTTATCCCGGAGACATGTCCCATCGGCCCCTTGACTCCGTTCGTAAAGAGACCAAGACTGCGCATCGTGCTCACCATCTCAGGAAAAAGAACTTCACTGGCGCCGACACCATAGATCGTCTCGATAGGACTGGGATGACCTATCACCACGAAGGCCCCTACGATGCCGCCAACATATCTCGCAATTTGGATTGGAAACATAGTCCCGTTGCCGCCGTCAAAGATTCCAACGAAGAGGCTCTACGCGCTACGCCTAGAGAAAACATCGTTGATGCCGTCAACAAGCACCGTCCCTTGGAGGGTGTTGCCAACATCCCGCCAGGGATGCCCGATCGCCTTGGCCGAGTTCTCGACTACGAGGAAGGTGCCGATTTGCAGAGGGAGCCAGGCGGTGACTATCGTCGCTGGCCAGGACAGGTGTGTACTCAATTCATCTCCCGTCATGATCACACGCTTACACAATCAGAAATACCACCCTAATGACCTGAAGGGCAAGGGCGAGCCATCTTTTTCCGTCGACAAGACCCGCAGGGACCATAAGCAAAATGGCGACACGGGCATTGAGATGCGCTCACGACACCGGAACCGAAGTTTGGGCGCCGCTGATGCACCCGAAAGTGTACCGCTCCAGGCCGACCACGACCACGATAGCGGCCTGGGACGGAGCAACACCACCGGCAAGAGCATGGGCAATTCACTGAAGAAGCGTTTTGGAAGTCTGCGACGCAAGAAGGTTGAGCCTTGAACAAACGAAGAGACCAGCACACTGTTGTCAGTGCCAATTTTGGATGGGACGAGGCCGCGTCATCGAGAAGTCGTGGTATACCCATATGTATGAGCACATCGCCAAATGAATAAGGCTTTTCATTTCCTGTTTCCCGGCCGCCAGGTGGGCCTGAAGCATTGAGAGATATTGCTGAGCGCGGCGCCAATGGTAGAAAGGAGGGCTTCTCGATTGTCTAGTACCCACTTCCTCTTCAGCATACGTGAGAGATTTATATAATGAAATATGACTTAATGCATGAACCCTAGTTCTTGAATTCGCTATCTTTTTGTGTTGGTGATGTTTTTATAACTGTTCTAAGTTACGTACTTCGCATGCGGGGTTGTTAGAAGTTTGCATTTTGTATGCATTAATTTTATTACACGGTAAATAAGTGTTTTGGTCGAGCATAAGGTGATGTGGTGTGCAACTGAATGATGCCGCGCCAAATCCACGCACTTGGGCTGGGAAAGGGGGTTTTGTTGTCTAGGTAGTCTGGATGTGCTTGAATCAGGTGGATAGAGGATGGAGCATGGAGCATGGAGCATGGAGCATGGCGGGGATTGGTGGGATATCTGTTGTATGGGTTTGGGGCTTGGCTTTTTGAGAATGGGGGATGTGGAAGAGATGGGAAACTTGGGAGAAGGATGGATTGTAGGAGTGGGGTGGGGTAGAGTTTGAGGTTGTTTGATGAGGGTTGCTTGTTGTAAAGGTTTTTGTATCATTTGATTGGTAATAGGAGGGGGGAATGGGAGGAGAGTGTATAACATGTGGCTTATTTAGTTAGTACTTGATTACACTACCTCTTCTGTTTAGTTTAGAAGCTGTTTTTAATATTAATACTAGTTAATCCACAATAGATATCCTGCCTACAAAATTCTGATTTCCCTACTCCTATAACATAATAAAACTAGGAGATAGGAGTAGGTTCACTAACTCCTTACTAAGCCTGTATAAGACTCTAAGCCTGCTTGCCTTTTATAAGTAGCTTGTGAATTGAGGAGAACTAAGAGTAGTGAAGGTGCAGAGAAGCACCTAGGCTGCATTCATAGGAATGAATAAGCTAATCTACACATGAGGAGCGCAAAGAGAGCACAGAGATAAGTAATCAAGGCACATACTATATGTGTTTACATATAAACATAACTAAGGCATAGAAAAGAAATATCCAACGCTAAGTTCTATTATCTAGCATTTTAGAGGTTTACTAAACAGGCTATCACTGTAAGCTAACCTATTATAAATAGACTATAATTAATAAGAAAGGTAAAGTCAAGTAGGTTGTATGCTAGAGTTAATGTTAAGTTAAATTCTATAGAAGCTAGCTTAGGTTCTGGTGATGCTGATAATCTACTTGATATTTGCTCTAAGTCTATTGTTGCTCTATGTCCTTCAGGAAGCATGATTGAACTACACATGTTCGGGCCAACCAGTGCTTTTCTGCAGGCACAGATGGTAGCCGAACGGCAATCTTTGCCAGCAGCCAGGTGCTGATTGGCTCACTACTGTAAACCTCCCCCCCAGCGCGACCACATAAAATAATGTTACTATCGTAAACATTAAGAGAGGCTGGAGATTATTTCTTTAGTAATCAAATTTCTTCGCCGTATTAAAGAGGTAATTTCTTCAGCTTTTCGTGCAGGTTCGTGCAGACATTCTGATAGTTGTTCGCTACTTGCCTAGCTAGATCAATCAAGTTGGATAGCATCTTAATCATACTTAGTCTTTGCAAAACCTAATACTTCACTCGTAAAACTGCGCCGAAGTCTTCTATCCTCTTCAGCTACTCCCGCTCCTGCTGTACTTCTCAATATGTCACTTCCTCCTCCTGCTCTCTAACCCTGCTGCACTTACTTGCCCTGCTGCACACTGGGCCGGCTTTCTTGCATCCTACCTGCAATTGACTTGGGAACACTCACTCTACATCGTTGCCTCGTCGACCATTGGTTTGTGTACTTACTTTTGGCACTTTTCATATCACCATGTTTGCTAATCTTTCCCGTTCTATTCTAACCGCAACCTCCTGCTATTCACTCTTGGAGTTGATGCAGTCGATGCAAACAACGCAGTCAATGCACACCCACGCCCAAGAACAACCCTCCCCTATTCTCACTTACGCTGCTCCACCAACAGTACAACCTCATATCTCTCTGATTCATCGCTATTTCTACCACTTCATCACCCGCATCAGCCCATCTCCAGTCATTGTCACACATCTCGCACTTCCACACTGATCCTCATCCGCCTCAATCCCACCCCTAGCGTTTCTCTTTGTAATGGGATTAAATCAGTCCACTAGTCCAGAAAACGAATATTTGGGCTGATGCATGTTCAATGTAATCTGCCCCCACTGCACTGCTGTATCCTCTATGACTCCTTGTTCCCCTAGTCTAACGGGAGTCTCATCGATATAGATAACCCTGCGGAGATTGCATCTTTTTCCGTCTCTTTCGAAGTCTTTGCCTGGGTTATGCTTGAAACTCCAATCACAACGGGACTTTTCCTGGGCTTCCATTAATGGTGGTTTCCATTACAGGCTTTGTCATGAATAACTCGCTTTGTACATGACACCTTCGAACGTGGAGATAGACATAGGAGGTCGGTCCATAAAATCTCTACCTGCAATAGCCTACCAGTCCTCTTTTTCATGGTGTTGACGATAATCGATGCCTTTTCTGATTACGGCACTTGGGGTACATAGATCGTTATATTTATTGTAAACGCAGCACAGCTTGGTCTTCTTTCTTGGAGAGCTTGAGCCCACTTATTTCCAAATGTCTTAAAGCGAATGCAGTAATTTGTCCATTTTGCCAGATCATAATCTCACGTGGAGGAGAACTAGGACAAAGAAGTGTAATTTGAAAATGCTGAGAAGAGATGATTTAATAAATTATGATAAATGTTCGCTATCGCTAAATCTATGCAGCTGATTCATGAAGAAAGAACAGGAACGCAGACAAGTGTTGTAGAGTTCATCACGAAATGTATCAATAAAAGAAAAGGCATCACTGAAAGCATATCTGTTCAGGTTTTTCATCGCCAATAGTTGTTGATATACCACTGCATGGGCGAATCGGTTTCTATAACAGAGGTTATCGCATCTTCTCAGCACCCACTCCTCTCCTCTTACATATCCTTTCCAGCACCACCACCACAGCCGAATTACGCGTTTTCCTATGCTCGATTAGTATACAATTTTACACCAGACACAGAGTAACAACAAAAAAAGCTCTGAAAGAACTTACACAAACGAAAGACGCTGCATAACTCTGACCATCAGGAATGTTAATAAATCCAATGCACTGGTTTCTCCTATCCGAAGTGGCCAAAACTCTGGTGCATCTATCATCAGTGTAGAACACGCAGCGCTCGCCGGTTCCGAGGCGCACTGAATGAGCGAGATGATAAGGACTGGTGCAGCCCTCTGCAGGAGCACCGCTAGCATCATAGTGCGTGCAGCTGACTCCTGGCATCCCTTTGCCGAAGGTGTAGCAGCGTTTTTGGCTGCCGCGGAGCACTCGGTTTGCTGCACGACGGGCGCAGTTATCGACGCCTTCGTATACGATGACTTGGTGGAAGTTAGTAGGTGATTGCGTTGAGAGTAAATTTAGTTATGAACTGTGTTGTGTTGTAGATATCCGGTAGTGAGAAGGGCTTTTCACCTACTTTGCCATGCCGATGATGCTTGTGCCACTGCAAGTAGGACGCCAACGGTGGCCAGCGAGAGCTGCATCTTGTAAGAATCGCTGCGATATATGTGTTTGAGTTGGAAGTTGGGATGTGAAGAGCAATAGTGTTGAGCTACATTATCTTTTAATATCTTTCTCTGTCCTTTTATATTCTGGTAGGTAGGAAGGATTCTTCAATCAGGCCTTCTACAAACATCGTAGAAAGGCTGTAACCACAGATAACGGCCGTAAGAACGACTCATTATGAATCATTCGGCCTCCAAAAACATCAGATTTTAGCCTTCCACTTCCACTTCCGAATTCAATTCAGTAGTCAGGAATCCTCACGCTTAGCTTAGGGCTTATGCGATGCTCAAACGAGCTTAGAGCACGCTCATAATACCATAATTTTACTCGATTAGTCGACTTTTACGACAGGAGCTAAGAGTACCAAGCAATACCCCATAAAAGTAGTCTACAGGATCGATAATGTGCTGAACCAAAAAAAGTACGCTATAGATTATGTGGGACCGCAATTAAAATGTGTTGTAATCAAGGAATAGTTAACATGTCCTAGTGTTTTGAAAATATAAGAAATACACTTTTTATACTTATTAGAGCCTTTTATTCTTCTAACGAACTAGACTATTAGACAATTTTCTAACGTCAATTTCTAGTAATGTCTAAAAACAATAGATAATTTGAACACTTATTTGAGTACCTATTTGAGCACTTATTCGAGCACCTCAACGATGAGCTCTACGAGGTGGAACAGCATCTATATCCCCGTTCATCTCTCTCTCCATTATCTGTACCTCCATCTCCATTTCCATAGAGAGACTACTCAGGGAGATGGAGATGAATATGGAGAGGGCTGTGCCCTCATACGCTCTAATGTCTTGTACTAGCTAAAGGGCGCTGCTAGCTGTGCTTTTCTCTTTTACTTGATCTAGCCTTCCTGCCCGCTCTTTGATGCCAATAGACGCAAACTTTGGTCTGTGGGTTTTTACTATGAGCTTTGATTGCTTTCTTGATCCCTTCAAAGAACTTTTCTACTAGTTCTATCAAGCACCTAGCCAGACACCTAAACCAGCGTCTCTATCATTTGAGTACCTAGTCAAACATCTCTACTAACTTCTAGAGAATTACATCAAGAAGCTCAAACAGGGCTTCTAAGATTGTCAAGTTCTGCGCATTTGTCGCTTTTTACGTGTTAGTGATTTGGGGTTAGGAAGGAGCTTATGTCGTGTTCGAAGTTGCCTTGATCTTGCTGGTCCATATGAATTCATATTCCAGTATTATGGAAACAGTATATTTTATTTATAAAAATTAAGAAGAAAAAGGCTGCTGAAATAATAGAGAAAAATGAGAGAAACATCTAACAAAGATACAAATGAAAGAAATTTTCACCGCAGATCGCTACCTCTCATCTGTGCAGATGAGAAAGTGAAAGTCGGGTTTTCTCCAATCTGGTCCTCGTACCATTCCAACAGATCCACAACTTCGACGTGGTGCTCTTCCCTAGCATAATGTTTCGCCCTCTCGAACTCTGGTTTGTCATGCTTCTTCGATTGCGCCTCCCGCGCGTTCAGCAACATCTTGACCGTATCGAGGCGCCCATTCTTTGCAGCTGCCTCCAGTGCCGAGTATCCGTTGCCTCTAGAACCGGGAGCATCAACATCAGCATTGTGGTCCAGCAATAACTTGACTGTGCTCAAGCTTCCGCAGGTCGCTGCCATTTGAAGTGCAGTTCCTCCATCTCTGGGTGCAGGTGGAGCGTTAATATCTGCTCCAAGATGTATGAGGAACTCGACCATTTTGTACAAGCCTAGTTCTGCAGCTCTCTGAATTGGTGTACGCTTGATTCGTCCGATTGCAGGAAGATTGATGTCGGCACCTCTGGCTATGAGCAGCTTCACTAAAGATGTGTCGTTTGTGCTCATGGCTGCTACGAGTGCCGGTATTCTGGAATGATGTCCATTCTCCACAATTCCGTTTAGATCACACTTTGCATTGAGCAATAACTCCACAACCTCGTACTTGTTTGGATGGCATGTAGTAATAGCAGCTCCAAGTGCGTTGATGCCTTTTCGCTCCTCAATACTCCAAACCAGACTGAAGGGATCCATCCGATCCCCAAGTAACATTGCAATATAATCCCGGTCGCACTGACGCATTGCATCAATTAAGACATGAGACCCAAAGCCTGGTCTGGGTATGGGGTAATTTCTTTGATGATATCTCCGAAGGAGAACCAGAATATCGTCAGATTCTAGCCGATACGCGTATTGGAAGGCCCTCGAGTTTTCTGGATCTGCACCATGCTTCAAGAGTAGAAGTACATGCGCTGTGTCTCCATTCTTGGCGGCGAAAGCGAGGGGAGTCATGAGACTTACATCTGACCCTGCATAATTGGGATCAGCACCTGCTGCAAGAAGAGTACTGACCAACTCATTATCCCGTTTCAAAATAGCAAGAGTAAGCGCGCATTCTGAGTGACGTTTATCCCCGCAGGCGTTTACATTTACTCCCTCTGCAATGAGTCTGGCTACGATAGAAGAATTTCCCCAATCCACTGCAAGCTGGATTGCTGATTTGTAATGCGAAATATGTGGGCTGGCTCCTTCATTGAGCAAAATGGTTACCAGCTGCTCATCGTGTTGCTCTAAAGCGTAAAGAAGCGGTGTTTTTCTATTATATCCGGCAAAGGTTTCTTCAAGACTTGCACCTGCACTAATCAAGATTTGCGCCATCCGATGGTGCCCTTTTGCTACGAGTCTTGCGAGTGCTTTTCCCAGAATTTCCGGTGTGATAGTATCCCCGGGCTTGATTAGGCGTTCGAGAGAAGGAATATCGCCAACTTCTGCTGCTGCATTCACGGCCGAAACAAGGTGGTCTTTCTTTGATAGATGGTCCCATGGATTATATAATTCCAGGAGGGCCATCATATCTGGCATTCCCGTATATATAGCTGCTGCAAGTGGACTAATCCCATTAAGTCCTATGTCGTCAACAGCACATATTTTAAGAAGAGACCTGACCAGATCCAAATTGCCACTTGAAATCGCATAAGCAAGTGTGCTTTTGGTCGGATTGGCACCGTGATTGAGGAAATAATTAACGAGCGCCAATGAGCCTCTCTTGGCTGCTAAATCGATCAATTTTTCTTTAGTAGTGTAGGGGTGCCCACCGGTATTGAGATCTACGCTATATTGGGTCAGTTTCTCCAGCACCTCTTCACAAATCTCGATACTGAATTTCCACAGCATTTTCTCGAATATCTTAGTCTCTAGCCACTCGCGTATATCGATTCTTTTCAACTTCTTCATTCCCTGTACTAATATCTTCTCCTCGCCTTTATTGATCAACCAAGACCAGATAGTGGTCGAGGCCAGTGATCCAGCCTCGAGAAGCACTTCAGCTATATGTAAGTCTAGTTTACAGTAGACTTTCTGAGCTAGATCCCATTTCATGCCTCCTTCCAAGATGGCATGTTCCAAGGCTCCGCGAGGATGCATCGATTCGGAGAATGACTTATTTACATCGACGCCATGATCGAGTAAAATTCTGATGACATCAAAGTTACGCAAAGCGGATGCGCGTTCAATTGGTGTCACTTTGTAGCTGCCCATATAACAAACTTCCAAGTTGGGATCGATCTTTGCTGATTTGTTTTGTAAAAGGATACGCACAACAGTAGCATCCCCAGCTTCGATGGCCCCCCTGAAAAGGTTACGCACGATTGCTTTTGCGGTGTATGAAGTACTTGATGAGATCATTCGGAAAAGACTGGCACTGGTATTCTTTCGGAGATATGCGATGACGCTGGTATACGATTCCACTCCTAGCCCGACGAAGTTGTTGGAGACCGAAAACAGGAGGCGGCGATAAAGCGGGGAGACATACGCGTCGAGGGAGGTATTGAAAAAGTTTTGATCATACCATAGTTCGTCTTGGTCGTGTGTAGCGAGCATATGCGATTCCACTTCTAAGTATTGCACACTTGAAGCATCGACGTCATGCAATGTAGGTGGCGTTTGACTCCTTATAGAGATAGTTCCGAGTTGCATGTCAACATTGGTGTCTTCGATGGGCATGAAATCCGATGGCGACCAAGGACAAGGCTGTCTGAGTAAATGGTCTGTTTGTACATCTTCCAGCAGCTTCCAAACAAACTCGCGGAAAGGGAGGCCGTTTTGTAGTATGCATGATATTTTGCTTGAAACCGGGGAAATAATACCGAAACCGAGAGGCATGACTCCACATTCTACCATTTATCAGATCTAATTCTTGCCGAATCAATGCTTGAGTACTCACCTCCTAGTTCGAGTTGTTTGGTATAGGGTAATCGAAGGCGGCGGGTAGCTAGGCGCACTCTTTCCTTATCAAGCTTTTCTCCCCATCTGTACACTTCTAACCCTGTCTCCTTCTTTCCACGAGCTTTCAATATGAGATCAATCTGGATCCAATCACTCTCTTTCACGTTCCGATCTGGCCTTCTAACGGCTAGTCTGCTCGATGGCATAATATTTGGTTTCGCCCAAGCGTGGCGCTTTGTCGATATGCTCAATTGTCCGGTGTTCTGTTAAGTAATTGTGAAAAGAGAATCAGATCTATGGCAAAAAGAGAATAGATGCAGAGATAGAGAGGTGGAGAGAAGGTAATTAATATCGTTTCCACAAGGCTGTGAGCCTCTTCAGGCTGTATCAGCCTTGGAGAGACTTCCGTCTAATTGGTCAAAGACAAAGTTCACGACACGTCCAGCTCGACCGCGGGGTTTCGTTTTCGCTTGTCCACAGCCACTCACATAGAGTCACATCCATGTACACCCTCGTCATTTCAGCCTTGTCGCTACGCATGAACTTTTGGAAAACCTCGAACAGCTTTTGTAGACGGAAGGTACTAGGTCTGACAGGCAGCCTCACCGATGAAGAAATAACCACTCCTATTGGCTATCTTGTATGGGTCATTTTGTGAGGCAAATTTTGAGCTACCAGTGGAGCCAACGTGATGCACCTGAGGCCTAGTATCAGCAGTTGCTTGCTCGGCGATTTTGATGTTAACAGGCCCCTTCATAGCTTGCACGGAGCCTCATTCAGGAGGCTATTGCTACTCATCGATATCCTGATCCAGACCTCGATACATCAAATATCAGCCTATTGTCCTCTACTCACTCAATCATATCTCTCCAAGCCCCATGATCCCGTTCGTCCATAAGATGGTCTTCAATAACTTAATCATCAAGGTGGAAACTTCCATCGCTATTCGAGACATTTCCATACACAAAGATCCGACGATCAGGATGTTCTTCGATGAGTCTGCCAGTATCATTCTCCCATTTTTTGAGCTTTCTTTAGCATGCTAGGCTCCTCAATTGTAAATCTGACAAGTCGCTTGAGTGCGCTCCTCCAAATAGCGTTCAGGAAGTCAACCTATGTTGCATCGTTACTGTTGCGAATTTTCCAGAAAATCTTTAATATACCTTGTGCAAGGGATAAGACGAAACGTACCATCGAATCGCGTGGCAAACTACGCAAATGCATGAAGGAGGACTTGCAGCGCACGATTCTGTCGACAGTCACCTCCAACCGAAAATGCGACACATTGGCCAGATGATTGAAGAAGAACCAGCCCATGTCTTCCGATAACACGTGAGACTTGCTGTGCGCTGGCATACACCTGAAACCAGCTGTATCTCCACCTCGAAGAGTGACCATGAAAGATTCGAGGGTCTGAAACGCTTCATGTTCAACTCTATATCATTTCTAAAGGGTCTGAATAACTGCATGCAACGATTCTTTCCACTAAAGATTTCATCACTAATGACGAACCCGATTGTGAGACAATCGAGGCTCGGAAATTGCCGAAGGGTTTCAACCAACCTCTTTACGGAATCTGGAAAATGCTCTGGCCTAGTGGTCTCAGATCTCTTCTCGATTATCAGTGCCGAGTCAAGGGGTGGAAGTAGCATGGATTCGATGTCGGCTTCGTAGCGTCAGGTCTGTACATACGATGCGTATTTGCTGCTAGCTATCGATTTAACATAAATACCACTATGATCAGTGGATCTAATTGTAAGATGCTTGAACAGATAAGATATAATAAGGCGATGAAAGGTTCGATCGACGGATGATACAATGAGAAGGTCGAGGAATAGATCCAGCTTGAGGTTTTGTCCCCTTCGTTGATTGTGCTTTGAGGAGGATGGCCTATGAGAGTGTTTCTCAAGGAGGAGAAATCTGATGATTATCAGGTTGAGCTCAGCGGATAGTTGGAGTAAGGTGGACATGTTGTGAATGGGCCTTGGGAAGCGACAGGCACATGTCGGAATGTGGTTCAGATGGATAGTGATTGCTCAGGCGTCGCTCAGTCGATGAAGAGATTACACAAGCCAAAATGATCGGAATATATCTTTTGGAATGAGTGAACATTCTAGTTCAGATCAACGAAATGACCGTTGAAAGATTGAACGTGGGCTAAGTGATGTTCAAGTAAGCATAAGTGGATTTATACTCCCTGCCCTAACCCTTTTCGAAATAGCGTTAATAGGACACTTGTGAACATGACAGCCTTGGAAATCACTTCAAGAACGTATAAAACACAACTTGGCTTGAGCAAGTTGAAAACGTCGTAGATAGATATAGGTCCGACTCCACCTGATATGTGGGTTGTTTTAAATCACCGACAATAGCGTTGTGTCAACAGTAGTACAATTGATTTGCAGGCTTTGAATGTCTGAAAAACCATATCTTCAATACTATATATTACTTGCAATAACAAATTTTACTCATACCTAAATAACTAGATAACATAGCATCTATCGTTGTACCATGTTTCTTCTAACATTACGTTAGTGCCAAACATACTAAGCTGATAGTGCGCTCTTTACCGCCCTACTTTTCTCGTTAGATTATGCCCATCCACGATAATTTCACGATACCGATATGAGATTTGTTTTGGAAATGAATGAACGGAGAGCAGCGCGCATGGTGGCACAAAGGATGAGTACAATCATAGATACACAATGGAAAACTCGCCCAGCATTTTGACCTCTGAGGCCCAAAAAAGGTTGCGGCTTTCTTCATGTTATAGATTACAACAACACAACAACTTCCCAACAATACTGAGCATTCTTTCTACACAGGCAACTAATATTCAACATGTGCTTTAATTAAAACAACTTTTCAGCCTACACAGCACACCTTTCAAAAGGCTCTCCACACAATCAAATTTCTTTCTAACTCTTTGTTTCCACCCTTTCATACCTCATCCCCCTCAAGCCTAATAACCCAAACTCCATCCATCCCCGTCCAGCCTCAAAGCTAAAGTCATAAATACCACGCCCAAGATGAGCAAACCTTCACAATTCCTCGGCGTCCCCCACACCCAAGCCCAATCCTACATCCAAATCCTCACCAAAGCCCAAAGCCGCTCCACAATCAATGGGTCCTTAACTATTCCCTAATCCCACATTCCACACTCAGAGAAACCCCCCTCCCCACTAAACTAACAACCCCTAGCACCCCCACCAAAACCCTCACCCCCAAAGACATAGATACCCTCCTCAACCGCGAATTCTCGCGCCAACCCTTTTCCCTCGAACCATCCCCCTCAACAACCCTTTCCTCCGACGGCAGATTCGCCTTCTCAGATCCATCAAAGAAAGACAAAGACCGCACCCCCTCCCAACAATTCTTCTCCTTGCCCCAACGCGCCTCGCTCCTAGCCCGGGAGTACCAAAACGACATTCTGAATCCGAAAATTGGGCCCGTGATCGCGGTGCCTACGTCGCGGGCGGGAAGTCTCAAGACCGGTGATGCTGGTGGTGCTGCATCCTCGTTCCGTCCACCAGAACATCCAAACGCCGATCCGACGAGCTACGGGTTTCGACTTATCTACTCAGAAGCACTGGTCGGCATGAATGCACACTACATTGAATTCGCCGAGACGGTCGCGAGAGAGAATACAAGACATCGTGCGGACAAAGGAGTCAATATGATATACATCGCTGTCCCATCATCCAAAATAACAACGACAGACATTGTGCAGGACATCTACACCAACCCCGCTGGTCCCCAATTCTCATCTAGTCTCGCGAAAGCGATTGTGATGGCTGGCTAGAAGTGCGAGGATGAGGGGGTGAGCGAGGGCGGTGCGAATTCCAGTTATGATTTCGAGGAGGGCGGACATCCGATGTGGAGGAGATTTGCAAGTACAACAGAGCAGGATCATGATCCGGAGACGTGTAAGTGTAGGATCAAGACGAAGCGTGTGCTTGCTACGGCGTTGTTGCCGGATGCTTTTGAACTTAAGGGTACGGCGCTTGTGGTGAAGGATGAGAAGAGGGTTTTGCCTGTGAGAGTCGAGATTTGGAGATGGAAGGCGAATGCGGCTGAGGAGGTTAGGAGGTATGCGGAATGGGCGCAGAGCACTGTGAAGGTGCCGCCGCTAAGGGGACTGGACTGAAGGGGTTAGAATGGAATTGAATGATTGATTGAACTTTGAGGAAAAGAAAGTAGACCGGGCACTGATGTCCCTTTTCATGAGGTCTGTATTGAGAGTTCGGTATGATAAAAATTAAACACTAGGAATAGTGAACTAGTCCCTGGTAAGGAAACGCAGTAAAGAGCATTACCAAAGCATCAGCAATAACAACTAGAGTGAAATGCGGTGCAGAGCATTAAAGATGCAAACAGCCAAATGCAGCAATAAACAAGGACAAGAAAAAGCGTGAACACGTAACGTAGCGACATAATTGACAACAACGAGAGGAGAAAGAGAATGGGAGAAAAGCCGTGCAGCAATTGTCCCATCTCTTCTCCTTCGAAACTACGTGATCGTACAACAACATCCCCTCAGATCAACCCTTCCTTCCCCTAAAGTTCCTTCGTTCATATTTACACTAATATAGTTCTCTTCCTTAGTAACCAGAGGCCTTGATAGCATCAACGCAGCCCCAGTTCTGCTCAACGTTGTAAGCACCGGGTGCCTTCCACTTGTCATCCTGAGCGGAGAAAAGGACAGCCTCGTAGCCAACCTCCTCGATAATGCTCTTGATAGCGACAGCCTGCTCGGCATATCCTGGAACAGCCTTTCCGTTGGAGTTACCAGTATGGGGCCATCCGATCTCGGTGATGTACTTGCCCTTGGCGGCAGCGGCAGCGCAAACCTTAGCAGCCTGCTCGAGCTGCTGCTTGGCGAACTTACCGGCCTCACTGGGGGAAACGGAGGAAGTGAAGAAGGGGTGGGTCTGGACGGCGAAAACGTCAATGACGTCGCAGAGAGGGGCACCCTTCTCCTCCCAGATGTTCACGGGCTCAGTAGTGGTGATGGCAATGTCCTTGGGGAAACCAGCGGCGGCAAGCTGCTCCTTGACATAGAGGATGTACTTGGCAAGGTTCTCGGCGCTGCAGACGTTGTTGAAAAGGACCTCGTTTCCGACAATGATCATAGCAATGGAGTCCTTGGGGGAGCCCTTGATGATGGCCTGGAGCTGCTCGTTAGCACCGTTGGAGAACGGAGGCTTGCCAGCGTCGATGTAGATGCCGTAGATGATCTTAAGACCGTACTTGGAGGCCTCGGGAACGACGTTCTCGAAGACACCACAGTCGGTGCTGTAAGAACGGATAGTGGTGAAACCAAGCCCGGAGATCTCCTTGATGTCCTTCTGGACTTCGGCCTTGTCCTTGCACTGTCCGCCACTGGTGTAAGGAGTGTAGGTGACACCCCACTTCTTGCCCTTGGTAACAATGCGACCGGTACCAGAGTAGTCGTTTCCGCCATAAGATGGGACCTGGCTGGGCTTGGGCTTCTCCTCAGCCTTGGAAGAGGATGGCTGAGGAGCAGGAGTGTAGGCCTCCTTGGACGGTTGAGGGGCGGGAGTGTATGCCTCCTTGGAAGGTTCCGCCTCCTTGGATGGTTGCGGAGCTGGGGTGTAGGCCTCCTTGGTTGGCTGAGGAGCAGGAGTATAGGCTGGAACCTCAGAGCTGGAGGTCACAACAACTGGGTAGTGAACGCTGGGTGTGGCCTTGACAGATAAGGTCGAGTTGTAGACCGGCACCGGGATGTCTGATGCGTATTGTTAATCGCCAACCTTTTTTGTAAAGCAAAATAAAAGTGCATGTATAGCTGAATACATACCAGAGGGGTAGACATAGACGGTGGTGTACACAGTGCAGACATTGTTCTCGGGAGCCTCATTTCTGCGAAGATGGAAGCCGGCATGGGCGTTGTGCGAAGCAGCAGCTGAGCCGACAAGCGCGGCAGCAACAATTGAAGCCTTCATTTTGACTGATTATTTAAGGATAGGGAGGTCCTTGGGGAGTTGTATCCGCTGAATGAGTGAAGCGGTATTAAGAATTATACAGCAAACGAGTGACTCTGGCGCGAGGGCCGTTGGGGAAGACTTGGAGCAGGCTGGGTGATTGTACGTAAAGCCAGGCGAGCAAGAGAGACAGCAGAGGACGGGGCCTGGGGGAGTTTTGATACCGTCGCCATGGAGTGCCCAGGGCTGAGGCCCACAGCGAGTCGACGGCCCAAGACCAGTGCAAGGCTATTGCAAGGCCATTGGAATGGCATAGGAAAGGGGTCCCGGGGGGGTGAGCTGGGGGAGCAGGGTCAGAAATGGCATAACGTGGCTAACCGGCGGCAAGCTACCGCTCGAAGTGGGTGTGATGCACAGTGCGGGCAGAAATGGGAAATGAGATGAAGAGGGAGACAGGGAGACGAAAGAGACGAGAGGAAGACCAAAGGCGGCGAGGGAATGTCCAAGACGACGACGTCTGGGGAAGGACGACGGCCCATGCACCGATCAGGACTGGCGCCTTCTACTCATGGCCTAGTGCAGCGTTGCTAGTGTCGGGCTAGCGCGCCAATGCTCTCTCTCCAATTTCTCCTGACCAGCCCTCGAGACCACCAAACTGCACCAGTGAACTGCACAACACGCACACGCGCTTTGCACCCCCCTCTCTCTTTCACTGTCGCATCCTGGATACGCTCTCTCTCCCTCTCACCGAGATGACGTTGCGGGGCGTTGTCAGGCGCTGACTGTCTGTCTCTCCTTCTGTGCCCCTCTGTTTACCTACACCCCGGATGTGCTGTTCCCTGGTCGGCCTTATATCCTGATATTGCTCATATTACTGCTCGGTGGCACAGCGGTCAGCGAGTTCATCACAAACAATCTCCCGCCCGGCGACGGCGTCCTCGTATCGCTTGATGAGCGATGAGCAACGAGCAACGAGCACAACGGCATCCCCACACGGAATCCTCCACTGCCGTCCCTCTCTAGCAACGTTTGAACTGTACACTGCAAATCTGTTTGACACACAGCTTTCTGCAGGCCACTATCGTCAGGCTAAATGTCGATGCAGGCGGTGGCGTCGAACGTTTTGCTCGGACTGTTTACTGTGTATGAGATCCCAGCAATCAAGACAAAATAGACGAGGCGGTCATGCAGGAACAGCAACCGTGCTCAGGGGTCCAGGGACAAGCACTTAGGCACTGCACCCTGAGCGCGAGCTAGAGGTACGCGGCCCGGGGGGTCTATTGGCCAAGTGCATCATCGAATGCAAACTATGTATTGTACGTTCACTCGGGTCGCTCCGAGGGGTGTGTGCGTACGTCCTTTGCTGTGTGCGATTGAAAAGAGATGGACCTGCCGAGATGTATTTCCGTCAGCAGCAATCCCGCCTCGCAAGTCACTCCAACATTCGTGAACGGTCTGCCACATCCGTTGTCTTCAGAGTCGCCACTCCCCCCACCGCAATGACTGTTCTTGCGTGTGCACTCCAGCACGATCAGTTACTTGTCTTGAGCGTGGCAGAAATTGCACCGCAGTGCCACCGTCAAATTTTCCATTGGCGACAACCTCGTGAGCCTTCACTTTCGGTGTTCTAATTTCCTCTGCGGGATCTAGTGTTAGGCGCGTTGGTCATAGGAACAGAATGCACAGCTGAAGAAAGGTAGTAATGCGGCCAATCAACATCGAGCCCTCATGTCCACCAATCAGATCAGCACACTCCCGAAATTCTTTTCGACGCTGCAAGCGCACAACACCAACAAAGGGCATTCAATATCGAATTGTTAACGCTCTCGAAGCGCTGCTGTTGGGTATTGTTGGCTATCTCCAAGCAAAAGTATTACTTCGAGTTATCATGTGTCAACGAGAGTTACAATCTCATGACTGCCGTTGAGAGCTGTCAATTTCGGTTGTTGCCTTTCCTCATTTCCTTTCATCCTTCATTTTTCATCACCATCATTTTACATCGCTCTCATTTCATCTTGGTCTTGGTCTTTCCGCCAATGCTCTTTCATCTTCTCAGTGTTCGCGCTCGGACTCTGGACCAAAGGAAGTATAACCTTTTCTTCCTTGGCTTTCGTGCCGCATTCCGAATTGTACAACGCATCTGAATTCACGCTTATTCCGCTGCTGAGTAACACACGCCTGATGTGGGATGGATTCCAGTACGGTAGCTGTAGGATCGCATAGGGCTCAGGAGTATCCGGCGACGGACATCACTCACAACCGTTGTGGTCCAGATCATCATCCCATCTTTCCAGAGCAAGTTGCCTAGCCCTGGAGTGATTTCATCGACTACAGTACATGATACCTTTAGACAAATCTAATTCTAATTGTTGTCCACGACTCCTGCAGGATATGGCAGCACTACATATTGTATCGGGACGACGATAGACAGGCCCATGTTATTTGCGGACCTTACTATTAAGCTGCAAACACCAACCAGGCCTGCATTAGGATTCCATCATGTAGCTCATTATTACCAGCGTCTATCGTTATCGCATCATCTCCTTCGCAATTATGGTGGATGATGGTCGTTTTGCAGACAAGAGGAGTTGTTTCTTCTTGGTCACTTCTCCATGTCTTACCATGTAAGTTTGGATGAGCCATTACCTTTGTCCGCAGCGTAGTCAGAGTCAACAACAATCTTCTTGCTATTCAACAATGGCGCGTCTGCTTAAAAGAATTTTTTCCAGTGTTGTTCTATTCAAGGCATCGATAGCTCGATTACATGTTTGCACAAGGAGTTCCTAGATTTAGATATATTAGACACGCAACGCAGGGTCACGTGCATCACCAACAAACAGCTTCTGATAACCTCGCCTCAAACTACGCATAACGAATCTCGAATCATCTAGACTTCCACACTAAATAATCATAATACAAATTTCGCTGACGTGTTCGGGCTAATTCCGCCTGACTTTCGCATGTCCATGATTTCGGACCCGAAATGTTCTCCACTAAGAGCCTTCGCTGCCGAGAGAGGTCGCAGAACACCAAAACCACGACCAAAAGATGATATCGGGTGCGAGACGAAACTCGACAGAAGCCATATAAGTAGAACACTATCCTCGTCTTCGGAAACATTCAAGTCATCATCGCACATCAAATACAAGCCAACCTTTTCGTTTTCGAGCGCTTATTTAATCATTCCAAGATCTGATATCCTCCGTTCTTAACAAGTGCATATTCAACCCACCAAAATGTCCCCCACAATCCCCAAAATCGCCATCATAGGCGCCGGTCCCGCTTCTCTTACTCTCGCCTCCCTTCTCCAAACCCATTCCATCCCCTTCACCATCTACGAGGCCGCGCCCGAAATCCGACACCAAGGCGGCTCACTCGACCTCCATCCCCACACCGGTCAACGTGCGCTCCACGAAGCAGGACTCTTCAATACATTCATGAAATATGCACGACCAGAATGCGAAGTCATGAAATTGGTTGACGTTGTATCTGGCGAAGTTTTCATAGATGAGAACGAAGATGAACAAGAAGACGTCTTCGATCCCGAGAATTCGCGACCGGAAATCGATCGTGGCGCGTTGCTCAACTTATTGTTTGAGAACCTTAGGCCGGGGAGTGTGAAGTTCTTTCACAAAGTCACATCGGTGACACCATCCGCATCTTCACCTGGGAAACACGATATCCACTTCGCCAACCATCCTTCCGAGACAAACATTGACCTCGTCATCGGCGGCGATGGCACATGGTCTAAGGTTCGGCCTCTACTTACAGATACGAAACCCGTGTATTCCGGAATCTCTGTGCTGGAAGTATGGGCTAAAGACGTGGAGTCCAATGCCTGGTTGAGCGAATTCGCAGGCGCAGGATCGATGTTTGCGTTTGGAGAGGGATGTGCGGTACAGGCGCAGCGACAGGGCGATGGGTCGTTGCGAACGTATGCGAGTCTGCGTGTCCCGGAGATCTTTTGGGAGGAGGAGATGAAGAAGGGTGGGTTTGGATGGGATGGACTGGAAGGGGCTGATGGCGATGTTTTGCGCGAACGGTATGTGGGCGAGTATCTGAAGCATATCGACCCGTCACTTCAACGCGTTGTTCTCGAGTCACGAGATCGTGCGAACCCGCGTATACTGTGGGAATTGCCTGTTGGAACGCGCTGGGAGGGACGGAGTGGAGTGACTGTGATCGGAGATGCGGCGCATGTCATGACGCCGTTTGGAGGGATCGGAGTCAATCTTGCGATGACGGATGCGCTGGTTTTGGGGGGAGAAATCAGGCAGTGGTGGG
The DNA here is from genome assembly GCA_020744415.1 of Dendryphion nanum. Classification (NCBI taxonomy): domain Eukaryota; kingdom Fungi; phylum Ascomycota; class Dothideomycetes; order Pleosporales; family Torulaceae; genus Dendryphion; species Dendryphion nanum. The sequence goes on from JAGMWT010000008.1 coordinate 496,511, forward strand.
AGGGGAAGAAGGGGCTAGATGAGGCCACTAGGGGATATGAGGAGGAGATGTTTGGACGGGCGGAAAAGGGAGCCAAACACACGGGGAGAGGAAAGGCTAATCATTTTGCGAAGGATGGGGCGAGGGATATGGCGGAGAGGATTAGGGTGTTGAAGGGGGGAAGGAGAAGGAGAAGGAGAAAGAGGGGGTAGATGGGGTAGAGGAAAAGTGATAGCGTTTGATAGAGAAGAAATAGGTTAGTAATTTAGGGTATGAAAAACCACCCAACAAAATCCAGGCACCGGTAAAAAACTTACAAATCCCTCATCCCATCATTTTCATCTCATAAACCCCTCAAGGATACACCCACCCCTTCTTCGCTCCAACCGTGAAATCCACCTTTTCATCCATCATGTCCAACCAATCCCTCTCATATCCCTTCCCCTTCAACTTCCCCAGCACCCCCTCCCCCTTCTCCGTCTTCCCATACCAAAACCGTTCGAAATTCACCGTATCATCCCGGTCCTTCAAAATAACCCACTCCGGCAACCGTCGCTCCTCCTTATCTCCCTTCTTCAGCCACCAAAATCTCCCCTTGCCTCCCGCCTCCGCAACGAATTTCCGCTCGAAATCCTTCAATGCGGATTGCGGTTCCGGACCGCGAATCAGGTCGCGGTAGTGGCAGATTGGGTGGATGTATTCGTTTGTGCGGCCGTGTAAAGAAATCTCGGTCAGCTTGTGTTCATCCGATTTCGGGTCGTATATCTCGGCTTCGCAGTGGCCCGGGACACGCAAATAGGCGCCAGCGAGCTTGTACATGCCGCTGTACGAGTCGACGATGGGACCAGTGCCCCAGCCGTAGTCGAATTCTGTGTGGGGGTGGGGCTTGGAGCGTTTGGGTGGTTCGAGGTGGTCTTCTTCTGAGCCGAGGAAGGGGATGTCTGGAAGCTTCTTTTTGGCCCAGTCCATCCAGTTGTCGTGGTAGTAGGTGCACGAGGTGCGGATTGTGGAGAGCCAGCGCAGGTATTGGGCTGTTGAGGCGTGGAAGGCGGATTGGTCGATGGTGAGATAGGGGGAGATGCATTGGAGCATCCAGCAGAAGGAGGCGACGGATAGGTCTTGGAGGGGTTAGTAATCTACTTTTGATGGGGTTTGTATTAGGTATGAGAGTCGGTACTCACGCTCTAGATCGCCTTTCATGTCGCTGATGGCGTCGTCTGCGCCACCGCCAGAGTTGATGTGGACGCCTGGGAACCAGACTTGCTTCAGTTCTGGGATCGGCTTGCCGGATTTGATGAGGTCGTTGTCGATGTACCACAAAGTTGGGCGGAAAGCTTTTCTCTTTTCGTCTAACGCAAGAGCATGGAAAGCGTGTTCAATATCTGCAGAGAATTTAGTGTGTATTACACCGGTACTTGGAAAATGGACTCACTCTCATTCAACTTCACATTATGAAAGCCATATTTCGTCCGGAAGTTGGCATTATTGACAAAGGCAACATCGGGCACGCCCAAACTCCCGACAGTGTCGAATACACCGACGATCTTGACTTTCCTGCTCTCCGGAGCAACCGCCAAGTCGCTATGGGAATGAGCTCCCCAGCTTTGTGCCAGTTTCTTCGCATCGCCTCGAAGGGGCTCCTGTCTCTTGTGGCTGAGAGGGCCATTGAGGAAGTCTTTCCAGGCGTCGGTTTCAATGAAGGTGTCGCCTTCTTCGTTCTGCATGTAGGCTCGGTATATTTCCTATATCGGGACTGTGATCAGAATACGATGTAGTACGCTTTTCGTGCCACCGTGCTCTCTTACCGGGAAAAATTGCATGTCAACTGGACTGATTACTCCAATATCCGTCACTAGACCAGCAACTGCTCGCGCTGTATAGGCACCCCTAGAGAATCCGAAGCAGAACACTTCGTCTCCAGGCTGATAGTTGAGCACAATAAAATTGTACGCTTCAATCACATTCTCCGCCAATCCCGCTCCAAGACCGCCTTGTCGCTTTCGTTCCGAGCTTGACAAATTCCCCGTTCCGATTCCGCTATCATAGTATACCAGCTGGTGGAACTTCTTCGTCGGGTCATCTTTGTCGATTCCAATACGAGCAATATGTCGACAGAGCTTAGTGACGTTGGAAGGAACATTCTCCTTTAGAGCAACACTGCTCTGCCAAGTCCCATCACAACAGATGACGATCCGACGATGCCACGGCTTGTCGTCGCCGGTCAAGGGTACCGAACTCATCTTAATCTCCGTCCCACACTAACTCTTGAATAAATCGCCTACGGTGTAAAAAGCAAGAATCCAGAAAACGGATTTAGAACTCTCAATTCTCACTCAAAGTCTTTCTTTAGAGGAGGACGAAAGATGTATGTAAGATAGGGCCGCACCAGCTCCCAAATAATAATAAGAAGAAGAAGCACCCTGGTCGCAGCAAGCGTCAGCAGAAGCACCAGCAGGCTGTCTTAGGCAACACATTCACGGAGAGGCAACGCAACTCCATTTATCCATCCAGCATCGCCCGTAGGAACATTGCCAATGCCCCTCGATAACTCAGCTCGCGCCCCACTCCCGCCAATACGCCTCCGTGCCCAGCTGCGCGAGCTGTGCGGACCACCTAGCGGCCATGCTGTTCGCTCTCGTTGCAGCTCCGGTCGATCACGCACAATGGAAGCGGTGAGCGGCGTCTCTGGTGCGATGAAAACCTTGAGAGTGCGCGAGCTGGAAGCTTTGAAATGCGTCGTGGCTGGTGGAGTAAACCATTTGGGAGGCGTGGATTAGGGGTGGGTGTGCTGCGTGATGGGCCGTGGGGTGGTTCGGAAAGTTTGCGCTAGCCACTTTGGGTGCTGGGCGAGAAACACTGTTTTGGACTGGATGCGATGAAAGGACTTGCAGCTGGGGAAAAGGAAGTACAAACCCCTCTTTTGAACGTGTGTTGTGTGACGGTGATGGTTGATCAGAGGGTATGCCGTGCGGGTGTCCCCGCTCTTGTGCAGCTTGCTTTCCTTCTATTCGAGCTACACCTTCCAATAGAAACCAACTATCGTGTCCCCTCGCTATGCCGATATCTCTTATGGTACCTTTGTACGTGGGACTCGATGAACAACCTCTGCAGCGTCGATCAATCATCCTGCAATAGACCAAAAAGGCTTCTCATTGCCTACCGCCTCAAGGGTAACTTTCCGTGAAATTTTCGCCTGAGAATAGCCTATCTCGGTGATACTCTGACTGCGTAGTCTAAAATTTAGGCCGCATGTGTAGGAACTCTTATGACAAGATCTAACCCTGTAGAGACTCATTGCCCTACCACGTGCCTACCCAGCCTCAATCGGGGCGACTTGACATGTGTAGCATCAGCCTCACCATCAGCCCTAGCCTCATCACGGATTAGGAAAACCCCTGCACGTCATCAACGGCTTATGCTACCATAGCAGACGTCTGACAAATGTTCTCCAAAATAGAAGTGCAGTGAACAATCGTAAAAGATTTCCTAAAATTGAAAAGTGCTCCATTGTAATAGATTACATGATTATAATGCCATCCTTGGCTCCACTGTATTTCCAATACTAACATCTCTTAAGCAATCCAGAACCAAATCTTCTGGAAAACGTTCTTCGGAATGGGCTCTACGTCATTCGCACAGAACTCATCCATCTCCCTCTTCCCGCTAATAACGTCGATGTCGGGAATGGGGATGAGGAAACGAGTCCGGTAGAATAGCTTATGTCCGAGATAGAGCACGAGGAAAATCGGAATCGTGATATAAGCCGCGAGGAAGTTTGCGGCCGACCAGTTCGCCGGAAAGAAGACATGGAATCCATTGGTGAGAGTCAATACAATAATGATACCCAATATGAACCAGACGAGATATGGTTGGAAAGGAGTCTTGTAAGGTAGGGTATCGAGAAGGTTTTGGTAGATCAGAGCCTTGCGGAAGCGAATGTAGGTGACCATGACGACGATCCACGCAATGAAGCCAGATATCGTAGAGACGTTAGAAAACCATAGGAAAACCACCGCACCGCTGTTAGAGACGTTCAGGTACGCAAGGAATCCGATCGCCCAAGTCGCAAGCACAGCAGCCCAAGGAACACCTTTCTTACTAGTCTTGCTGAATATCTTCGGTGCGTCTCCGGTCAGCGCCATTCCATAGAGCACACGCGACCCGGAAAAGAGGAAGGCGTTGCCGGCAGACCAGGCCGAAGTCAGAACAGCCGCATTGATGACATGGTTGAGACCGCCAATACCGGCAAGTTGAATACCAATCACAAATGGAGAAGCGGAGGCATTTGAATCAGGACTGAGCAGGCGGCTATCGTCCGATGGAACAATAACACCAATGATAAAGGACCCAAATCCGTAGAATATGGCCAGGCGATAAATGAATCGACCAGCTGCCTTGGGGATATTTCGCCGGGGCGCAACAGTCTCGCCAGCTGACAACGCAATCAATTCAGGAGAGGTGATAAAGGCAAATCCAGCCCGAACGAAAGCGGTCCAGTAGGCGAGGAATTTTCCAGTAGTTCCAGGCACTAAATATTCTTTGAATGCCCCTGGTTTGTTCCAATATCGAAAACCTACACGGCCTTGGTCGTTCGGACTGCCGCCAAGCATGATGACGAAACCGAGGATGATCAGACCCATGATGGTAATGAATTTGATACTGGCGAACCAGAATTCGGCTTCTCCAAAGACACCAACGGCAACGATATTAAGGAACAAGATGAGAACGAGGAAAATGGTGATCCAGACGGCGTTGTGGACAGGGGTCTCCCAGTAGTCCAAGAGAATTGCTCCGGCTGTCGCCTCAGCGGCCACAAGAATAGCGTATGCGTACCTTTAAACAGGTTAGAAAAAAATGAATGCAATAATTTTTTGATGGAACTCACCAGTAATTCCAACCAGCCGCAAATGCCAGACTCGGGTCTACGAAACGCTTGACGAAATATGGGATGGTAATACCCTTCATGGGCAAGTACGTCACGATTTCTGCCAAATTGTTCATAACATTGTACACGACCAACATCATTGACAAATAAGCCATGAAGAGCGGTGCAGGTCCCGTGAGGTAGAGAATGCCACCGCTGCCGACGAACAATCCAGTTCCGATCGCACCACCAAGAGCCCTGGGCAGATTGTAAGCTCCAACAATGGCGTCATCAAGGTTTTCTTGGTATATACTCACAAGAATTGAATGTGTCGACTCTTCAAACCTCGGTGAGTATCACCACCATATCCAGCTTCCTGGGCAACCGTGGCGCCTCCGCTGACAGCAGATGCTTCGCCATAGATACCTTCCTTTTGTTCGTAGTCGTAACGACCATTTGGGCCCTTCTCGGCGTCGTGGTTGTGGTTCATTTTGGTGATATTGTGCGTAGGTATCTCGCCACTACCCTAACCTCCAGGTAAGAAGAATCTGGGGAAGTGCGCGGAGTGCCTTTTTATATACCGCGATTATGGAATGGCCCAAAGGAGGAGCTTGGGGGCAGATATTGAATGGATAAAATTTTCTTGACGCGAGGATAATCGACAGACATCAGCAAGGACCTTCCAAGAGTGGAGAACATGAGGCCAAGAGGTTGGGCGATCCTGACCTGGTGTGCTTAGTTGCTCTGGGGATCCAATCAATTACGTAGCGGTAGAAGACCGGTGTTGCGGGGAAGCACGCCAGGAAGCTTCGTGGGAACGCCGCTGTCGGGTTCATCGCCGCTGGCGCGTCGCATTTGCGCGGCTCAAGATTCTCGCATCACTTGATCCGTGAGTCGGATGCGTCCTTTCGTGAAGCTCGAGTCTGGGGGGGAGCTAAGAGTGAATGTCTGAGCCGCAGCAAGCCGACGTGGGCTGAGTTTAGAGAGCCTCCGATGAGGCTCCGAAAAGCGCGCCGTCTCTTTTTCTCCACATTCTGCAAGTATCGTTCTAGAAGACGGCAGGATCCTTAAGCCGAGCGGGTTTACGACAGACGGCCCCTGGGAAGGTATCGTAGTGGAGTCGTGAGATGGAAAGTGAGGAGGAAAGAGACGTTCGTAACTATCTGGACAGGGGGAACGCGGGTTAGCGTGCTAAGCAGGTGTAGGAATCTTGGCAGGCTTGACCTTCTTTAGATGGTTAACTCGGACTTCTCGGCACCTCTTGGACATGATGAAATTTGCATCCTTCCCAGGATCCACATCGTTATCAGCATCCATCTCTTGAATCTGGTCATAATGTGTCGAAGCAAAGATAACGATTCAGATTTTGTTTCGTTTGCGAGTTTTGCTTTACTTGGACCCGCCGATAAACGCTCAACGAAACGAGGGTATTCAAAAAATCGCTCAAGGGAACAAGGTTGAAGAGGTTGAAACCGGATGATCTAATTCATGGGTGGGCCAATTCAACATGAACTGTGAGATTCCTTCCTCCAGTGCGTGGATATTCAGCTACAGCCCTTGTAACCACAATCTCCGACCTTCTCCAGCCTTGCAAGTGTAACTTCTCCCTTAACACCATCGTTTACACCCAAAATAACCCCAATACGACCTTCCACCATTCATCCCTCTCAAAATAACAATGGAAATCCAATCGGCCAATTCATACCCTTACCCAAGTCAAAAAATATGGATCATCTCCCGTACATAGGTTGCCTAACACCAATCAGCTCTTAGGCCAAATATCCGCACCCCGTCATCAACATCTTACTAATCAGTAAACACCACCCCATTCGACCATTGCTGCATCGTGCGTCTCCCTTGATCCACGGACTTTGACCAGAACCATAGCCATTGAAGCAATATCTGCGGATCATGCTCCTATGGAGCAATTCTCCCTCGTCTCTTGTGCAATCTTACTCAGCACGCGAGAGTATTATGTTTCCAATTCCCCGGTACAAGGCTGAGGGCGATCGACAATTCGTGGAGTAAAAAATATGTAGACCCCGCTCCGCTGGTTGACGCCAGCAATTTTCGCATCTACTTCTTCATTTCCATTTCCGCTCTCATTTTGTTCCGTTTTCATCTTCATTCGATTTCAAAGTTGTTCCCATCGCTCGTCTCACCATTCCCAATCACAAAATGGTCTCCCCCACCACCCTCTCCAAAGTCCTCTCCCAAGCTCTCACCCTCTCAACCCACAGCTGGGAATACGGTACAACCTTCCAGGCCCTCCTCGACCACCATAACGCCACCCAAAGCATCTGGCAAAACCCCTTCCCCTCCAACAACCTCCCCACTCTTCCCATCTCCTCCGTCCCAGCCCTCTCCTACATTAAAGACAAAATCCGCACAAACTCCACCACACTCGTCGACGGCGCCGGTTCCGCAGGCGACCCCGCCGCCCTCGGAATCCCCGCGCTGCTTATTGGCACGACGGAGAAGACGTATGCGGACGCGGCGGTGCGACAAGCGGAACATCTTTTGCGAAAAGTACCGAGGTGGTCGAATGGAGCGATATCGCATCGCGAAGATGTAGCGGAGCTGTGGGCGGATTTCGTGTATATGGTTCCGCCGTTCCTGGCATACTACGGTGTTGCGACAGCGAATGTAACGGTGTTGAAAGAAGCAGCGAGACAGTGTGAGAAGTACGATGAGGTGCTCAAAAGCGAAAAGGAGGTGTGGAAACACATCATCGGGCCCCAGAGCCAAGACGCCAATCTCTGGAGTACGGGGAATGCATGGGGGGTAGCGGGAATAGCGAGGGTGATAGCGACATTGAGGAAGAGTCGATGGGATGCTGAGACGAAAGAGGAGCAGAAAGCGTTGGTGGCCTTGGTGAAGAAGATTGTAGATGGAGCGATTAAGCTCGATGTGGATAAGTCTGGGTTGCTGAGGAATTATCTCGATGACGCGTCGTGGTTTGGAGAGGTTTCGGGAACGGCGTTGATTGCGGCGACGGTTTGGCGGATGGCAGTCTTAGAGCCAGGTGTCTTTGGGGGGAAAGCGTATATGGATTGGGCTGGGAGGAAGAAGGCGGAGATTGACAGGAGGATTGATGAGAAGACGGGGATCGTTGCGCCGGCGGTTAATCCATTAAATTGGAATGATAGGAAGGAATTCGTTACAGGTAGTCCCGAGGGTCAGGCTTTTGTTGTTCTGTTGTATGCTGCGTGGAGAGATTGGAAGGCTGCTAGATCTATTGTGTAAAGAAAGGCTCTTGATGACTAGATATCTGCGATTCAGTTTTGATCTCATTTGTTAACGACAACGACCGTTATCCATGGTAGCAGAACTTGGTCTTACTCATCACGCTGATTGCAGCCATTTTCAACAGCATTGGGAAGGATATGAGCAGGTCTCATCCCCACATAGCGAAATTCTGCCGTAGAATTGTGAGTGAATTGTTCCTTTGAACCATTCAAAGCTATCCTAGAAACTCAACAACTAGACTGTGCTTCTTTCCAAGTGTCTTGATTTATTGTTCCCCATAGTCTATGCAGAGCCAGATTTGAATCTCTACGTCATCTCCTTGCAGCATTCATCACAAAATCCCCGATTTTTCCAATTAAGACTATTCCGCATTGACTTCACCAAGGCTTGAGACCCGATTCTCGAGTCTCTATTCCACAGTACCATTAACGAGACCTGTCGAAATGGCCACACATATGAATTTGTATTCAACCTAAGAGTGCCATAGTGTTTCATCCAGTGGGTTAACGCGTATTGATTTCGGTGGTACCAGGTATGTTCTGTTCCATTGGATGCGAAAAATGCTCGAATATCTGATATTTTAGATCCGCACAACACTGTAATCATCTCGAGAAAAACACAGCCGAGTGAAAATATGTCTGCGCTCTCGTTGCGTTTGTCCCATTCAGCAACTTCTGGGGCACAGTAGCGAGGATCGCGAGCACCGGGACCAGAAGTAGTAGGAGCGGCCAAAGAACTCCAGTCATTACTAGTTCTCATCAGCAAAGTGCTTAAGAAACTATCCTCCTAGAAATAAGATGACAGTTTCTTACCTGATTCCGAAATCAGTGAGTAGTACTAATGTCACTGTGAGCAAGCATACTCGATTACATCTGTAGTGTAATGTGACTTACCATTTTTACCATGAACGAGAATGTTTTGTGGCTTGATATCTTTATGCCTGGGAAATGTCAGCTCTTTCATAAACGCTTAGGCTACAAGTAAGAGGTTTGTCATACCTGATTTTCATGCTATGCAAGAACTCCAGTGCTGTAGCTAGGCATCCGAACCATTTCCACATGATCCCTTTCGGCGCCTCTGTCTCCATGTACTCACCAAGATTCATATCCGCTAACGGAGAGAACAAAATGGCAAAATCTTCCAAGTCCGTATAGCTCCCCACTATAGATACTATGTGACGATGTCTCATGTCTGTTACGCGTTTAAGAACATTGATTTCCCGCTCCACGATATCCGCAACCTCCCTTGCGCGGCCTTTGGAAAGAATGTGAACACGGGGAATAAGCTTTTTTGCGAGGTGTTGCTTCGTGCGGGGATCGATGACATGCCATACTGATCCGTATCCTCCGGAACCAAGTTCTTTGACTGTTTCGAAGTGTTCTTCTCCATTGAGAAAGTGGTGATGCTTCTCGTCTTGAAAAACCGGACTCAGCACCAGTTCTTGCTGGGTATAAAACTCCTTTACTAGCGAGGAATCGTTCAGCAGCTGGCGGAGAAGGCTCTGCTTGTATGGAAGCCAAATATCAGAGACTCCCGATCTGAGCATGGTGGATATGAGATCAAGTCGTTTCATCTGAGAGAGTAACATGTAAGTCCGAGGAAAATGTGATCCTATAGTGTACGGCCCAGAAGGTAGAACAGGAGTAATAACTGCAGGTAGAGCTCCGAGGCAATAGGACCCATTAAGATTTGATGATTTCTGATCCGATGGACTTTTGGAGCAGCATTTGCCACACCATTCTACTCTAGATTGCCCAACCTCTCTAAAGTAGAAAGACGTTTTGCTTGCAGTCGGTTGAACTAAAACGTCTGCAAAGATTAAACACTCGATAAATCGAGGGAGACTTGTGTTTTGCAGCCCTGGAAGTTCGTTCACAAATCCTAGATTTGGCATACTCAATGGATTCTCAATGGCAAGCTCTAGCAACAATAACTGAATCTTGCTACGCTGGTGATACGCATCCTTTATATTGTTGATGATCGTGCGGTAAACATCTCCGTGACCGGTTATAGTGGACAACATGAGCAAGTATACCATGCCCAAGGCTTTCATGTCCGCGGCATAATGAAAATCCCCTGGATTGGAGGGATATATATGGCCTGATGCAAGGAATTGACTCTGGCTAACTCCGGCAGGCGAGTCAGTGACAACGAAGCTGCATCGTTATCAGCAATTCACTCTGTAAGCTGAGTCTCCAAATCACCTTTTTTCAAAGTTCGATAGTATTACTGAGTCAGAACGAATGAAGACGCTGAGGGGGTTGATGTTTGAGTGACTACTGATTTGTCAATTGAATTCCAAAGTCTACGAAGAACCTACCAGATATTATTCCTATGTAGATATTCCACCGCTGTAGCAAGGCAGCCGAACCAACGTTGTATCGAGCTAATATTTTGAAGCAATACATCGGGCTCCAAGTAAGCTTCCAGGACGTTATCTATCCTGGGAGAGATGATGCCAAAATTGGCGAACGTGCTATAGCTTCCCATATATTGCGCACAGTGTCGATGAGCCATCCTTGACATTAGCCGAATTTCCGATGCGACTGTAAAGCTGGATTCCCATGTGTTGTTCCTGGGTCTCGAGTAATTTCGCTTGATTACCTTGACCGCAACTCTTTCGCCATTGTACCAGGTAGACTTCAACACACGCACCTCAAATCCAATCCAAAGTTTGAATGTGTGCTCGGGCTCGCCAATTACGGAAATTTGAGCCTCTTCTTGTTCAAAGATACCGTGAACACCTTTCTCCAGTCGTTCTATTGACAAGGACTTTTGTCTCTTCATTAAAAGGGCGCTTAGCAATTCAGACATTCCGTCAGGAGGCCGTATAGGGAGAGTATAGTCGGAGCCGCCTGTGTCTAAGATATAATCCAATAAATCCAACCGCTTGATACCATAAAACATCCAGAATAATCGCGGGGATTCTGCATATCTTTCCATGTCGCAAAACATCAGAACTTTGGCTAGATCCCGGAAGTCTTCGCCTGACAGTCGTTCTCGGTCATCCTTGAAGTAAGGACTGATCATAGAGATCAAATCATCGCTGAGTTCTGTGACAGTACTTGGCGTTGAGAATGGAGCATCTGCCGGAGATGGGGAGTCTGTCGGAGGTGGCTGAGGTTGTTTTGACTCCCTCTCTGGGTCTGATTCTGCTCGTTTCCTTCGTTGTGCCCGTATGCCGGTGGTAGAAGAATGTGACATGAGAGCAAGAATAGACGCGCTTTTTTTATTGCAGGTCGATGGTGTTTATGATTGAAAATATCTGGAAGTAAGCGGGGTGATCAGGCTGAACCTTGGCACTTGAGAAGGCAGCTGCGTCTGGCCGCATATCAACTACCTAGGTAGGTATGTACCCATGTATCCGATCACCATGTGAGTGGCTACATGGAAGTGTCTGTCTCCGGGTCCAGGTCATTCAAGTTTGGAACAAAATGGCTGGAACAATAGCTTTGCTTCCACAATATACCTCTTTCCAGGTTTGTCATATCACACTTTACCTCAGCTCCAATTTTACTAAGTACCTAAACCATCATAGATATAATCAGATACTAATTTTAAGTGCATCAAATCGAATAAACTCGCATTTAAGTGAGAAACTTCCTCCTTCGTGAAATATCTCAAGATCCTAGCACTTAGCCGAGTTTCACTCTCCTGTAAGCCAATGGATATTTCGATTTTAATAGTTGCACAACGCGGAGATTGAAAACCGCTATGCATATATTCGAGGCGATAGTGCTCTCTTATGGTATCAGGTTGTGCGAAATGAAGGCATATACGTTCTCCCTATAATGTATTAGCACAGTGACCAGGACTTCGACAAAGGCAAAAGAAGTCGCTGATAGTGACATGAATGCATAAAATTTATATCATGAGAAAAGAAAATGAGTGAAGTGTGCTATGAAAGCCAAGAGTTGCAGATACCAGATTGATAATCTATTTGCAAGTGCCCAAAGGCTATGTACATCTTCAGGGATGACAGCAAAAGTATCCACGCAGTCGAGCTAAAACAAGCCTCGCGCAAATAACACCCCTCCCCCCCCCCCCCCCCTCTCCCTTCTCCAAGCTCACCACTTCACTTCGACAAAGTGAAAACCTGTGCTAAACCGCCAGGAAAAGAAAACAGAATAAATAAATTCAGGGGAGCACTTCAGGTGTTGAAACCGAAAGAAAGTGTCCCACAATGCTATCCATAGCCATGAGTGTAAATAATATTACTAAAAATTTCTATGTTTTTCTACTCCAAGGGTAGTCCAGGATATTACAGACATTATGTAAAGTGCCGAAGCGGTTCATGGTGACGTGATGTGATGTAGAGTAACTTCGATGAGAGGTCTATAAGAGGGCAATGCCGGCCCACGCCAATGCATAATTGTGAAAAAATGAGTGAGGACCGAACTCTTCGGACCTAGGGGATCGTTATTGCGGGGTGAGGTGGGATTAAGGCTTTCAGTCGGTTCGTCCCTTCTCTTGACGCGTTCCGTTGGCATGGCCGTTCTGCTTCGAGATCTTCTCGCCAGCTGGCTTTTGCGTGGGAATTGTGAGGCAGTTGATGCCGAGGAAATTGCAAATGCTAGTGATGACAAGATGAGCCCATTTGCCGTAGACAACTGCGGCAAAAACGAAATATGCTCGCAGGTACCACAGCTCGAAATTGGCCGAAACGGGTCCAAAAGTGGTACCCGTGAGGGTAAAGTACGGATGATTGACCAGGAGCGCACCGCCGATCATGGGCACCAACATAACGGTCCAGTATGGGAATGGCTGTCGCGTGAGGTGAGCAAGAATAATCTTGGTTGTCATACGTCCAAAGACCAAAGATGATATCAAGCAATACAGGACCAGGTGATTATCCTTCAGGATGAAAGAATAAGGCGAACCGAGCCACGCGATCGTGGAGACTACGAAGACGATCAAGGGAGTCCATTCGAGGATGAGTGGCGCAATCGGCAGGTTTTTGGCACGACGAGCACGTGCAACATTGATAACGCACGCTGGGAGATGCGCGACGAAAAAAGCACCCAGGACTATGGGCACCCAGAGATCTCTGAAACTTATGTCGCCTAGCTGAGCCTTGTAAGACGGGAAAGCCTCGACCAATGGTGTTGACCAAATGCCGGGGCCGTAGTAACCAGAAAGGCACATGACAAGGCATGCAATGATCAATCCCTCTGCCATTCGTTAGCATATGCTTGAACCAGGTCTGGTTTTATGTTGTACCTGTGGGGCCATTGAAATATCCAAGATAGAGCGTATGGGTGTGGTAAGTCTCCCAGGTCGAGAAAAACATAGGAAGGACAGGGACGAGCGCTGTGAAGGCTCCAATTCTGCCAAAGCCATATCCAACAGCTGCCGTCTCAAGAAGACTTGCCAAGGTGCAGTTGAGCGAGTCAATTCCATGGCTGCGCTATGTCAGCCCGCCGTCATTTATTTTCTGCCATATGATACAACGTACTCGAATAGTTCGCCGAGGGGGCTTGAGGTACCGGTGCGGCGCGCTTGTTTGCCATCCACGTTATCCATCGTTGAGTACCTGCGTGACAGCGGAATTAGCGGTGCGGTGACGAGGCAGGCGGAGCAGTGCACACTCACATCCAGAGACCAAACGCAAAACTATAGTATATCCATGAGGGGCCCTGTGGTCGCACTCTCGTTAGTTCGGCTGTCTTTTTTGCGATGTCGAGGTTCGGCGCTCACCGGTCCGACCAGATCCGGCACGTAAACTACCAGCAATGCGACATTGCCTAATATGAAGAAGAAACCGAGGAGGGTAACGAGGTTGGGCGCGAGCCATAGAGGGAGGAGTTCTACGAAGCCATTCCACTATATTTGTCCATGAGTTAGAGAGGGGTGTGGCCCATGACTCGAGGGGGAGCGCAGCGCACGTAGTGTTTAAGAATATACCGCGAGATGAAGGACTTGTCGACGCTCGAGTATTTGTAGGTTTTGAGGTGCTGGAGAGCTTCGTCGGAGACGCATTCGTGCGCTGCAGTTTCTGCAAAAAGCGGTTCCAGTTAGCAAAGTGCATCCATGGTGGGGGAGTGGTAGATGGCGGGCGGTAGAAAAAGTAAAACGTACTGGCACTCGGCGGCATCTTCGGATTGTGAGTTGCGGGCGGAGGAAGAGACATGGAGGCGAGGTGGGCGCGCGGCGGGGTTTTAATACAAACGCAGAGAAAAGTTCGGATTAATTTATGGCAATGGCGTTGCGACGGAGACCATGTGAATGCGTGCGGTGATGCGTGGCTGCAGCAGCGGGGAATAAATGAGACGCAGGAGAACTGGAGTCAGAAACAGAGACGAACTGGCGACGGCCAAAAAGAAGACGACGCGATGGAAGGCCACCCTGATGAGGCAAGGGCTGTGCCAACCAGTGCCAACCAGTGCCAGCCTGTCGTCGCTCGCGGCATTGGACGGCACGAGCGATGCGGGTAGACGTCAAACAGTGAATGGACGGGCCTCTCGGCTCGTTAGGCTGGAGGGAATGGAGGCATGAGATAGGCTAGAGCTGGAAGAGGCTGGAAAACAGGCCCGGGGACGATGAGCAAGCAAGGAAGAGGAGCCACAGCAACAGGGGGAAGGGGGAAGGGAAGTGTGAAGAGATTATTCGGATAAGATTAGATCGTTTTTCCTAGTCCTCCAATGGCTTGTGCACATACATAAATCCCTGACACGTGAAAGTCGCCTCATCCCCTTTTCGTCTTTGCAAGACGTCAGTCCATCATTTTACTTTCGTTTCTCGTCCTGTTCTTCAAGTAGGGAATAGCATTGTAGATTGTGTTCTAGTATATTTCTTTATTGTCCATTATTGCTGTCGTGCATAGCACAGTGCGTAATTAATGACAGTCCAATGGATCTTGTTGGCTTAGTCAGCGCAACTCCCGCTACAGAATGCTACCCAGGTACCTTAGCTTTTGGTTCAACGTGAAAGCTGGCCAAAAGGACTCTGCCTTACTTGCTTGCACTAGCATTTACGACAGGTAGTACTAACCATCGTAGCTGCTGCTGCTGGGGAACGCAAACACTACGGGCCTCCCAAGTGTAACCAGTTCAAGGCGCTTCAACAATGATGCAATACTCTTTCACCGAATCAAGATTTTCAGTACAGGCCCAGAAAATGACTAATGCACTAAGTCATCATCATGCTATATCATAGGTTGGACGTTTCAAGAAGGACACTTATCAACAAGAATGCTCGTCTTCGCCGAGCACCAAGTGTCTTATCATTGCTAAAAGGCCACATGGGAAGAAGGATTTCGAGGTCCAGAATGCATTCAAAGCCCACATGATATAGTTTGGGATCATTGGCCAATTCTCTCGAAGCTAACGGGGGATAAAAGGCACTCCGGGGACAGTGGAACCGCTTATATCTACAGCGCAAATACTCTTAATTTTACTCCTATAGCAAATTACAGCACGCGAATACTTTCTCCAGACTCAGACTACGTAAACGAATTCACCAGCGTGTTATCGAACATGGAAAAACAAACTCCACCATTTCGTACTATGTGGGGCGTTTCATACACACCTTCCGATGGATGTCCTGTAATCATATCTGTTATTAGGCCTATACTGGAGTGAAAAAAATAGCAGATGTATTCGTCGCCACAGATATCCATCTTGGTCTTGGTTTGATTGGTGGGTGCCGTTGGCTGGGCCGGCGATTTGACTGCTTCCTGCCAGGCCACCTTTCGATTGAGATCATCTGAGAGGCCCGAAGTCCCATCCGACGCCAGCATCTATAACAAACAGAGACCTGATGTCCAGGAATCAAGTTCTTCCTCCAACATCCACGATTGACGAGATGATATAACAGCAATATGTATTCGGGCGCCAGTCATTACCGTATACACCTTCTTCGACTTATAGCCTCATCCCAATGTTCGGCGTGATTATTAATCCCTTTTGCAGGAAGAAAACCAGGACAATGAAATATAACTCGCAAGAGATTTGTCTATAGTGCATATAGAATGCTACTTACTTTGCATATGTAAACTTTTGTATTGACTTCAAAACGTGTAAACGTGCATATCACAGTCCTTGATCGCCTATCCCCTGAAGCTACTAATATATAAAATAGCCTAAGCACTTTATTGTATTAGCTCCAGTGCCCCTTGCACTTCAACATACATTGGTTCTCCTCAATTAACTACTTCCCTATAGTAACTATCTACATCTAATCACATAGCATCGGCGGGATTAGACTAGACAATTCATATAGTTAGAGGCTATCTTAAGTTTGCCTTTGCATTTGGATTAGTGCACATATATATTAGGATTATGACGAGTACAAATGGGACCAAAACACGATCAATCGGTTCTGTAGCTGTCCAATCTCACTGGAAAAGGTGCTTAGCGTTCGCACGGTCAATTAAATCAATTAAGCGTAAGCGATGAAAATCGATCATATTCGCACGTTTGTTGAGGATCATTAAGAAGGTGGCTGAGTTTCCTGGGTCCGCGGGTGCTTGGACGTCATGCGTGACTTGGTCACTTTCGAACAATTGGATTCACCTCCAACCGTTCGTTGCGAGAATTGATGTATACTTGTTTTCTCACTTCCCTTCTGCATGATCCAACATCGCAACATTGCCCTCGTTCTCCCTCCGCCTTATCCGCCCAGCCAATCCACTCCCAAGCTTTTGATGTAGAAATCGATGCCCATACCCCACTTCACTCTTTCTATCAACGACCCGACATAAAGATTTAAAGCCAAGGATGAGAAGAAAAGAAGAACGACAAGGACACCCTTAATCCTTCATCCAATTCTTGCCAAATCTTCACTTTCTCAAAAATCTCCAGAAGCTTCATAGGCTCCTATATCAGCTAATTTTGACACAATAGAAACCCTCATAGATAACTTGTGCTTTTCGATCGTCATAGCTTTGCCTTCTGTCTCTCTTCATCAGCATCGCCCCTGACCCCCTGCCACCCCTCTGCAATTCTCCACAACCGCTCCAATCCCAATCCCTTCAACAACCTCCCCCTATCCCTCCTAAACAACCCATCATACTCATCCCAACCCAAAGCCCTCACAACCTCCCCCTCATCCCCCCTAGAAAAAACTACAACATCACCCTCCCCACCCTTCCCCCAACCCTCACCATTCACAAACCGAATGAACGTCTCCGCAACAGCTTCCGCAACTTGCCTTTCCCACGGATCCGGAAACAGAGGATTGAAGTTTTGTAACAGATACGCGACGTCTAGTTCGTGGCTGGAGAGACTGTGGAAGGGTCCTGGAAACGGATTTGGAATGTGGAAGTGGTAGCGGTGTGCTTTCCTTGTTCTTTTCTCTTTCTCCATGGAGGGGGAAAGAGGGAGCGAAGACTTCCAGCCCCAATGAACAGCGAGAGACGGTAGATGGAAACGGAGATCGGTGGCTAGTTGGAGAAGGGGATTTGATGAAAGCGGGAGCGTATGGAGAGGTTGTTGGAGGTCCTTTGCCTGGTGTGGAAGCGGAATATCGTAAGCCGAAAGCAGCGTTTTCGTCTCCGATCCCGTGAGATATTTCGCACAGAGAGAATGCAGAGTCTCGAGCGCCGTGGGGGAATCCAGGATCCGCGCTTTGAGCACCGTTCCGTCATGCCCCGTATCGCCAACCACGAATTCCTTGCACCATGCCGGTTTATGCATGCTCGACTTTCCATCTGCCAGTTCTCCCAGCCGGACGTCTCTTTCAAGCCACTCCCCGTCTATCACAGCACAAAAGTGCTGCGCAAGCGGTAACCTCTGTACTAAATCCTCCGCATCCCACTCCCTTAATCTCTTAACCCTCTCATTTATCCCCACGTCCTGCAGCCCCAGAAATCGCAACTGCTCCCGATACATCTCCTCATGCCAGCTTGGGCGCCTCGGTTTCCTTAACGTCGTCTCCCCAGACATAACCACCACCCGATCGAACAGCGCCCCCACATCTTCCCTCTCCGCCTCCTTGCAACAAAGAATCGTACTCAAACTAATCCCGCCCGCCGATTCCCCCGCTGCCGTCACATTCCCCGGATCCCCCCCAAATCCTGCAATATGGTCCCTCACCCACCTCATCGCTAGAATCTGATCCTTGAATCCAAAGTTCCCTTTTGCTCCCAACTCCTTCGACGCTAAGAATCCAAAGATGTTGGTCCGATAATTAACACTAACGCTTATAACGGGTTTCTGAACCCGCGCGGATAGAGCTGTGAATCCGTTTAGTGCGTATTGTGGCCAGGAGTTAGACCCCATAGATAGACCACCGCCGTGGATCCAAAGGAAGACTGGGAGGGGCGTGCTAGATCTTTGGTTCGGAACCGTGACGGTGATGTGTAGACAGTCGAGTTCAGACATTGATTCCGTGGGTCCTTGGCCGGGGTGGAGGGGCAGGGAGATGTTGCCTACGAGGCTGAGATCCCAGGCTTGGGCGCCGCGTTTGTGAGGACATGATGGGCCGAAGTTGGAAGCGTCGTAGATGCCGTTTTTGTCTGCGAGGTGGGTGAGGGTGGAGAGGGGTGTGGAGTCGCGCCAGCGGCCGGGGATCGAGGCGTATTTGAGGTTGCGGTATTCGGTTGTGTTTGTGGCGGGATTGTGTGCGCCGGCGAGTTTTACGCCAAGTGTTGGGTGGGAGAAGAGGGTTGGTGGGTTTGATGGTGGCATGAGATGTGGTTGAGGCAATGGATGGTGACACGAAGTTTCGGGAGCCAATCAGGAGAAGCGAGGGGTTGTTTGGTAGGTTTTGGGGGACATGCATGGACAGAAGGGACTTGATTGACGGATGTGGAGCATATATAAGAAGTTGTGGGGCATCTATTGCAGGCGGGGTAGGAATTGCCGAACACATACCCATGCGGCGAACTAGACCAAAGCGTTCGTCACAATGCTCTTGGATCGTCTAATCCACAAAATCTTTGTAGATCGTTTAGCAAAATGCTCTGTATGTAGCCAAGGAGAAGCATAGCACACCAACATGCATTATTCTGCATTGCCAGCTCACCATGCTTTTGTCATGTTTGAGCCGAGATAATAATTCGTCAACATCGTATCGTCATCTATGCTATGCATTCTCAATGCCGTTTTGTAGAATCTGAGGAAAGAGAGGGGTATCAACCATCCTCTGCCACTGCCATATCGTGACTGAGAGATTTTGCGAAACTAATCATCATCCTCGTCGTCTTCGCCGAATTCTACACCGTACTCGGCGCAGACGTCCCATCGGTCTCCCTTGGCAGCTTTGCTGACGTACTTGGTGAAGCGGAGGACACCTTTGTCTCGCAAGATGATGCTAACATTGTTCCAAGCCGCGGGTTGTGAAAAGAGCACACCGTCATCTTCGTCGTCGCCAGCACTCTTGTACACAGCAGGATCGGCTTTGGCTTTTCTCCTCTGGCCAGCGCCAGTGCTCGTGGATGCTTCAGGGGCGCCGTTGTCAGTTCCTTCGTCTTCTTCGCCAGCCATGTACATCTCATAGCCTCCTACTTCCTCTTCAGGTTTCTGGGGTGGGTCAGCCACTTTACCCTTTTTTTTGCTCGAAGATCCATTCTGCTCTGCGCCTCCGTTACTGGCTTCCGACTCCTCATCTTCATCACCCCAACCCTTACTTGGAGTTATGCCGAGGCAGACTTCCAGCTGCGGGTCTTCTTCTTCGTATGCAGTAGCAAGAGTATAATCCTGACCACGCCGGAATCGGCGAGCGAAGATATTACTCTTTGTCAATGTGATTCCGGTGACAAGGGAAATCCACTTAGTAAATGCGGGATGCGGGAAGAGTATGTCGACAAGATCGTCATATGGTGTCATCTGGTCCGCATCGGGATACATTGTTGTTGGTATTGGCTGGACAGCCTCCCGGTAGAGATAACGGTGCTTGTGGGGAGGCCGAGCCACACCCACTCGAGACTCCTTGTAGAATGGATTGGCAGGGAGACTGGGTTCCGTCTCGTGATCTTTCGACTCCAGATACTCCCGTAGTCGGGTCTCAAACTTTGGTGACAAAAATTCGGCTAGCCTTAGTGATGACTCGTCCGAGAACATGCCTGACAACTCTTCGACCGTGCCCGGAAGCAGATAATTTGGATTCATGAACTTGATAAGGAAATCACACTCATCCGCTGTCAGCTCATCATTTTCATCCTCGCCAACCTGATCCCAATTAGGATTATCGACCCAGTGAGACTTTGGCTCGTCGAATTCATCCGCCTTTCCTCCTTGAAGTTGAGCCAATGAGCTTTTCTCGGCGAGTTTTTCCTCCAGTCCCTCTTCGAATCCCTCTTCACCTTCCTGGGGGATGTGGAACCATCCACTGATAGCCATACGTATACGGCCACCATCGTCTTCTTCCATTTCATCAGATGCGCGTTTGTAAACCTCCTCAACATCATGGAAGCTTTCGCCAGGCTGGACAGTGAAGAAAGAGAGTTGGTTCCAGGCTGGAGGTATCGAGAGGGAAAAGTCGGGCTCGGGGACCTTGACCTCATCTCCACCGGAGGTCTTGAGATGCTTGGTCGGATACAGGCGCAGAGCACCTCCCCATTCTGGTTTCCACGGTTTGTCGGGGTCGAGGAGGTATAAAATCCAACTGACTCGACGGCTACCAATCACATCGTCGTGACACAAGAGATGACACCCTGGTGTGTACACATTCTACCCCGCATTAGCCGATCATGTCTCACCAAAATGAAAAAAAAAATTGGACTGAGCAAATCATACCACTGCCATATCAGTCTTCAATCCACTCAAAGGCCCTGACCCAGTTATTGACGAGAGGTACTTGCGGAAGGCCGACGAGTAGAGTGAGTCGCGGAGGGTCAAGAGCGAAGGTAGGCGACGGAGGGCGGAGTCGTCGAGGCCATCGAGATTTGCTAGATCACCACTCTGGTGGATCTTGTAGATATCCGTCTCTTTCGGGGTGAAGGAAATATGTTCACGAATTTCGTTGCGAACATTGCGGAGAAGGGTATCGTTGACGAGATTCTGGATGACGGCGTGCTGGTAACTGGAGCATAGAGTTGGTCAGTTCACGGCGCAATCGTATGAATAAGAGGCTGCACATACGGCTGGGACGTGGCATAATAGCTGGTGTAGTCGCCGAGCACGGCACTGTCGAAGAGGCCCTTGCGAAAGTTGCCGTGGGCCTCGTCGTCGGAGATGGCGCGCTTCTTGGACTTGCCATTGGCAGGAGTCTCGTTCTTGCGCTTCATGTTTGGTTACTGGTGCGAGGACTGAGATGTGGGGAGGAGAGCAGGAAGAGAACCGGTGGTTGGAAAAAAGCTACAGCTTAAACTCGAAATTTGAGCGGAGCTTTAGCGACTCCGATGCACGATTCTCACACCACCCGATGCTCCTCCCCCGCCGCCAGCCCTCCAAGCCGATCCCGATGATCTGGAACCCTTCGCTTTCGTGTTGCCATTTGAATATGGACTTGTTATCGTCTGCATCGAAACCACATGGTGCTTTTGGTTGTGCACAGGTGGATTTTAAGTTTGAATACCATCGGAGGCGTGATATGATTGCAGATGCGGCTTCTTGGGCCCGCGCTCCGGTTGGTCCGCCGTCTGAAGCCGAGTTTGGAGGGGGCGTGAACAGCAATGTCCCCATCACTTTCAAACAGGAGTTCACACCACCATCTAGAAATATTGTTTTAGTAGGTCGATTATACCTAGGTAGTCTTAGCCTGTGTAAGCAGCCTACTACTTTAAGTAGTAAATTGTTGACGTCTTGATCATTTCGGAGATTTCTACCTCGCGACAATAGGCCGACTACACCACCATCTCTCCAATATCCATACACATAGACCGATCGTCATCAACGCCCATCATTCCACCATTGCAAATCTGCACAAATCCGCAAACGATCGCCCAAATTTCCTATTCCTACAGAAACGCCTATATTCACCAATGAGGTCTATTGCCACCGAAACCCCAAGCCTAGATCTTCCCAAACGCCGAGCTATGCATGCAGTGCAGTGAACAGGTGACCACGACTGTATATTGAATTACTTTCCCTCCCCCATGGCTGAATCCATAGCCAGAAGAGCAGCCATAGCTCTTTCGTAAGTCCACATCGTAACCGCGCTCGCTGGCGCTGCTTTCAGCAAACTCACAGTCAGTCCACGATACAATCCCCTTCCGCCCTCGTGCGTCCAAATGTGAGCTATCGTCCTGAGCACGCCGCTGTACACTGGGATATTCCGATGAACGTATCTGGACCGCATTGGGCCCTGAACTTGAAGACGCTTCCGGGTAGTGTCCAGTGGGTAGACGACTGTCTTGGATAGTACACTCGCAATTATGCCGGCGAAAGCATCTGAAGTTCCAAAAGGCATCGGGATTGCAGAGTCGGCCAGTATCGGCTTCAGTCCCTCGTAACTGGCGAAGAACAGACCCATGTATGGAACAATTTGGCTCACACCTGCTCCTAGTCCTCGGAAGAAGCCAGTAGGACCTTCGTGTCTGGCTATATGTCGAACCGACTCCATGATGGAGCTGTAGACGCGATCCTTTCCCTGGGCAGCAAAGCGAGTCCGAAGAAGATCCAACGGATACGTTGCCGTGGTCGCAACAGCACCAGCAGCGGCGCCGCTTACGAACGAGTTTGCTGTACCTGGAAGTTCATACGGCGGGGGAATCATGTTCAGGAGATGAGATATGGAGGTGTAGGCTGAAAACTGGATACTTCCATAGGCCAAGTACATGGCCTCGGCGGGAATATTGCCCTTCCATAGTCCCGTGAGTCCCTCCTCGTGCAGGATCTGCTTAAAAGTTCCTAGGGTGCCTTTGTAGACTGGGCCAGAAATATTCCGGACACTGAGAGGGTCGGAAAGGGAGTGTATCTGGAGCTGTAGACGGATTTTGATGACGTCGAGCGGAGCTATCACGAAGCTGTGGGAGGCGCGGAAATCATCAGTGGGATGGGTTCAGGGCGCAACAACAGTACAACAAAAGAAAAGAAAAGACAAGACTTACCGCGACACAAGACCAGCAGCGGCGCCTGCGATGGCGACTTGCGTCTGCGAGCCCTGAATAAGCAATATTTGTTAGCAGTGCTCATGCGACAAAGGAAAAAGCCATTCGTGGGGAAGCTTGTGAAGATAGATTGCGGAGGGGGACTGACTTCATCCTTGAGCTGCACGACACCAGACATGCCAGAGTAGGCTGGCACCTCTCCGCAGCGGAGGGTCAACACGTGCTCCCGATGCAGCGCTCCAGTCGACTCAAGCTCTCGATGAATCCGAGTCGTGGTGGTGGTGATGGCCCGGTGTATATTATCGCGAGGCCCTCCGGCAGAGCGGAAAAAAAGATGCGCTTGGTGGAGTTGCCGGTCTTTGAGATGGCCTCGGTCCCTAGAGGCCTGGCATTGAAAAGGGTGGCTTGGTCCTTTCTGCTAGGAATGAAAAAGAAGACAGAGTGAACTCAAGCCATAGCGCTTTTCTCATTTCTCATTTCTCCCTCCCTCCCCGCGACGATCAGCGTAATTGTAGCAAACGCCGCCCGAGCTTCTTTGAGCTCTGCCTGTTTGTGTCTGTGCCCCTCCATCCGGGTCCCCTCCACGACGACATTGCTTGTCAGCCAACCGCCATGTCCGGTAATCTCACACTCCCGCACTTCCACACAGCCCTCCGTCACGTCACCCGAGCGACATCTCGCCGTCCCATTCTCCGCGAACGAAATGTAGGAGCTGGAGCCGCAAGAGCAGGAAATCACAGCAACAATGCATCATCAAGCGCATTATCAAAGAGACAGTTTTGGTGGAGAGCACGGTCGGCCGCACAGCCCGCACAACCCCAGACGCCAGAAGAGGACTTGCGTCTCGCGTCCATCATCGCATCCTTTGCAGCCGAGAACACCACCACAACCACCGCAGACTCCTCACAACTAGAGCAGCTCCTTGATGAAAACAGCAGTGTGGGCCAGCTCGACGATGGCAAACCCTCCAAACACATCGCCGTGACCATCGACGGCAACACACGCACCTTCGACACCGTCTTCCTCCGCGACAGCTGCACCTGCCCACAATGCGTCGACCCCGACAGCAAACAGAAACTCTTCCAGACCTCCGACATTCCCACAGATCTCGAAGGCACCGGCCGCTTAATCGAAGACCCCGAGAAGGGAAAAGTCATTGAGTTCTCCTGGACAAACGACGTCCCCTCCTCCTCCCCCTCACACCGCACCCAGCACTCCATCAATTGGCTGCAACGAGCCGTCAACACCGAAATCGAACTTCGCGCCGGCGTCCGTAACGACGAGCGCATCCTCTGGGACAAGGCGCGCATCACAGCATCCAACAAATGGATCGACTATGACACCTACATGAGCTCCGACACCGAACTCCACACCTCCCTCGCCCACCTCCACACCCACGGCCTGCTCTTCCTGCGCAACGTCCCCGATTCCGAGAACTCGGTCGTAGAAATCGCATCTCGAATCGGCAATCTCAAAGACACATTCTACGGCCGCACCTGGGACGTGAAATCGAAGCCGAAAGCCGAAAACATCGCCTACACGCCTCACTTCCTCGGTCTGCACATGGATCTCCTGTACACCTCCAACCCTCCGCATCTCCAACTGCTCCACTCCCTCCGCGCCCGCGCCCCGCGCGGCGAATCCTTCTTCTCCGACTCCTTCCACGCCGCGCAGCGACTACAGAAACTGTTCCCCGCGCATTTCCGTACCCTGTGTACGTTCCCCGTGACATATCACTACCACCACGAGAATCAGCACTACCACTACACGCGCCCGACAATCGAACTGCACCCCTTCTCCCGCTCCACAGACCCAACATCCTTCTCCATCGCACACGTCAACTACTCCCCGCCCTTCCAAGCCCCGTTCGAAGCGCGCATAGGCTCCGGCACGAACGCCAGTCTGCGCGCGTATCTCGCCGCGGTCAAGCAATTCGATGCGCTGCTTACGGATGAGAGGAACCTTTTCGAGTACAGGCTTGAGGAGGGCGAGTGCGTTATCTTCGATAACAGGAGGGTTTTGCATGCGAGGAGGGCGTTTGATGCGCAGGCGGGGGAGAGGTGGTTGAAGGGGGCCTACGTGGAGGACGATGTGTTTTTCTCGAAGCTGAGGGTGCTGAGGGAGCGGTTTGGCGGGGAGTGGGAGGCGGAGGGGGTGCTTAGGGAGGCGGTGGAGTAAGAGGGGAGCTGGGGAAGAGGAGGGGAGCATAGGGGGAAATTTGAAGATGGTTGTTGGTTTGTGAAGAAGGGTTGTTCTTGTTGTTGTTGCTGTTGTCGTTGTCAAGTCGTTGAATGGCTTAGAAGAGCAAAGCAGAGCAGAGGATTGCATAGCTTGCGAATTGGACATGTGTCAAACCAACCAACCCAGAGTCAAACAAAGAAAAGAAGGATATCAAAGATGGTAAATGAAGAGCTTCTGACTTTCAAAACGTATTTCATTTCATTTCAAGTCGCTTCGGATTCCACACCGAGCCGTCTTCTTGTTGTTATTGTTTGTTGTGCTTGCTTACTCGCTTGCTTGCTTGCTTGCTCACTTGATTGCTGCCATGCATCGATGTGCTATGTTCTACAATTCGACAATTCGCTTTCCATCTTGCATGCCTTCCATGTCTTCTTAGTCTAGCTCTCTTCTTCCTCTCTCTTTCTCTCTCTCTCTCTCTCTCTCTCCATCTCTTATCTCTGCTACTATGCACACCTGCTATGCCACTTCTTCTCTCCAAAGTCTCTCTTCTGCTACCGAAAGCCGTCCAACCACACAATCCTCTCTCAAACAGCCAAAACAGATAGATCCACCCGATCCCACACTTTCATGTGTAGGAGGGGACAAAAGAAACGAAAGTAAAAATACCGGCCTCCATAAAATAACGGTAACCGATCCAGTCCCCATCCGACCCCCATCCTCATAGCCATAACCATAACCATGACCATTTCATACCATGCTAATAAGTTATGCCATGTAATGTAATGTAATGTTGATAAGACAGCCAGCCAAAACCAATGTACGCTGGAACCCAGATAGAGAGAGAGAGAGAGAGAGAAAGAGAGAGAAAGAAGGGTGAAAAAAAAATGCAAAAAGACCACACCCTTTGATAAAAACATGAGAACGCCGGCTAAAAAAATCCCGAAACTCGCCTCCGTCGCCGACCCATGATTTAATTATGATAACGGAAAAGTGAGAGGGAGGGAGGAAAATAGATTGGTAAGGAAATGTGATGGGAACGAGAGAGTGAGAACATGTTATGCTCGCCACCCGACATTCCATATCACATGCGCGATGTCGCGGGCTGTGTTGACTGTGTCAACGACTCTGCCAATGATTCCAGGTGGTGGCGGGTTTTCGTCCTCGTCGTCGAAAGGCATGAACATACCTGAGGCAGTCCTTCGGAGACCGCCGCTGTTCCCGGCGTCATCGTCGACAACGTTGAGGTGATTACTGGTGTTGGTGCTGTTGCTGGTGCTGGTGCTAATTTGGAGCGACGGTAATGCTGATGAAGATGCTGATGCAGGCAATGACGCGTCAGCCTCTTCTATCCGGGGCATGTTGGGTGATGGGTTCGACGGCGTAGGTGTGCTCGGTCGTTTAGAGTCGAATGCACGGGTCGGTTGCCACAGGTCTTCATCCTCGTCCTCGGAGTCGGCGTCGGCGAGGAGAAAATTTGTCGAAGGATTCGATGGGCGGAGGGTTTCTTGTGACGGGGAAGGAGAAAGACGGCTTGAGCGCCAGAAGCCGAGGGAATGGGTGGCAACCTGTGACTGCTCCTCGGTTACATCGGGAGAATCTGTGCGGCTTTTCAGAGTGGTCGACGGGAGTTTGGCAATGATTTTGTTCTCCCCGGAAAAACTGGCTTTCGAGTTGGTACGGGAAATGGGCTTCCTCTTGCGAGACCGCTTCATCATCACAACACCTTCGTCGGAAGATGAATCATCGTTATTGTTGTTGTGATCATCGTCGTCGTCCTCTATGCCATCCTTGCACTCGACCGCAATGCACTGTTCCACCTTCTCGTCGAAGCGAATGTGCCTCCGCTCGCCGTGTTCCGGGGTCTGCAGTCCGGAAGTGGACCGGGATGATAAATAATCGGTCGGATCCCGACTTGTGGTTCGAGAGGGTATTGAGGAGGTGACATAATCCGAGGTTGCACGACCGATGATTGGCCGATTCCTTCTTCGTGCGAGGACTGTGCTGGACGAGTCCATCTGCTGTGCTTGCACGGCGGCAGCGGCCTGTTTCACGAGTGACGAGGAGGAAATGGACTTTTGTAGCATGACCTCGGACATGCTCCGCTTCTTCAAGATGGGCTTCTTGTGGAGGAAAGAATTAGTCTTTGAGAGGCGACTCACGGGCTCCGACGACTGCAGGGAGACGGAACGGTTCGAGGCCGGCTGGAGAGGGCCATAGAGCCAAGTGACATCGCAGTCCTTCAACCTGATTTGTATATGTTAGCATTTCTGAAACGGGAAATGGGTCGCCACGTGGGTGCAGTGAGATGCGCGATTGTGGGGAGAATGATCGACGGATACGACCAGGGTGTGTGAAGGAGGCTGAACATACCAATTCAACGTCTCCGGCGAGACGGTCTTGAGCTTGAACTGCGACTTTGCCCACGTGCGCCAGGAGGCGTTTTCCAATCTCGATCGTTCTCCGTAGACTTTGCGATGCTCGACAATGTGTCGCCAAGACGACCAGATATCCTCCTCTTTCCACTCATGCGAGAGGTAATCAACGTGCTGCGAGGGCTCGAAACGCACGGCAGTGTCGTCCTCTGATATGGTGGCCAGCGGATCGGGAGTGGCGGCCGACGATTCGTAAGAGTCGGCAGACGAGGTGGGTGGACGATTGATCATGATGGGGCTCGAAGGAGGGGCTTCGTGAGAGTCGGTCTTCTTGTATCGCTGTCCGGTGGAGTAGGAGGGGAAAGAAAGACCGTCATCGTCGTCGTCGTCGTCGACGTCGTCTTGGTCGCTCTCCTCGTCCAGTCTCGTTTCCAGTGAAAGGCTGCTGGCCGGGGTGGATTGGAATGAGGAGGTCCGGGAGGAGCTCAGGGAGACGGAGGAGCGCAGATCCGTGTACGAATAGGCATTCTTCCTGGGGGGTCCATACGGGCCCGAGGCGTCGAAGAAGGAAGTGTGCGAGGCAGAGGAGCGGAGCGGGGCGTGGGAGAAGGGTGCACTGTCGTGTGCGACTGACAGAACCTCGGCCATGGCGGGCGAAAGTGGGAGAGGGCTGTCTTCTGGCGGGCAAGCGGTCGCAATTCTCAATTGCAAAGATCAAAGCACCTGGAGCCTCCCTCCGAAATTCCCTCTGCAGGCCCGAGCGTTGTCGACATGCGTCCGTGGGGAGCAGGGTGTGGCCGTGCGGGTTGGGAGGAGGAGAGATATGGGATTGTTGCGGCGAATGCAGTGCAGTTGCAGTGGAGCGGGGAAGGCGAGGAGTGGTGAGTGTGTGGGTGGTGAGTGTAAGTAGTGTGAGTGAGGGTTTGTTGTGTGTGCGTGTGTCTGTGTGTGTGTCTGTGTGTGTGTGCGTGCGTGCGTGCGTTGCGGCAGGGTCTGGAATGTGGTGTATGGGCGGGTGTGTGTGTGGGTTTGGGTTGTGGGTGTGGGCGAGAAAGAGTATTTCGCGGGTGGACGCGGACGGGTTGCGGGCGGTGCGGGCGAGACGTGAGGAGGAGTCAAGGGCGCGGGATGTGGCAGGCGGGCAGGCGGGCAGGTGGCAGAAGGAGGGGGGAGGCGGCGGTCAGGGTATTATCAACGTTTTGGCAGGGCGTGGGGAAGGAGAGTTGGCGAATGGATGGTTGGCGGGTGACGGCTGATGGGTTGGAGGAGAGCAACTAGAGAAGAGAGGAAGAGAAGAAGAGAAGAAAAAGAGAAGAAAAAGAAGAAGAAAGAAGCGGGATGAAAGGTAGGTGAGTAAGAGAGTGTTGGTGTGTGGGTGGGTGAGTGAATGGGTGAATGGGTGAATGGGGGATGGGGATGGGGAGAGAGAAGAGAGAAGAGAGAAGAGAGAAGGAGTTGAGCGCAATGCCGCGGTGCCTGAGTGTGATTGTGTTTGATCGCTCTCCCACCTAATTACATGGCACTCAAGTACTGACTCTCTCACTCCTCAAAACAAGTCTCTCTCTCTCACACACACACTTTCTCTCTCGCTCACTCTCTCTTTACGCAGGCATTACACAGGGTACTTTGTACATAATAGCACCGGCGGTAGTCTCTCTCTCCTGCCTGTGCTTGGGATCGGTTGGTCTGGAGCGCGCTATGGGCTCTTCCAAGCTTCTTCTGGGCCGTGGCTCGCCCTTCTCCTCTCTTGCCTTTAGCTTCCTCTCTCACCGCTGCACGGCCTTGCTGCTTGCATGCACACACTCTGCACGCTCTGCACTGCACTCTCTGCAGTTTGCAGTTTGCAGTTTGCAGTTGCAGTCGCCTAACCGTCGTCCGCCATCCGCCATCCGCCATCCGCCATCCCACCATTTCCACCATTCCACCATCCGCTTCGCCAGATCTTATCCGTGGTTCTTTCATGTCTAATCTCACCGAATTTCCCGAACCATCCATCGCCTGCATGCTCTTCGCTCTTCTTTCTACCACAGCCTCTCATTCTCGTCCTCATCCTCATCCTCATCCTCATCAACCCAGCATCTCACCATCATCGGGCACCCGATCGACTGGAGAGATGCTTCAGCCTTCAGCCCTCAGCCCAGCGATCCAAGGCCTGTTGCCTCACTGCCCGCATGTTGGCACCAGCATCGCATTGGCACCGTTTTACTCTTCCGAGCGCCACCCCCAATGGCAAGAAAAATCAAAAATGAACATGGCAAAACACGGCCATATCGGCAGTAGGCTCAGGCTCACGGTTCCAGAATGACCTCGGGAATTGGAATTTCGTGCGCCATCACCTGCCCATCTGTCGCCTCCGGGGCTTTCAGTCTCCTCACGTGCCCATGCAAATCCCAGGCCCCGCCCGACGCTCTTCTTTTTCCCACACCGTGCCCGCCTCACCCACTTCCTTGATTGATGCTGCCGCCTCGCCATTACAACACGCTCCATGTCCCCGTATGCCTATCTATGTCGTATGCCATGCCATGATAACGACAACAATAACAACAACAACAGCAACAACAAGAGCAACCCTTTGATAACCTACCGCTGCAGCTACCTACTACTACTCCTCCTACTACCCGTCCCAGATTCCTCCGATAGGCCCGGTCCTTCACCAAGATCCAACGAATCCAGTAGCCTCCCCTCCAAGCTTCCAAGCCTGCTGCACGCTGCATCATCCAACGTCGCGCGCTGCCTGTTGGGACGCTGCCATGGGGTTCGCTCAGCGCTGCAAGCCGATCAACCGAGCCTAGGCCCGGTGATCAATACCCTTCCCCCAGGACCTCCACTCGACTCCACTCCACCGGCCAGCCCTTTTCCAACCCTCTCCCTTCCAACCCGTCTTCATCCACTCTGACGATAATTTCCAGGGACGCCTCATCTCCTGTCCCAAGGTTTTGTCACGATGCTTAAATCCAAACCGTTGCGGGGAAGCGGATATTGAAACACCCTCAGGCGTCTTCTCCACCGCGGCGCACTGGTGCCACCCCCCCGAGCCACCACGCCTCGTGTGAACACCTGTTTTCGAGCCTCTCAGTGGCTCTTTCGCTGCTCGTATCCTTTGCTGCAACTCCCGTCATTTCTTGCTCTGCCTGCCTTGATCGATTCGCAATCAACGCCTACGCCTTCTTCCTGCAACAAGGCCCTAGGTGCTGGCTCTAGCTCCTCAACACCGTAGCTTCTCCTCTTTTACCCTCTGTTGCCTGACAATCATCCTCCCAATCCCGGTTTAGATCCGTCTTGTCAGCATCGCATCGCATCGCGTGGGAGTAGCATGGCCCTTGAGCTTTGAGCCTCGCTCCCGTCTTCTCCTCGCATCGACAAGCTTTTCTCTCAGCTGAAGAAGGAGAGGAGGAAAAGAAGCGGGGATCGTTCATTGTATCATTTGCTCCATCCCTTGTATCCGAGGTTGCTGACGATGCACCTTGCGGATGTTGCAGCATGTTGAGGACACTGATGTCAGTCGGTCCTGCACCCCTCCTATGTCCATGACTTTGCCACGTTCTATATCCTAAGCATCTCAGGCGTTTGTCGTTAATTCCTAATGATCCACTGACCCAGCTGTCTGTAAGCGATTCACTTTCTCAGCATTCATTCTTTTCCATTCCGGATCTTCAGAATCGATACTTGTCGTCCCTGGATCTCTGACCATCAACGTTTATTGATAATGGGGGTTTAACGTTTCGGCGAGATAGTTACGCGGCATATAACGTTCCCGTTTCCCCGTTTCCCCGTTGCATAGACAATAATAGACTTTTGTCAACCAACGTTTGTTCTCCACCCGTCCGTTCCCAACCTCCCTATAGTGATTAGGAATCCTGGTTTTCGGAAAACCGAATAACGTGAGAGAGAGAGAGAGAGACAGAGAGAGGTAGAGAGAGGGAAAAAAGAGGTCAATGTTAATCCTTAGTAATAGCAGATATTCGCGCAATGGAACACTGGCCACTCCAATCACGCCTTTCCCTGGATCTGATGACCGTCTCTCCCCTTCCAACGTTCCCACGTCATTGCAGTACTACAGCACAGTAGACCCCTTCCTTTCCCACCATGACGAACCAATTCAACCAAAAAAACAACAAACCCCTCATCAATCCACATCCGCGGAGCAACAATTAGGGAATCAAGACCCGTTCCCAAAATTAGCTCTTCCAGGTCCAAATTTCCCCTCCCCGTCTCTTCCCGCACTCTCGCACTCTTGTCATCTTCCCTTTTTCTAGTTGAGTCTGGTACGGGAATGATCTGGTACGGTTCCAGCGCCACAGCCCCCCTCGGCGTCCTGTCTGTCCTGCTCTGATCCATCCTGATCCGTTGTTCACTTCGGTCCGGTTCCGTTCCGTTCAGCTGCTGTATGGACACGTACCTATCCCATGTAGGGAGATGCTGGTTTCTGTGTTTTTTTTAGGGGGGGGCGGTACTCGTTCGTGCCGGTGAGAGGGAATTGGTAAGGGGTGATAACTCGGTTGGAATTGTGGGCTTGGGGCTCCGGTTGTTGCCGCGGGGGAATTGGTGGATTTCGGGGACGTGTTGTGGTAGAGGTGGGGGTTGAGAAGGCAGAGGAGTGAGTTGATGGTGGGAATATGCTTGTTCTGGGGTAGGGGATGGGGAGAGTGCTTGCGGTGTGGTGGCTGGCTGTGTTGGTATGGGGCTGGGGTTGAGATGGTATGAGTGCATGTTATCTCATCAATTCATCATGCTGCAGTACGCGTGTGCCTAGGTGCCTCTTGTCTCATGGATGAATGTGCCGAACTTTCTGTTGTCGATGATAAGGAGGAGTGTGCATCGGTGTCCAAAACCTACACGGAAGCCTATCGTCGATGAAGAAAAAGTTAATTGGAATCAGCCCCACCATCTCCTCACTCCATCCTCCTATAATCCCTACGACCTGACCGATGAATAACATGCCTCATCAATACACAACCATTTCATCACTGTCAACCCCAGTCATCTCAGATTGGAACACTAATACATGCACGCAATCAGCGCATTGTCTTGGTTATCGTTTCATGCGTTGTAAATGTCGTACAGTAGCATGTGAAAGCGGAAGTCAGCGATTGAAGTGGGGGGCATTTTCACGTGCGCCGATAGGAGTAGAGCACCCAAATGAACAGGTGAAGTTGGGGGTTTGAGCAGTGTGTATGGATTTTGGGATCCGGATCGGGGTCGGGAATATGGAATCCGGGGTGGGCAAGTGTGAAGCCGCGGTTTGAGGGAGAGGTGTGTTGCGTTGTATTGTATTCGTGGGATGACGTTGGGGTTGGTATTAGGATGGGCACAAGTGCGTAAGTTGTTGGACAGTGGGGTGAGAAAGGAGGATTTGATGTTCGGGGGTTGATGGAAGGAGTTTGTGCTTTGCAGTATGATATAATCTAATGATTCGATGTTGTGATTGTCTTGGTGGTGGATTGTTGGATGTGGTGTAACTTATAAACAGTGGTGTTGTGACTGCACCCTGGATGGTTCGCCGGGTGTTTAATGTTTTTAAGGTGACGAATTCGCCATTCTGATTGGGAATCATGAGATACTGCGTGTAGAAGTTGTCTTGAGACTGAGTTGTAGTATTCGATCTTGGTGGAATGCATTGTAAGTTGCTGTCTGGCATCTGGTACGCTGTGAGAAGACGCAATCGACATATTAATCAGGGATCACTGGATAAAGGCTCGGTTGTGATACTCAGTTGCTCTGTCTGAAGTTTGTCAATGTATTTCAAATAGACGGAACTAGATCGTTATGCCTGATGTTGATAAGTGCGTCATGAATAGTCGTATTGTGTGTACGTTGATAGTGTTCAGAATTCTGACTCTGATAGGGTGATACAATCTCAAAATGCAGGATATTATTCAGCATGAAAACCCGTGAGCAGCGAGTAGACTATTTTTGTAAGGGCAAAGTTCCTCCCAAAACTTACGATCAATACCGAATTGAAAATTGGTAATTTTGGGAGTGTTATGTTGTCTAAAAGGGAACAAATGAGAGACGTGGGCCTTGGAGAGATTCAAGGCGATGTCGGGGCTTGGCGTTTGTTTTCCCCGACGTAATTTTTTGTTGCCAAGATTTCCACTTTCTCTTCACTCATCTCAAGCACCACTGCAGCTTCAAACTATCAACCTTCGCTGTGCATCCACCTCGATATTGGAAAGCTGTAACTCTTTGCATAGCTTTATTCTAACCACGCGACACGATCTTCCGGCTCACATTCCCAAACCACCCCTTCGTCACCGATATACAAAGGAGGAGGCGGGGGAGCCTGCGGAGCTGTGAAGATGGTGAAAAAAGCTATGTACGATACTTCGTGTCCCTCGAAGATTGATTTCCGAGCTAATTAATACTGTAGCGACTCTCGCATACCGGCATTGATCCGGAATGGTGCGCAGGTACGATCATCTCGAGTTCTTTCGCGTCTATGGAAGCTCATTTTTTGTAGGAAAAGAAACGAAGTTTCTTCGTCGTAGTCGGTGACCGCCAAAAAGATGTCATAGTCAATCTATATCATATTCTCCTCAATGTGGATGTCAAGTTGAACAAGTCGGTACTATGGGCGTACAAGAACAAGCTATTAGGCTTTACAAGGTTTGACTGAGAACTATTGCTCTGCGAGGCAACCCCTAACATAAGACAGCCACCGGAGGAAGCGTGAAAAGAAGATCAAGAAGGAAATCAAACGAGGTATCCGCGAAATCGATGAAGAAGATCCATTCGAGCTATTCGTTTCGACCCAGAACATTCGCTATGTGTACTATAAGGAAACGGAGAAGATTCTAGGAAATACATACGGCATGTGTATATTGCAGGATTTCGAAGCTATCACGCCAAATTTGCTTGCGCGCACGATAGAAACCGTGGAAGGAGGAGGACTGGTTATTTTGCTACTCAAGGGCATGAGCAGCTTGAAACAGTTGTATACTTTGTCCATGGATGTTCACTCTCGATACCGGACCGAGGCACACACCGATGTTGTGGCGCGCTTTAATGAGCGATTCATATTGTCCCTCGGCAAATGCGAGTCTTGCTTGGTGGTGGACGATGAGCTGAACGTTCTGCCAATATCGGGAGGGAAACACGTGAAACAGCTACCACCACCAGACCCGGAACTAGAGGGCAAAACACCAAAAGCGAAAGAATTGGAGGCGATCAAGGAATCTTTGGCAGATTCTCCGCCTGTGGGCGATCTCGTCAAACTTGCCAAGACTGTAGACCAGGCGAAAGCTCTGCTTACCTTTGTTGACGCAATCGCGGAGAAGACTTTACAGAGTACTGTCACATTGACCGCTGCCCGTGGGCGAGGAAAATCGGCGGCATTGGGCGTGGCTGTTGCGGCCGCCATTGCTCATGGATACAGCAACATCTTCATTACCTCGCCAAGCCCGGAGAACCTGAAAACTTTGTTTGAATTCGTATTCAAAGGATTTGATGCATTGGGCTACATGGACCACCAAGATTATACCATCATGCAATCAACAAATCCCGATTTCAACAAGGCCATCGTTAGGGTCAACGTCCATCGACAGCACCGCCAGACTATACAATACATCCAGCCACAAGATGCATATACTCTAGGCCAGGCCGAATTAGTTGTCATTGATGAGGCTGCGGCTATTCCTCTACCTTTGGTGCGAAAATTGATGGGCCCATATCTTGTTTTTATGGCATCGACGATCAATGGATATGAAGGCACTGGACGATCACTCTCTCTCAAGCTAATCCAGCAGCTCCGCGAGCAGTCACGAGGTCGCGCAACCAACGGCGCTGACAGCGTGATAGATAGGTCGACAGGAAAAGAATCCAAGGATGGGACGGAGGTCTCACTGGCAGGGCGCTCGCTTCGCGAGATCACTCTATCGGAGCCTATCCGATATGCGCCTGGCGATGGTGTCGAGCGATGGATGAACGACGTCCTCTGCTTAGATGCAACGCTCCCTCGATCAAAAATCAACACGCAAGGATGCCCACACCCATCCGAGTGCCAGCTTCTGTATGTGAATCGTGATACACTTTTCTCATACAATGCTGCCGCCGAAAAGTTTCTCCAGAAAATGATGGCACTTTATGTCGCAAGTCACTATAAAAATTCACCGAACGACCTCCAGCTTATGTCCGACGCTCCCGCTCATCAACTCTTTGTACTCGTCCCACCAGTCACCGAAGACAATAAGCTTCCGGAACCTCTTTGCGTAATTCAAGTCGCACTTGAAGGCCAAATAAGCAGAGAGAGCGTCCTCAGCAGTCTCAGTCGAGGCCAGCGCGCAGGTGGCGATCTGATCCCTTGGATCGTGTCACAACAGTTCCAGGACGAGAATTTTGCTGGTTTGTCGGGTGCTCGTGTAGTGCGGATAGCAACTAGCCCAGAGTATATCAGTATGGGTTATGGTTCACGTGCTCTCGAATTGTTGGTAGATTTCTACGATGGCAAGCTCGCAAGTCTATCAGAAACCGAGTTGCAAGATCCTCCGACCATGCGCCGTGTAACCGAAGATGAACTAGAGCAAGCTACTTTGCTCAAAGATGATGTCAAGATCAGAGAAGCGAAGGATATGCCTCCGCTGTTCGCGCGACTCCCTGAGCTCAAGACACCACAACTCGACTATGTTGGCGTGTCTTACGGCCTCACACAACCGCTTCACAAGTTCTGGAAACGAGCATCATTTGTCCCTGTATACCTCCGGCAGACGCCCAATGAGCTCACAGGCGAACACACTTGTGTCATGCTTCGATCACTTGAGACCACATCATCAGACGGAAGTTGGGTGGCCGCCTTCGCCAAGGACTTCCAACGCCGTTTCCTCTCTCTCCTTTCGTTTCAGTTCTCGAAGTTCCCATCTATCACCGCTCTTTCTATCGACGAGTCTGCTTCTGCCGGCTCAAAACTCGATACAGACCTGGCCCCACGGCCGCTCACGAAATCCGAACTCGATAATATCTTGAGTCCTTTTGACCTCAAACGTCTAGACTCATACGCAAACAATATGCTCGACTACCACGTCATCCTCGACATGCTTCCAACCATTGCTATGCTCCACTTTACTGGCCGTCTCAAATCGCAAGTTAAGATGAGCGGCATTCAGACGGCGCTACTCCTCGCCATCGGCCTCCAGCGCAAACAGTTCGAGGATGTGGAGAAAGAAATGGGACTCAACTCTAGTCAGCTCATGGCTATGTTCGTCAAGGTCGTTCGAAAAGTGTCGACATCCTTCCGCACCATTCTCGAAGGCGCCGTCGAAGAAACCCTACCTAAAGCAATCGAGCCTACGCAGACCAATGATTACGAAGATGCCGAAAGCGGTGCTGATCGTAAATTCCAGCCTCTCGAGAAAGATCTCGACGAAGAGTTGCGCGAAGCGGGTGAAGATGAGCTTGGCCGTATGGAAAAGGACCGTGCTCGGAGCATGATAGATTCGCTGCCTCTAGACAAGTAAGTACCCTACTCATCTAATTGGAATATTTTCTAATAGCTCCGTTTAGATACGAAATTTCTGCAGGCACCACCGATTGGGCATCTGCTGAATCTCAGGTTCGCAGCGGAAAGAGCACTAGCGTCGCTGTGAAGACCGACAAGGGCAAAGAGAAGAAGCGAAAAGCGCGTGAAGCCTGGGACGAGGCACAGAAGGAGGTAGGACAGCGAGAAGGAGACAAAAAACGGAGTAAGCATGGGAAAGGAAAGGCATGAATGTAGTTGGACATTGTGATCATAAATATTGGCGTTGCATGTGGGCTGGAGTTTATATCCAAAGTATCAAAATGGATATGTAGTGATAGAAATTCTACTTTTAAGTTGACATGAGAGTGCTGGTGTTGGTACGAACCACGGCGATGATGCCCTTTTCTCGCGGGGCCTAAAGTCTGGAAATCTACTAGCACATACTTTCTTAAAACCTGGATAAAAGGAAAGATTTGAAGTTATATTAGTAGTAAACCTATTACGCTAGCCTTTACACACTTCAAGCGCCCAGTACACTGTAGGATGTAATGCCAGCACTATGAATTTGCTGAAGAAAAAGAGTAGTGTTAGAGGTACTGCCGTCTAGACTTCAAAGCCCCTGGAGAGGCCCTGGTGCTTGTTTTGGCCCGATCCAAGATTGTTTATATCGAACCACTCATTGGTGATAGCCATGACAGCATGGGAACTGAAGGAAGATACATTTTCTCTTCCAATTCGTTTCCTTACTATACTAAACAAATTTTTCTCCATTTATCCCTTGGCCAATCTGGCTCTTTCTGATAACAGCTGAAATTTCCTTTATGTTCGTTATCTTGTCCATGGGTACTACTCTGCTCATTCTTCATGTAAACAATCATTTCGAATCGTCCGAATTTCCTATAGCACAACATATCTCCTGCATCCTTTGCATGAGGAGGCCGTCAAGAGTCCAATTATCTCCAGGTCTATGCGACCGGTGATCGGGATGCTCTTTGTAGCACAGCTCTAGAAGCCATCCTTCTATCGAGAGAACTTTCTCATCTTTCGCGTTGATCCTAATGCTCATGTTATTAACCTCCCAGTAGTGAGAAATGAGGCCATACCACACTGGCGCTTGCATTGACCCTAAGTCCAGGTAGGTACTCCTTCCACCCTGATTGCGTCTTCTCTTCCTTCGACTGTCCATAGTAAATCCACAGCATAGTGATCCATCCATATTCCACTGATGTTCTTTCAGCCGGCCTTCCTTCTGAAGTCATTAATAACACCCTAGGTTGCTGGAAGCCAATCACTGACAACACTGAAGTCACGCCCTGTGTATTGTGCTATGTAGATGTGCCATAATGTCAACATCTCGTTGCTTGGTGTGGGATTTACAGAGCACGGATGATTATACGTCGATTCGGAGTGCGGATGATAAGCGCGGGTTGGCCGTGGATTGATAGCTTCGATGTATGACTCGTTATTGTGACAAGTCGTGCACTCCCAGAATAGAAAAGAAGAAAATATAGTTTTCGAGGTGCAAGAAACATCTCTTGAAATATCTAACCCCGTCTGTGGATCTCTCCGTTATTGAAAAGAGTCGCACACTATCCATGGTGCTATGTCGATTTCAATACGGATTACTTTTTTTATTCAATTACGCTTTATGTACAAAAGCTCATCTTTATGAGGGGTATTGTTTCCCAAACAACCCTTCATTATCACCAGACGCACCGAGAGCCATAATCGTCAGGTAGCTGTTACGATAGACATCGCATATTGTTGCTGCTTCCTTCTTCAGGTCTCCTAGATCATCTTGAATTATGCACAGCGAATCCACCAAGAGATACTGGCCACCCACGTATTTCACGAATCAAATAGCGTCTTGAATAGTGAGAGGAAGGTCTTGCATGCAGATATTCTTTTTGAAAGACTCGAGATGAGCTGATGTCGTGACAAGAAAGGATCATTTTCCTCAGCAATAAGGGCGTAATATGGTACAGCGGAATTGAAGGCCATCGCATCCATCAATTGGATACTATCTACGTTTGATATCTTGAACAGACGCGTTAGATTCCATGTCGCTTCATAAAGCGGACATCTAGGATGATCTTCGAAACATTGTCGAATCCAGGTCTTTCCAAGGTCGAGACAACCCTAGGATCCCGTGGGAATTGATTTGGATTTAGGCTCCAATTGCCCAAAGTCAAAATCTCTAATTTTCACAGTAAGGTAACATATCGATGTTTCTTTTGTGCCGGAATATGTCGAAACTTTTCTCCAGTATGTAGATAAGTAATGCGATAAGTTTATCTGTAACACCGTCAAGTAGTCATAATCCTTTGCTCTGGGATATAATTCTGAAAATTGGGCATAGGTCAATGAGCATAGATAGCATCCGTTTCCCGCAGATCTTCGAAGCTCCAAGCATGAAATTGATCATTCAGTATAGAACCATTCGTCACTCTTTGGCTTGAAAAAACTAATGTAGTTGTCGATCTCGTTGATGATTGCCTGGTAGTTTGAGCATGCGATACTTAGCTCGACAGTTGCATCGTACGAAAACGCTTCCCGGTCTTTTTCAGAAAATAGAGTAAACTTCATTACATTGAAAGAGAAAGGTCTGGCTACCGAAGATTGCGATTGCTGATCATCACACATTTTCAATGACAGATTCCTGCGGTCGTTGGTGACGCGGAGATTTCGGAGCGTTGAGTAGATATGGAAGATGAGGGATGCAAAGCATTTCCAATGAACGGGATTGCAAGGCATGATATTGAATGCTGCGCCCTTCTGTTTTTGGAAGGACATTAAGACGGAGCGCTGTCGACTCCTTGATTGGTGTGCAACCGAAGATATGCCTAGGTCATCAGTGTGCTATGCGAAACCAGTGCCTAGGGCAATAAAACAAAAGCGTGAACTTCTTTCGTTGCTTTGTAATCCGATAATTTACGCTAGTAGTACACCCGACCTCTTGCACTATCATTCACCCATTACGTACCCCTAACTGATACTAATTTAGCTCTGACTTGGAAACTGAAAATAAATATCTATCGGTTAATTGAAGGACAACAATGTAACCCAATGACCAGCGTATTCAGTAGTGTTGTTATTATTTGTCTCTATGCCAGTGGGAAAAGAGTCTTCACTACCTTAGGTAGATACGGCCTTGGAGCACAGCCCAAATTACCTTGATATATTAATCTAGTGATATCACTGTTATTCCTAGAATCGTTTGCTAATGCACAAATCTACTGTCGCTCACTTGGTGTAGTTTTCAAGAACCAGACCAATCTGACCACGCAAACATGCTGCGTGATAGAAATAACAGGTAATATAACGATAACACAAACCAAATAGAATGAGAAATTAAGTCACACCATTAGTCACTGATATGACATGGTATAATGCTTAAGATTCATTGCCGAGAGATCGTCGATTTATCGGAGCACATGAAAATCGGAGAACAAGAAAGTGATACCCTTGTTGGACTGACCAAATTCATTAACATATGTTAGATCATAGTGCCGTGATCATCGAAGATACATGTATTTAACAAAGGAGATGACACACTTACGGCTTTTGGGCCATAACACGAGTGCCTTCTTCTGATTCCTGTTCTTCCAAGATTCTTGCTGCAAGTTCACTTTTCAACATTTCTTTTCTGCAATGTGGATTCAATTGTCAATCTACAGGAGATACGAAGAGTTCTTTGGCCACATAAAGCGCCACCACCAACCTCCCCCTCAGTTCAAACCCCAAGCCTCCATCACTTAATTCACTATGAACAAAATCATTTGAAAGAATATAACCCTAAGATGCTATCATCCTCGAGTGACCTCCATACTCTCGTTCATCTCATAAGTTGACCTGGAAGATCTAGCAGTCGACACTGATGGAGCCAATTGGAGGTCCCAAAGCATAGCATTCATAGCTTGTAACGTTGGCGAAGTGGGTAACGGATGTGCAGGTAGAATCAGCCCAGATGGTGACTATCAAATATCAGATTCGATTCTATGGCGAGGACAAATCATAGATAAACGTACCCTTGCATCCGACTGGAGCATAGTTCAATTTCAAGCTGGAACTACAGCTGCCGGTGATGGTGTTGCATCCAGCATGGAGATCGCCGGCGCCGGCCTTGTTACAGATAGTGCCAGTGCAGCCGGGGCCAGCGAAACGATCGACTGAGGCGATGGAAGCCTGGCGGGCTTCAATCTCCTTGGATGGGGCAGCGGCGACAAGGCCAAGAGCGGCAATGATGACGGTGAGGTACTGCATTTTGGTAAATTGCTGGGAGTGTCTGGAAGACTGGTTTTCGGCTTTTGGTCTTGTGAAGAGGAGTATGAAGTGAGCTGTGAGGTGGTGAGCATTTATTGTGGCATTTGAAAGGGGTTTATATACTTTCAGGCAGATCCCAAGGAAGTAATACTGTAGACATGATATTGTTGACCAACACGAGATGGAACGTGATCATCAGCACTGGTGGATACACGAGCTCTGTAGCATGTCGCTTTTTATTGCCCTTTCTGTCCGAACCATGCTGTCTCTAGGGTTTGAAGGCCTAGAGTGAATGTTTCGAAGCGTGGGACCTACTTCTCGAACCAATCAAGTGTACCTTTCAGTGGACCATCTTCCACAATGTGACGCTGAGTGGCGTAGGCTATCATGCAATGCTTCTGGAAGGAAGGCTGAGTATATTGATTCTGTTTGGTTGCCTGACCTCTGACCGGACGTGCTGGGAAACATGGGCAGAAGGACCAAAATGCACATTACGAATACGACATCCCAAATTCTATAAAACATCTAATCAAACGTCTCCTAAATAAAGAATAACAACTCAGAAAACGAGCTTGAAGAAGTCTTAGAGATTGTATGAAGACTGAATTGCACATTTGGAAGTGTTCTGATACCTCAAACTAGAGCTTGAGATCAAGTACATGCCTGAGGCTTCTCAAACGTGATAATACGCAGATGTCCTAGAGATGGTCGACACTGTACTTTAGCGCTATAGTGACACGACAGCTACATGCATGATGCGTCTTCTATCCATGCTAGGAACTAAAAGGTTCTGTTTCACTTGCAGCGTGTGATTGTGACGAGGCTTCGAGCTGTCAGACCGTCAGAACGTTGATCATCATAGATTACGATTGGCTAACAAACAACGTTCATGCTGACTGAAATTATAGATGCGGAACGCCACGATCCTCCGCTATATTCGCGCATAGTTGTATGACTTGAATTTGGAAAAAATTAGCTGGTAGGAGCATTCTCACGAACGAGGCGCAAGGGATCTTTAGATCCAAACTTCTTCAACACACCATCTGGAAGACAAACATCTGAGTCTTTCAAGTAAGATCATTGATAAGATTTCGCTAGTGGCAGTCTAGCTCGTATCCCAATCCTATCTCTAAACATTTCCGTATTCCTCGCCACATTGGTACACAAGCATCTAGGGAGAACTGGACATGCAGCATTAAACGCGAACCAGACAAGTGCAGCCGCTTCCGCGAGCGGGAGGGAGGGAGTGCACGGCCCGCACATGCATGCGGAAAATGTGATGACATGCCTGACCATGCATCCCCATGTGCCCTATATTGTGTTTAATATATCTTTGGAGATAGCCGTTGCGGTCCGTGGAGCCGGTAAGATGGATATCGCCATCATGCTGGGAGTAACGAAACAAGGGGAATACATTATTCGCTGCGACGGCGAGATATTTGGGAAGAATTTGTTTCAATGTTCCCTCGACATGAGTTTTCAGACTTCGATATTAAAATTGAAAACGTTGAATTGATACGTATATTTCGGATCTAATGAGTCTGAGATTCGTGTCATTTTAGCGGCAGTAGTTTGTAAGATTCAGGAAGTAAGACAACTATACGAAGATAGGGCAAGCTCCGCCAGCCAGGTCAAAAAACTCTCTGGTCGAGTGGGACTTCACTGCAGAGCTATGAACCTGGAGTGGTTGAGCGTCCCGTAAGCCAAAGTCAGAGCCACCTGCTGGCTTTTGTGCGATGCCTAACCTAGTGTGATGATGCGGATGTCAGACTGTTAACAAAGGGAAAAATGGGGCTGATGGGAAAGAGGAGGAAAGTGGTGGGATTACAGGATGCTCTTGCGTGGTAGCGAAGATAGTATAATCACATGCACTGGGTAATGATCGTCACGTCACGTGATAGCTACGAGTATACCAAGGAAGGAGATCCTTGGAGCTCTCAACTAAATCTCTATACCGTGATCTGTAGTATGAAGATCAGAGTCATATAATACCAGCTCCGTTAGCGTTTAGACAATCATTAGGGTATTTCATATGATGCCTTAATCTCTTTGGCTGCCTCCCAAAGTAAGTTAAAAATGCCACCAGAAGTGCTATTGAAGGATTTATAAAATGAGTGGTATGTATGATACGGTTATAGAATACGATGGGGATCTATAGAGTTTCTATTCTTTCAACGGGTTGTAGCTCTGGCAGCGAAACAACTGATTCACAACATCTATGGTAGATGTTGGACCGTACCCGTGAACAACCTCAGATCACGCTAGCTGACTCATCCATATCTTGAGACTTTGACATCTCAATCCGCCGACCGACATCACATTTCATCTCACACTTGACTCTGGCAATCCTAGAATACCCTTAGCAATGGCGCAAAATGTATCACGAGGCTCGATTGCTTTAGTTTCCATCACCATTGTGTTCCTCGTGGGTTACATCCTCGTCATATTTCCCCGACTTCAAAATGCCCGCAACTCACGACCACGGAAACAAGGATCGAGCCGCCCTATAGAGCTCGAAAATCTCCAAAGGAAAGCAGAGCGCAATGCAAAGCGACAAAAAGAGGCTGAGGCGCGTCGCAAACTGAACGAAGAGCGCAAGGCAAAGGGATACTATGCGGACCTAGGACGACGATATGCGACAATAGATGAATAAAGAAACTAAAACAGTCGGCATAGCCCCCTCTTGATGTGTCAGATTGATGCAACTCCTCAAACCTGTATCCCAAATTGTCTAGATGTTGCGAGTTTCGCATGAGTCGCACAACAGCGGACTTCACTATCCTTAAATGCGACAGGTCGCTCTCAACCGGCTTTAATCGAATAGATTGCACGACTCTATCAACCGCCCAAGAATTCGCCCAACAATCTTATCAAAACCAAAATCAAGTCTTCATCAACATGCCATACATCAATATCATCACATGCGAACGAGTAACTAGTTATAAACGTCCTACCTGGCGCATCGCTATGGCTTCTGTCTTCATTGCAACGATTATCGCTATGGTTGTTTGGATCATAGTCATGGAAAAAGATTTGACTTACAACATGGAGGTTGATCCGTTCGGAACCATTATCATGACTTCGCTGGTAATGCAGGTACTCATTG
Organism: Dendryphion nanum; assembly: GCA_020744415.1. Lineage (NCBI taxonomy): Eukaryota > Fungi > Ascomycota > Dothideomycetes > Pleosporales > Torulaceae > Dendryphion > Dendryphion nanum. Next base: position 540,908 of record JAGMWT010000008.1, read on the forward strand.
GAATTGTCTGCATGACTTGGACAGAATGTAGGCACAGGATATCAAGAGATCAAGCTGTTTTACCACGCGTCGAGATAAGAAGGGAAGGGGTGTTGTTGCGGGCGATCTACTGAGTTTGTGCATCAAGACTTCTTACTAAGGACGGAGTGTGCTGAAGAAGCCACACACACAGCTGGTGATGAGAAAAGACATTTCCATGATGCGAATTTGTTAGACCCAAATTAGGGATGAGATGAATCGCTAGATGCGTACCAAGGGAAACAGGATTCGTCTTGGGGGTGCTGGCTATGCTCGTATCATGAAGTGCGAACTGGGTTCGAATTTACACTACCTTTACCACTCCGCTTCACGAACGTCGATAGCATGTATCGAGATCCTTAAGCCAGCATCCTCTTCAACCACATTATCTAATGTCGATTATCCGAACTTGAACCAATCCATCGCCATCTCCCGATACAGCTTTTCATCGATATACTTATCGAGAGCCTATGTTTGTACGTTCACCTATAACGCGTCCGTAAAGATAATCCCACTATCTCCAAAACAATACGACACTTGTCTCACGGAAGAGAAAAATATCACCTTAACATAAACCCTATCACTTCCACTTTCTCCAGTCTTACCAAACAAAGTCAAACAGCAATACACGCATCACCATTGTACATCCCAATATCTCTCCTTCCTACATCAATCACTTCCATCACCTACTAGAAAAAGAATCACGAATCCAAATTATGACTCCGCATTCCGTTCCCATTTTCTTCCCCTAAAAATATCCATACCTTACCAGCCCAAAGCCAACATTCCCAAATAGGTAAGTCTTCTGAAAACCGCCGAGTACTGTGTTTCTATCAAAACAAACGGATTCTGTGTGTTCTGAGTATTTGTTGAACTTGGGGATTATGTAAAGGGGCTATATCTACTTGGTATATGGTCTCGGTGTTCTGCATCTTTACTACTGTGAGGGAACGGTGACGTGAGGAGAGTCGATACATATCAAGGTGCAAAGGGACACTGAGGCTGTATACTACATGGCGAACATATTGTTCTATACGCGTGTAGAAGTAAGGGTTTGATTGATGACGGCACGTGGTATATTATTTTCACAGATACATTTGCAATGAGTTCTGCCGTAATCCGTATTCTCTACCTTATAACATGCTAGATATATACCTAATCAGCTTCACAACCAGATTCCATAACTTTTTATTAGATCTCATTCAACGAGTGGGACTGGTATATCTGTCCAGAGACGCAAGGGTGGTAAGAAATAGATTGATTTGTTAATACCTATCAAGAAAGCATGGCACACATACATACAAATGAATAGGCGTCAAATAAATCAGTGACTAAAGATAGATTTTTGTATCTATATTCCTATTTCGCTCTCTATCGCCACCATCATCTATGTCTGCTTCGCCAAATATCTACAAACCCTCAGCTTTTAACTATGCCATCCCGCAAAAGCCCTAAAAGACTTAGGCCGCATAACTCGCGGCAATGACGAGACAGGATGCAATCGTCCCAACGCAAACGCCAACACCGACGCTATGCTCGGAAATAATGAAAGAAACAAAGCAAAACAGCCCTAGTCCATCCAGCAGCACCGATCCGTCTTGTGTTACTAATATAGATCAAGAGAAAAGAACTAAGGTGTCTAACCAGAGAGACGAGTGAGTGGCTAAATGGGCAGGCTTGGATATACAAAAGCAAAGCCCCCAAGCCCTCGTCCAAATATCCGCTCCGTCTATGCAAAAGTATACCTGAGCACCAAGTTGACACGATCAATATACCGTTATGACACCAAAGACGCCAACGACAATCCCCGCACGCTAAGCAGCCGACATATCCAACCCGGCTTTCTTCAACCCATCCAAAAACTTGCCTTTGACATCATCTCCCTCCTTCTCCTTCTCCTTCTCCTTCCCCTCCGCCTCTATCTCCTCCATCAACATCCGCTCCACCGCCTCAATCCCCGCCGCATCCGCTGCCGAAACCTCATCCTTCTTCTTCTTCCCACCCTCGCCCTCCTCCCCCGCAACCATCTTGTCGAGCTCCAACTTCGACACTCCCAGCGCGTGAATCTGCTCCTCAACCGTGGCCTTAGTAACAAGACGCACGACCTCTACATCGCGCGTCTGGCCCACACGATGAGCGCGGTTCTCCGCTTGAATGTCGTCTTGCGGATTGAAGGAGGAATCGAAGATAATCACTTTATTGGCACACGCCAGATTGATGCCTGCTCCGCCAGACTTTGTGCTGAGCATGAAGACGTCGATAGAGGTGTCCTCGTAATATGTGTCGATGAGGGTTTGGCGGTCGCTGATGGGGGTTGAGCCGTCGATGCGGCAGTAGGAGATGTCGAGGGTGTCGAGGACCCATTGGAGGATGTCCATGACGGAGGTGAATTGGGAGAAGATGAGGGTGCGATCGCCATTCTCTTTGTGCTTCTTGAGTAGCTCGGCGAGTTTCTGGACTTTGCCTGAGTCCATCCATTCTTCGTTCTTGAGCGCGTATTTCCCAAGGGCCTTGGGGTATTTGATACAGAGTGAGTGCGATTGGTAATCTTGATACAGCTGAAGTTCTTCAAACACGGTAGCTGGATCACTCTGAGCAAAAGTATCCTCTTTACGACACGCTTTAGACATCTTGCGGATGATGTCGTCAGTGTAGCGGTCGCGGAACAAAAGCGGATGGATTGCGGCCTGACGAAGCTTCATCATGATATTGGCGTGATCTTTTACAACGATACCAGCTGCACGATCGCGCAAGACCTGTTTCTGTCGATCGAGTTGTTCGGCATATAGCTTCTTCTGAGTCTCCGTAAGCCCACACCATTCAACGCGGCAGGTCTTCTTAGGTAGATGCTTGAGAACTTGAGCTTTCTTTCGACGGAGAACGAAAGGTGTCATCATGGACCGCGCACGATGGATACGCTGAGTAGAAAGGAGTGCATCGTGAGTATCGGCATCGGTGACCTTAGCTTTCATCTTGAAGACAATCTCAAGCTTGTCAGACATGTCGGCGAAAATCTCAGGCATAATGAAAGCCAATATCGAAACCAATTCTCGCAGACTGTTCTGCAATGGTGTGCCGGTCAGAAGAAGTCGGAAGTCAGCCTTGATCTTCATCAAGCTTTTGTACCGCTGCGTGTTGGAATTTCGTAGAACGTGGCCTTCGTCGAAAATACACGCTTTTGGTCGACATTTCCGCAAGAAGCTGTTATCCGCAGGCTTGAAGGCAAGATCATAAGTGGTGACGATCACGTCAACATGTCCTTTTGACACATTGTCCAGGATATGCTCTTGCTGTTCGAAGCGCGACGCTTGGGCCCCATAGTATGGCTCAACCCTCATTTTCTTAGAAAAGTGTTGAAACTCACGCAGCCAGTTCTCCAAAGTTGAACCAGGTACGATAATCAGATGTGGCCCGGGCATCTGTTGCTCCTTAAGGTGAGAGAGGAATGCAATAACCTGGCAAGTCTTGCCTAATCCCATATCATCTGCCAAAATACCGGAGACTCCGTTCTGGTAAAGAAGGTTGAGCCAGTTGAGTCCTACGACTTGGTAATCCTTCAACTCCATTTCTGCGTTCATGTTGGCCGGCTTTTTCACCAAGATAGTCTTGGTACGACCAGCCTTACGGATGAGGTCGGCCTCATTGTCGCTCCCAGCGTTGGGAGTCCCAATACCAGAGTCTCGAGTAGAGCTCGCATCAGAATCGTCAATATTAGTCAGTGCAAGTTCTCCATCCTCGGTGGAAGCGCCAAACACATTGACACCCCAGTTTTCCATAGCCGCAGCAATGGGCTTTCCAGCATCTTTGCACTGCTTCACCAGCTCATCCACAGCAAGGAAACCGTCCCACATCTCTGAAGCAGCTTCAACCAACCGAGAACCAAAAGTGACTTTGGGTTTCCGGCCGGCCTTCTTCCCGCTCTTATCTAGCTTCTCTACATGCAGTTTCTCAATCTGGGCTATGGATTTGAATGGGCGATGATCAAGGATCGAGCGGATGTCTTCCACTTTCTGGTTTGACAGGTCAACCATTGCCTCAACAGAGCATGTATTAAAGAATGCCAATAAATCGGTGCTGTGAGACCCATCGTCCTCGGACTCAACATCAATTGCCTCATCATCATCTGACTCAATGGTTATAGGCGCCCTGTTGATCTGTTTCGGCGGTGATGACTCCAATTCTGGTGTTGGTGTTCGATTCTTCCGGCCGCGAACGAGCCTTCCCTTCTTCTTAACCACCTGAGGGCTTACAATTTGGACACTGGCATCACTCTCGGGGGTATCTCTTTTATAACGGTCTCGAATAGATCCCTTAGCTTCAACAATACGCTGGGCGGTCTTCCTTGGAATCGATGTGAGTTCATCTGGAGAGGAATGTCGAATCTGACCAGCATTTTGGAAATGCTGCAGTGCAGCGTTATAATCTCCACGGAATGCAACTAAAGTGTTGTATACTTCTTGCACCGAGCGATTGATGTTGACGTTGAGCAACCGTTGTACTTTCATCCTCAATATTGGATCATTGATATCACCCACCCTCATGCCTGTTTGCACAGGCACTGCCCGCGACGGTCCATTCTGTACCGGCATTGCGCGCGCGGGTCCGTTCTGACGTTGTGGGGCAGTTTGATATCGCTTGGCGGCCGACGATGCGCCATGGAATGCCTCCGTGGCGGTACGCTTTGCACCATTAATCGTTGCTGGACTGTCGCTGTAAGAATATGTGGATACCATGGCCCCGAAGGCATTCTTCTGTGGGGTCTCTGCGATTCTTGAACTTCTAAACTCAATATCAGACGGTCGAATATTTGAGCCCAAGTCCTCCTCTTCGTCAGGGTCACTCTCTACTGGCCCATCTTCTGATGTCAAGTCAACAAACGGTTTTGCGACTCGTGGTGGACCTTGAAAAAAAGTGCCAGGGGGTGCCATCATGGAGCTCAGAAACGGCCGTCCTTGCGATTGTGACATGGCGGGAGATGAGTGGCGTTCGTGGGGAGAACTGCGCAGGACCTGAATATGGGAATATTTCTGCTGTCGCTGCGGAGTGGTGATAAGTTGAGTGGGTTGTGTACTACGTTGGGGAGAGCTTCGGCTTTGGGTATCGAAAGGGGGCGTGGAGCGGTTGACAGCTTGTGTGGGTTGTGTGGGTTGGTATAATGCGGCGGGTGACATTGCGCGGTAGGGTCGGTCGTGGAGGCGACTTAAAGGCTGCGTGGGCTGCGTAGTCTGCAAGGCATGTGCACCGCTGGGCATAGAAACCCGTCCGTTACCATTCCATGGCATGGTTGGCTGTGTGGGTTGTGTGGGAAGGGCGGCTCCTCCAAAGTGACGTGAGTGTGTTCCCTCCATGAAATGACCAGTGCCTCCGGGCTTGCTCAACGGTTGTGTTGGCTGCGTATTAAAGTCCATGGCGAGCTCGTCACCACTACTATCGTTCGCAGGATCGCGTCGAGAGGGCGTTTGCGGTGGTGAGGACGAAAGGATCGGGTCAAGTCTATACATTGTGTAAAAGATGTAGTAAGATTGTTGAAAGGCGAAGTAAAACAACGGCGGCGAGTGAGACAGAGAGACACTCGCGCGGTGGTCGTTGATGCGAGAGGGGGGTTAAGGGAAATAGAACAATGCCCTTGCTCAGGTAGAGGGACAAACAGAGACGCGCCTAAGGCAACAAAGAGGCTATCATGGTAATGGGAGTGGTTGGATGCTGATACTGTGACGCTGAAAGGAAGTGCAAGGGCAAAACCAGGGTGGGCACGACTTTTGGCTAGCGGCGTGTGGCCCTGGCTGGTGGAATGGACGCGCTTTTGCGAACAATTGTGCCTCCAGACACATTTGTTTCGCCTCCAACGCTGCAGCTTGCTAGCTTTCGTTATTCAATCTTAGAAAACCACTGTCCACTGCGAGATTTATATGCTTTATTCACCTCTCACAATGTAAAATAATTATCTGCACATCAATCCACCAGTTCACAACCTATTCCCAAGCCCCCCCCAGACACGCGCGCAGTCACGCGGTGCACGGACGCCACCCAAACTCCCCAAGTCTGGGCACAGAAACCACTTAGAGTTCCCTTTTGGTCCACACCAACCAATACCCATCAACATCACCACCATAACTGAAATCCCTAACCGCAACAATTTTCCCTTGCACTCTAGCCCACAATGGCAACCCAAAGAATCATATCCAAAGAGAAAACCTATCTTGACAATGATCCCAAAGTCGCACCGGAGCCATCCATTATCGCGCCCGCCGTTCCTTCGTAAGCCTGCTCTACACCTCTTAACATGTGTTCATTAACAACTCGGGATGTCTATGTAACATAAAAAAATTGTATCAAGCGCCTCAACCCATTGTTACCCAAAACCCCCAAATAATCCCCATAGCTAACCAACCCTCTTCCTAGTCACGTAATCTACAAACTCCTCGGCTTCACCTTCGCCATGGTGACCCTTCCTCTGAGCACATATTTCTTCATCGTAAACTACGTCTTCATCGGTACGACATTCCTTCTGCCCTACTCCCCTCCCCTTCCATTCAGACCTACTAATCACATGACACGAATAGGAAACTCGACTTTTGCGGGCGCACTGGCGGCTGTCATGGCGAATGTTGTATTGATTGGGTATGTAATTGTGGCGATGAAGGAAGATCAGCAGGAGAGGGAGGAGGAGGAGAGGAAGGAGAAGAAGGGTTTATGAGGAGAATGTTTGTGGGGGAATGTTTGTGGGGAAAGTTGAGACGGCAATCCACGCGTGTGTGCACGGATGAGCGGTCACAAGTTGATTATGGGTTCCTGGGACAAAGTCTCATGGTATACTGTGTCCATTGCGGAAAATAACATAGAATCAGTAATATACTTCTTCATTCAAGATCACGCTAAAACAACAATCAAAATCAACAACGATGTCTCAAGCATCAAGGAGTGACATTTCCCCACATCAGTCTATGGCTGACCAATGCTCCCACTATGAACACTCCCAAACTCCCCAAAAGCTTCTCTGCGTAATTTCCATCTTCCCAATCCCTTCCTCAGGGCTGCTTCCATTACAAACCCCGCCATAGCAACCCATGCATGGCTCCAAACTCATGGTCGTCTCGTATCCAAAAATAAAAATGAGCAAACCAATGTTTACATTCCAGACCCATCACACCCTCTCCAATATGTAAAGGCGCCCCATGGCTCACCAACCCATTGAACGCCGCACGCACCGAGAAGAACCAAATCCTCCATCCCATCCTTAAACAAGCATTTCAGATACATGGCATAGTCGTAAGTTTCCAAATATTCCCCCGTCTCCCCCAACCAAAACCGGGTCCGGGTCCTAATCAAACACCAGAAAAAACAAACAGGGATATCGCCTTCGCGAAGGAGTGTTCGACCTCCTCTCCCCCCAGACAGCTCCCTGATTAGTTCTTGCTGAAACGCTTTTTGAACCAACTCTTTCGCTTCTCCGACTCGCCCGTGTTCTTTCGAAGTGTTCCGGGTCGTCCTGCAGTCACTTGAGGTGGTCCTTGCCCGTTTGAGTTAGAAAGCTGGATCGGGTTCGGGCTGAATGCACTCGACGGTTGTGGTGCTTGTTTCGCCGGTACTGGCGGCGGCATATTGTTTTGCGGTGGCGGGAAGTATCCATCGTTCGGGCCGGAGTTATTTCCGTACTCCTCTAGAATCGGTTGGGGACCACCACCTCCGAATCCGTTGAATCCATATTGTTCCCCGAGATCTGGCCGTGCAACTGGTCCTCCGCGCTGTTCGATGGAGCTATTTTCACTGCCTTGTTCATTCGAATACGGGTCGCTCTGGCTACCAGATCCACCTGTGTTTACTGTGTCGCGGGATTGCATGTGTGCCTGAGTGGGGTACACATTGTTTCCATTAACACTCTGCCTGTTTAAGAATCCGGGGTCGGACTGCATGCGATTGGGGTTGTATCGTGACTTTGGACCTCCGACGGGACCTCCATATCCATAGCCGCTGCCCTCGCCATAACTGTCACGAACCTGTCGGTTGTTCCCATAACCGTTGCCGTACTGCGAGTAACGATTTTGATCGTAGCTGTTCCCAGCGCCAGCGCCGTAATAACTGCTCCTGCGACTGGCGTAGGCGCTCTGTATTTCGGAATCTGTATCACATAATCAGTCAAGGTACAACGATCGATCGGTCCTGTCCTACGTACCTGGCCTTGTTATGTGCGACCTGCGCTTATATTCACTATCGATTGCTGCCTCGAAGGAACGAATCGTATCGAGTGGGCGCTCCCATCGCGAGCGAGTAGGATTCGAGAGATCGGGCTCGGCTACAAACAGTGTTAGCGATGTAAACACAGATGACGAATTGTAAACATACCTATGGGATTGCCATTCCTGTCGGTGTGTTGGAAGGAACGGAGAGATTGGAGAGTGGGCTTCTCGAGAGCAGCAGCGACTATTTTATCAAATCAGCAAACACGTATCTCTGTTATGTATGTGTCGCACACCCAGGCGCATACGATGGGAAGGCTAGAGCAAGCGGGATCCATGCATTTCCATGCGATGAGCGTGACTAGGAAGCTTCTGCAAGGAATAGAGTTCACAGACTGGTTGCCGTCGTCTCCTAACATCTAGATAGATGGCTGGTGGACCTGGGTATGCGGCCATTACAAGGAGAATAAAAAACATACCTGGCTGGACCTCGTTCATGGCGGCGTTGGGGTCTGCTTTGCCTGTAGGGGAGAGATGCGATCGTCTCTTTTGTTCGGGAGTCTCGTGTGATGAGTGTGAGTGGAAGTGGTTTGTCTTGTCGACGGATTTGCCGCGTGAGCCGTGGCTTTTGTCGCTCTTAAAACTGAAGGTCGACTTGGACCGGGGCCTCTGATCGGGACGCTCCATTGCGGCGACGGTTCACAAAAAAACCCTGTTAATGAAAGAGGTGTTCCAAGGAAATTCTACGCTGAAACGAGGCGGGTGGATGCTAGGGTGAGCGCGGTGTGTTGGGCCGCTCGGATCTCAGTGGAGGTGTAGCGGTTCGCTGGGGCCTTTAAGATTAGAGTACTGGAAATAGATAAGGTCGTGCTACGAGTATTGCGAGATGTGCAACAGAGCTGCAGGACAGGCCGATGCGATAACTGGATTATGCACGAAGAATAACTGCTTTGATGGAAGGATATGATAGCGATGGATCCCACGCAGTCGACAGTGGGTGTGAAGTGTCGAGCGATGGAGCGAGGTGGAGAAGCGGTGGAGGGGTGGAAAGTGGAAAGGTGATGTGGCTGGGAGGTTGTTGTTGAGTGGAGAGGTGAAGGTAGCTTAACGTGGTGGGTGGTGCCGGACTTGAACGGGCTGATCGTCTTCTGCCAAATGCACTATGCCCCAACTGAAACACGACCTGCCTTGTCGATTGCCGACGATGGGCAAAATGCACAATGAGAGAATAACGGTCCAAGAAGTGAGAGCGGTAGGCTGGCGGCTGGAGAGTGAGAGAAAAAAAGAGGAGAGGGCAGACAAACCCAGGCAGAGGTGGCGGCGGCGGCGGCTTTCCTTTTGCCAACTCTTGCACGGGTGCAGGGCGGCGTTAATATTGGAACTGCCTCGTACTCGAGTATTCTATCAATTCCCTACTGTGTACGTACACTCAGGCATTCGTGTAGTAGCTAGTATACAGCGGACCGAAAGCTGCAATTGCTTCGCCCTGGGCGGCCCTATCGATAGTCCCGCGCAAACAAACACACACCAGTTGCCGTCCGTTAGCAGCATAGTCCAGCGAGAATGCAGCAAGGTCCTGCATCATCTTTGGGAGTAGCTTGCAGCTGAAAGCGGACGGACGAGGCGGAAGCCATTCCAGCCTGTAAGAAACCTTGCAAAAAAAGTCCATCTCAAGCATCGTTGCAGCAACGTTGCAGCATTGCTCGCCCAGCCACCTCCACTTCTTCCATGAAGTGCCACCGCTTTTCCAACCACCATCGCCGTCGCCCTCTTAGAGTTGCCGCGTTTCTTGCAGAAGCTCTGCGCCACCGAGCCATGGAGAGACATTTACTCCAGACTGGCTGAATCATGACGCTTGCACAAAAATAAAAACACCAGCCAGCCTCAGAGAAACACTCAGATTGACTGCACCCCCAATGCAATCCAAATCAAATCAAATCAAATCAAATCTGTTCAATTGAATCCAACTCTTCCTTCACCTCGCCCCCTCGTATCCCAACCCACCACCACCCACCACCCATCAGCAACCGCCAACCCCGCAAGAGGCAAAGCGCAGACCGCCCCCGGGCGAGTCGTCCACGCACGCTTTCACTTGGCATTCCCACACTTCCACACCACTTCGACACGACATTCCCTTTGCCTTTGCCTCTCCCGCCTATGCGCTCATTCTCCCAATCAACCCCATCTGACCCAATCCAATAATCATGATATGATCCAATTGGAGACCCGCGCTGTCTCTCTTTCCCTCCGACGCGATGCATGCGCTGCGCTGCCTACGCGGCTCTCCACTGTATCGTAAAACCCGACGCTCGCTGATGGAATTGATCGACCGTCTATTAATGTCTCTCGCTCAACAATCAGAAACCCGCAACGACGTCATCCCCTCTTTTCCAGAAAATAAAAATAAAAAAAACCCCCCAGAACGCAAATCACCAAATAACGACATGGCGATCACTGGGCTGCCTGGCGTCTTTTGTGTGTCGTGTCGCCCTCGTGGCAGCCGCTGGCCTGGTGGGGCGCCCCCGTGCGTGCCCGTCCAGTTCCGCAAAGTTCATAAAACGCCTCCGCCTCCCCCCTGTCCACCAGTCAATATCGAATTCTCGGATGCAGATGCCATGCCTTGCCCACTTTGCGTGAGCAGCCCATTCATCCATGTCATGTCCTGTCCCACAGTGACCGTTTCGGATTCTCGAACACCGCCCCTTCGCGTGTGGGTTTCACAATGGGGTGACTGACTTGCGAGATGAGATGGGTGGGGCGGCTGTCTGTGCTGTATCACTTTGACGGATCGGGCTTGCTTTTTCTTCCAGATGTCTTATCATCCATGTCATGGAGGATATTCATAATTCTCCATGTCCCCGTTGCATGCACATCGGCATTCTGAAATGCCTATCCTCATTCACACTCCCATTCCTATATATCCCATTGACCTTGGCTACATTCAATTGGGATAGTGAGTCGTAAGGCATCACAAATCTCGAAACGTTCTGCACGGTTCTTTTCAACTTCAAGGTCAACATGTTCGTAGATACATTGACAGATAAGGGCACCATGCACGTATCATTACACAAACGCATACACAACATTGAACCCATTGCATTGAATTTGCTTTTCCATGAACTCGCCGCTATATGCCAGTCTTATCTACAAAGGGTACGATTGGAAACTAAGGGAACCATCAAATTGACCCAGACCGGTGAACAACAAAAATGTTCGTAATCGTAATCAAATTCATCCAGGACTCCGTTGTCGTTGATCATTGATCGTGCAGTTTCTAGCTGTGTGTTGGCATGTTAACGCTGGCTTTGCTCGCCACCGCATCCTCGCTTCTCCACAGGCTCGTCACGGTCTTCTGTTGCGTGTAGAATTGAAGTCCGGGTTTGCCGTAGAATGTGTTTGCACCGCCGCCAGCGACAGACTTCTTGTTTCCGGTGAAGGAGAACATGGGGAGCTGGAAGAGGTTAGTAAACACGTTGAAATCCCAATGTGGATGGTATTGACTTACAGGGACGGGGATGGGGACATTGATACCGACCTGGCCGGCCTCAATCTCGCGCTGGAATTTGCCAGCGGTCGCGCCTGAACGAGTGAAGATGGCGGTGCCGTTTCCGTACTCGTTGGCGTTGATGAGATCAATGGCATCGTCAATCGTATCAACATTCAAGCAGACGAGTACAGGGCCGAAGATCTCCTCCGTGTAACACTTCATGTGGGGCTTCACATTCGCGATGATGGTTGGGCCGACCCAGTTGCCGTTGGGGTACTTGGGAGGCTTCTGGCCACGACCGTCAAGAAGGATAGTAGCACCCTCCTCCTCGGCGCTGGCAATGAGGTCTTCAATCCTCTTCTTGGATTGTGGGCTGATAACGGGGCCAAGATCAGCACCCTCCTCGAACCCACCATCCATCTTCAAAGCCTTTGCACGCTCAGCGATCTCGGGAACCCAATCTTTAGTTTCTCCGATCATGACAAGAGTGCTCAGAGCCATGCAACGCTGGCCAGCAGCTCCGAAAGCAGCTCCGGCAATGGCATTGAGAGCATGGTTCTTGTTGCAGTCTGGCAAGACCGCAGCGTGGTTCTTAGCACCCAAGTTGGCCTGGACACGCTTGCCATTGGCTGAGGCCCGCGAATAAATGTATTCTCCGGCCTTGTTGCTTCCAACGAAGCTCACGGCTTTGATGCGGGGCTCGTCGAGGATGAAGTCGACGGTCTTGGCAGAACCGTGAACAATGTTGACCACACCCTCAGGGAAACCCGCCTCTGCGGCGAGCTCAGCCAGAATCATGCAGGCACCGGGATCTCTCTCGGAAGGCTTGATAACAATCGTGTTTCCTGTAACGGCAGCAATTGGGATTGACCATAGGGGAATCATGGCAGGGAAGTCTGTCATTCTGTTAGCAGAGGCAACACCCATGCAAAAAAAACCATTGTACTCACTAAAAGGGCAGATAGCGGCCACAACACCCAATGGCTCCCTGTAGCTTCTAGTCTCCATATCCTTAGCCACCTCGAGCACCTCGCCGGTCATTTGAGTAGTGATTCCACAGGCGGTTTCCGCTACTTGCAGACCACGTAAAACATCGCCCCTGGCATCGGCCAATGTCTTGCCCTGCTCGAGTGTGATGCTGGCAGCCAGTCTGTCCCAGTTCTCACGGATCAACGCGACGTACTTGAACATTATCTGTTGTCTGTGGAGCAGACTGGTCTGTTTCCATGTCTTAAATGCCTTCTCAGCGCTGTCCACCGCTGCTACCAGCTCCTCGGTGGTCGCCTGGGGCACACGGGTCACCAAGTTGTTCGTTGCTGGGTCGTGGAGATCTATCCATTGTGTCGCTTTCGAAGGCACAAACTTGTTGTCGAGGAAGTTCTGGGTATCGGCGGGAGACTTGATCTGTTCGTGGTTGAGGGGGTAATCGACGGGGGCCGTTGCAGTGGCGGGCTTCAGATGCCTAGCAGTGGCATGCAACCGCCTCGCTGCGATCTTGTTTGTGCTAGCTGGAGATGACATTCTGGAGGAGAGCAGTGCAAATCGTGGGGCAGAAGACCGAGTGGCCAACGTCGCGATGTTGCGGGAGATAGCTCGGCGGGCGGCCATTGCAGCGTCCCTGATTTAACCGTTTATCTCCGTGAAATAGATGAAAGGAGTGGGAGCGTCCTGGTCAATTACAGGTCGAGGGGACACGGCAGATGTGCGCAGAGGGATTTATGAAGAAGAAGCACGTCTCCACAGAGCCGCAAGATGATTTGCGAACTGTGGGACAACTCTTGTGCCGGGGAGAGCATGCGGTCGGATACGATTTCCCTTCCACATTCATTGCCGCGGTCGGAGCGGGGAATGCAACCGATGAGAACCGACAATGGCAATGTTTCTTACATAACCACCCTTCTAATCAATTTTGTTCCCTTCTACACGCTCTACACGCGCCGATTGCACACCTCGGACGGATGAATGGGTATGTCATCCCGAATAAGGAGGATTCATGTAAGTTTATCTTATCCACTAAAGTTCATTTCCATAAGCCATTTTAGATCTTCACATGCACGAGAAGAAGGCTATTCCGTCACGTAACGTTGACGAAAATTGTACCAGTTCCACCTTGCACAATAACATCAACAGCAACCTGAACACTGGTCTGTCTGTACGTGATTCGTGACATTCTCTCGAGCTGAGAGCTATAATACACTAGTAGCGCCCACGTGAAATCCCTGAGCAATATGTAGCTATTCCTAAAATCCAAATATCGATGGAACCATTGAGCTCACGCCAGAGCCAAATCCTGCTAATGTCCGTTTTGTTTGATCTCTAGTCTTTTAATCTTCTCCTCTATCACCAAGCACAACCGCTGCAATATTCTAGTTGGCATTGCCTGAGCGAGTGTTGCGCTTGTTGACCTCAGCCTGGACCTTCTCGGCACCAGTGGTGACGGCCTCTGCGGCCTTGTCCTTTGCATCAACAGCAGCGTCCTTGGCCTTCTTTGCTTGAGCCTTGACCTGCTCCTTGGAGGGGGCAGCGCCACCAGCGAGAGTCGAGACAAGAATAGCAAGGAAAGTAACGACAATAACACCGAGACCACCAGCGACCTCGGGAACGAATTTAACGGCCTCAATGGGGTCACGCTTGGCAATCTCAATGAAAAGGTTGATCTTCTCTTTGACGTACTTGACGGGGTCCTCCTTGAAGGAAAGGTCATCGGGGGACTTGGGAGGATCGGAAGGCTTGGGGGCATTCGCCTCCTCCTCAGCCTTCTCAGCAGCAACCTTGGGGACGAAAGTCTCCTGACGGAGCTTGTCGGCGTCCTCAGCGGAGTGGCCAATGTAGATGTTGTCGAAGAGAATGTCGTTCTGCATGGTCCAGATTTCGAAACCAATCTATACGATTCATTAGTAGGGATCTTGGACAGGGCATAACAGATGAACTTACAGCACCGATGGGCTCAAACTTGGAGGGGGTCTTGTCCTCGAAGTAGTTGGGATTCTTTATCTTCTTCGGGGCCCAGACACCCTTGTAGGCCGGGTTGTCAATGAATTCGGCAGTCCACTTGCCCTTGTAGTCGGGGTTCTTCTTCATCGGGGGTTCCCATTTGCCACAGCCAGAGGCCTCCTCGCACTTGGGGTTGGGAACAGTAGGAGGGACCCAGTCACCATCCTCCTCATCATCCCAGTCCTCGGGCTTCTCGGCCTCTGGGTCGGGAATAGTAGTGGGCTCATCCTCGAGCCAGTCTTCAGGCTTAGTGGCCTCGGTGTCAACAACCTCGAAAGGAGCTTCCTCATCCCAGTCCTCGGGCTTCTTGGCCTCGGGGTCGGCGATACGGGCCTCATCCACCCAATCTTCGGGCTTCTTGTCGTTCGGGTCGTCAATTTCCTTCTCAGGGTTGACAGAGGGTGTGAAGTCCTCATGAAGAGTACCATTGCGAGTGGACTCGCCATCGATCTTGATCTCGAAGGAGTTGTCTGGCTTGACAATCAAGGTGTAGAGGGAGGTGGTCTTTACGATGCGAGCCATTGGGGGGTTGGTAAGGTGCTTCTCCTCATATTCGCCAGTCTTGGGGTTCTTGTGGCGGAAAATGAAGTGGACCTTGTTGGTGGCACCGCACTTGTCGGGACCAAACATGATAATGTAGGGAGAGGCATTGGAGAACTCCTCACGGTGGAGGGCTTTGTTCTCCTGGAGGAGCTTGAGGTATGCACCACCGCACTCAAGACCATCTGGGACAAAGTCAGTAAAAGCTTGTAGCGGGAGAGCGGTAACAGCAAATCAAGGGCTACTCACTCTGAAGCTTGACTTCGTATTGAACAACGAGGGTCTTGCCCTTGTTGTTGATAGCCTTGGGGAATTTGGCAGAGATGGCGTGGTGAGCGGCCTTGTCCTTGATGACCAGACCCTTATCACCTTCCACACCCTTTAGCACAGTAGGCTCCTCAGCAGCCCAGGTACCAATGTAGGCCCATTCCTCCTCGCCGTCCTTGATATCCTTCTTCGCGGTCGATGGCTTCCACCGGGATTCCCAGTCGTCGGTGAATTGCTCCAAGAAGGGAGCTTTCAGAGTCGTTGGCTGCGGATTCGCTGTCAGCACGGCCAATTGGAAATTCAATCTAGTGTGAGATAGCTTACAGTGAAAGTCGGCTTGACCAGCTTGGTGGAAGTGGAGGATTCAGCTGCGGATGGAGAAGCTTCATCCTCTGCCCGCACAGCGGCGGCGAGGAGCGCTGTAGCACCGATAGCGAAGCGCATGGTGACGAGGCAGCCTAATGTCTAGCAAAAGACCAGATTACCTTGAGGGCGCGGGTGCAATGGAGAGGATGGGAAGGATGAGAGAGAGATGAGGAGTGCCCAATGCAATGGAGGCAGGAAGGATATATGTATGGCCGAGCAGCTCTGAAAAGGCCACAGTTGAAGCATTAGCAGAAGCGGAGTGACCGGGGTTATGATTGGCCCAAGCTTGCCTCCGCCCCAGCACTGATGCATCAAACAGAGCCTTCGAGAAATTCAACCAACCTTGCCATTCACCTGTGCAGTCCGTAGTGCCCGCACCCGCAAGCAATGACGATTGTGACAAGTGGCCTTTTAGGTTTCATTCAATTCGTTTTGACGTGCATGCATCGGACAATTGACTTTCACTTTATTCTTCTGCGGTTTGCCCTCGGCAGTCGATTCCTAACTCACCACCCGTTGAAGCTCTCCAGATGTCGCTCTTTCGCAATTGCTCTCACTTTCACATGGATCACGGCGTGCCTAGGTAACCTTGGATGTATAACACAAGGTTTAGTTTTGGCTGTCATTTCAGGCGTTTCTCGCCTGTCAGATACTCCTTGCGGCTGAGTCGTCCGCACAGTGTTTCTGCTGATCTGGTCCTGAACCCGCCTCCTGCTCTAAGACCATGCCTACATTTGGATAAAATGTGGGTGGTTGGGGCGTATCACGTGTCGTAGCTCTCACATATGCAATCCATGGATCTTGGAAGGTTGGACGGCTGGACGGTTGGATGGTTGGAATGCGGTTAGCGCGATCGGTGATTCGCAACCATTGAGGCCGCTCACGACATCAAAATGAATCTCGTTTGTCATCATCTACATCCTCCACCATTTGCTTGTGGGTAGATACATCGTCGGAAGCTGTGCCCGTGTGTAGCTAGCAGTTACAGACGCCAAACGCATCGCATTAAACACCAGTCTTCGGTCAACAGTCAGACCCCAAACGGGCACCTGTCAATTTAGCATAATTCTTCAAACCAAGAGCTAGCCTAAGGTCTGGGAACTCTCACGAGGCGACTCGAAAGACAATGACCAATTGTGATGGTCTTGTTCGAGACGTTACTTAATTATCGTTGAAGTTCACCGAGGCTCCAATCTTCCAATGCTATTTCATTGTTGGAGTATCATCCATGGAGAATATCTTTCTATTCATGTTCTCGCTAAACCATAGTATGCATAGATAACCAACTACTTTTCGAACGATACAATCATCTGCCGCCCTGCTGTCGATAACATGGGTCTTGTCTAAAGAAAAACATCCGCTTTGCCTTGAACTTCAACAGCCGATTCCGTACCTAGGACATGGGCCGATTATAGCATAATCCCTAACTCACTTCACAATGCTTCATATCTATATCTTGATTACGATGATAAAGGAACGCATCACACAATGTTTTACCCCGTTGTTCAATCTCTAATCATATATAATGTCTTTTTAATCTAGTATATAGGCAGCCATTCTCAACCCAAATCCAGGATATTCGCAATCACACCAACCTCTAGCCTGACTAAACCAGCACATTCGTTGAACAAATCTAGATATGGCAAAAGACAGGTTCGCCGGTAGCTATCGCTGGAAATGCGAGTGCACACAGCTCAACAAACCCAAAGACAAAGTGTGCCGGAACCCCCAATGTCAAAAGCCCATCAAAAAGGGTGTGATACGGTGCACCGTTCATAAACACTAGTCATCACTATTATGAGGTATCTTCGGTAAGCTTGGAGATAAAAGGAAGAACGACAAGAAAGATGACGCGGCAGGTGGTCATGACAGTCAGCCGCCTGTGAACGATAGGTCGATCCAACAGTTTCCAGGATACATGCGCCACCATGATCATATGATGGATGATGGGATCCCGCAGCATGAAATCACACCGGAGGGCTGGACTGGTGGTGTGAATCAGGGTCCGTCGATGAGGAGCCAGCGCCAACAGTTCGCAGGTAGTTCTCGTAGTAGAGGGTCGAGTCAACTCATGATTCAAGACAACTGAACTCAACAAGTTATGCCTGGTGAAGTCGTAAATCCACAGTTCATGAGCTCAAGTCCAAGTCAATAATCCATAGGTGGTGGAGGCCCAGGTCAGCAGTTCGGTGGAGGTGGAAGACAACCTCCATTCTCAGACGACGGTGGAATACAACCTCAGTCCATGGACGACCAAGCCCAATTTGTGGCACAGGGTCAGTCTATGAGACAGCAGAGCTATCAGAACTAATGATATCTAGATCTAATTTATATCACGCGGCCCAGTTCTCGATCCTCAATCGTTGTAGACATATTTCACTGCTAGGAAACTCTTCGGTGAATAAGTAGGTATCATCACTTGACACAGCTCACTATTCTAGATTTTGCCCAATTATATATCTCAATTCCAATATTCCACTCAGCATGTTCATTCAACCATTACATGTGTGTTTATACTCATAATATAATCAAGTGACGCAAACAACTTATTCGAGTCACACCCCCACATATCACAATCACATCACTTTCTAATGATCCCCACTCTTTTGATTTCTCTTCTTCCCCTTACTATCTTCACCACTTCACCACTCCACCACTCCCCACTTCTCCCCCCAAAATGCATACCCTCTTCCTCACAGCAGCCCTCACAACAATCCTCATCACCTCCTAACCCTCACAACCGCCCACCTCACCCACACACCCAACATACCCAATATGCCCATCTCCACCATAAACTGCGAAGCCAAACGCTAACCCAAAACCTGGCCACGCTGTTTCGAAGGCGGAATCGCTGGTTGCACGTGCGAAAACGCTCGATTCCAATGTACAAACGATGTACTGACTAGAGATGGGACGTGCGATATTTTTACTATTGCGAGGAGGGATAGAGGGATAGAGGGGTGGAGGGGGTGGAGAAAGGAAGGAGAGGAAGGCAGGAGATGGGAAATGAGAAAACACGGTCACGATGCATAAGCGAGGTTTATGACAAACCAGTTCAGGGGCGTAAACACACTTTAGTGTATTGTGTGCTAAATCGAATAAGATAAGATTTAATCCGTATTCACGACCATCAACTCCTCTCATTCCTTTCATACATACACCCGAAGATCCATCCATCTAGATACCCCCATGCAGTTTCCACACGTAATCAGAACCGATATCTGCCCTCCTGACCGTCCGTGTGCCGAAGCAACAGCTATCGCCCACATCCTCCTCGTGATGATCCCACAAAGAATTCCGCATATACTCATCTGCAGCTTTTTTTTCTGCAACACATTCATCGTACACATGCCCATAATTGGCCTCCTGCCTTCAGAATTCGAATTCGCCCCGGAACTTCTCGACATTCATGCCTGGGCCAACCTGGTCAGCCAGGTCGCGCCTGCCCATCTGCCCAAACACTCTTCGGAGGGTATCGTAGAGGTTGGTGCTCTGGTTTTGGTTGATCATGTTGTCTAGTTGTGAGTCACTGACGCCGTCACCAACGACCTCCCGTGCGCGCTCTTTGCCGGCCTGCTGCACGACCTTGTGCATCGATAGGGCACCTAGAAGATGCTGTGCAGCTTCGGTGAAGCAGCCAATGTTAATACATGAGACACCGAGGTTGTAGCGTGCGCGGACAAAATTGGCACGGAGGGCTAGAGCGCGGGAGTAGGCATCGATAGCTTCTTCGGAGCGTCCTGAGTTTGCGAGTGTGGCTCCAAGTCGGTTCCAGAGAAGATGGAGCTGTGAGGATGAGTTGGTAGTACCAGATTCTGTAGAGGCCAGCGCGGCGCCAAAACAGTCGACGGCTTTGTCATATTCTTCTACGCCGTAAAAAAGCACACCTAGTCCAACTTGAACGTCCGGATCCATTTGTTCGCCAGTTGGGGAGAGCTGTGCAGCTTGGATGAATAGATTCGTAACCTTTTCATGGAGAAGATGGCGGTCTGTGAAGCCCATTTCAGCGTCCGAAGAAAGAGGTTCCTTCATCAGAGTTGGATACTTAGTGGCAAGCCACCGCTCCAGAGTTCGGTATGCTGTGCTCTCGTAGCCCTCGTTCGTGTAAGATACCGCAAGACCCATTAGTGCCTCCAAATTCGATGGATCTAGTTTAAGCGCTTGTTCCAGAGCTCGAATAGCTGGTGTCTCTTTCTCGTTCTGTGCCTGTGATTCTCCGAGCTTGACCCATGCAGCAATATGTTGCGGGTCTTTCTGAACCGCAGCTTCGAAAGCAAGAGCTGCCAGTGAAAGGTTGCCGCCTTCCTCCATGATCTTGATACCCTCCTCGAATGGATTCGTTGCGTCCTTTAGAATGTTGTTCTCCTCGAACATATAGTCGCCCATGACCGGATCTCGGACGGAGTGTGTGTTGAGGCCATCGAAGCCTTCCCACTGGTCGAGGTCGCCCATGTGCATATTTGCGAAGTTCTCCTCGTTGGCGAGTTGTCTAGCGTGCTCAGTCTCAGCCTGGATGCCTTTCCAAACAGACTCGAAATCGCCGAAATCAACTGACCTGTCCATTTCATTCAATTCTGCCTCAATCTTCGCATTTGCCTCCGCATCTAGAGTGTCCAAGTTCTGATCCTGATCTGTCTGTTCCAGCTGCGCGAATTGCGCTTCCCAATCCTGGTCGTCGAGTTCAACCATACGGCCTTTGCCCTTACCCGAGTCTTGTACAGGCTGCTGGAAGTTTTGTGGGCCATATGGCTGTTGCATCATGCCCATTCCGCCATAGCCCATACCCATGCCTCCCATACCCATTCCATATCCCATCGGTCGCTGGTATCCCATCATTGAAGGTGGCGAGGCAAGAGTTGGGCTTGCCGTTCGGGCGGTGGAATTCATCTGTTGGTATTTGGCAAATTCGGCTGGGCTGAAGCCGGCAGGTCTCTCTTGTAGTCCTGGGCCCATGGTGGCGGGTATCTCCATGCCTGGATCGAATTCGGCGGCCCAGGCTGGTGATCCGCTGTGTTGTGCTCGTTCTAACTCTCTCCGCATTTGCTCCATGGCGAATGGTGATGCCGGGCCGTGGCCTTGTGGTAGCTGTGCAGGTTGTTGCATGAACTCATTCATCATCTATCCGATTATTTGTTAACATTTTAGATAAATATAATTTCTAAGGCAAGAGACTTACCCCATCAACACCTCCACCCATCTGCTGGCTTCGCATGCCCTCTTGCATTCCGCCCGGTCCCCGCCCAACCAGGCGATCCCGTTGTAATGATTTATCATCTTGAACGTGTTTGGTGAATTGGCTGAGGGGGTTGCCTGCGGTGGAACATTCTGCGCCGCCCAGGAACGACATGACGATATGTACAGAGCCGTGAGAAATAGAGTAACGCTGTGGTTAATTGGAAATGCTGTAGGGTGCAGAACCGGGGCTGGTCTGTTGTTGTGAATCGGCGGCGAAATCGCGGTGGTGCGCTCTGTAGGGTAACAAGAGGGATTTGCCTGCTGGACAGTTTCTGGGGGTACGGGGACTGTGCGGGGGAAGAGAAGGTTGAAATATGCCTTAGCAGGCCATGCAAAGAGAAGGGGGGGAGTGGAGGTTATTGCGGCTCCCGTGAGGAGGTTGTTGTGCATTCACGGGTGTATTGCTCAGCAAAGGTTGGGGTAGGCCATGCCGAACCTTGGAAGCCCCACCACGCCCGCGGAGGGCCGAGGTCCACGTACACGCGCCACAGTGAAGCGAAATCCTCAGTCTTCTCCAGATAGCCCGAACTTTGCTTCCAATTCGAACACCTGAATATGCAACCAAGTATAAAGAGACCTTTTACAGTCTTACACGTAATCTCACTGAATGAGGCAGCTAGAAAATCGATCTCATACATCTATTACATACCTAACGCCTGATCCTATTCGACAAACTCAACGAGGACAACTCACCAAAGCATGCCACGCTGGTTGACTTTGATCATATATTATTTGGAGCGATTAGTTGTCCATTTCTCAATAATAATATACTTGGACCTACCAAAATGAGTGCGTGAGGCCTATACGTCGTTGCCTTTAGGCATGTTAGTAACGCAAAACATCATCATCAACCGCAACGCGAATACTGAGTCCTCCATTGACCACCACTTCAAAGTACATAATCGAAAGGGCTAGTTAAATCACCAAAGACGGATACACATCTAACCTAACATATCATACTTTGCACGTTGAAAGTTGCACTTACAATTGTTATTAGGTCGAATCTAGCCTAGCCGTCTAGCCTTAGGAATTGCATTCACATCTCTTCTTTGGAAACGGTTGAAGGACTTGCACAAGACGACGGTACTATCAACCGACTCAAGGCACCACCAGCCCCCAAGGCAGAAGTGGCTTTAATTCGATGTCTGCATCACCTGGCCCAAAGCTGATTCGCTCTCGCATTGAATGCGGCCTGAAGCTTATTTCAGCTGCTAGGCAGCTCAGCCCTCACGACCGGGGGCTGAGGCTCCATTCATAGCTATATAGCTATCTATCAATATCTCCAAATCTTGTTTTCATCCACATCTCAATCAATTTCGTCTCTAGTCCTGATAACTTCTGCTTCTCAATTCTCCGTTCGTGAGTCTTGTTTTCCATCCGTCGTCTATGACCTCTTCAATCGACCCGTGGACTGTCATAAATCGCACAGACAGCACCTTCTCCACGACTTCATCCGTCATGGCTCCCACCACCGAGACTGAGCCTGCCACTGAGCCCCAGGCTCAACCTAAAGTCGTCGAACTTACCATCAACGCCAAACCTACCACCGCCAACGAAGCTGAAGAAAAAGAGCCAGAAAAGGAACCCGAACCCGAACCCACCACCAAAGAGAAGCCTGAGAAAGCCGAGAGGCCCAGGAAACTCCCTCGTTCCGACACCAAAGATTTCAACGATCTAATCGACTACACCGACTCCGAATGCGACAACGATCGCACCCGCCGCCTCCCCCCTCCCCGCCGCCGCCACCGCGACTTCTCTCCCGTGCGCATCATCCCCCCCGCCATTGACCCCCCTCTCATCACCTCCTCTACCAACCTGCTCGAAAAACTGAACAATTTCGACGGCATTGCCGAAGCACCGTTCCCCGCCCGCGGCGGTGTCTATCTCTCCACCTACCCCTTCTCCAACAAAGACGTCCAACGCTGGTCCTGGATACTCGGCTCCGGCGTCGAAGAAACCTATATGAGCGAGCCCAAGAAATCCAATGCCAAACAGGACGACGACGACGATGAGGAAGAGGATGAATGGTACCAGCCCCGCGGCCGCGGTGTCCGGCCCCATCCCTATATCAACAGGCACCGTAACCGGTCCCCTGGTTTCGACCCCATGGGCAATGAGGTCAGCTCTGTTTTCCTGTCCCGCGCTCTCGATACCAAAGTCGTGCCCGAAGATGGGAAGGTGAAGTTTGTAATTGTTGCGCAGAATAAGTCGAAGAATGCAAGTTCGGCTGGGGCAGTGCGATTGCTAGTTTCGGAGAGCAGGAAGGCGGCGGGGATGCTGATTTTTTATGAGCTTTTGAATGGAGCGTCGATTAATTTTGTTGGGGCGGTTCCGGCTGAGGCGAAGCTGGTCAGGGAGAAGAAGAAGAAGGTGCAGTTTAAGAGGACGGAGACTTTGGACGAAGCTGTGAAATTGTATGAAGATGAGGGTATTGTGGGTGTTGTTTGTTAAACGGTTTTACTCTTGGTGGATACTTCGTTCTGTGCGAGGGTTTCTTTCATGCTTTTTTAGGTTATATATCTCTTTGGGAATTTGCTGGGAGGATCACATGAGGATAACTTGATTAACGCTTTATGATTTTGTGCTGTTATACCAATCAATATACAATTAGCTTTCTCGTAGCCTTTAATCCCCCTCTCAGTTTTCTCGCAGTTTACCTGATATTGATCACATTCTTCGAGCGGCCCGCAACATTACAATTTCCCCATGCAACCCTGATGTGAATATTCCATTGATTGGAAATCATTTGGTATGTGGAGGAAGTTCTATGTTCCACAGTTCTTGATGAGGCAAGGTTTGCGTACATTTGGGTGTTTTGTTATCCAAATTATATACTAGCCACCTCTGTGTGAGAATTTCAATCATCATCACCAACCTCATCCACAAGTAACCACGCGTTTCGACTCTTGACTGCAGCATTTCTCACCTCGCGCTTGCCGTCATCCAGTGCAGCTGTGAGTTTCTTGACAACTTGCCGCCTATATGGAAGTACAATCTCCTGCCTCAGTTTCTCTGGGAGAAGAGTAAGGCATTGGAGCGCACTGGCTCGAACCTTTGGCGGACTCGTGTACTTCCCATTCTGAGCCACCACTGACGAATTCTTCTTCGAAGGTGGAGTGGCATTCTCCAGCAGGCGAGATATTAGACTTCCCACATGCTCTTCTACTGCTTTCGGCTTTTCTTGCACGACCGATATGAATGTCCCAATGGCAGCCTCTTTGACAAGATCCTCTCCTTTGAGATCCAGACTCTGCAAAAGGAGTAGGAGTAGCTGTTCGACTTCTCCAACCACGATCTCGAAGGGCATCCACTTGAGCAGGCCACTCAGTGCAATCAAATAATTCGATTTAGTATTCGGATTCGCGTCTTTGAATGATTGGGTTAGGTTGGGCACCAAGAGCGCGAAAGCCTTTTGTTTATGCAAGCCCGAAATCTGGCAATAATTCGATTTCGTAAGAAGGTCATCCGGCTGAAGTAACGTCGAGAACCCATGTGCCACTGTAGTGCCATATTTCGAATGCGACAAAAAAAACAGCAATTGTGGAAATAGACTAGACAGCGATGCACTATTCCTTAGTACTAAGCCTTTGAGACAAGCGAAGATGGTCCGTATCCGAGGAGGATCCAGTCGTTCGAGGGAGAAGAGCTCAAGCGGAGGACTGAGAAGAGGATCCATGAAAGTTTTGAGAGAGGGCGCCAGAATGTATTTGTTGATGAGAAGCGAGATCTGACGCAGAGAGGCTGAGCGCACATGGGCAGAGAGCAGTGGAAGTTGGGAGAAGTCGACAAGGGATGATATCAGGAGCTGTACTTCGCAAGGGAGTACCGCTTCTTTACGGAATGAAGCCAGGAGATGTGTGGAAACGATCAGGCTTTTAGACTCGTCCAGGGAGGCATTGATATTGAATGGTGGAAGATCGGCTTGGGGTGTTCCCCTAAAAAGCGTGTACAATTCTGCGGCAATCTTGTTCTGCTGCTCAACCGACTGTGATCGTACAATAAGTCCGCATATTCTCCCCACAAGATCCAAGGTAGTCTCATCATTGAATGCTATCGGGTGTGAAGCGTCTGAACTTCCTGCCCTTTGCAACAAAGGAAGAACAATATCTCGATAGTAAGTTGAGGACTCCGAGCTTTTCTCTAGCTTAACAGAGCCCTTCGTAAGTGCATACAGCATAGCAGACAATAGTGCTACAATGTAAGCTGAAGTGGCCCCTTGGGTAACAGCTGCGCTAAATTTGTTCTTTAGTCGCAAAATGACGGTGTCGAATATATCGTCTTCTCCAGCAAGCTTCGCGAATGCTTCTAACACGGAGAAGTAGCCAGCCGGTTGGTCGACATCTGTGTCAGGTAGCTGTGCTAAGAAAGCGGGGAAGGCTTTATCAACAACCACCTGGGGCTTTTGATGCGCAATTTCGACTAGGCCATTGATAGCAGCTTCTTTGACTTCATCTTTGCCGTAAGATTCTTCGTGTATGATAATGGCGTGCAGCAACTGAATTATTTTGCCAATATCTTCGTCACTTAGAAGCTCTCTGGCCTTAGAAAGCTGAATAAGACCATCTAAACATACCAATCGAAACGACACCTCCTTGACAGGTGCCGTTTCCAAGCCATTGAACATGATCTCAAGGGTTTGTTCCCGAAACTGCGTCAAAGAATTCGTAGATGCAGTCTCTCCGGCTGAGCCGGTGGAACGCCAGTCGCCATACACATCAATGTTGGCTCGAACTAGTTGGACGAGCACTTCCAACAGGCCCCGACGCTTTGCGATTGTGTCCGCAGTGTGGAACAAAAGGAGAAGATTGGGAAGGATTCCGGCGAGAAGTATGTTAGTGACCTCCGGCGACACATCGGCTATCTTGTGTAGTATTCGTGCAGCAGCATGTGATTGTTTGGTCGGCGCATCCTCCAGATGCTCGTTGCATTCCTTTGTGATTGGTCGCAAATAAGCGTTGAGGGGGCCACTGGTCCCTTCGGAAAGTGTGCGCGCGATTGCTGCCAGGCCATTGAGAGCTTCTTCTGCCAAATCTTCTTCCTGAATGTTCAATATCTCAAATTTCAGCGCATCCCACAAAGTAATCGAGTACAACGATACGGTCCTTGGGCCGTATTCAGTGACTGCAGACGTAATCGTTTGTAATACGTCACGCTACGTCAAAATCAGCGAAACTTTCCCATACAACAATTCATGGAATTACCTTAGTATTCATTGAAGTGGAGTCCAGTTTATCAAGCAACGCAGGGAATGCGTAAGGTGCGAAGTCGGCCGTTGAAGCGATACAGTCCCGCAGTCGGTTCTTCAAGTCCTGTGCTGTAATTCCATATGGATCGTCCGGAGGCGGTCTAAAAGTAATCGGGAAATAGTTAAAGACAGCATCAAACAGCTGCTGGGCATCCGCGCCAATGCTCCACTCAGTCATGGGTACCCGCAATATGGAGAAAACAACCATGAGATTCCGTGGATCCTTCTCGCCATCGAAGTATAGAATGAATTGAGACATGAAATCGGGTTTATCATCGTGATGGGCTTGCAATGCATCTCTGTATTTTGCCATAACTGTATCTATTAGTTGAAGGACGGGGTATCGTTCGCTTTGTTGCTTATATTGGCGGAGAGGGTGAGTATGTGTGAGCAGACTGTCCAATTGTCAGTCTCCGATAATAGTCTAACTTTTCAGAGAACCTACGTTTCAATTATCCGGACGGCCCGATCGTTGTCCCATTTCCCACGTTCTTCAAGAGCCGCGAGGGCTTTCGCACATGAGCCTAGACCTTCACTATCCTCGACCCGTGACAGTACAAAATCGCAAAGGAGATTCCCTGCCTTATTTATCAGAGTTATATCTTATATATCGGCTGTGAAAGTGCTTGGAATCAAATGGAACGTACGGTGCTGGAGGGGGAGCACTTTCTGTGGGATGAAGGAAAGAACCTCAGCGAGGTAAGCCATAGCTATGAGTTACTTGTTAGCATAGTCGCTCAGTTTTAAGACAAAACTCACTCTTCGACCTAATAGATCCATCTTCGCTGTTTAGGAATTCCCCCAGCTGCTCAATGAGGGCTAACAGCTTCAATTCTTGATTCTGTAATCCTGCCACCCATCAGCATCGCCCTCTGCCATTGCCAGAATATGAATTACTTGTTGCAGAACGCTGAGCTATCAGCGACGCCTCCTTCTTATTCTTATCGACATCCAGCAGGTATTGCTGGATATCCGTTGACATCGTGTGTTCCGGCGACAGGTCGCGTTGGATCGCGATAAGGCCCTTCGAGGGCTCTTCGAGAAACAATCAAGGCGGTAAGACGGGTCGGCGCGTGATTATAGTTTTTATCCGGTTTGAAGCGAAAAGGGCCAAGGCAGTGAATGGTGAACTGTGAATTTCTCGTCCTTCACCGTAAACGCATGTCGCGGGGCCAAGCTGCCGCGGTGCTTATGACGCCAGTAACGCTCGGACGTTGATTGGTCGGCCGAAGTCGGAGGTGGGGCATGCAGCGAAAAAAGTTGAAGCGCGCGGGGCACGAAGATGATACTTGACAGGGCTACAACCGAAAAAACTGATTCCTTTGGAGGTTTCCTCCGAAGATTTTAATTAAGAAGAGCAGTATAGATATATATGGTCGATTGAACTTCCTCCGGAGACGCTCAACCTTGGTTCCTTTCTCTTCTTATCTCCACACTTTTCTTTTTCTCCTCAAGCGAGCTGTCATAGACTGTTTTCACGATGGCCGAGGACAAGCCTAACTGCAAGGTCGTACTTGCAAACAACATTGCCAAAAGCCTTCTCGAGGAAGTTCACGATGGACTGAAGAAGATTGAAAAGAAGCCACTCTTGGTCGGCTTCCTTGCCTCCACGGATCCCGCCGCACGCGTCTACGCAGAATGGACCGGGAAAACATGCAATGAGAAGTGAGCATCCATGCAATTTTACAAGATGTCAGCACATCTGCTTATAACAAATTCACAGCGGCTTCTCCTTCGAACTCCGCGAGGTCGATCGCGAGCTCCTCGAAGACGCCCTCATTGATGCAAACAACGACTCGGCCGTTGACGGCATCATCGTCTACTATCCCATTTTCGGCAATCGTCAAGACCAGTATCTGCAACAAATCGTTTCCATTGACAAAGATGTCGAAGGTCTTTCCCATCAGTACATTTTCAATATGTACCAGAACATCCGATTCCTAGATCCCGCGAACACGAAAAAGAGTATTCTGCCATGCACTCCTCTCGCCGTGATAAAAATCCTCGAGTACTTGCGCATATACAACATAATCCTGCCGTATGGAAACCGACTACACGGGCGCACAATCACAGTGATCAATCGGAGCGAGGTGGTAGGCAGGCCGCTTGCGGCGCTCCTGGCGAACGATGGCGCGCGGGTGTACAGTGTGGACATTGCGGATGTTCAGCAGTTTCACCGTGGCGAGGGATTGCGCAAGAGAAGGCACGAGGTTGAAGAGAAGCCTGGATGGACACTAGAGAACTGCCTACCACTGAGTGATGTGGTCATTAGCGGTGTACCCGGGGACAAGTACAAGGTTCCAGTGAATCTGCTTAGGGAGGGCGCAGTGTGCATCAACTTCTCGAGTGAGCGGAATTTCAGCCCAGAAGTCAAGGAGAAAGCGAGCATCTACGTTCCCGCTATCGGAAAGGTAACGATTGTCGTGTTGCTGAGGAACTTGTTGGTGAGTGATGTATGCAATATTTATGGCGTCAATGCTAACATCTGTGCAGCGCATCTTCCAGAACAAGCTCGAGGCCGAGGCCAATAAGAAGTCTGCAGCCGCACTAGAGGACGGGCCAGCTCCGACCTCAACTTAGAGATTCAAGAGTTTGTATTACTAAAAACATGTGGATATGCGATACGTATGATTTTGATACCCTTAGAATGGCCGTCTGCCAACACAAAACTTTTCATTCGATCTTCACAACTCCGTAATCGCACGCATTTTTCTGTGCATGGAAAACTTTACGATTTACTTTCCAGGACTATACTCCCAACAGATGTGGATGTGCACACTTGATTCATAATCTACAACAGTGTTCAGTGAAATGCCTAATCATAAACAGAAGACGAAAACGAACCAATCACACACTCAACACCTGGACGCCATTACACCCGCCACCTCCCACCCACTCTATCCTTGAGTTATGCAATAATCAAAAGAGTTCAATAACATGGCATAACACACGTGAGGTACAGTAAAGGGTGCCGAGACTATGCTAGCTTTCTTGCCGCAGGTCCCAGCCGGATGAAAATTTAAACCACAGGACAAAATCTCCAGAAAATCACCAACGTTCCAAACTTAACATTTTATTCACAAAATCGACAGAGGATTAGAAGATCAGCTAGTCCTATATACGCTTAAGCTTTGAAACAAAAACATTTACGTGGTGACTAATCTTTTCGCTGTTGCTTGCAGGGATAACTGGTTGCATGTGTCTGTCAACTGCCCACTTCCTTAACATCAGTCGTGTATACAAAATCATCACATCACATCAGATCCCCAAAAGTATCACTCACATACATATAAAAGAAACGTATGATTGATTTGCAGAATCTGTCTCATCTCATCCCCCTCCTCCCCACCTTTCCATCACCTTTTCCTTTTCCTTTCAGACATTTACACAAGAACGTGGTGTGTGATAATGAATGCGAGCATAAGTAGACAGAATAAGCCACCCACCCATAGCAAAACGCCTTATATGCCAGCACTCAGGTCGTACAAGTACATACGTAGCGACTTAAGACTTAAGACTTCAGACTTCCATCCATAAGCAGAGGAAAAGCAGAAAAAGCAGAAAAAGACTAGGGGTATGTCCACATAGAAGAAAAGAAAAGAAAAAACGACAAAGCTGACAGACATACTTGCATCCTATAACGCCAGCCCAAAAAAAAAACGAACAAATTCATTATATCAATCAAGACCCCCCCGAACCAGCCGCAGCTTCTACCTTGATATCTGGAGGAGCCTCATACGGAGCCTCGCCCTCGGTTTCAAATGCAGATCTGCGTGAAGAAGCAGGTTGCCTCTCCTCATAGTAAACGTATTCGCGCGGAGGCGGAGGTCGTTCGTAGGATACATACTCTATGTGTCCATTCTCGTGCTCGGGATAGAACCTCCCGGGCTGTGCGAGGTACGTGCCCCGCACAGGACGAGATTCTCGAGGCACGCGGATTATCTCATACTCCTGGATGGGGTGGCCGTATTCGTCTACGTAAACTGGAGGCGGACCTCGCACATCGTCCGAAGCGTACATGCGCCTAGGAGGCGAATGGGGCGAATATGGCTGGAGTCGGTCCTGGACTGGTACGTATTCTCGTTGAGCCCGGCGGATAGGTGCTTGATATAGGTCGTCCGGTAGGCCATGATCCACGCTTTGGTCCCTAGAATATGCAGGATCATAATCTCGCTCTAGATTTGGTTGAGGGGTTTCCTGCTGGTCAATACGGCGTCTTTGTTCTTCGTATCTTTCGTATCTCCTGCTCTGGGAACGGCCAACACTAGGCCCACGGGAGGAAGGTTCCTCGTGTGCAACACTCATATATCTATAATAGCGTGACGGTACATGATCGTGGTTCCTTTCCCGCCGCCGTTGGGGCCCGTTTCTTCTCGTGCTGGCCGTGGAGTCAGGTGTTGGTACATGCCTTCCCGGACGATGATCCTCATGCCTCGACCCGTTGGACACAGTGGACGGAGCAACGTGATGAGTAACAGGGAAAGATCCACTTGGATCCAATTGATCGCCTGATGCGAGAGGGTTTGGCGGAGGTGGCGTGTATCGCGATCCATCCTCGGGATCTGTTTCCGTTGCAGGTGGCTTGAGAGGTAAATGCACGCCTGGATCATGACCCGAAACACGAGTCTCAGATGATGCACCAAGGCCTCGCTGGTCAGTAGCTGACCCTGATTCTTGTGGTGCTCTGATTACTCGGAATCCTGGTCGACTGTCGTCTTCTTGAACGTACCGGATATGGCGGTGTACTTGTGGTACGTTCCCGTGATCTCGACGCTGATCTCTCGAGCCATAGGAAGGATTTTCATGTCCAAAATCATAATAGACGTCTTCGTGCTCAGGGTAGAACGAGCGTCTTGTTGGATGTTCCTCAAATGGTGCACCGGATTCCCGGACTCGTCTGGCAGTGGCTGCGATTTCCAAGAATCCTTGGGGTCCAGGGTATTCATCGTCCAAGGAATCCCGCGTTAGCTGAGTGGAAGCTTGATTAGTTCCGTCTAAGCACATCTCCAAGACTTGTGGGCTACCTACATAATATTGCGGTTGAGCATAATAACGCTGTCTAAGATCGGAAGAGGGAGGGCTAGGTCTGTAAGGACGTCTTCTTGAAGCAACATTTGTGATACCACTACTCTGAACAGCAATAGCAGGACGTTGAGGATCGTATTCGTCCTCGCTGGGTTTGGGCGGTCGTGGGGAGTCTGTGTACGGGGAAGCCAAAGATGATGGACCCGATTTCTCAGTCGATAATCCGGGTGTGCCCCCTGTTCTCGGAACATCCTTGGAATCCTTGGAACCAGAGTGGGTTGGAGATACCACAACATGTTCACCGGTCCCAATCCTTGGAAGAGGCGTAGGGAACAAGCTTGGAAACACTGTCGCAACCATGTGTAACTTGTCGTCATCCATGCCAGGGGCGTGAATCAACCCGGAAATGAAGCGATCACTAGGAAGCTCAATCATATCTTCTTTCCAGTCCAAATGTGAGGCGGGGTGTCCGGATCCATATCCTTGAGTTTGATGGCCGGCGTATGACTGAAAATGCAAAAAGAGATTCAACGCTGTGTATGTTCGTCTCTCCTCCGTAGAGGAGGAACGAGTGGCTGCTGATCGATGTGACAACTCATCTTGACATGCCTTACAAGAGAGGCCTGGAGCATGCTTCAGGGCCCGAGGGATCTGATGGTTTGAAAAAGCATCGATGAAATGACTCAAATTGGGCTCATGATTGAATCCAAACTGAAATTTAGAAATCACGCTGTGTAACAAAACATAGATCCGAAGACTATTGGGAAGGTCCTTGATGCCGGATGTTTGTTTCCATATGTCCTGGGCCATCTCGATAATGGTACTCACCTGTTTATCGAACGAGCTGGTCCGATGATCTACCTCGCTTGGTTCATTAGTTCCATGTGGGTGTTGCGGTCCAGATGAAGCGGCAACGACAGTTGGATGAGTTAAAGCAGGAGAAGCCATGTAAGAATTGTTGTTCTGTTGAGGTCCAAAACCAGAAGTTCCTATCGATTGATAAGGGGAATATGAGTCCATTGGTGCCGCATAGCCATTAGGGAAGCTGTAGCCTGATGGAGCCTGGGGTGGTGCGAAAGGACCATTGTAATGACCACCATAATGATAAGGACCAGGACTTGCCTGAGGAAGGTGAGGTTGTCCATGTGGAGTAGATGTTTCAGCACGAGAATACCCACTGTAGTAGTTGCCGTAATTACTACCTTGACCTGAAGTATGGAATGCATGTTTCATTGAAATCGGATCAGGGTGAAATGGAGTATCCTCTGGCCATTCTGCTTCCCTCCAGGCGACAACAACGTTGCCCACACTGAAATGGTTAGTATGCTTGGCTCCGTAATGTTGGATAACTCCTTCAAATCCATAGAATTTGGCATTTCCTTCGCAGCCGTTGCAGAGGAAGAGTTCTTTGCGAAACTGTTCTGTCAGGGGCTTCAGCTTATTGTCATATACCCACTTCATGTTCTCCAAAACAAGTTTGGGCCTACGGTCTTCGTTTGTCTCTGCTGGGTCAAAGTCATACTGCTTGCTTGGATTTGGAAGGGGTTCGTTTTCCTGAGGGACATCGTCGTAGAATTTCTGCCGAACGAATTTCAAAAGATCAACGGCAAACTTAGGGCTGTTGTCGTAAGTAACGGCTCGTCCGTGATCCCAATCCTGGTTGATGAACTCGTCCGCTATAGTACTGAGCTTTTCTCGAATTGGTCGTTGTGACTCCTCCCATTCTCGATCCAGCACTTCCTTGACCTCCTTCAAACTTGCATCTTGTTGACGACGATCAATGGCTCTTGTACTCAAAGAGGCGAGACGGAAATTGTGCTCCTGCTCGGCCTGCTGAGCAGCTGCAAATTGTGCGACGAGGCGAGGCTCAAGTATGTTCCAAGCGTGGTCACTCAAGGGTGTCGATATCACAATTGCTGCTTTGAAAGAGTCCATATGTCGTAGAACGCTGGGAGGGATAGGGGGATTGAGTTGCTGGCATCGTCGTTCGATTTCGAGTTTGCGGGTTGCTTTGGCCTCATTCGCATCGGCAAGATTCCTCTCGGTGCGGGCCGAAGGGGCCAATGTGCCATGCCCCGGTTGAGGAGTGAAAGGGGCGGGAGGGATGGTTGGCGGGCGAGGATGAACATAATGAGGAGCAGGAGCGAAGAACTGTGGCACGGTCGCTGCGTTCGTTAGGGTGGGAGCAGAAACCTTACAGTGGACGATCCTTGAAGGCTGGAATCCGTCTGGAACACTGAACGAGACAGACTTGTACTTACTCGCTGGGACTGGCGCATGTATGATAGGAGACGGAGCGTGGCGTGGTGGGGATTTGGTCGGCTGCTGCTGTTGCTGTTGAACGGGCCCCGGAAGGGATGGTATGGGAGCCGACTGTTTGGGTTCTTGATGATCTCTCCACCACTGAAACTTCACCTCCCAGCGCTCCCAGTTTTCCGCTGTCTTCATATGTCCCTCTCCTCGAGATTGTAATCCTTTTGACCATTCTTCAGCAGCCGCGGGGCCACGGGCTAAGGCTTCATCAAGTTCCTTTGAGATTTCCGCAACTTGTTCTTTGTAATAGTACTTGACAATCTCAACATTAGCCGGAGTCGTTGCGGCTTGAAGAGTGTAGGCTGGGATATAGTGCTGGTCATTTGTGACAAACGCAAAGGGCAGGGCAGGACGGACAACCGATGCGGCGGAGAAAAGCAAGGATGCGTCCTAAAGAGTTAGACATAATTACAAGAGCCAGACGACAACAGCATACCGTTTGACACCTTTGAATCAAGCATGGACCACACGATCTCATGCTGAAGGGCCATATAATTCGCACTCCAGTCGCCCCAGGGCCTTTCTGCCAGATCTTGTCACCAGCAGGAAGAGCGTTATCTTTGCGACAGAACTGGCAGTTCTTGTTCCAGGCAAGCTGCCACATCTGCACCTCGCTGAAGCCTGGGAGAGGCTTCGGGGGCTTCGTAGGGTGCTTGTTGCGGGCGGATGCCCATACAGATTCAGACTTTAAGAGACGCAGAAAACCAGGTTCTGGTTTTGTAGAAGAGACAGTTCGGACATCTGAGAGATAGGAACGAAATGATCGATTGACTTGAAGCAATCGACCCAGTTCTTGAACTGAACAAAAAAGAAAAACATGTTGCCACACTGCAGGCGGAAGACCTGCACATGACTGAAGGTTGGGTGGAGATGGCGGCGCTGGTGATTCAATCTTGCGCTTTTTACCCTGCGCAGGAGGATACTCCTCGGCCTTGCGCTTTGCGGTGGAGGAATTATCAAGGCCATCATGAACAGTCCTCAATGGTGTGTCCGGCTTCCCGTCGGATTCGTAGAAGTCGGTTGAGGAAGCGATGCTGGCTTCACGCTCCTCCATGGCTCCACCGCTCGTCCCCGAGCGAAGCTCACAGGAGCCTCACCAAGTGCTGGCAGCAGGCTGGAGACATGGATCGGGGGAAGAAGCTGCGAAAGGAAGGCGCGCGTCACAAAGGAGGTGGAGGTGGAGGTGAAATGGGAGTGGTAGTGTTGGAGACGAGTCGAGGGCTGCTTGAGCGCGTCAGGTAGAGAATGCTGCTAGTGCGACGGGTGCCTGGTTGGAGGTGGAAGATGGGTCAAGGAGAGACAGGGCCTCGGGTTGGAAGACTTTAAGGAGGACGACAGGCAGATTAGAGCAAAGGATGGGATCGCATGAGGTGGTGATGGAGAAGCTCTCGTGGTTCGTGGTTGGGGGCAACGGGCGGGGAGCTCTGGGCCAATCCCTAGAATGAGGCGAGCATTTCTTGGCGGCGACCCAATGACCAGACGAACAACTCTGTGAGCCCTGGAGTGGCAGCCCAAGTCACCACTACCGGACGCAAGTGCTTCATTTTTGGAAAATTGCAGCCTGAGGCAGTCTGATAGGGCACAGGAAGGAAATTGAAGGTCTTGCTGTTGCTGTTGCTTTGTTGTCTTTCTTGTAGACATGATTCTCAAATCGTAGTCCATGTACTAAAGTATGTAAAAATGCTGGGTGGATCCATAAGGCTTGGGTGAGGACAACCGCTTCCGCCAAAGAGTGGAACACGAAAGAAGAGAGATGTACTCCATACGTCGCACGTAGATCGAGTCCATGTGTACAATGCCTTGTGAGATCAGATCGCTTTGAAGCAACCAGGACAACAAGTGGCAAGCTGAACAAGTTCACAATGCGGCTCATGGCCTTTTACAAGTCAGCACGGGCAGCTCTCGGGAGTCGGGCGTCGGTGATGACGAAGTGTCTTGGCAGGCGAGGGCAGAACAGCAGGCTGTGCTGCGCTGCTTCGACCTCTACCCGAGCTGTCAACACCTACCCAGGTACCTTCGTAAGCACTGTACCCTCTATACGAACCATACGCGTCTTCTCCGCCTCCTGGGAAAGACACACTTCTCGAGCGCCGCGGCTCCAAGCACATTCCTTCAGCTGAAAGGACATATTCTTCCTTTCTGGCTTCTACATCCACAAGCCCCTCTCTCCCACCACTACTTCTCCACCACCGCCGCCGTTTCTCCCCACAACCGCACTCCTGACTTGCCTTCTCCAACACCTCCCGGCATGGCATCTCTCAATACATCCAGCAATGGCCCAAACATCACACGGAGCTACCAGAGCATTGTGAATGCTCCGGCGCCTTCCGGTCCTCAGGCTGGTTCACCAACATATGGCCAATGGGCAGTCTTCACTGTTGCTGCCCCGCTAGTCAGCGCCTTTCAGCACGACGGCGGCAAAGAGAGTGTATTGAAGGTTCAGAGCACCGGCGGTATGGAATATCTCTACAAGGACGTGTGTACGACAATGGAGGCTAATTGGGACCAGAGGGTGAACTTGCCGACTTGATTGACGAGTTCTCAGACGGCCGCATCCAGTTTGCATTTGTAAAAGTCAAAGACCCGAATTCCGGTCTGCCTAAGAATGTCCTTGTAGCTTGGGTATAATGCGCGCTTACTTCATATCAGCCTCTAGCTAATAGTGTCTATAGTGCGGCGAGGGTGTTCCTGAGCGTACCAAGGGCTATTTTGGCAGTCATCTCGGTGTTGTGTCAAAGCTCCTCCACGTACGTTCTAAAACTTGCAACTACCTCAACCTGCTAAAAATGTACATCAGGGATATCATGTTCAGGTTACCGCGCGTTCGGACGCAGACCTTACTCCAGACAGGATTGTGCAAAAGGTGGCAGATGCTTCAGGCGCAAAATATACTGGTGGTCCCAACATCTCCTCGTCAGGTGGCCCCCCACCTATTGCTGCGAAGAAGCCAGTCTTCACGCCTACCCAAGTGGGAGGTGGGAGTTCTGGTTTCAATCCTCTTGCCTCTAGGTCGAGAGCACCCGCGACCGGTGAAAATGTCGATGCGGATGGTTGGGGTGCTGACGCGCCCCAGGTAACGCGCACACAGTTAGAAAAGGTAGGGACTGCATACCAACCGACCAAGGTCAATATAGCGGAACTCACGGCCAAAAAACAAGAGCCATCACGCTTCCAGCCTCCTGCTCGACAGGATGCCCCTCCAGACGTCGTCAGAGGCGCCTACCAACCGATCGGAAAGGTGGACATTGCGGCTATACGAGCTCAAGCCAAACAATCCCCGCAGGATGATCGACCTACAGTGGTAAAGGGCGCGTACGAGCCCACTGGCAAAGTTGATATTGCAGCCATCCGGGCGAAGGCTGCGGGAGCACCTACTGGATCGTCACCATCTGGTCTGTCACCGGCCGCTACTGGTGCATCTAGTCGCAGCAACGAAGACGAAGCGCCGAAATCCCTCGCTGATAGATCGGCTGCATTTACGCCATCTGAGAGGCTTACATCTTTGCCAAAGCCTAAGGTTGCAAACAAATTCAGTGGCGCAAGTGCTTTTACGGGGGGGACTAAAGCACCTACTCCGTCGGGCTTTGGAGCCAAGTCTCTGGCTTCTGCGGCCCCTGTGGGTACTGCTAGCAAGACATTTGCAGACGAAGGCGGGAAGACTCCTGCCCAAATCTGGGCCGAAAAGAAGGCTGCTCGCGGCGAGACTGTGAAAGGTTCAGGTCCAACCTCTCCTCTACCCGCACAGACTAGCGGCAGCGGCGGTGGTTGGCAGAGTGGGTACACGGGCAAGTCGTGGGCTACAGTCCAGACTACTCGAACAGGCCAGTCTGCTACTAGCAACTTGAGTGATCAACGTACAGGTGGTGCTCCGGATTCTCAGCAGGATGAACCGTCACCCGCAGCTAGTGGTGTCGGTGCTTTGAAAGATCGATTTGCCGGGGCTGCTCCAATGGGTGCCCCTACCTCTCGTCCTGTTCCCGAACCACAAGCTCCACCGCCCATGGACTTCTCCAGCAAGCCGAACGCAGGATCTCGAGGGGTCCCGATCCCAGGTTTGCCATCACGCCAGTCTGCAGATCAAGAAGACGATGTTCCACCTGTGCAACACCAACGGCTCCCATCACCTCCCCCGCAGCCTCGGAGGAGCCCTTCTCCAGAACCTTCGGAGTCTCCCGTGCGCATTGCCATGCCTGTAGCCCGTGGAAGAGAGCCTGAGCAGCTGTCTCCTGCAGAAGAGAAGGCTCCTCCCATGCCCATTCGTTCTCTGGACAAAGCTGCCCATCAGGCCCGGGACCTTTCCCCAGAACCCAAAGTCGAGGCTAAGGATCCTGCACGAGGAGCCGGTGTTGCCGTTGCTGCTGCAACTTTTGGCGCTGCCGCCGTTGCGGGTGCCGGTATTGCTGCTGTCGCTGCTGGCTCTGGCTCTGGGGGCTCTGGTGCCTCCAGTGGTAAACGCGCTGTCGTCCAGTACGATTACGAGAAGGCAGAGGAGAATGAGATCGAACTTCGAGAAGGAGAGTTTGTTACAAACATAGACATGGTCGATGATGACTGGTGGATGGGCACCAACACACAAGGCGAATCCGGACTCTGTAAGCAATATCCTGGACAATACTACCATGTGCATACATTTGCTAATTCTTTCGTGACCGTTAGTCCCCTCCAACTATGTCGAGCTTGTGGGAGATGACGACAACGATGCAGATGTTGGCGGAGGACCTCCTCCGCTTCCATCTCAACCACCTGCAGTAGAAGAAGAGCCCCCGTCTCCAGCAGGCCCTCCTCAGCCTGCACGTGGTGCAGGGCCAACTGCTACAGCTTTGTATGATTACGAGGCAGCGGAAGATAATGAGCTCAGTTTCCCGGAGGACGCAACTATCACCAACGTGGTATGTATACGCACATTACAAGCTCGGTTCGGCTGCATTGACCGTTGTTATAGGAATTCCCCGATGAAGACTGGTGGTTGGGTACATACAATGGGCAATCTGGGTAAGTGATTTTCTGAAATGAAATGATTTGAGCTGTGTACTAATTTTCTTATGATATCTAGATTGTTCCCCAGCAACTATGTCCAAATCAATGAATAGATGCGCACTCGAATTTGGTAACAAGCCTATCGGTCTGGTTGATTTGATGCATACGAGCGGGTGCATCTGCATAGTCAGTCTTAAATATGATAAGAAGAAAAGTTCGATTTATTCCTTCGAGTTTCCTGTGTGGCTGTGCCTAAATAACATGTCCCTTATTGTGCATACAATATTATTTCCACTTTGACTCACAATATGCATTTTTTTAATTGTCGCAGCCTTACTAAATCACACCATGCTGCTCAGATATTGGACTCGCATTCATTTGTTGTTTTATCCCTCTTGCGCGATTGCCTCGCCTTGTGATGCGCACAAGCACACAGCGCAACCTTTTGTTAATTCTTTTTTTTTGTGCATTAATAACTTCCATCCAGGCAGCACGCAATTGCAGACGTTTTCTCGTTCCTGTCCTTATCGCTCGTTGGCGATCTTCTAGCTCACCCGTGGTTCTACGATGACTCGTTTTCCTAGCGAGGAACACATATAAAGGAGACACAAGTCAGTTCTTAGAAAAAGGCATCGCGTCTTGCTCGTTCAGAGACGATTCTGGTCTTTAGCAGCAAAACTACTCACAAACTTTCTCCATCTCCTATGTCCTCCGATCTAGTTCCGACGGAAGTTGATGCTGGCTTCGATTTCCATGCTCTAAACTGGCATGTGCATCTTTCACCATCTCCAACGGGTCGCTCCGGTCTATGGCTTCAATTGGGTATCGTGCCTGACTGCAAAACTAGCCTATTTACGAGAAGCTATCACTAGCGATATTACGCGGCCCTCTCGACCTAAATGTGACATATGGGCGGCGGACATATGTCATAGTATGCAACTCGACGAAACTACTGGCTTTCTCATGGTGGCGAAATCCTGCACATGATCTCTGTACCAACGTAACGAAGCTATCGTGTCATCTAGTCCCACTCGATTCATATAGCGATTACTCATGATACTCTGCTGCTCATCTTCTCAACTTTGGTTCTTTGACAGTCTTGCCCAACATTTTCCCCAACTTATCTCTGATTCAACATTTTTCAGGCGAGTGATGCCCTATACGATCTGAGAACAGTTTGTGATCCGGACCTGTTCCCCAGGGCATAAAAGGAGGCTTTCCCGCTCGCTCTGGGTTCTTTTCTTCATCTCTCGTACACCATCTCCTTCGCCAGCTACCTCCCCATCTGCATCGCCATCTACTTGTATTTCCTCCGCATCTCTAGCATTTCTTCATCTACCTTTTTTTTTTTGAACATTGTTTTATTTCATTTCTATCTTTGGCATCTCTTTCTAATTCATTTTATTCTTTTAGCTATTGGCATCTCTAACATCTCTTTCTATGTCTAATATGTCTACTATCTCTTTTCTATTTCTAACATCTCTCTTTCATCAATAACACTTCTTTCTAATCTATTTTATTTTTATTTTTATTTATTAGCATCTCAAGTATTTATTTCTATCTCTGGTCTCTCTTCATATCTTTTTCCCATCTCTTTCCTGTTTCTTTCTTATCCTGTTCTTATCTCTTTCTAATTTGTTATATATTTCTTTTGTATCGATTAGCATCTCTAGTATTTCTTTTCTATTTTTACTATCTCTTTCTTAACTATCTTCTATTTCTAGTATCTCTCTATGTCTCTTTCTTATCTCAAATATCTTTATTAATTTCTCTGCACTTCTTTGCTATCTCTGTATCTAGTTTCATCTTGTTGCATCTACCTAGATATCTCTCATCTATTTGAATATCTTCTTCCATCTCTTCCGTCTCTTCTACCATATACTACCGCCATTAATAGCTATATGATTGGCCATTTACGGGCAGTAGAAGTCGGACGCTGGCGCCTCCTCGTGGTGCTGCCTGGAAGAAACCCATACCTGAGGTGAACCAAATGCCAGCGACGCACATTTATGGCCATTTACACCTACTATTTAGTGTGATAACTAATAGTTGCTGAATAGCCTATTGCTTTTTGCATTTAGTTTCCACTCCCATATTGCCTCCCATCCATGCATACAGTATGCTTATATTTGCAATTCTGGCAGCTGTTACTGCAATATCTCTGATCGAAGTACACAGTCATCGCCTCCTCGATGTACGGTGCTGCACATCTCGTTAGCAGAATTTATCTTCATATACAAAACTGCTTTCATCGCGTAAACAAAGGTACAGTAGCATGCAATCGCCTCCTTATCATTCGATTCTTCTAATCCCTACAATCTTTAGATCACATTTCCCCCTCATTCATTCAATCACTCTCACACCGTGAAAGGGGTTTAGATAAAGCAATGGCGGGAAGAATAAATACATCACACCTCGAGATTGAATTTTCGACTTAAGAGATAATATTAATTATATTATTCATACTTCGTGGCCAAATGCCTTATTCATACACAACGATCTGTCAAATACCATATCTCGTAACATTTTTCATGTCGTAACATTAGTGGCAGAGATTGTAGATGCTGTGCGCTTATTTCTTGGAATCGCCAGTGTCGTGGATGGAGTCGGGAAGCGCACGCTCAACACTCTCGGGTACAACCTTCTGAATGCCTGCACAATATCAGTATATCTGATCCGTAATATGACCTTGGGAAGTCACAGGGAAACATACCCTTGGGCACGATAGAAGCTTCGCCGTCATCCTTAGCGTGAGTCTTGCGACCAGACTCGCCGGTATCGTGTACGCTGTTGGGGAGACTCTCCTCAAGCCCCTTGGGAGCCTGCTCCTGGACCTTTCCAGGAACCTTTGATTCGGAGGCGTGGGACGTGCCCTGGCCTTGTTGGTTCTGTGCAGACATTCTGGAAGTGGTGGAGTATTGGAAACGGAGAGATTTGGTGATGAGGTTTGAACGTGATAGTGCTCGTATGGATTGCATGAT
Source organism: Dendryphion nanum (assembly GCA_020744415.1). NCBI lineage: Eukaryota > Fungi > Ascomycota > Dothideomycetes > Pleosporales > Torulaceae > Dendryphion > Dendryphion nanum. Next base: position 582,533 of record JAGMWT010000008.1, read on the forward strand.
GAGATGCTAAAGGAAGGGCTGTGACTTGTCTTTAAATATTGTGTTATGTTAGGTATTTATTACTGCGCTGCATCATTTGGTCGTTTCTGTTAATGGTAACTCCGAGGGTGCGTTTCGTCCGTATGCGAAGATAGAACGTCATGATTGATCAACCAAGCACGAGTGTGAGATTCGATGGGTACATGGCGTATGAGATGAGGCAATACACCCTAAAACGTCGCACAGAGCGTTGTCTGAATGGCTCTGACCTTAGTGTATGATTTCAATAAGATTCGATGTTGGGTCTAGAAGAAGTCGTCATGATTGCACCTGTATATAGCGGCGTGAAGTTGTACAGTCTATGACGTCTCGGTAAATTCAAGTCCGAAGGGGCAATACGCGAAACAACGCGAAAGACAGATTGATATTTTAGCGAATCCATGATATCACGATTCGACCAAAGCTAGATACATGCTGCGTCTAGCAAGGTGTTCGTATTTAGTGAGTCACAATGCGATCAAAAATCCTAATTTGGACGATTTGTTCAGACATTGCCGAAGAATGCGAAGAAGAGAAAACCGGTACCTCCAAATTTGGTAACGGACTCGCTCGGGTCTTCCGTTGTGACAAGACTGTATTGGAATAAATTGTGAAGGGTGGACACGGTTTGGTAATAGTTTTTTGGAATCGGATTATTTCTGTCTATATATTCGCGCTTACGAAAAACGAGTAAGTGGGAAATTGATGTGTATATTAACATCACTAAAACTGTACTGTACGGCCGTGGTACCATAAGTACATCGGTATTATCTATGCTATGATTTCTCGTGATTCAATGGACTGTGCTCATTCTTTTGGCTGTCACAATGGTCGCTTTGATGCTGCCATATCGGGTAGTTCTATTGGAGTGGTATGGGGATTAGATTTTAATGGATGTGGCACCGGGGCAGGAGGAGCATTGTGATGTGGTAACTCAGCAATGTTTGAAGGCGGTGATACGATTGCTTGCTGCGCATGAGAGTTTGAAACCAATGGAGCTGGAATATGTGCGGGAAGAGAATCGTTATATGGGAGCTCCGCAATGCCATGACGAGGTGGTGCTACAGATTGTTCTCCGTGTAGCTTGGGTATTAGAGGGGGTGGTATATGTTCTGGAGGATTATCGTGGTACGGCAACTCTGCGACGCCTGGTGGCGCCGATACAGAATGATGCGCGTGTTTTGTTGAATAATAGCCTACAGTCGGGTCTGCGCCTCGCATGGGTTCGTATGTAGGTTGATTCGGCGATGTGTGTCCCAAAAACGGATTGTTCTGATGCTGTCCCAAGAAAGCCTGGTCTTTGAGAGGTACTCCTATCGGCTTATACGACGACTGCCGGCGTCTCCTGAGGAAGAAGAAGAGTAGTACACCTCCCAGTACAACGAACACGGCAAACGACCCAACGGAGATGCCAATTTTTGCGCCCATCGGAAGTCCTTTATTATCCGTGATTGTCCCATTATGGCTGTTTTTTGAGTTGGTTGGTAGCCGGGGTGCAGAAGTTCTTCCTGGCCGTTCCGCGAGCGAATGTGCAGACTGCGCCGTACCGGTCAGAAACGCGCTCGGAGTAAAGACTCGAGTGACAACAACAGTGGCAGCTGCTTGACGCGAGGTACTGCTCAATATGTCGTCGAAAAGGTCTCCACATTTGGATAGAGACGTGTCCTTGTGGCAACAGTAGGCAACCTCGGCATCGTTGTAGGCACAATAAAATCCTTTGTTACAAGCCGTTCCATACAGATCCTATACACGAGTTAGTTTTTGTATCTCTAGGCTACTGGATATGCGTACTTGACAGCATGTCTCCCCTAGTCCGGGCTCATAGCAAATGTTAGAGAACTCGTCGGAATGACATCGTTTTGCACCATCAGCACAATCGGAGCAACTATCACCGCACACTTCAAAGACTGGTTCATATCCAGAAGTAGTATCGTTTTCTTTATTATAACTCCACCAGAATTCTGGGGGGGTGGAGGTAAATGCAGTCGCGGCTCTAGTTGTGGATGAGGATTTGGTAGTAGTGGTGGAGGAAGATCGCGACATAATTGTGGGTACAGTGTTGCAGAGGGTTGATACGTGTCGATCGTGTTCAAGTGGGATAACTAAGAAGAAGGGAACGGAGAGAAAGATCAATATGAATATTTTAGTGATAGATACTGGAATTGTTTTACGCCTTGGGGCTGAGCACCCCTCAGACTTTGGAGTCCATCTGGTCCCATTGGGACCTAGTTGTGAAGGACGGCGTAATATGAGCGTCAATGATCAATTGGACGTGACAGTCAGATTGGAGATGGTCCTGGTATAGAGGTGGGCCATTCGAGGCTGAGGTCTGCAGGGGTGCGGCGTAGGAGGCACAACATCCGCTGTACAAATACACAACATGTAGTATACTTGCCGTGGAACGAGTTAATTCGCGTGTGGTTGGAGAAAGGTGAAAGAGCAGCGCTGTGCCGCCGCATTCTAAATTAAGAGATTTGAAGTCAGTCTAACCCTACAGGCCCCCCGCCTTGGCCGAGTCAGCGGCGAGGCGGGCTGTTCGACTGCCTAGTTTTTTGAAGGCCCACTTTGAGGCGAGCAGTTGTGCACTGATATTATGCTTCTCTCATTCTCTGCATTTGTCGCAGTCATCATCTTGAACTGTGGGACAATGTAAAATCTGAATGGTTCAATTATACTTGCTTATAGCGAGGTTCCCTGGTTAGGGCGTGAACGCATTGAAGTTCACTACAGGCGCACCGCCTAGCCTCACACCCCCACCAGGGATATACACACTCTTCCCAACACCTACCGCAAACGAGCCATGTCTTGGGATCTCCATTGGACCTAATCTCGCCCATTTATCCTTTGCCGTATCGTATACCTCTGTCTCGTTGAACACGCCAGACTCCACCTCTCGGTTGCCTTCTCCTCCGAAAGTATACACCTTTTTGCCAATTATTCCAGCCGCCAATCCGCCTCTTGGGGTCGGCAATCTCGCACTACTCGTTTTCCATCCGTCTTCCAGGCGGGAAAGATCCAATATAAACACCGTGTCTTTGACATTGAATTGGCCGTGATCTCTTCCGCCGAGTACATAGAACTTTCCATTCACGACTGCTCCCCCCGAATGGTCTCTCGCTTCAGGAATATGGTTAGCCCCTTCTGGCACAGTTAACCATTTTCCAGTGATCGTGTCGAAAATGGAGACTATGCTGACCGTCTCTTGTAGTCCATTCTCTCCAATAACCAGAACCTCCATACCACCTGCGAGATATATTTTTCCTTTATACACGCCAACTGCAGCGCTACCTCTTGCTTGCCCAACAGGAGCCGGTTCGATGCTTGTCCATATGTTGGTTCGCGGATCATAAACCCATGAATCTGGAATTGCACGCCATGCAGGAGGAGTTTCGTTGGTAGCTGCCGCCAGTCCTCCTAGAACGTATATTTTGCCATCACTGACAGCAACATTGACATGATTCAGCGGTATCGGAAGGGGTGCCACCGTTCGCCAGGTGTTACTTTCGATGGAATAAAATTGCACGAGATCTGTGGTAGGTGGTGGGAAACTGGAACTAGGGACGACTCCTCCCAAAATGGCGATTGTAGAGGGTGGGAGGAAGACAGTTGTATGCTCTTGTCTTGGCGCAACTGTGATGTTTGCCAGTGTTGTCCATCTGGAACCATGAGATGGTACGCATAGGCTTGTTGTGATGAATGACGAAAGAACCAAGTACAGACTTTTTTGGGGAAACATTCTGAATGATGAGACTGTCTTGTGGAATATCAGGTTGTGGATGTTGAATTATTGGAAGCATACCCAATATTTATGTTGTTCTTGCGAGATGGTATTCGCGGTCCGATGACGAATGTCCAGGCTGAGTTATCTAGGTATTCATCCAAGACCCTTGGAATTGCACACAATTTACTCCCTGAATATAAGTGCTGACATGACTTCCTTTTCGCACGAAAATCCGGGTCAGACGGCGATTCCAATGGACATAGATCAATACGCAACGACCCGAAACAAGTTTAAAGTTAAATGGAAAACCTGAAATAGTCTTTCGGGCGAATACATTACGACTCTTCTCAAGCAATACCAGAAAAGGAAAACAACATAAGCATCACATGCTATGAATACCTTTCAAACAGTTCTAGTAACTCGTAATCCCGCTACTTCCGCAACATCATACACTGCCTGTACGACAGGTTCAACATCCTTAGACTTGATCGCGATACGATGCGCGCCGTTCCATTCTATCAGCTGGGCACTCCCTGGTTCACAGTATTCATTTAACAACTTTTGATGTAAATGAAGTCCTGCATCCGCCATCCCATGCACATGGATTGTGGGTTTTCTTAGAACCGCCTCTTCGTCCACTTCTTTGCAGAACTGGAACCCTTCCGAAATATTTGCAGCCGAGACCAAAGCTTCCGTTTTCAAAACCCCCGGATTGAGATTACTTAATGGCGCTCTGCCAGCAAGCAATAAGCCGAATTTCCAATTGAGACCAGGAATGCCGATGGGACCTGTGTCTATATCTGTTTTTCCTTCCTTCTCTGCCTTATCTTCACGCGCTTGTTGTTCGAGTAATAGGCTCGCACTCAATTTCGCGCCCTGACTGAACCCGACCAATCCAACCCACTCCCCTCTGCCTCCATCTCGGTCGTCCTCTTCCATCGCGGTTCGTATCGCGTATCCAATTTCCTCGATACAACTTTCTGCGTCGACCTCGGCGTGTTCTGGAAGCCAGCGTAGCCACCGTCGGAATGGGGCGTATGAACCATATACGTGGATTACATCGGAGTGTGGATCGCAGAAAAATGGGCCATCGGCCCAGACCAGACGAAAAGAATGTTGCAGGTGCTTGATCAATGACCGCGATTGCGCTTTGAAGATTGCGGCATTGACGCCGCCGCCGTGAAGACAGAGTAGACGTGGTAGGTTTCTGGAGTCGGGTATCGTTGTTGGAATCTTAGATGCCACTCGCGAGTCGAATGTTGTAGGCATGTCTAGAGATAAAGTGCAAAGAAACACATCTGGGAGGGAATGGGGGTGTCTAGGTATGTAATATGATCAAAAAGAACAAAAAAAGAAAGAAAAAGAGGGAGGATATGCATATGAGCCGAGAAGATTAGCCTTCCTGACGCAAGATAAGACCAAACTACTTGTTGGATCCGTATGGGGCATGCTGTGTCACCACATCCCGAAGTCCGAAAGCTGTTCGGGAAGACTGGGTGTCGTACCAGAAACTTCATGATCGCAGGGCTTTGAAAGACGAATGACCTATGTTTCCTGTTCTGGATAGCACGAATAAATCGGAACAATAGATGGCCATGTAGGAATCGAATTTAATTTTCTTCGAGGAACGATGTTTTGATTGCAAAAGCCCATATACATACATTGAAGAGAGGCGGGCGTTTTCAGTGGGGTTCCGAACACGAGCGTTAACCATTCTAGGATAGATCGGGTCTGTCGTCATCTCCGCCCTGTTACACTCATTGTCCTTTATACTTACTGCACACTTTGCTCCATTCAGAATAAATGTTCACGACAATCGAGTTGCCCAATCAGCAAACAAATAATTATCTGCTTTGATCCTTACTCCAGACCAAATGTAGCTTCGTAATATTGCCCGCATCTAGTTGACATCGCAGCCATTTATGTACCCTCGACGTCGCAAAAGCGGAGCAACACGTTCATACTAAATGGTAGAGGTTGAAGAGATGTTAATAGGAATTTATGGTCAGAAGGCGAAAGCGCCTCGAGTCGTCGACAATTGTATCGACTAAATCAATAATGAATGTTACCAGCCATTCTTCGAGTTGTCCAACCCCATCCACTGATCTCAGGGATATCGACTAGCGAGAGGTGATTTAGACTCATACGAATCGCCTCCCCTAGCATCATTGAAAGAAGTTATGCAGTCCGTTTGGAGTATTGGGAATCCATTGTGGCTGATAATAATGTGATAATCACTTGTGGTTCGATTTGGTACTCACAAAGAGATACGCCATTCCCCAATCCTCGACCGGCTACGACCCGAGATCACAGCCCCAAAATCCAAGTGCCACAGCCTCAGGCCTAACAAGCGGGTTGTTTGCCAAGTGCGTGACAGCACAACAACATGTCTTTTTAAGATTGCCATAAGGCTTAGCTTTGCGGCTGAGAATTTGTTATGCACACAATCTTCCATTAATGTGTGGATTCTGGGGATGTCTAAATCCTCCGTGCTGTGCCGCTTCACGTAGCACCCATTTGTAGTTAGCAATGCCCAAACGCGACGCTAAGATGACTAGGATTGCTTCAACAATCTTTCAAATTATAACCGAAATGGTTTTCGAGCGCCATTGCTAGTCTCCACACTTCAGCCTCGAGGCAGACTGCCATGAACAGGAAGTTTGATTATATAAAGATTGATGAACTTTCAATACTTCATCTTTCTTCATTGTCATCATCACCACCATCACGAACACATCTTCATTCGCAGCCATATCCAGGCATTTCTTCCCTTGAATCTAACTAGTCAACTTCTTAATTGTCCGCTTCATATCCAACGCTCGAGCACACTTCCAACCATGCCTTCATACTCTTTCCTTGTCGCTGCAGCACTCCTCAGCATCGCAGCTGCGGTACCTTCTCCTACTCTGGCTCCCGAGCTTAAAGCGCGCAATAGTTGCCCTAATGGAGAACAATACTATCACTGTTTTCTCGGTCATGGCGTAGTACACCAGGGTTGCTACAAAACATATCCTTGTGGGGAGCAAGCTGCAGGCGGAGCAGTGTCTGCAACTCCGAAGCCAGCCAACACGCCTTCGCCAAAGCCATCTGGCACTGTTGCATGCACTGCATCATCGGTGCAACAGACGTTCCCATATATGACACTTCAACCCAACAAATGCAGATGTGAGTAAAGAACCTATATGAAAACTAGCCAAGATACGCATCTAACTGTGCTGGTACATTAGCCTACCGACCTGACATCTGGAATGTTTTCCCAAACACCACCGACCCTAATCATCCCAAATTCGTCAATTCGACGGGCCTCTTCATGGTCTCTCAAGGCTTTAATCAAGCAAACCGACGCGACGCCATTCTTACATTCAAACTCGACAAGATGAACGACAAAACGAAAAATTGCTCATTCGGATGGGTTCAACCATACGCAGAGACTAACTTCGGCTACTATGGTGGAAACCAAATGATGAGCGTTCGAACAATGGACTTCAAGGGGAAGAAATTTCTCGAGGCCGTAAACAACAAGGTCAGCTTTGAGGCTGCGAAACCCTTCATCGGTCCACAGTTTTTCGGCCCAGATATTCGGGAATGGCCCCAGGTCAGCGGTGTCGCACGTGGTAGCGGCGGAAATATCCAATGTCAAAAAGAGATGACTGTTTACATCAGTCCCAGTGTTTCAGTTAGTGATAAGGAGAGGAACTTGGAGAAGATCATGATCATGGAGACTCAAATGGAAGCACAAGTACAGCAGCGATATCCAGGGGTGGAGATCGGATGGTACTTCGAGTACGATTGTTAGGTTAACCCTCAAAAGGAAAACTGCAGGGAGGCGAGATTTCCCAAAGCCGGAACATAAACCGGCTGTTCTGTTTAGCATCATGGCAGGTAGATAGGCATGGCTCTGGAGTTATACGATTGATGTCATCGGCTTTTTGTAAGACTCTTATTCTTTCATCTTCGATTAATCTCATAGCCCACGGTTAACAATAATAGATATGGGCCGAAAAAGGGCCGCCGGTTCGCTTCATAAAAAAGGGGAAGTATGCAACCATAAAGAGTAGCAAATAGTGGATCAGAACAAAAACAAAGCGAAACTTACAAAAAATGCACCTAAAGATGTTAATTCCAAAATCTTATCCCGTATACAAAATGAGTCACTCGAATACGGACAATCCCTAAAGAATTGGCAATCAGTCACACATTCTTAGTAATCGCCACTAGCGTTCCAAAATAAATGTGGCAATTCGTATTTGGAAAAACATCAACACACTTGACTAGACATAAATACCTTCGAACTACGAGTTGGACTATTTCCGAAATCCCGATCCATATTCCCACTCCGTGTTCCCCCGTCGCCATGTTCGTTTTTCAACCACCCTTCAGTTCAGGACCACCAAAGCCCACAATTATCATCGTGACAGGCAAAATTTTGCATCACATCGCATACAGTACTCTTGCAGAGTCCTTACCAAGTACCGGACACCGAGTTCTAGCGCCAGAATTAGCCAGTGATTGGTCTTTCAAGCCTTTGGGAGAGACGGTTGAAGTTGATGTTGAAGCGTTGCGAAATAATATCCTGCAGCAAGTCAATGCAGGGAATGAAGTGGTTTTGGTAATGCATTCTTATGGATGCATAGTGGGAGGTGCTGCTGTCAAGGGTCTTAGCAAGAAGCAAAGAGAAGCCGAAGGTGAAAAGGGTGGAGTTGTTGGATTAATTTTCATTGCTGGGTTTCTCGTGGATGGGGGAATGTCAGTAAAAGATACATTGCCCGGAGGAAGCTTGGAGTCGACGGAAGAAGTAAGTGAAGTCTCGATTTACCTGGGTTTGCTCAAATCTGACCAATCACATAGTATCCAATTGGAGAGCCAATACAAAGCGGACATACTACCAACCTCCAAGATCTCCGTCGACAACTGTACAGTACAGAAACAGTTCCCGAGTCATCGTACAGAGCAAACTTCAAGAAGATTTTGGCAGACGGGAAACTTTGTTTTGTTTCTCCGAGTCCGGCACAAGGCTGGAAGGATGATGGTTTCCATGGAAGGCGAGCGTACATTCGTGCTTCGAAGGATACCTGTCTGCCACTGCCAGAACAGACTGCGATGATTGAAGGTAGTGGTGTTGAGTGGATGATAGAGGATCTGGATGCTGGGTATAATATCTGCAAGACGCATACTGATGCTCTTGTTGAGCTGATACCGGAGCTTATTTTCGGGTTTGAGGCCGCGGAGTAGCTTGACAGGGATGTGGAAATTCAAACTCATTTAAGTCCCTAGAAGATTTGGTTCCGTTATCTTTCCTTCAATTTTTATGGTTAACTCTTAAGAGTAAAATTCGATGTAGTCATAATGTTCGCGGAGAGGATACGCATGGAGTCTCAAAAAAGCGCGTTAGATAAAACCTCTACTTATATTTTCAGAAAATTGTATAATGGAAAACTAAGAAAAGAATGGAGCTTGCGCGGCTGGAGGATCCATAATGCGTCGCTTGAAACTTAACCTGCAGGGTATTATGTACCATGTCGGCTAATCTTCAAATAAGGCCTCCAGTTTGTGACAGGTGTCGCGGCCTTCGATAACTCTCATACACACACGAACACTATCGCAATCTTTCATCCGCCGAGAAATCGCTTCATATTCTTTCATTTCTGCTCACTCCCGCGGGTAACCACCAGAGCAACTATGTCGCCGCTTGAGAATGAGAGCATGGAGCTCAGCGATGGTCGCACACTCTCGTACGCTGTCTATGGGAATACTGAATCCGATATGGCTGTAATATACATGCACAGCTTCCCTTCATCTCGTTACGAAGGAAAAATATGGCATTCTGCTTGCGAAACGCGCGGAATACGTCTTGTGGTGCCCGACAGACCTGGCAGCGGCCGTTCAACGTTCCAGACAAACCGCAAAATTCTCGACTGGCCGATAGATGTCGCTGCCTTGGCCGATCAACTCAAAATAGACCGCTTCTATCTCCTTGGACTTTCGGGAGGCTCCCCGTACGTATTAGCTTGCATAAACAGTTTACCAAAAGAGCGTATTCTCGGCGGGGGCATTGTCAGTGGACTGTATCCCCCCAAATTTGGAACTGAGGGTATGATGATAGCGACTCGCATAATGCTATGGGCGGCGCCGTGGATGACAGGCCTTACATCTTTCTTGTTCGATACGACGATTGGAAAGGCGGCTCGGAATAAGGATCCCAAAGTTCTTGAGGCTATGATGGGCAGGGATATCGGCAATCGACATCCTGGAGATCGGGAGGCTCTCAACGACCCTGCAAACTGGCCCAACTTTGTGGCCATGACACGCGAATCCTTTTATCAGGATAGTAAGGGTGCAGGTTGGGAGGCGCGACTGGTTGGTAGTGATTGGGGATTCGAGATTGATCAACTCCAGGTTGGTGAGGTTGGGGTACCACTCACTTTATGGCATGGAACTGCCGATGTGAACTGTCCGGTGGGTATGGCTCAAAAGGCGAACGATTTGATATCAGGCAGCGAGTTGCATTTGAAAGAAGGAGATGGCCACGTGAATTTCGTTTTCAGAGATGGCGAGAGCATTTTAGATGGTCTTGTAGGAAAGAAGTAAAATGTGGGGAAGTAGTGAACTGAGGACAACTGGAGTATATTGAGGTGCCAGGGGGCGCCGAGACTATATACGGGAGAGTGAATAGACTATACTACATATGGGTAGCTACATGGGATAAGTAATCAAGACACGTGACGTATATCCTCACATAAAACGAGGGAGTTTCAAATATGAGTTTCTAGGCAATCAACTGGTCTCTCTCGATATTTTTATGTATTTCCGTCAGCAAGAGATGGTTTGATTCTCATATAATGACTGCATTCAGAATACTACGATGAGTCAAGACATTACACGATGACGCGTAGTACATGCATGATAAGAAAGACCAAAGGAGAAATACTGGCCTTTGGATATTATTATATAATAGAGGCGTTGTTCAGCCTCATAGAAAATATCTTGGGTCCTCACCATTCCAACATGCATCCCACTGATGTGCGAGAAGCTCGTTTCCGCCAAAACGTTTAAGGCTGTCAGCATCCCACATGACGTAGCCCCATCGACGCAAAGAATCTGGAATATACCATCCATAAGAGTTGCTGTAAGTTCCTTTCCAAATGATTGTCCAGGCCTGAGGTGGCCCATGTACGTCGGTATCATCATCTCCCATAAAAGGGAGCGGGTCGCGACGTAGCTCCTTCCCATCCCCGTCTATGGGATGTTTCTCACGCCTCAACACTTGGGGACTCTCCATTTTGAAGATTTCATCCAGACTTCCGCCTCTTGGTGGACACATATGCTCCTGCATTATGTGTATCAGACCTTCGTGATCGGCAGAGGTCCTTAGCAGTGACACGGAATGGAGCAGATGAAGCCCCCGTTGTACAGTTCCATGAAGAAGTTGATATCGGGTCCAGGTGTTATCAAGGTCAAACGCGCCTTCAGGGGTAGGTGGATACCCTTGACTGCTGAATCTGCGGTTCGTCGGGTGTAGATCCTGTTGTATTATATGGAAAATCTGGTCGTAGAAATTCTGTGCAAAAGACGCTATGCATAAGATCTCCTCAATCTCCCAAGGAGTGTATTCACAGAAAAATGATCTGAGAATGCCTTCTGGATCAAATTCAGGCCATAGAGAGGAACTGCCCCAGTTGGGCCCGTACAGATTGCAATATAGGTGAAACCGGTACATTGCACGGGAAATCCGTATGTGTTCCGATGCGCTTAGCGGCTTTGTTGCTTCAGGAAAAGCATCTTGAGCCCATTGTGAGTATAATTGTGCAAGCGGCTGCATTGTGGTTAGGTGAAAAGTTATCATCTTTGCAACCTGGTCAATGGGAATATCGTCACCCAAGATAGATTCAGCGCCTTTATCGCGCATGTTTTGGTAGCGTTGAAGGAAGTCAGTAACTTTCCCAACTGTGCGCGAACTTTGAAATCCAACCGTACTGGACTCATATGCAGCAATTGCATCAGGAGTAATGTTGCATAGTGTTACCGCCAAGCTTCTGCGTAAAAGACTTTTGCGATTAAGTAGATATAGACAATGGAAAACAGGTGATGCATGGACCAGAGCGCGAAGTTCATCAAGAGCTAACTGCGAAAGCAGCTGTAACCTGATTTCCGGGGGAAGACTCTCTATGAGGGAGTTTTCCGGGGTTGAGCCTGCCGCTAACTCAGGTTTTGCGTTCTCCAGCTTAGCTGGTGTTGAGGAGGCTGCAGCTGGAGTTGGTAACACGGTCAACTTGTCGTGAGCCGAATTTGACGGCGGTTCGCGATGCCGTAAGCTTTTGAACTTAGAGACGAGTCGCTTCATTTTTTTTGAGATGAAGTTGCTGTAGGACACTGTAGGATGGAGCTGGAGCAGAGGACAGAGATGGTCAAGAGGCACAGTGAGATCTTTCGCGTGCAAAATTCCCTGCCCATCCTTGGCACTTTCCAAAAGATATCCACTCCGACTCACCGTCTGCCATGGGACTGTATCCAGTCCTTTTTGCTTCCCGCCTTCCGTTTCCGGTTCTTATTTGTGCGGATTCCCGGAACTGGGCTGCCACCCCCTGACAAAACGCCATTTTCGCCCCCAACAGTGGCCGGCATAGGAAGTCAGAAATCAGCAATGGTTGATACCACTTATCGGGGCGCTTATTTGGCTGGCCACGTGATACTGAGTTTGTTCAAGCTTAGCTACTTGCACCGCCCCCTTGCCCCACCAATGTTCCCTAACCTGCTTCGTTCAACTGATCTTCTTGGAATTTTCCAGCCAGCATATGTCGCAGTTCTTTTACTAGTCAATCCGTGCGTGCCTTCTCTACATCTACGCTAAGGATTTCTTTGGCTAGAGCTCTCTAGCAATCCACTTCTCATGCGTCTCTTGCGACTTCAAGAAGACGGCGGGTTTAGCCTGGTTGAATATTTTGGCAAGAACACTCCAGCCTATGCAATTCTTTCTCACACTTGGGGAGTAGATGAGGAAGAAGTCACCTTGAGGGATATAGTAGACCGTACAGGCCAATTTAAAGCTGGCTATAGTAAAATATGTTTCTGCGGAAAGCAAGCTGCAAAGGACGGTCTGCAGTTTTTCTGGGTTGATACCTGCTGCATCGACAAATCAAGCAGCGCGGAGCTTTCAGAAGCCATCAACTCCATGTTTTACTGGTACCAGAATGCGGCTAAGTGCTATGTGTATCTGTCGGATGTTTCGATTGGTGTCGATATCGAGAATGATCTATCCTCTCCAAGAACCTGGATATTCGCCTTTCAGCAGAGCAGATGGTTTAATCGGGGCTGGACGCTTCAAGAGCTCCTTGCTCCGGCATCTGTGGACTTCTTTTCCATGGAGGGCGAGCAGCTTCAGGACAAATTCTCACTTATACAAGAAATCCACGACATTACGGGAATTCCTACTCAAGCTCTTCAAGGAAGCCACCTATCCCAGTTCAGCGTTGAAGAGCGAATGTCATGGGCAAAGACACGAGAGACGAAACGCGAAGAGGACGCCGCATATTCTCTGCTAGGGATTTTCGACATCCATATGCCGCTCATATATGGGGAGGGACGGAGAAAGGCATTCATTCGGCTTCAAAGAGAGATAGCGCTCACTGATGCTAGTTCCTCATTTTCCGGGTCCGATTTTGTCTTGCAAACGGGCACTGCGTTACATGAGACTGATGACACCTTCAAGTTCTTGATGAGCGACATGAACAAACATGGCCAGCCAGACTTGGTCGCAGTCAAGAAGAGTGGCACTAGCAGCAACAGCACAGAAGTCCATATCCTTTCTGGAGCCTCAGAGTTCAAGAAATTTACAACCCAAACAGGAACTGGCCTGCACGAGACCTCGAGTGCACAGTTTGATTTTGCCCTCACAGACTGGAACGGCGACAGCACATTGGATCTCGTCGTGATCAAGAAAAATGGCACTGACACTAAGAGCACCGAAATCTGCATCCTCTCCGGAGCCTCCAATTTCCAGAACTTCATTTTGCAAACCGGAACCGCGCTACACGAAACCGATGACACATTCGCCTTCGCTATGGGAAAATGGAGCGCTGGCAGTAAGCCGGACCTGTTCGCAATCAAGAAATCCAAGACTGACACCAAGAGCACTGAATTGCAAGTCCTGTCTGGCGCGTCGGGGTTCCAGAAGATTGTCCTGCAGACAGGGACGGGCCTGCATGAAACTGACGCCACATTCGACTTCGCCGTCACAGACTGGAACGCTGACGGGCGTCCGGATCTAGTTGTGGTGAAGAAGAGTAATGGTGGTGGCAGTACTGAGGTGCATGTGCTATCTGGGGCGTCAAGCTACCAGAACTTCATCCTGCACTCAGAGACAGCGCTGCATGAAACCGACAACACTTTTGAGTTCGCGGTTGCAGATTGGACGCGTGATGGGAGGCCGGATTTAGTGGTGATCAAGAAGAGGAATACTGGGAGTAACAGCACCGAGGTGCACATCATGGCCTGATAAGGCTGACTAGGTTTTGAGGATTTGGCAGGGGCTGGGTTGTGGATGGAGAGTAGGGACTGAGTTATGGCTTCTGAGTGGAGCTTTTAACATTAAAAATTAAGCTATACTAGGTTGAAAGTTGTCTGAAAATACAGACCTATCCTTAAAATGCACTATAGATATAGGTTAGTAGATGTGCAAAACCTTATTTTATTTTATTTCGCGATTCTGGGGCAAGAAACTAATATTACAGCTCTCATAGTCGTATGTGAAAGGTATGTCAATGAAATAAGTAAATGTCCTTTGAAAGTTCAACCCCAACGGCAATCACAAGCAGTGAGAAGAGATTGGCGAAGAAGTTCCGGATAAGCTATATAATGGTCAATCGCAGCTCCAGACAACAAGACTGTAAAACTTTGTCGTGGATGGTGGCAGCGGGTGGCTGACTTGGGCTAAGCCAGAGGAGCCGTGCACATGGACCCACTCAACGTAACATCCACGAGCCAATCGTCAAGTTGAATGTCCGCAACAACGGCGAAGAAGAATAGGGTTTCTGCTGTTTGTATATCATATTGACACGCCCTGCTGGGAAATTTGAATTCGGATTAAGTATCTCAAAATCGCGAATCCGAAGAGGAATGCGGAGCGGGTCGATTTGATATTCTCTGCATAGAATGATAGCAACCACGGCGTATTAGTAGAATGATAGCAACCACGGCGTATTAGTAGAATGATAGCAACCATGGCGTATTAGTAGAATGAGAGAATTGAGAGCTTCGATTTCCGGTACAATATCTATTCATGTTCACCTCCTCTTGTAGCACAGAGTTACCCCATTTTATTCTCCAATAACATAGGTGCAACCTTCCTTGCTCACCCAGACCTCGTGGGAACGTTTAGCGTCGACATCGATCCGATCGCCGGTGCCGAACGTCTCCTTCTTCGGCTCGACATCATCGGGATAAGTAATGGTCAACTGTCCATTTAGAATGAGGTGGGTTGTGAGGTTACTGTGTCGATGGGGTGGATAGTGGGCACCGCTGCATTGCATTAATAGGTCGAAAACGGGAGATGCGGGCGCAGGATTGGTCGAGAGCTCACGGTCGGTCGGTCCAGGTGAAGACGTGTTTGAAGCCCCAATCGCGTACCTCACGTTCGGCGTCCTTCTGAGATTTTGACATTGTAGACGGCAAGGAACCGTCGTGGCATAGAGACGGGCGAAGAGGATTAGGAAGCCTAGATGTGAAGGTTGACGTCAAGGAAAGGAAAGGAAGCGTAGGAGTGGAGTGCACTTAAGGTTGGACCCTGACGTAGGGGTCTTGGCGCACTGTTTGGAGCAGAGGGTCAAGGGAAACATGCAAAACACCATCAACAAACAGGTAAATGCCGCTCCCAATCGCATTCAAACTTATCATTCGTGTGAATACCATGGGCGCAGCGTCTCTGGCCGCCGGATGTCGGCACTGGGGAGTTTCAATGGCTGGTCAAAATGGGTATCGCGCTTCGCCAAGTGTTGCAGCGCAGGCACACTCAGCCCTCTGCCCTGCTCTTGCGGTCACGGTGGGCAGACACGCCCTCTGCGCTGCGCTCACTGCCATGTCTTACCGTTTACACCCCGTGCAGCCCATTCATCTCTGCTGCCTCTCCAGGACTCCCACCCTTCACGTCCACATGACGCCTGCGCCATAGCCTGTCTGTTTGTCCGGTCAGCCAGCTCACGTCCGCATATTACTTCTGCGCCCAGCCTACCCTACAAGTGTCTTCGCCCGAAGCGGAAGTTGGAGCTCGAGCTGAAGCTGCCCCGCCAGCCACTCTTATATACTGACTGCACCTGTATCAACAGCCTCCGACTCCCCTTCCAGCCCCCCGCCCTCCACTAGACCCCGAGATCATCTCCCTCAACATTTGCCCGCGATGGCTAGCACTCCCGCTCCCGCCGCCATCTCCAAAAAGGCCCCGACTAAAGACCACAAGCTCGGGGCACCGAAGCTCGATCATCCCGAGCTCCAGGCTGGCGGTGGCACCGCTTCAGCCACAGCCAAAGCCCGGACTCTCAACTTCATCAACGATACCGTGGCAGAATACTTGAAGGTCGTGTATGCGGACGTGAACAAACGGTACAATTTGGCTTCCAAGGATGGGCTTGCTAAATGGCTGGCCGAGGAGCAGCACGCTTCACCCCGGGATGCAGAGCTGTTTCAAGATGGCTCGTTCTCCCATTTCGCTCATTACTTCATGTCGGGGAGTGCCAATGTCATGAAACCCGCCCCAGCTGTGGATGAATCGTTCCCCATTTCCAACTACTTTATTTCTTCCAGCCACAACACCTATCTTACTGGTAATCAGCTCTCTAGCGAGTCGAGCGTGGATGCCTATAAAAACGTAAGCCGTGGATATACCAGACTTGACTTCCAAATATGGCTATGCTTTCTAACCCACTCTAGGTATTGCTTCGAGGATGTCGCTGTGTTGAAATCGACGTGTGGGACGGCGAACCACCTTCCAGCTCTAGCTCCGAAGATGAGGCAGCTGCCGCGGGAACACCAAAGGTCAAGAAAGAGAAACCTGAGTTGAGCCTCCGGAAAAGGCTTGAACTTCGATTTGGTCGCAAGGGTTCGCCTCCCGGGGAAGCAAAGAAGAAGGGTACACCGTCTCCTCCCAACGCGAATGAAAACAAAATCGAGCCATGGACTTCCAACAGTTCCTACCGCGCTGAGCCAAGGGTTCTACATGGTACGTCTTTGCCAATTGAAATCAAGTACATGCGCTGACTGTATTAGGCTACACTCTAACTAAGGATACTCCCTTCAGATCAGTCTGTGCCACAATTAGAGACTTCGCATTTGCAACATCGTGGGTATCCCTAACGTGTTGGAGCTTACAAACATTAACAGGCTTAGAAATCTTCCCATCATTGTTAGTCTCGAAGTTCACACCAGCCCCGAACAGCAGGACATTATGGTTGAGATCATGTCGGAGTATTGGAAGGGCATGTTAGTCGACCTACCCTTGGATCCATCTAAGACATCGGAGCAGCTCAGTCTACCAACCTTGAAAGAGCTCGAGAACAAGATTATAGTCAAAGTAAAGCGAGCCGCACCCAAACCTACTGGCGCAACTGAGGCTAAGCCTACAACGTTGCAAGCACCTGCTCAATTAGCCAAGACCACGAGCGCCACCTCGATTGAGACGACATCGTCTGAAGACCTTCCAGACGCTGAAAACAAGCCTCCTGCACCTAAGCCTAAGATTACCGACGCACTTGGTAAGCTCGGAATATATATGGGCGGCTACCATTTCAAGAGCCTTGACCAGCCCGAGGCGCAAATTCCCACGCACGTGTTCTCTTTATCTGAGAAGACGCTTATGGAAGTTCACGAAACTCAAGCTGCAGCACTGTTCAAACACAACAAGAGTTTTTTTATGCGCGCATACCCCAAGGGGCTTCGTCTCAATTCATCTAATCTCAATCCTTCCGTCTTCTGGCGAGCTGGAGTACAAATCGTAGCTCTCAATTGGCAGCGATGGGACGGAGGGATGATGCAGAATGAAGCCATGTTTGCGGGCACCAATGGCTGGGTTCTCAAACCTGAGGGATATCGGAGTACCAGTAATGAGGCGACACAGAAGACTGCTGTATCGCATCACAATCTTGATCTTAGCATCGAGTTCTTCGCGGGCCAAGATGTTCCCATGCCTCCTGAGGAAGACGATCCCAAGGACTTCAAACCCTATATCAAGATCGAATTACATGTCGAAAAGCATGAGGAGCGAGACGGCGAGCCTATTCCAGGAGGTGGCAAGAAAAAGGGCGGAGAGTATAAGAAAAAGACAAAGACCCAACGCAGTCCCAACCCAAATTTTGGAAGGGAAATCGTCAAGTTCGAAGGCGTACAGGGCGTAACCGAAGAATTGACATTTGTCAGGTACGTAACTTTTCTGCATATTTGCTGGTTCCCTTTTCAATGAGTTCTTGGAGCGCCCCCTATTTCCCCTGGTATCACATCCCGAATATCCATGCAATTCGCCATGTGGATAGCCGGGCGAGGATTCCTAAAACTCAAACTCAAGACGGTCTGTCACATCTTTGATCCTCCTCTCAATGGTTACACGTCCCCGCATCACATCTATACTCGCGCCTTACCGCCAGCCACAATCGGATCGAGCCGCCGTAGTGTTCGACCGGTTATATTGTGGTCCCGATGCCATGGTAGGACAGAACCAGGATCGGAACGTTAGTGGGCGGCTTTACATGCAGATCGCCAGCACTCCCGTTGCCAAGTCTGAATAGCTCATCGTTATCAGCCTCCTCGGAAATAAGAACCAACCGTGTATATGCATAGGTTCATCATCAATAGTCGGCATATCTGCCCGGATCACTAGGACCTGGAGATTTGCGCCACTTGTTATCAGAACCCCCTGCCACCTGGCTCCGGAACTCGAGTCCGAAACTGAATCTTCCCCTCTAAATGGGCGCTTTATCATCCGCGTCATATTTGAGAACATGAGCTGATGTGTATACTACAGGTTCAAAGTTATGGACGATGATCGCTTGTCTGACGACCTCGCTGCTTGGGCCTGCTTCCGCCTCGATCGGCTGCAGCCCGGATTCCGCATGCTGCATCTTTACGACTCTAATGGTGTCATTACCAAAGGAGTATTGTTTGTCAGGATCAAGAAGACGGTGACTTGATCTGACATCAAATGATTAGCGCGCATGTCTTGGACTGATGCCATTTGTTAGTATTTCCCTTTCTCGGAATCCAGGATCGGTGGGAGGAAAATTACAGTCGGCACAAATTTGAATCCTCCGCATGCATCCCGTCATCAAAATCAACATGGGCCTGGTCACTCGCCTCATTATCGCAACGGTGGGGATCAACACGGGCAGACAAATTTAAGGCATGGATACGCATACCGCCGAAATCATGAACACAGTCGGGTATCTGCTGGCCATGATTCCCAGTAAATAGTCTCAGACATAGTATAGACGGCAAGGTTTTCAATGGGTTTGTCAATTCTCATGAGTAGCAATTACATGTTAGTATTACAATAAACGAATTTCCCATCTGCTAGCTTCAGTTGCAACATCGGCAGTTATATCCGTAACGGCGACAGTCATGCTGCTTTGCACGATAACAAGTCGTTGAAAGAACAAATTCGATTTTGCTGCCAGGTCAGTCCAGGGCTACATCCGCGGAAGCAAACCACCCCTGTATGTCGACAACAAAGCGAGTGTCACAAACACCATCGATTATCGCAAGCCACACTAGATGAGAAAAAGACCTTTTGGCACGTAACGAGCGCGATAAGTTCGAGTCGACGTCTGGGCACGTCCAACGTGGCACGGACAAGTCATGTGCGGCCACAGTGATCAAAAACGCAGCCTTTTCGTACTGCACCGTACCGCACTGCACAGTGCAAAGGGGCGCTATGTAGAGTTTGTATTAGCCTGGGGTGCAGCAGCGGGCAGATAGACAGACAGACAGATAGGCAGGCAAGCAAACAGAGGGGCAACTACTTCGTTTGGTTTTCGGGGCTACAGCGCGCTACAACTACGAGGCTGCGGTGGAAGCAGTGTGAGTGGCATTGGGTCTGGACTAAGTTTGAGGTGAGGTGAGTTTTGGCATGACATGACAAGGGAAGCGGGGCGGACAAACAATTCTCTAGCCTCAAACTTGATCCTGGGGACATACAGACAGAAGCAAATAAATGACTGGTACGGTACGGTACCAGTGTAACCAGCAAGTGGATGGATGATGGCTGCGACTGGGACTGCGAGGGCGAGGGGGGGCAGGTGTGCTAACGTACCGTAGAATGATGAGAAAATCGGCAATAGATTCGCTCGAATCATTGCACGACAGAGCATCTTTGCACGGCATTAGTTGGCCTTTTTTTTTCCTTTTGCTTTTGCCCTGCGAGTAATCGATCCTGTGTACCAATGTCACCAAACTGGGTGGCACGACACCGGGCGCGATGGTGGTGCTGGGAGATTGTAGATTGGAAGGGTTGGCCGATATTTGAAATTGGGATTGCTAAGAGAATGGGCAGGGCGGTTATAGGGGGATTTAAAGGGGGAAATGCGTAATGTGGTCCAGCGAGGCTTGGGAGATGTTTGTTTGTTAGTAGCTGAGCGGATCTGATACGAAGGGGTTATCTGTGTAGGAAGAAAAAGGTTTCGGTTCGCAGGGCTAGTTTGTTATGGCATGGCGGCCCGTTCACGATGGCCGACGAAGCGAGATTTTCCTTTCATGACAGTCTGGAGAGAAGCATGGGGATTTGGCATTGCTAGCGGAATTGTTGAGGCGGCAGGGTAGCGCGGTAGCGAAAAAAAAAAGAATAATGTCGACTTGGTGCTCACGATAGGGGGAATGCACGACACGATGCATGGTTAGTGGACTGTAACCTCATGCCTTGTACAGCCCGCTATACTACCGTCGATGACGTATTAGATCTCCGCAGTCCACACGGAAGTAGCTCCGAAAAAAGGAAAAAAAGGAAACCATGCATGCTCTTGACGTCGATCCATTAGACATTCTAGACCGGCCACAATGGCTCCTAGCGCTGAGATGCAAAGGTCTAGAGAACTATGACTTTCCTTTTGAGGGAACGTGACTACCAGAAGCGAAGCTGCTGAAACATGATCACCATGTTTGCAGGCCATCCTGTTCCGGGTATCTGGGTTGTGCGTGCGCATGTTGTTAATTGGGCGAAACATGGGACTGGATATTGGCGGCTACATACTCCTACTGAGATTCGAAAGCTAGTTACCAGAACATTCGCATATATCAAGTCTTTACTGATGGGAGAAATCAGGATCTAGAATTCATCAACTTTGGAGTGGAGAAGTCCTTAATTGCCATGGAATGAGTTGTAGGCTCGTCGAATGGTTCGCAGAACGCCACGTTCTGCATCCCAGCTGAGTGGGTGTGTGCAACTCGTGCAGACTGTTGCGAAACAGATCCGTGATAGGTCTGCCCTATTCGAGCATGAGCACAGAGCCGCGCTAGGACGGCTGGAGGAAAACCCCTCTAGCTTTCTCAACAGTTGCTCTGAGCGGTAAGATAATAGCCGAAGTCCCTTGTATTTCAAGTGTACCAATGTAATAGAAATGACAAAATGTATGCTCGAGCTACGCTTTTACTATCTCGCAGTTTATACATCAGCGTATTGACCGATCAAAATACTTATGGCAATCTCATATTGAGGCTTGCAGGCGAATGCCTGACAAAGTTGTGTTGGAGAATGATGAGATAGGGATGTAAGGAAATTCCGATATCGCCTGAACAAGGGTTTGGTCTGAGATGAGGAAATGCTCGGTGATCCTGAATGTGTGTGACATCTATCCGAGAGAGAGGAGCAGAGAGCATATTTGATAACGGATCTGTTCACAATTAGACTTTATGCAGTCGAGACTGTGCTCTAGTGACTTACTCAAGACGACACCATTGTTAGACTCTTGATAGAACCACAACTTCACCTGATGGCTTCGACGTTGAAGTGTTGATTGTAGTTATTATAAAACTTCTTCTGACATGTAAAGTCCCTTAACAGAAACATGCGCATACTGAGAAAGTTCTTGGGTTGGTATCCTATATAAAACGCTGTAACACCTCTTAAATTGTCGGGAGTTGGAGTGGTCTGGACATCATTTGTTTCGAGATCGAGGAGCACTAGTACCATATTCTCTCGCACTTGTCCATTACGAAACAGATACGTGACGATTGATTTGTATTGGAGAGAAATAGAGTGATATAGTGAAGAAGATGATGATGATTGTAGAAGAAATCAAATAGCCAAGAAGACCCAAGCCAATCTACAGTACGCGATCTGGAGCAGTCTAGGCAAGATCTCGCATAAACTTAATCGAGGTCTTCTTGCAACTGCCGCCAGTGATGAATTGCCATGTGTCGTTGGCCCCTTTGGTCCAATTCAGGGTGATGTATGAAAGGGGGATTATATGTGCGCAAAAACAAACAGTACCACATCCCCTTGGGTGCGGCGGCGAGAAGGATCTCGAGCGCCAGAATGCACTACCACTCCCATGCAGTGCTCGCGAAAAGACGCGCGGGAGAGTTCGTGGATCCGGTCCTAGCTCACAGTGTTTTCATTAACAAAAAAACAAACTGAGCTTAGCAATTCAAGAGACATGGTGAGCTGATACCCGTATTGACTTGTTCGTAAAGGATTAGGGCGAGATATCGGGGGACCTTCATTAAAGAACGAAGGGGGACTTTATGATCTGGGATACGAAAGATCTCGCCTCAGCTATCTCGCGCACTGAAGCCCTGAAACTCTCGCCTTTGCATCCGGTTTGCTGGTCGAGAGAAAGGTGGCGTCCGATAGAGAAGCGAGGACAGCGTCGATCTTCAGACCCTGACTTTGTAGACCTAGTGGACGGCCCGGACCTTAGCGGATCCATATTGTCATCAGTAGGTTCTACCTGGCAGTACTCGACACAGCGCTAAGGGCCTTTAAGACATTTTGCGTAGAGCGCCTACATTCGATTGGCGCAGTCGAAACAACGATTCGAGGCGAGTCGGCGTCAGCCGTCGGAGCACCAGACCCGCCGTACCCGCTCAATGACAAGCTCAGGAACGAACTCCTGCTGTGTTTAATGCTGGCACTGTGCATATATCGAGTCGTGGATACAAACTTGTCGCCTCTCGAGTGCTGTGATAGTTCAAGAGAATCCGAAAATGACGCCGATGTGGCACAACAACTGTCGGAGAATTTATCGTAAAGATGAAGCTCGGGCCGTTGCCAAGGTGAATGTCAGCGGTGAAGCCTTTGGGGCCAATGGAAGAGGTCTAAATGAATGTGGGATGATTTCAACCTCTACGCTGAGGTCAGACTCAACTGAATCGGACCATATTGTAAGGTGATCGCTTCCCGACACAGAATTGGGTTTCGGGCTGAGAATAGCATTCTATCCATGGCAGTGGCCTGGAATCCAGGTCCTCATCAAATTCGCCGTAGAAAGACCGATGTCATTCCCAGTTTTGTGTGCCTAATTGAAGACAGGAGATCATCTGAATATGAGGCCAGGTAGATATTGCAACAAGAGAAAAGTCCATGCTCGTTCGGTTCTTAGCTAAAGTATGATGTGCAAAGCTTGACAGCTTCATAGACGTGAAAGCCGAAGAAGTACATGCTTTAGTACCTCAGATGATGTCAGGATAGAAACGATCAAATAGAATATAGTTTGATCGACATTCTCCAGAAAGCCTATCAGGAACATAATGAATGGATTGTTATATCAGCCGTACAAACAGATATATGAGTGAAGGTGATCGTTGGTCGCAATACGGATAAATTCTCAGTTCCCACAAGTGTCTAGTCGGTTGCGAACATCTTAGACGGACCGATTGTTCCCCATAAGTACTCTGTAGAGAGTTTGATGCGACTTCATAGCGGGTGCGGACCGTAGCATTGTATTGCTCCAAGATCCGAATATTCCGTCGACTTGTGACCCTGCAAACTAGTGCAAGGTGGATCACAACTGGCGCTTGAACAAATCGGGAACCATGGTCGCCCTAAGCGTTTCTAGGATATAATTCGTGCTCTCGTGTAATTCTTTGACAAAATGCTTTTTCGATTCCGGGTAGTACACGCAGCCCCTGGACCTGGAATAGGACTAGTGCGATTGGTCAAACAAGTACGAAGATGCGATTTCTCGTTCTGAAAAAAAGACTCGACAGAGCTCAGTCACCGCGTTCATAGCCACCAGTTCAGAATTCAATCCAACAGAATGCATGAAAAGTCCCGGATCTCCGATCTGTGGTTATTTTTATGGATCAATTTTCATTGGTTCCTATAAGGTAGAGGTAAGTCCCAGAACCTGATTTCGACCGAGGAACGGATATGCGTACTCCCCACTAATGAGCTCTCAAGGGATCCTGGTATAGCCTAGGCCATAAGTTAATAGTACTTCTATCCCTCAGTGCGCCGGGAACGATTACGCATGGACTTCGACTAGTGGATGGGAGGTTGCTGAAGAACACGGCATATGAGTGCCCCATGCTCCCTGTGGCGCTTTGAGTAGTGCGAGGTAGTTCAAAGGCGTGAATACAGTTGTTGGGTCAGGAGGCGATGATATAAAAGGCGATGCAACTCTCAGCTCCCCATTCATTCATTCATCCACATCTCTTTCAGCTTCTTGGTTCACTACAACGTCTCCCAAACATCCACCATCTCTTGAAGCACTCGTCTCATTTAATCCAATACAACATGTGCTACCAAACTCCCATTGACAGAGCTACCGTCCCCTCTATGCATGACGGAGTTGGTATCGTGACTATGCCGGTTCGTACCTGATGCTACCATCCAAATGACATGGATGACTGACTTGAATTGCGTAGGTACCTGGTCGCCGTTGTCCTGCTTGTCTAGAGCGAGGTGATACAGTATGGGTCATTCCGGGAAAGTGTTGCCCACAGTGTGGCACTCCAGTGAATTAAGCCAATGCCATGGTACGTCGAAAAAAGAATCGAATCGACTGTGTAATTAACGAATGATTGAAGGAAGCAATTGGCGGTTCCAGAGTTCGACAAGTTCGGTATCCACTAAGCAAGCTATCACAGGAGTTTTGGTGATTCGGTTGTATGGTTCCTATGCTCGAGTGTCCGTTGGTTGCATTTAATTGGCGCAATTACAGTGGCTACATGTCATTGAGGTGTTTCTTGGCTTTACTTGGAATTGGACAGTTAACGGAAATAAAGTTCAAATCTTTTCACCTCCAGTTTATTTTCTCCACATTGAATCTTCTGTGCTGCGGTGATGATCGGTGGTCTGCTCAAACATGACATATGCGTTATTGGGAGCAGCAAATTATGATGCCTAGACCATCGTGGCGAATAAAGTAGTCGCTCGGCATTCGAGAAGGGGATTGAACAAATTATATAGCTGCTGGGATTTTTTAAGAGCTGTGTGGCTTTTACATTCGATACATGTTCTTGCTGGAGAAGGCGACAGATCGGAAGACATCCCGCCTATCACGGAGATTCTGCCTACTGGAATGCGCATTAGGTCGGAAGCCAACCCACCAATTACACAGGCGACCAGGGAAATCGCGAGGCAACGACTGAGCACAGGTCGAAGCAATCGGAGACGGTGACACAGAACTTACGCAGATTGCGCAGAAAGAGTCTCGAACGACGCCTCGTTCACGAAACGTGGAACGAGGAAATGGATGAGATCGTGCCGAAAATCGGGGCTCGGGAAAAGAACCGTGAGACAAAAACGTTGAAAAGTTGTAGTAGACCGCTCGAGTAGGAACCAAAGGCAGGAGTAAAAGTACGAGTGATTTCGGCCAGTCTTTTGTAATGCAGAGTGCGAACTTGGCTACACACGGTATGGTTGTGAAAGTTGCTAGATTGGTGAGTTTGACGGATCGGTGTGAGCATTCTCAATCGACTTACTGGTGGTCAGATGTCTCGGCACAACACAATGGACACCATATTGCCTCCTGATGTCCACAAGCGGATGGGAAAGCTGAGGAATGACAAAGCCAAAGTTCACTTGTCGCAAGGTCCACGGTGGTTTATGGTTGGGGGGAAACGAGAACAAAAAAAATTGGGAAGTGCATAGGATGTATAAACTATGACCAAAGTAGGTCCTTCCAAGATACATGTTATGATATGATGTCGCAATGGCATAGTGATGATGTCAACGAATGTTCACCTGCGTAAAGAAATGCGAACTGGCCATGATTATCGCTTCAGACTCTCTCGCCAGGCACGATATACCGGACGAATGATGTAAGGGACAGGAAAAAAGATAGCAGCATTTCGCGCACAGTGCAGCGCCATGATACCATCTTGATTACGAATGCGAACTAGTCGCAACAGTAGCTTCAAATCACCGCGGGTGGCACAGGATACCGAACGAATGGTGGGATAATCGAATAGAAGACAGTGACCTTCTAGGGGATATGCGAGAACTACAGGCGCATATTTGCCACTAAGGAGATATTTGCGAAGAATAGGCGATATTCCTACCTAGTCCTTCAACCTGATAGTTTGATCATGATCATGATCATTAATACAATTCCGTTATGATTGACTAGGTGGGATGGATGTTGAGAGATCAGTGGATGAATGGTGAGGTCGAAGAAGCCTTTCAAGCGGTGTACGCAACAGCTTTCTCAACTC
The DNA here is from genome assembly GCA_020744415.1 of Dendryphion nanum. Classification (NCBI taxonomy): domain Eukaryota; kingdom Fungi; phylum Ascomycota; class Dothideomycetes; order Pleosporales; family Torulaceae; genus Dendryphion; species Dendryphion nanum. The sequence goes on from JAGMWT010000008.1 coordinate 608,898, forward strand.
CTCCCATACGTTCCACAACCTCCCATACGTTCCACAACCTCCCATACGTTCCTTAGGCACTCCTGGCCCCTTTCTATCCACAACGCATAGAAATTGTTTGACGCTCGTGCCAGGCTCCCCATCGTGAAAGCTGCGCACAGTGGGCATCTGAAACGGCTCGAAGGGTTTCAGCTGGCGCGGCTACGCCACTTGCCAATTTGGGCGTTGATGGGCGAGCATGGGTACTGCATCGGGTTGGTCCTCGGTCGCAGGAGTCATGACTATCGGATTGTCGATATCGGAATGTTTTTCTCGATGGGAGTCTTGTGGATGGAAGGAAGATGGTATGTCAGGATTTGGCGGTGGTATTGTATCAACGTCACAACGACTGACGTTTGGATAGGGCTGTTGACTGTTGCTATGGTTTCCCACGTCCCCTGATCCACCATGCAGAGGCGGGCGCCGAGCTGGCCGCTAGACCGAGCTGGGCCGTAAATAACAGATCATCGGGAACATCGGGTCGCGCCTTTGTCAGCTCCCTACTGCGCCTTGATTGGACATGAGCATTCCATGTCTGCAAAGTTGTTCCTACGTACTGAGATTTTCAACATCGGCATCGACATCGTGAAAGAGTGAAGGTTTGGCTGGCCATGGACGTCCTCAGCCTGAGGATCCGTGCGCCTTTCAGAGCCTTCACCTCGCCTAGCTTCTCGCACTCGACAAAGTTTCTTCTCTCTCCAAAACACCTCCCCAGACAGGTCGTTTCTCCGAGTCATTACCATTGCCAATAAACAAAAAGACTTGCGGTTGCTTGCCTCTCAAACTTGAGAGCTGTTCGGCTCAGAATAGTCGAAATCTGTTTTCTAACCGCCGTGTGTAGGACAACAACCCCTCAAGGGAATCGCGACGACGCGAGCTGCACCTAGCAGCCATGTTCAGCAGTAAGTTGTGTCCCAAGTCGAAACTGATCATTATATCAGTTGGGAACTAGTCGCAGCAGCTTACATGACATACATTACAGAGGCGGCGGGCGATAATACGCCTAAGATGGGCAAGCGCAGGCGAACCCTATCCCTGTCCCCATTCAGATGGAGCAGGGCCAATGCCAGCGTTCCTGCACCGACCTCTTCCCAGACAGGTGCGAATCTGTGCGAATCTGACAGGCCCCATTCCCGACACAACAAAACCCTCGCCTACCTGGCTGAGGCTCATCTATCCTTTTAGTCCCCGCGCCTGCGCATATTGCAGCAGAACACTGCCCGTCCGAACCGCCGCTTACTTCTTTTTTTGGGTCCTTTTAGGCACTGTCTGCATTTCGAAGCATTCCGATGCTCAACCGAGCACCTCTACATCACTCCTCCTCTCTCCCGTCACTGCCGGTCCAATCCTCCTCGGTTTCGAGCAACCAACGAAGAACAACACGTCAAACGTCCAACAAGACGATGACATGAGTGCTATGAACGGCACTACATTCACCAAAGAAGCCACTACTCCATCGCCCTCCAAATTTTCAATGCCTCTATACACGACTCCTCGCAATGTCTCCGGACCGCTCGCCGTCGAATCCACCAATGCTGCCGCCGATCAGAACACGGCCGCATCCCCATGGCTCCGGTCAAACCCTCACGCAACACCTGGCAACTCGAAGACCTCACAGTACATTGATAAGATCACGTCGGAGAACGAGAGACTACGTCGTGAATTGAGAGCTGAGAAACTCGCACGAGAGGACGAAACGAAGCGCCTATCAGCAGCGCGGACCAAGGCTGAAGACTCCCGGGCCGAGTACCAGCATCTACAGGTCCTAGCAGACGCGAATGCAAGAGCAATCGAGCGCAAAGATCGGAAGCTCGAGGAGCTGAAGGCGACTCTTGAGACCGAGGCCAAGAGGCGCCAGGTCGCCGAGCAGCGGGCGGAGGAAGCCTTGAAAATGCTTGGAGATACGCGCTCAGAAACACAACGCCAACTTGCAGCAGCCTACGAGCAGAAGCATCTCGCCGAGACCAACACCGAGGCAGCAAGGGAGGGATACAAGCGCATCACTGACGGCTACGAGAAGAAACTGAAGGTCATCAACGAGCAGCTGCATGAGTTGCGCAAGAATCGCATAGAAGACGCAGACAAGATCAAGCGACAGGCCATCATTAGCGAGCAGATGCAACATGAAGTCACTCGAACTTTGCGCAACGAAGACAAAATGACCGACATGATGGGTACATACAGGAAAGAACACCGGAAGGAGATGGATCGCCTCATACAGGAAGCCGAAAAGATCCGGATGACACTTCCAGAGAAAGAGAAAGAGGCTACGAAGCTTGTCACAGAGATGAAGGATACCCGCGACAAAATGAAATGGGTCATGTCGCAGAAGCAGCGTCAGGGATAGTAATTTGTGGCCACTGCTTGCACAAAAATACATGTAACGACCGTTATGAGCACTTTCGGATAGAGGATCTGTACGATATTTGAGGTGGGGTGTGGCGTCTGGTGTTTTTGGTCATAACTCCTCGGGTGGCGGTGTTGCTGCTTTCTGTTGCAAAGGACATATGGCATCCGGGTTGGATGCTGTTGCGTCGCATGCCGGCTAACTTCTACAATACCATAGTTAGGTTATCTTGTTTTCTGTACTCTGCTCTTCTGTCTGTTCCTTGTTGCCTATTGTCGCTTTCACCTGCGTCTCAGTGATCGGTATCTGTCGTTTCTTCTCACCGGTTCCGATTCGTTCGGCGTCCAGATATCAACGAAAACGTCGATATCACCGGATCAAGCCGAGAGGCGAGTCTGTAAGTCCAGGCTGAAAATCGCTGCCGTGGCTTTCCAGTCATCAGAAGGATCATAGGGAATGGCAAGAAAACAAAGACCATCAAAGTTGATCACGCAGGTACTTAGGTTGGGCATGCTTCAGTCAAGAAACTACTAGTATTTCCAGGCCAGACACTCATATCGGACTGCCAATTTGCATCCAGCGAACAAAACTATTCATCCCATATGTATTTCAACTGGCCCATTACCGTTGCCTTGAGAATTATCAGCTCCTAGTGTATTGCCGCCCTCGTCAATCTCCTCTGTAATCTTTAATGGCATGTGAGAGTATACAAGAGTTTTGTAGGAGCAAGGCATATTCGGAGGGACATAGGTTACAAATCCCATAACATCACCTTAAATTGGTCACGCATACCGCAGGTCAGCCCAAGCAGGGCCTATCTCGATACATGTATACACAAAGATTAACCACAGAGGCATACGCATACTTCGCAAGCACATGAAAATCATTCGGAAACCCTCCCCCTCCCAAAAAAAGCCTCTGTCTATGAAAGCAATTCAGTGGTCGTCCTTGTCTAAGGAAAGGTGGGTAGCAGCTATGCAGCAATCCAAAGTTCTTGTTACACACACCCGCTCGGCTCTAACCTTTTATAAGCACCGCCCTTCAGCTTAACCCGTATGACTCATCTAAACCATTCCTACAATTCACAAAATGAAACGATTATGGCCTTTACACCAACGCGAGGGTACTATGTTCGCAGGCGATGACTCCTTGTCCAAAAAGGGTTGCTCCAGCCGGCGCCAAGGCAGTTTCCGCCTCGATTTCTCGCATCGTCATCGCATCCATTCCAATACTTCTCGCGCGACAATTAATCGTTCTATCCACTTCTTGAGCCATATCTGGATGTAAAACTCTACACAATCGCGGGGCATCCGGCCACATCTTGGGGAGCGAGACGTCAAAGCCGGGGACTTGTTCAAATCCTTTGGTCCATCTGCCAATGATTTACAGTCCTCCAAGCTTAGCTGGGCAACTAGCAAGCACAAACAAGCTTTTGAGCAGGACGAACGGTGGGCAGTGCTATGACTGCCTGCCAATAGAGTCACGAAGCAGTTATCGATGATCGTCCCAAAAAGTCAGCCTTTAAGTATCTGAGGATTCTGGAAAACGCCTAGAATCCTTGAGGCAGATTCATCTGTAGCAATTATATCGCTCAAAATGTACTGTCCTGCATTGATTCTAAGTGAATCTATCTACGATGTCACCTATGTGTCTGACAACGAGTTTTATTGTCGCAACTCCCGAGCCGAGCATGCGGGTATGAGCCATGACCTGCTCAGCCTTCGTGGCGACAGGGGTGTCGATGTTCATGATGGTCGCTTACATTTGCGGAAAGGGCGTATCGACAAAAGAGGAGGGCTTGCTTTATTTGGTACTTATATAAATGCCTTAGGCTGATCAAGTTTTAAGACTCTATCATCGATAAGACTCTATCTTACATCCTCTCAAAACGGACTAAACTTCTGAATATCACTCTTGCTTACGCCTTCAGGCAGTGTCTTTACGCATATACCGCTCGCATACACGCTACCAGATCTCACCAACCACGATCTATCAAATTCATCGGACCTTCTGATCAGCGTGTCCCTTGCACCGGACTGCATGAATCCACATTGAGGAAACTGCAGACATATCAATTCAGAAGTCTTGGACTGTCATATAAAAGACCACCATCCAAACCCACATTCAAGTATACGAAAACGTTCAAACAACTTTTTGCTCGTTCCGCCTGAGCAATCATTCTTGGATAAGATACCTATCATTTCTGTCAACTATTCCCATATCATCACCATTCCCAACATCAGTATGCCAGGAGAATTCGTCGCCTCTCCCCGCCATCCCACTACCAGTGAACCACTCTTCAACACCAAGAGTCCACAGACCCAACCCCAGAATGAAAGCTCTGTACAAGCAGAACCTACTTCACGACAATCAGAAGAAACCCTCGACTCAATCTCAAAACAGAAATCGTACGTCTCTCCCTCCCCTCCACCTTCCCTACCTATCTAAACCCCTCACTAACAACCCCACCAGCTCCCCTCCCCCCACCATAAAATCCACAATGCGCTCCGCAATCGATCACGCAAAGCACAAGCTATCCCTCAACAAGGACAAAAGGACCGAGCTCTCAGGCTCGGAAGAAGAGTTCCAACAAGCTAAAGCCAAGGAAGAAGAGAAGCAGAAGAGGAAGGAGGACTATGAACGATTGGGATTGGGGAACAAGATAAAGTTTGGCCAGGGGGGGATGCAGATGGGTGGTTGAGAAGTGAGAAGTGGATAGGGGGGATTGATAATGGTGGTGTGGGGTTAGGTTGGTAGGGATGGGGGAAGGGGTGTTGAGGCAGGTCTTGCCTCCGCTCCTGAAGGAAATGGGTCTATCTGTCGTTGGTGGCGATTTGGTCTTGTGGATAATGTGGCGTCTTGGTATTTCTATCGGTATATGATTGTTGTGCACACTCTTTGCCGAAGTGGTGGTAGTGTATTGGTCTCGATTGGGACCGCACATGAGCCACGACTGCTTTCTGTCCGTCTCTTGTAGTAGTCAAAGCATTTGCGTGATCTCGTAGGATATTTGATCCAATCACATACTCCTGTTACTTTTCTATATGCCAAGACCTGTGTCCCAAATCTCGATGCTACAGGGCAAGTCCTTGTGACAAGACTTAGCAACCAAATTTTTGCCCCGCCAAATGGAACCTATCATAGCAGCCATCGAACTATCATTTCAGATCTATGCATCTCGGTGTGGTTATCAGTAACAAGTGATGTTGTTGGAAGAGTTGACCGACACCGCCCCCCTTCTTAGGCAATCCGCTGGTTTTGGTAGACAGACAGGGATGAATGAGCGGTGACAGGGGTTTCGAGGCGGAAGCATGGTGCAGCGGAAACATAAATTCAGGAACAATGCAGCATGAAATAACGTGCTTTAGAGTGCATGCTACCCCACAACTCTGACATGTGAGTGGGTGGGTAGGTAGTCGGGTGAGAGAATGACATGGGTAAAGAAGGTCCAACGAGATGTGTGGGAACTCCATCGATTTCGAAAAACATGAGAAATGGATATCATTCCTTGCATATGTACAGTCGCGTGTGCATGCAAAATCTTTGTGCATTGACGCCGTTCATTTTCTAGTATCCTCCCTTCTTGGGAGGGTCCAGCTTCTCTATAGGTTGCTCGGCCTTGATGGTATTGGTCCGCATTGCCTCCAACTTGCGCTCGTTGTCCTGGTTCGCTTCCCTCCTGAATTTCTCCATCGTCTCGGAGAGGTTGACCTGGCTTCCCGCTATGATATTGAATGGGGATCCGGAGGTTAACAACCTATTGTTGGGTCAGCGATGGCATCTTTCAAATATCCCCCCACCTTTCCAACTTTTCCGAGTTATTTCCATATTGCTTCGCACCATCATTGAACACCAATAATTTCCCTTGTTTGCTGTGTGTATTATGGAGATAAGACGTACTCTGGAAACTTCACAGGGACGTGTTCCTGCGAATGACTGTGCTGAAAGAGTACTCGATCGGATCCGGCTTGCTCCTGTAAGCGGACGTGGACATCATTGTATGCCGCTAGTTCATCCTGCTTCTCAGTGTACTGGTGGATGATGCGAGTAAGGAAAGACGGCGAGTTCGGGTCTTGTCGCGAAATTGCGTACAGGCCATAGCCTAGCGGAAAGACGGCTACAACGCCCCAGAAGCCTACCTACATGCCCAATTACATTAGTAAAGGCAAAATAGAGGTTTTTCCATGAGCGAAGAAGGTATTTAGATCTGTGAAGGGTGCAATTGGTATGCGGAGGGGGGTGAACGTACACCAATGGACTCGTTGGCTGCGGGTGTGTGGCCATGGCCATGGGCGTGCTCGTCGTGAGCAAATCGACGCGGCTGGCGTGGGAGTGTGGTTCGGCCTTTCCGAGCAGCCGTGACGGCTGTCCTGCGAATCGATTGCATGGTGAGCGGCGTGTGATGTTGCTACTGCTGAGTTGTGGACTTGCGATGAGCTTGAGGTTGGAGAGGGCGATGCTAAGCGAAATTTGGACTAGTGTCTTGGCCATTGCTCCTCAGAACGAGACGGGAATATGTGACGTACACTTTCATCCTCTTACCATATCTCTATTTATTTCATTCATGTCTAGTCGTGAACTTTATAATATGCATCATGTTCAAATATTATCAGAAGTCAACAAATCGGCTGTATCAAGACATTGTCGGTTGCTTTGCTGCACATCATGTGAATTGCCTTTGCGCTGATTGGCTAAGATGCCTCTCGAGGAGTTCGCTATTCACTCATACACTCATTGATAACTCTTGAGTGGTTTCATTCGTTATGTCGGCTAGTGGTCAAATTCTAAATGCTCTATCTACTTGACGACTGATTTCGACTTGATTATTTCCTTCCTGATGGGGCAGATAGACCCTGTAAACTGCAGTGACTGGGAACTGGCCAAGATAACTCCACAGCTGATCAATCATTCCTACGCGCATCTAAAACTTCGTCATTACTGTATGTCGCGCAATTTTGCAATGTTATTTCTAGTGGTTGCACCGTAGAGGCAATGAAACCAAATCTTGACCCTTTTGAGAAGATCCAGTCGAATTTAAAAGGATGGAAATAGCATCTCTAGCATTGCTTTATGCAATTTCAAAGAATTCACGAATACGGTCATTAGTAATTACTATGAGACTAATATCAAACATTTTCAGATGACGAGAAAGAGACCGCTAGCTTGTCTCCATTAACCATCCAACTGCGTGAGATGTTCAATTCCAAATTCTCAGTATGTACAAATCCTCCTGCATGTTTAGTTATTGATTCACAGTAGAAAGCTATTGGTTGCTGCATCGGCGCAGTCGTTCTCTTCTTTCCTTTATCTCCTTCGGAACAAGCGGTGATCATTCAAAAATTCTTCCTTGAGTATAAGGATAGTGTTCATAGAGACATAGATCTCGGCCCTCAAGTTAAACGTCTTTTTGGGCATAGCACGCTTTCGATACCCAAGAGTGATAAAGTTCGTACCCCTAGTGTAGGAAAGGAGTATGATATCACACTGGGTGCACGTGTATTGAGACGCGGCTCGCGAAAGATGATGCAGAAGGTACTGGAAAAATACCTTCAGATTGATGACAAGATAACCGAAAGTCTGAATACGAAGCCGTTGTAGAAAAATTCGTTGCGAATTTATCGTCAGTGAACAGGGGGGTGATTCGGAGATCAGAGTGTTCAGAATAGGTGGAGATGCGAGGAGATAGGCGACTTCGAACGGGTGGGGAGTTTTAAAGAAGCGAAAGGTGCATGAAGGTATGTTTCATAGCCGTATATGCGGACCAACCCTTTCTGAAATATCAGTTAATATGTAAATTTCTTTCCTAGACCAACACTTTCAGTCAAAGGTTCCCAAGCCAGTCATCTTTCATCCAATTTCTATTTCCGAAAGGCGGAACGGAGACCCGCACGTCACATATTAAAAGCCCTGGTCGCGTTACAAACGCTGAAAAAATCCTGTCTGTTACTTGGCCGCCTTATTCTCTTTTACCTCATGTTACATGGTCTGCAAAAGGGTGCTCACCAGTAACACCGCCTTGGCTCCAAAGAGGCCACCTTCCTTATCGTTCACTGAACCTATGAAAACTGCCAGAAACAGTGGAATATTTAAACTCCTTCACCTCACCTTTTCCCATTCATTCCTGCTCCTCTCCTCCCCTCCCCTCTCCTATAATTCCTCCACCCACCAGAGCCTGACACTAAATCAACTCTGAGGAGACTCATTCCGTCCTCACCATGAAGCTCACTAACTTCCTCTTTATCCTCTCAAGAGTCATCGCTTTCACCGTCGCCGGCCCTGTCAGTTCATCCTCAGGTCCCCGGACGGCCACAGTGCCAGACCCGGCCTTCACCACAGCAATCATTCCCAATGCTGATAATACACATGGCTACATCCCACCGCCGACATGTATTGCTTGCGTCGTCTTGCACAAGAGCTGCAGACGTGATTGCAAAGATACCCCAGACCAGTGCGAGATTCAGTGCCAATGCAGGGTCTCCCGCCATCCTTTCTGCTATCATCTTTGTCGTTACACTGGTCGCTGTGAAGATTCCAAAGGTGAGCAACTTGAGGTTGCCCATGGATCTGCGGTTATTCCGACATCAATCAAGGCGCTCGTCACTGACGTCCAGGCTGTCGACTCTCGCGATACTATGAATGACAGTGCACATTTTATCATCGCACCACCGTCATGTCTTGGCTGCTTCATCTTGTATCATAACTGCAAGCGTAGTTGCAAAGACACCCCACAGCAGTGCGAGATACAGTGCCAATGCAAGGCCTGTCGCAACAATTTCTGCCATAGTCTTTGTGGGTACACTCGTTGCTGTGAAGCCTCCAAGGGAGAGAATCCTGAGGTTGTCGATGAACCCGTGGTAATTCCGACATTAATCGAGGCATTCGTCACTGGCGTCGAAGCTGTCAAACCTCACGATACGGCCAGTAGTGTCGTCAAAAACGAGCCTCAACCGCCACCAACCAACTGTGTCGGTTGCGATGCAGTCTATGGTCATTGCCTGGCTACTTGTGATGACAATCATGCATGCAAAGAAGTTTGTCGCTGCTACATGTGCGCAAACACATATTGCCACAGGATGTGCGATTTCAACAGATGCAACAACTGCCCAACCTCTTTGCAATCGTTGACCGCCAATGACTCCATCGCCAACCCCTCTACTCGCTCGATCGATCCTGTAAACATGCCTTCAACATCCTCAGTCGAGACTCTACAAGCTGGCGACGAATGCCCAGCTTGTGAAGAAGAACTCCGCGTGTGTCTCCTGAAATGTGTCCAAGGCCCCGACCCACTCAATTGCGAAGGCGCCTGGCAAGTCTGCAAGCTCGACGTCTGTAAACAGGCCCGCTGCCGTCCCAACTGCGGATTCGAGAACATCTGCCCCAATCCCATCGCGGCTCCCCCTTCGACCTCGGAAGACCTCACTGTCCGCCATGATGTCCACATCCGAACTGACACCTGCGAAGAGTGCGAAAGAAACTATCAAGATTGCTGCCGTTGGTGCTTGACTCGCAACCCGACCTGGCACTGGAGTCGGTGCGCCTCTCAGTGTCAAGAGACGAGAGAAAGGGACGGTTTCTGCCGCAACAACTGCCAGCCAGGTTGGCACACACGCAATTCCTCCTCCATCACCTCCACCATCTCTCCTACTCCTCTCTTCCCAACCCACTACACTAATTCTACAACATTCTCTTCCCAGAACACAACCCTCTTAACCAAATTCCTCCCCCGCTCCAACTCCAACCCCTCCATCTCCCTCACTTCAATCCTCCCATCCACATCCACATCCACCATCGATTCATCCCTCTCCACCGAAACCCCCGAAGACTACCTCGCCCTCCTCTGCTACATGTGCACCCGCACGCAAAACAACTGTCTCTCCGACTGCGCAAATCCCCTAAACCGCACGACCTGTATCGAGAAATGCTATTGTCGCACTTGTCGGCTGCCCGATTGTCGCGAGCATTGTGGGAAGGACTTTAGATGTCAGAAGTTGATGGATTGTGATGCTGGGGGTGCGCCGGGGGTGGGGCCGTAGGGGGAGTAAAGATTAGAGATGGAGGACAAGGAGAAATGGGGGAATGGGAAAACCAGGGAATGATGGGGGGAAAGTATTACTGGAGGATTTCTAAAAGTTACTGGGTATTTGACTTTGGGTTTTTAGAAAGGGAATCTATTTATCTTATCGGAACTTGGGGGCTGGAAAAGCTCTAAGAATATCCTTTTTCGATGAATCATGGTTTGTTTGGAGACTTGTGATTGACTGCTAGTGTAGGTATGAATACCTTGGTCGTGAACTCATGGTCCTTGTGTTTCGTTAGCCCAGCTGTGTTCACCTAGATTGCTGTTTTTTAGAGAGAGCGTGATAAAAGGCACGAACATCTAATCATGGAAACCGTACAGAAAATTTGGGTGTTGAATATTCATCAAGTCAATACGCAAGCACAAGATATACATATACGAACCCTCTCCATATGGTAGAAGACATAGTAAAAAAAAAAACCCTGATTCCGCAAGTTGGATTTTCCCAATCGCCATATCCAAAACTTGACCTCAAGACCCAAGTCCGAAAACCCAAATTCGTCCCCGTCCCGCTAAAAGTACAGAGAAAGCAATCCTAATTATTTATCGCAAGACTCTCATATCAAGTCCACCGCCTCCAGTCACCTCTAACAGCAATCCGCCGCGCACTCACAGCACTCCGCACAACATTCACAGCCCTCTTCACAAACAAAACAACAACACAACGTCGCAAGACTAGATATTCACCTGTTAGCACAATCCAATCATATTCAGATCTAAATCTGAATTAAAACCACTCTGAATAAATATCTCAAACTCACCAAGCGGCCAAACACCCCCGATTCTTCTGCTGTTTCTGTTGCGGTGGCGGCGGCGGTCCCTGCTGGTATTGCATTTGTTGGCCTTGGGGCGGATAGTACATTTGTTGTTGGGGAGGTGGGGCACCGTATTGGGGTTGGTTGTAGCTGTGAGAGAGCGTTAGTGGGTTTTGAGTGTTTGAAGATGTTGGGAATGTGGTGGGGAGGTATTGGGTTTATGCGACGGTGTTGGAGATGATGTTGAGGGGGAGAAAGGTATGTGATTTGATAGGATGGAATGACGTACCTTTGCGGCGGGTATTGCGGCGCGCCTTGATTGTAGTAGCTGTTTGATGCCATTTTGGGAGCTATTTAAAGTCCGGGATTGGTGGTGTGGTATTTGTAGGTCTGCGATCCGCAAGCTGTGTCGATGAGTGATCGTGTCAAGTCGTGATTGTTATTCACAGAAGCGCAGGTAGGAAGCAATCGACGTCTCTGAGCGAGAGATTGGGGCAAGCCTGAAATTTAAGCCTTTTGCCAATAACCGGCGCAATCGGTGGATGTCGGCGCTACTGTGGGAGAGAGGGGGTGCAGGTGTGCAGTCGGGTCGGGGAGTCTGGTCAATCACGCGGTGGGGGATTCGGTGATGTGGTTTCGCAGACGATGAGACGAAGGCGCAAGTCGGGGAATGTAAAAGTGATGAGTGGAAAAAGTAGAGGAGAAGAGTTCAAGTTTGCTGAGTAGTCCTTCCTCTCTTTATTTACATGACGTCCATCTTCAATCCTTGCCCGGCGTCTCCGCACTTCAAACTTCGTCTCCTCTTAGGAAAACCTACCTAGTCCATGTCGACCCTTCTCGGCCCACATACTTCCATTGGCGCAAATAAGCTCGGACCCATTCCACAGAGATGACGAAGCCATGCGTATGACTGCCCTTCCGAGCTCGCAAGCTCTTCACCAGCCCCATGCGCAAGCTGACTGCGCCTCTAACCTCTTATTAAGCCTTGGGTGGTCGGCCGATATCGTGAGGTGGCGAGACGTTTCTGAACGAAAAGGAATTCGTGGGCTGTTTGCGAATTTCAGCTCGTCGCGGACACCTGCATGCGAAATTGGCGCGTGAGGAGGTGCTTTCGTCATTGATTCCATGCCTGGACCGAGGTCTTTCGAGGTTGGAATGTCGCAGGCTAAGCTTATCTTGGCGAAAGCTTCGCATCAGATCAGTTTCACTGCCCAGCCCTGGGTGGTGAATGGTAACCATGCGAGGCTGTAAAGGGCTGGGCCCAATCAACCTAATGTAACCATCCTTAAGTAAATCACAAGCCTGGTGGCGCAATCAACTAGTCTTTCTCACGGAGTCTCGTATTCCATGCATTAAATTAACTGTTACTCCCCCTCTTATTTGCTTCCACTGTCTAGCTGCAACTTGCCATACAATTCCTTCCGTCTTTCTCTGCTCCACGGAGATTGCGTAGCATAGCTACTTATATCCCAGCGCAACCATTCGCTATGCTCATCGACCAAACTGCACTTTCAAACGCACCGAATCGCTACTTTGGTCAATCCCCGACCCACCTCAAAAGAAAAAGCCAGTCCCATGCATCAGAGGAGGATAATGTATAATAGCGGGAAACTGTAAGAAACATGTCAAAGATATACGCCACGTCGTACATATATAGTAAGCCCCAAGTTCAAGTATGTACAGCGGTACGTGGCAACTATTGGCGAGATTCGCAGCCACGGAAGAAGAAGATCTAAAAACCAAAGGGGTTGTCCGGAGCTGTGAATCATATTAGTAAGAAAATAACAATATCGGCAAAGGATACTTACTAGCTTTGGCAAGATTGGCTCTTCCAGTTGGTTGAGGCGTAAGTTTCTTCGCTGGCTGTACTCCAAATTTGATGCTTGGTGCTGGACCTGTCCTCTGTGGGACGAGTGGTTGTATCTGATTGGACGGCATGGGAGGCATGGGAGGCATAGGTGGGATAGGCGAAGGTTGGATCGCAGGGGAGAAGCGATTCATACCGGTGCCCTGTGGCATGATTGGTGGTGACGAGAAGGAGTTTCCATATCCTGTTGGTTGTTGAGCAATAGAGGACATTGGCTGGAACGGTGCACGTGGTGGATCCGCGAAGGGGCTACCGTTCGAATAACCTTGCTGCGCGTATGATGGGAAGCCTGTTGGCATAGGCTGCTGGAAACCCGTCGGCATTGGCTGCTGGAACCCAGTGGGCATTGATTGCTGGAACCCAGTAGGCATAGATTGCTGAAAAGGTGCAATTCCGGTTTGGTATGGTTGTAATGGCTGTTGCATGCCACCAAATTGGCCTGTAGGCTGTGGAGGAAGTCCATTTTGGTAACCTGAGAAGCCGTTATTCTGCTGAGCATACATTTGTTGCTGTTGCTGTAAACGCTGAAGATCAGACAGACTTTGTCCCGGAGGTGCTATGGGGACATGCAGATTTGGATTTACGCCTGTGAGCTGTTGCTGCAGAGGTGGCGGTGGACCAAAGGGAGCGGGGGAGAGGTTCTGGGGGGCTGAGATTGCTCTTTGTGGGGGTGGAGCGATCAGACCGTTAGCTCCCTGCTGTGTGGGAGCTTGCGGTCGGACTCGAGGAGGAGCCAATGGCTCTGGTGGAGCAGCTCTAATTGCAGCTACAGAATCAAACAATCCGGTCGTGGCGCCTTGAAGTGGCGCGAGTTGTGCGGGCTGCGTCGATTGCGCCACGAGAGGTTGTGCAGGAGCGGCTTGTGGGGGCACATCAGGCGTGATCGCAGGCATCAGAATGGAGAGTTCCCTCGCACCTCCTGTAAGTACAGGCGCCGGTGCAGGTGGAGGTGGAATTGAGGCTGCAGCAGGAGCGGCGGCGGCGGGAGTGGGGGCTGGAGCTGCCGCGGGTGTAGGGATCGGTGTAGCCTGTGCAGGTGAAGATCCTGATGCTTGTCGGGAGGGTTTCACGTCCCACGCGTTGTCTTCGAAGCCAGACGATTCAGCCTTCTTCTCGGGAACTGGAGCGGACGCAATCGGAGTAGGAGTGGCATCAACTGGCTTCTTTGGTGCATCGTCGGTTTTCTGCTCGAACGCCTTTGCATCGACAACATCGCTCGTCTGCACTGGTGGCGCAGGTCTCCCTTTACGAGTGTTATTTCTCAACACACCTCCTGGACCAGAGAAGAGACCCCCTCCACTACCGTCTTCACCGCCTTCCGCAAAGCTAACACTTCGTTTCTCTCGCTCTGCGCTACGCCCGAATTTGTTGTCCAAATGCTTCGTGACGCGAAGAATATCACCTTCCTTGAGGCCCAAGGTACGTAGAAGCTTTTCAGTAATGTCGGGAATGTTTTCTTCGGTCATCTGATCACGATTGAAAGCCTGGGCATATCGTTCGCAAATCTGAGGGTTGACTCCACAAGCAAGGAAAAAGTCGAACCAGTCATAGCCTGGCTTCTGTTCAATAGAGATTCCGGAGGAAGATCGCTTCTGTTCCTGTTCCTTCTCCTTCAAGCGTTGAGTGCTTCTACGCTTAATGTCTGAGAGCGGCTTATCGTCATCCAAGGAGATTCCGGTTGCTCGCTCAACATACTCTAGGTCCTCGATTGCCATCTTCGCCACAGGAACTGCAATTTTGACGCCATTGACTTTGTGGAGATGGATCTTGTTATCTTTTATAGTCAAGAATTCGGCTTCGACTTTGAAAGATCCGGATCGGTCGGTCCACGTTCGAATTTTGGATGTATCTATAAAGTCGTATTAGCATATGAAGTTATGAAAAGGATAGAACTTCTCCTTATCTCCCATTGTAGGGAAGTAGATGCGAGATATCCTAGCTGACTTACTTGGTTTGGCAGATGTTTTGGTGTCCTTCGTAGAACTATCGCGTTTGCTTCTCTGTGATGTACGACGATGGTCAACATTGGACTGCATAAGGCTAGAATGACGCGCAGGCAATTGCAGGCCAGGCCCTACCTGATCAGCCCGAGAATCACTTTCATTCCGACGCTTTGACTTGGAGGCTTGACGTGTAACCTCTTCCTCCTCACGTCTGTTCTGGTCAACCGTGGAGCGGCCGCCATTGAGTCCGGATCGAGCGGAAGTGGAGGCGGGGGCGGATTCTGTAATGTCAACATAGTTAGATGGTACAACTCCTTCTTTGCCGTTTCTCAAGCGGCGAACTTTCCACCATTCGTCACTAGCTGAATCGTCAATGACAAGAACCTCATCTCCCATGGCCACATTGACTTCATCTTCACCCTGTGCCATGAAATCAAATAGCATGACACCCTTCTTCTGAACATTTGAGCGGCCGGAGCCCGCAGCGAGAACCTCTCGTAGCCCGGACGCTTTGGCAGCTCCCGAAAGTTCTCCAAGCGCAGCTATAATTTCTGACGCAGTATCCTTTGCTCCGCAATGAAGGTCTACACTCTTGCTTGGCTGCTTGAGTTCCATGAAAACATGTTTCCCCTCTTGAGAATAATATTCGAGCTTCTCTGCAGTCCATTCTTGCTGGTGCCCATCTCGGGCCTTTTCCGGCGCAAGCATGATGGTACCTTTGGGGACATTGATACCCAAAGTTATAGGCATCTTCTTGTTCTTCCCGGGTTGGGTCAAATACTCGTATATGTTGTAAAGATGGTAGCCCGAAGCGGATAAGGGCGTGTGGGGCTGCTCTCGTGGCTCAGGGGCATCGTAAGGATCGAATGTCACGCTTCGTGACGCGCGGGGAGGGGGAGACTCGGGAGACCGTGGTGAGGCGAACTGAGTGCGAGTAGGTGGAGGAGAGAATTGTTCTGACGGAGGTCTTTGTGGCAATCGAGGGGGGGGGCTTCCTCATCCGACTCCTCGGGAGTAAACTGTACGCGCTTTGGAGCTGCATTGACCTTCGGGGGTGGGGAAATGGTGGATGATCGTGGGGCCCCGGTCTGCTCGGATTTCTTTTGGATGATTCCAGCGAGTGCCGCAGCAGGGCTCTGGTGTACTGGGCTATCTGGCGTTGGGGGTTGCTGGTCGTCGTCTGAATCCGGAGCTGGGGGGGCAGCTCGAGCGGCCGGAACGGCCGAGGAACGGGTAGGTAATGAGGGAGAAGCTACAGTGGCCGGGGAAGGAGCACCTTCCTTGACATCAAGGTAGTTCGCCGGGGCAAATCCATACTCTCCATCTGCGCCTACTAGTGTCCAGTCCGGATCCGACAAATCGTATACGTCGACGGTGGCGTCCTCATTGAAGGACAGCTCTTCGTCGGTCTGGCGTGTGTAGTCGTAGAGGGTTCTGGCTTTGGCTACAGGTTGGGCCTGGTCATGAGTTAGTATTTAGATGATGGAATGGATTATATTGCAATGGCGTTGCGGCTTCCAGCATGAGCCTGAAAGAAGACGGCCATGAAGCTAAGAACCGTGTTCCGTGGGTAGGGGTACAGGTAGGAATCAGGATACTGACCTCCTCGACGTAATTGTTAGGGATCAACCCCTCGGGTTCTTCGTCTTCTTCATCGCCGCCCTTCTTCTTTGCTTTCCACCAGTCGTCCTCGGTAGACTTCTCCAGGACCATCAGGACGTCGCCTTCTGACAGCGCAATCTCATTGTCGCTCTGGGGGACATAGTCGTAGATGGCGCGGTATATGCCCAAGAAGACCATTGTGGCGGACGGAAGAGGGTGCGGCGCACCTCGGACGGCGGAGAGGGAACTGGGGGTGGGTGTCTGAGTGGTGTTGCCGTTGCCTTCGAGGCAGCGGAATGATGTGCATAAGCTGTGGGCGGAGGGCTACGACTGGGGGGTCGAGAGGTCGCACCTCGGGGGGTGGGCAGGCAAGGAGAACAGCTGCGGCTCTGCGGGCTGCTGGCCGCAACGACGACAGCAAGCGGCCTGAAAGAGAAATGGGAATAGGAAGACGGGTGGAGGAGGAAGAGGGGGGACGTATGGATTCGTGGTGGAGTGAATCCAAAAACGTACAGGCTGTTGTCGCAAGTCTCAAGAGGTGGTGGAGGCCCAGCGAGCGTGCAGGTGAACACTGAAGACGGCAGGCACTGGCAGGCACTGGCAGCTGGGCAAGCAGGACCAGCGCTCCAACACGTAACGCAACGCAACGCAACACTCAACGCACGAGCACCGCCGCGCTAAGCCATCAGAGTCCTCGGTCGGCCAAGCCAAGACCCCGTCCACCATATCAACCCGTCCCATCCCATCCTGTGTCCGTTCAAAACCCGCATGCAACCCACATACAACGACGTCAACGCACAGCGCGTGCCTGCATTGCCCGTTGCCAGTCCTATGTATGGGGCTATCGGATTTCATACATTCTGCATCCTCCTAGCACACAGTTCCTGGTATGCTTCCGTCCAGGCCGGCAGAGCTAGAAGCCTGTGTATTCCGAGCCTCTTCCGGTTTGGCGGCACTGCACACACCATCTGCCCTACAGTTCCGATACCCCACCCTGAAAGCGACAGATGCTCAGAGAAAAGGTAAACAATAAACACCAAAGGACTCGGAACAAGTAACCACCCCTACGGACGCGTTGTGCCAGGTGAATGGCGACGGTTCATGCTGTTCGTCACTGACGCTAGTAACTCTCCATCGTCCAGGGGTTCAAGGTTGGTGTACTGTATGCCAAGATACCGCCCAAGATTCAGCACATGATTAGCATACACCTTTCCGCAGTACATCATACTCCAGATGCCACGGGTCCTCACCGATACACAATTCCTCAAGAACATGGCATTCTATCCCAGCCGGTTGACCCCGAAAGCAGGAACAGACCAACAATAAACACCACCACTCTAGGTGCCGTGTGGACATGACTAATCGGGAATCACGCCAAGCGATCCCCCCGTACACCCAGCCGAACATCTGCTTATGATCAGATTACCTTCCAAGTCACCATGTTGACAAAGCATACCCATTAAGCGGATCAGTTTGTGGGCTAATCTCTAGCTCGCAAACATTTTCTCTATAATGCATTAGTCAGCCCCGCGTCTTGCACACCAATCAGCATCACCTCGGCAAAAAATGCTCTCGGATCTGCATACAATTTTCATGCCGATGTCTCTGCGGGTCCGTCTGGCTGGGACCACTCCGATATCGAATCAACTCGAAAGATAAAGATGAATTGCTCGCATCGTGTCCTCTTCTTCTATTCTACTCCACCTTTGGGAATACCTACCATGAGATCGAGTATATGACGACCGCGTCGCCCTGTTCAACCGCAAGAGTTTAGATTTACTAGAAGACACTCGGTTCAAAATGGTAAAGGCAGCATCATCGTCGGCCCCGCCTGAGGAGTTCATTGAGCACGACATACCGTCCGACTCAGATACCACCGAGGAACAGGAGGACAATGACGCCAAAGAAGCTCTGGAGCGGAGGATTCGCCTCAAGGTCGATTTCCGTTTGTGCAGTATCGCGGGTCTTCTGTGCTCTCTGAATCTCCTCGATAGTGGAGTCATATCGAGCGCGTCCGTGACCTCAATGTTATCAGATCTCCACCTCGACCAGGGGAACCGCTACTCCGTCTCTATATTTATCTTCACCATCGCCTCGATTGCTTTCCAACTCCCATCCACCATAGCTGTCCGCACATTTGGCCCAAGAATATGGTTCTCTATCATAACAGTGTCCTTCGGCATAATAACACTCTGCACAGCATGGGTCCAAACTTGGCGCCAGATGATTGCTCTCCGTATTCTCCTCGGAATCGCAATGTCGGGGATTTATCCAGGCCTCACCTACCTAATCTCAACATGGTACACCCGACGCGAACAGCAACTTCGCTTCGCACTCCTCCAGAGTGGTGAAGTCATAGTCCTAGCAACGGGCGGCATCGTCAATTTTGGTCTCAATCAACTGGACGGAAGCCATGGTCTCCGCGGCTGGCAATGGATGTATATCGTCCAAGGGACCATCACCACCTTCATCGGCCTTATCACCTACTTCTGGATGGTCGACTTCCCTGAAAACGCTCACAAATCATTCCACTTCCTCTCCCCCGAAGAAAGCAAAATCGCTGCAGGCCGCATTGAAAAAGACCGTGGCGACGTACAGCCGGACCCCTTCACCTGGCCCAAAGTGCTCCAACACGCCAAAGACGCCAAAGTCTACGGTTTCTGCATCATGTACTTCCTCCAAAACCTCGTCTCGACCTCGCTCTCCTACTTCCTCCCCATCATCCTGCAAGGCGGCATGCGTTTCTCCGCAAACAAATCCATCCTGCTCTCCGCTCCGCCCTACTACTACGCCGTCGTCCCTGCCATCCTATCCTCCCTCATCGGCGACAAATTCCAGCTCCGCGGCCCCGTAATCATATTCAACTGTCTGACCCTCATCACTGGATTCTGCATGCTCGGCTTCACAGACCAAGTTACCGTGCGCTACATCGGCACGTTCCTAGCCACAGGTGCCTACGTCGCGAACTGGGCCGCGCTCGCAACATACCAAGCCAACAACATCGTCGGGCAGTGGAAGCGCGTGTTTACGGCTGCGGCGGTCACGGCGTTCAATGGTGCGGGCGGGATTGCGGGCAGTTTTATTGTGAGGAGGGAGGAGGCGCCGAGGTATATGACGGCGATTTGGGTCTCGATTGGGTCGCATATTTTGATCATGGTTTGCGTGGGGGTGTTTTCGGGGTACTTCCTTAGGGCTAATGCGAGGCAGGCGAGGGGGAGCAAAGTCATTGAGGGGACGGTGGGGTTTAGGTTTACTTATTAGAGAGGGGGAGGGCTGTGGGGTTGGATGGTGGAATGTAGTGGTATGGTATTGATGCTTTACTTATGATTAGACTCGGTGTATGGATTGCCATTCCACACTTTGAGATAACTTGAGAGCCTGGGATTCGTGGGGCATGAAGAAAAGACAAAGCAAATCCACCCGAACAAGAAAAAGAAGAAGAAATTTAAATAAAAAAATCCTTTGTAGATTCTCTCCATGCCCACAGCCATTACCAAAGCCCCGCAACTTCCTGGGTACATTACCCTGTTTGGTTTTTTTCGCTACGGACTGGAAATAGAGTGATGACACAACTACAGTTCCGAGGTACATGTATGACTGCGTGGGAGATTCATGTTATCTCACTGTCCGCATGGAAGCGCGCCAATCTCGGATTCTGGAACGCTGGGATCGGGCACGGCGGCTGGTGGGCATGTCGGTCTGTTGAGCCGGGCGTGGTTGGTGTAGAGAGCTGGCGGGCGCGAGGTCGATGTGCTGGGTCACTGGTGTGAGGGAGAGGGGAAGAAGAAGAAATGGAATGGCATTGGACCGCCCCGGGATATCCTTGCGTCCCGTACTTTCCGTGTGAAGATGCGTTGCGAATGCGGCTCGTTCCTCGGACTGATAGCGATGTATCCATTGGTTTTGTCTGCACGGTATAGAGGTCGGATTTCGGGGTCGTGAGCCAGGTGGTGTAGACGGGGTTTTATGGAGAGACGCTGTGTTGCGTTGGTTGCGAGTTTGAGTGGGCTGGGGTATTTGGCGCAGGGTTTGGGGTGGTGGGGATTGGATGAGTGGGGGGTTTGTAGGAGAGGGAGGATGTGATGTGATTGCTTCGGAGGAGGCATATGATGTCTTTTCAAGGAGGGATTTGCTAGGGGAAGATGAGGATAGGAATGGAAATGTGGAGGGTTGTGGTTTTTTGGGGGGGTTCTGGGTGGCGGGTGTTAGATGCGTTTGGTAGATCTGGAACATTACATCGATATCCGAAATTGTTGTGTGGATTCTGGGGACTGAATGTGGGGGATATTAGGATTCCGTCCATACTCGAACTGAGGATAGGCTAGCAGTAGAAACGGGGGTATGCTGGTTCGTACTAGGCGGGAAGTTAGATGTAGGCATTGTGTGAGACAATGCAGGATGCCATCACTTTTAAAGGGAAAGCGTATTAGAATAGGAATGCTGAAAACAGATTGTAGAGAAGTGGAAGGAGATAGTCAAAGGGTGCAAAAAGGGTTTCATACGTCCTTACCCGTCTCCTGAAATCCAGTCAGTCATATACCTCAGACTGGCTCGATAATTGATGAGGGAAAACTTACTTGCATACTAACGACCAACCGGATGACGGTATACGCCTTCGAAATCAAGTGGCCATATAATTCGCCATACATGACTGCATCCGCTACATGAGTCCCGGCAACTTCATCTTCAGAGACAGTACATATATACTTCCTTCTCAAAAGCAAGTACCCTCACATGCAACCAGAAAGGCTCAACTCGGTCAACTGGACAAACAAACAAACAAACAACCCACGAGGACTTCTTCAACCCTTCACCGACAACAGAAGCCAGAGATGTAATAGGAACATCCCTGTGTAGTAAGCATATAGTCCAAAACCATCAACAAGGATATCGATCCACAGTAACCGAATCCGCACTGGCATACTCTAACCTCTATCCTCAAACGTCGATTCGATCAAGACTACTTCCGCTGTCAACGATGAATCCGGGCACAAGTATCCCCCTCACAATCCACAACAACGCAAACACCAAACCAAAGCACAACTACACACACAAAAACTCTCAATCATATATAAAAAAAATCTTCCATTTTCTTTTCATTCCGATGAAGGATAGCCCTTTCTAATATACTCTGCCCTCCTTCGCCTTCTCCCAATGCTTCCCAACTCCCTCACTAGCTCAAAAAGCATAAAATGTGAAAGGGGGACAGCAACAACCCATAACCCCAGCCAGTGGGAGAGAGACCCATCGGGAAGAAGAAGGCGGGGAGAAAGGGAGGTTTCCGAAAGCATGTTTAGCGAATGTGGGGTTTGGGGTGTTGGGGGTATTTGAGAGAGAATAAAACAAGAAAGAAAAAAGACAGAGAAGAATGAGAAAATGAAGAATAAGGAAAAAACCAAAATATTCATAGTTCGTTCCTGAAAAGAAGGAGACATACATAGAGGACGACTGTCGGAGGTATTGTTTGTACATACTTCCTCATGTCACTTCATATGCCCTCCCTTGATACATTGAGAACTCCACCCAAAATTCCAAGGCAGGCAGGGCTAGTAGCAACTGCCTGCTGGCTGTGCACCCTCCCCTCCCAATCCTGCCGCCGGGCCCGTGTGTATGTGTATGATCCTTCCTTCCGTCCGTTCCGTTCCGAGTAACCCTTTCGCTAATAAATCAACATGGTGATATCAATTTGGTTGGTGTGGGGATTAGAATGCAAAAGAACAATAGAGAGGGGTAACATGCAGACGAATCCCAAAACCAATCGCTTCGTAAATCGTGAAATGAATCGACAAGAACAGGCCAAAGAGGAGGATTAAATTGTGGTGTCAAGGTTGAAGTGAGTAAAGCGGTCGGAGTGGCGACTTGTTCAACCATCATCATCTGCATCATCCTCATCCTCGTCTTCGTCTTCCTCGCTCGTGCTCGGTCGCTGAACAGCACCACCAGTTTTGTTCTTCTTATTTAATGGCGCACTCTTCAGGGTGGTTTCAGCTTTTCGCTTAGATGCCGAACTTGCGCTGGGAAGAGCTACTTTGGTGGGAGTGTTGGCGTTCTCCTTGTTACCATCTTCTTCGCCACCTTTATTGGCCTCCATTTGAGCAACCTCGTCGGCTGTCAAGAATCGCCCACCAGGACCACGCGGTCGTCTCATAGCGTGATTGTGCCTAGATTCGTGAAGGTATGGTTTCCTTCCCTTCGACGTGAGGCGCAAGGCATCTTCGAGTTTCTGGCGGGCCAGGCGTCTCTTCAAGATTCTGTGGAACTGCTTTGCGTTCACATACAGCGGAGCTTCTTCGGCAGGCGCGCCACCCAAAGCTTCCGGCGATTGTTGATGGGGTTGATGTGGTGCCTGAGCCATTTGTGGGGGAACGGATGGCCTTTGGACAGCATGGGTGATCGGTGCAGGCTGTTGCATAGCAGGACTACTGATCTGAGTACTCATTCGTCGCTGTTGGGCAAGTTGCTGTTGGCTGGGTGTCATTTGGACCTGGGAAGGAAGTCCGCCTGCGCTCATGGGATTCGACACCGATGTTGGAGA
Organism: Dendryphion nanum; assembly: GCA_020744415.1. Taxonomy (NCBI): domain Eukaryota; kingdom Fungi; phylum Ascomycota; class Dothideomycetes; order Pleosporales; family Torulaceae; genus Dendryphion; species Dendryphion nanum. The sequence goes on from JAGMWT010000008.1 coordinate 632,042, forward strand.
CCTCGGAGCGACGCGTCCATCCGTCTTTACCTGATTTCCTGTCATCCGAGGTGAGGCGCGCGGGTCCTGCGCGAGTTGTCCTTGAAGCGCATTCTGGTCATAATAACCTGCGGGCCCCGCAGCTGCAGCGGTGGCCATCGCGGCGGCTTGAGTCGGCGACATGCCATACTGCGAATGCATGCCAGGTTGTATGTATCCTGGTTGAGCATAACCAATCTGCTGAGGATGATGTTGGGCATTTCCGGCACCCTGGGAGTAGCCCTGAGAAGGCAGTATTGGCGATGTCTGTTGATACGAGTGCATCTGTTGTTGTTGTGTAGGAGATGCTATGGATGGGTTGCCTGGGCCCGGGTTTTGCGCGCCATAGTTTTGCATGTGCGGCGGCGCGTGCGCGTGGTGCTGCTGCTGATATTGTGCGTACTCGGTCATGACTGCAACCCTCTGTAGTACAAGATACCTTGGAGGAGTACAGAAATGTCCTTTAAGGACGCGCTGTCGTAGGTACCGTCTTGAGTATTACCCCACAGCGCCACAAACAGGCACAAGCTGGAATTCTGTATTCGGCTACAGGAAAAGCGTTGTATATATTGCCCGACGACGAGTCTCCGTGAGAAGCACAGTGCCTGGGAGATGATTGGAACGCTCGTTGGGTTAGACTTGGGTAGACTGGGCGAAGGATGAGCGCAGAGACAGACGAGACAGAGTGAGAGTTGCAATGACTGGTCGAAGCCTGGAGCCTGAAGCAGCGGCGCAATTAGCATGCGGCCAATGGAGAATGAGTCTAGCAGGACCAATGCGAGCGGGGGCTTACCTGAAGCTGGAGTCTCGCGTCGAGTTGATACGATGGGACCTTTGAGTGTTCCGGTCCTCGAACGGATTAAAAAGCTGCCTTGATGAGAATGATCTTGTTTGCTGATCTATTGCAAGCTACTGGGAGCACCAGTCTAGATAGGCAAGGCAGCGACGGGCTGGGGTGGTGCTTGATGTGCTGTCAATTGGCCACGCTTATGAGGCGGAATGACTGGGCCAAGTGCAGGGTCGGAGCCTCAGCTCTGGACTGAGGCGCAATGATGGGGGATTGGGCACGCGGGGTCCTTTGTGGTGAGGCGGTGCGCGCGATCAGGATCAGGATCAGGATACAGCGGCTTCGAGGAAGATGGGAGCGGTTGAAGAGGGCCGCGCCGTGTGGAGACAGGGCCGTTGCAGCAGTTCGCCAGTCGGGGAAGAGGTCGAGAATTGAGCAGAGGAGCTTCAGCAATGGAGAGTTAGCTTAAGATGCGCAAAGTCGAGGCAATTGGCGGAGGGGAAAGAGCGGACATGCGCTGGCGGGGGCGACTGGAGGCGATTGGAGGTGATGTGTTGGCAAATGCAATGCAGGTTCATGCAGGCCACTTACCGACTTTAATCAGCGGCAGCGTACACGTCGCAATTGCGCGCTCAGGTGGCTCCGCCCGCAGGGTGACGCTGGCAAGAGACGCTGGGGTCCGGTTTCGTTTCGCTCGCAGCAGTGATGCTTGAGGCTAGAAATGATGCTGGGAGCTTGGTGCTGGCAGCGGATGATGATGATGGTGGTGGAGGTGATGCGCGGGCGCGGGTGCGGATACAAGGCAGGCGAACAGCAGACGGCAACGCCAACAACAGATGGCGTGTATAAATTGGCAGGACGCGCAGGTGACTTGTAAGGACGCGGGCTGTGGTGGGCGATACAGGACCTAATGTTTTAATGAGCCGTGTGTTGCGTCGTCGGATGCGCAGGTGTGAAGAGAGGGTAGATGCTCAGAGCGACAAAGGTATACAAGACAAAGTCTGGGCAGGCGCGTGGGCGCACACAGGTGAGAGAGGTGACGGGCGCGCAAAACAACGGGAAGGAGATTGGAGGCAAAGGCGCGCGCAGCGTGTGAGAGCGTATGAGAGAGCGCCTGAGGATGGGGCATGGAAGAGATTGAGTGGACGAGAGGAGATTCCGACAACAGACTTACCGAGGGAGTTCCGCAGCGGACGCGGGTCACGAGATTTTGTGGTGTGGAGAAGGGCGGCTGCGATGGTGTTGAGGAGCGCGTCTGAACCGGGGGGTGGAGGAAAGATCAGAGCTCGGGATGGGATGGGGGGATGGTGGATGGTGGATGCCACTGGATGGGTGGCTGCGCTGTGTGCGTGCGTACGTGCGTGCGTGCTGGCTGGCTGCAACGAAGAAAGAAGCGTGTTTCTGCGCACAGGGAGGATGGGCGGCCACGAGTGACCACGAGTGACCCCGAGTGACCAGGAGAGAAGATGTAGTTGTTGGTTGCGCAAAGGATAAAGAGAGAGAGAGGTAGAGAGAGAGTATGTGTGTGTGTGTGTGTGTGTGCGTGTGCGTGCGTGCGTGAATAGTAGTAGCCGGGTAGCTAAACTACTACTGCGTTGCAAATGAAGAGTGGGCGGATGGATAGATAGCTGAAGTCTTTCGCAGGTAGGTTACAAAAGATAATGTATACAGTGATTGTTGTACTCACTCCTACTCACTCCTGTCTCTTCCACCGACTGAGAGTCTGCGACCAGTGATGGAATAGAGCAAAGGTCAAAGGTGAAAGGCGAAAGGTGATAGGTGTGATGGGCACCGGAGACAAATGGATGGGATTGGAGGAGAGCGAGGAGAAGGAGCTGGTTGGGGGAAGGAGCGAGGGAAGTCGATTGGGGGAAGGAGCGAGGCCTTTGAGTTTTCTATTCGCCAGGTGCGGGCAGGTCCGCGCACGAGCCGCCGCTCACCCCTCCCTCCTTCCCACTCTTTTTTTTTCCTGCCTTGCCCACTCTTTGCACTCTGCAGCTCTTTTGCAGGTGAGAGAGAGGAGAGAGGAGAGAGTCCAGGGCTGTGCGTGGGGTGCGATTCTTCTCAGCCTGCTTCCCGGCCCAGCCCAGCCCAGGCGTGATCTTTGATTTCTGACCTTTGGTTTCTGACCTTGGGCCTTTGGCCTTGACTCCTTAAGAGACACAGAGAGACAGGAGACAAGACGCAAGAAAAGCCTTCGCGCGCTTTCTGGGCGGGGGCCGACGACGAAAAAGACGCCCGCCGCTGAATGAGCAAGAGCAATGTCCTGCCTGGGCGGTGCTGGCCCGCGTGGAGACATTCGGCGGCTTGCGAGGGCTTGCCCAGCTTGGGGTCGGTCGGTGCTGCCTTTGCTGCCTTGTTGGCTGCTGCTGCTGCTGCTGCTCCTGCTCCTGCTGTTGCTCCATCCATCCCATCCATCGTCTAGATCCACTGCTTCCCAACGACATTGAGCCATTTTAGTATCGTCACCTATTTCTACCCTTCTACAGCACAACATTCAACACTCGCCACACACATCCCATAACAAGAGCGACACCCCATCCTCTTCCTTCATCCTCTGCTGCTACTGCTGCTGCTTTTGCTGCGCGCCCAACGACGACCACGACCCAGAACACACTCATCCCGCGGGTCCGCCCATCCGTGTTCCTCCCAGCCCCGGGCATCGATGACGACGTCTCTCCTCCTGCTCCCCCCTCCAGGCCTTTCTCCTTCTCGTTCCCTCTCGTCTGGCGGTGTGTGCGGTGGGCTGCTGCGAGTAGCAAGAACCTTTTGCCTTCGGCTTGACGTGGTCCCTTCGCCTTCGCTTGCGGGCGTCTGCACGACAAGCAGAAGCAACAGCCTGGTCAATGACCCCATCATTCTACTCACCCTACCCACCATCATCATCATGACCAGCATGTTTACTTTGTTGTTTTTCCCTCACTCTCACACAGTTCGCCGCTGCGACAGCTCGTGCTCCAGCTGTCATGGCATTGTCTATTTGTCTCTTCTGCGCGGGCCACGCTCGAGCTACGTCGTCCCATGAAACGCCCTCGTCCCCCAGCTTCTTCCAAGCTCCCCGTTGTCCGTCCGCCGCGGGCCTGCCACCTGCTCACTGAAATTCACGGCGGGTGTGCGACTGTGATTTGTCGTGCATTTTCGAGCGCTTAGCCAACGTGATGGAGAGGATTTTTGCGGCCCAAGCCCTCCCTGCCCTACATCGCCGATCATTGGGTGGCCACCGGATTTTTCGACCCACGCCGCCTTCCCACATGTGGCCCTAGCGCCACGCCTCCCCTCAGCCTGACCGGCCGCCCGTGTAGCGCTGGTCCAGGGCTCGCATGCTCTCGCATCCTGCCGCCTTTCGTCCACTCACAGCCCTCACGGCTCACCTCACCTCCTTCACCTTAAGGCTCAACCCACCACCACCACATACCACCATTATTTGACTTTGGTTCTGGCCTGTTCCGAAACGCCGTAGACAGACATGTTTCCGCATCGCTCCGCATTTTTGCGACCCCATTGTCATTGTCAGATCCACTGTCTGTCTGCATCTCGGCTGTCTATCCGAACTGTTCTCGTCTCTTCAACACAGAGTTTGCTGCCTGCGGGAGTCTCGTCGTGCTAGCAATAAGTAATATTCACAGCACAGTGGTACCGTACAGCGGTACCCTACGTATCGAATCGACCCGGTTGCTTCTCGTCGTCCACGTCTGCCCAAGTAATTAGTGTTGTACTTGAATTGTATTGTCTGTCGTTATCCTCCCGCACTTCCGCTGTTCCTGCGCCCGTCACTGTCGCGCTCTGACGACGCGACGCGGTCGTGCCATGGCCTGTCCGGACCCTTCTGAACAACCTACCTACACAGTGGGCGTCCCTCATCTGCAACATACATGATTACAAGCAGACTTGGTTTTTTTGGCCACCTTTTCGGGTCGTGACTGATGCGCCAAGTCCATGTAGGGACTCAGTGAGAAACGACCCTTCCCCATGGTACCGCCAGAGTCCCCCTCCATTGCAACAAGCTCAATCCTCGTCAGCCATCTTTCCTTGAAGTCCAGATAAGATTAGGAGCTGCCGTTATCCCCCTCCATGAGCAAGCTACAAATCCATGGATTAGGCCCACCAGCAATTGGCTCAGCTCGCGTCTCGGCCTCGTCTCAGAAGGGATACGACGTCAGCCCTCCGTCCTTCACCCCTCCAGACTTTCAGAAGTTTAGAGCTTCGATCCTGAGCCACCCCGTCAAAGCTTCTGATCCCCATGCACCATGGCGTCGACCAGAATTCATGGGCGAAAAGGGTGAAGCGCGTCCTGGGTCGCAGATCACAAATCTTGAGCTCCACTTCGTCTCCACAATTCTCGCATCTCTCCGCCTGCACATTCTGTCTCAAGTTGAGCGCAGAGAGACATGTCCCTCTTCAGTATTCACGACCAGCCACCTTGTTTTCCTGTCCATCTGCCTGCATTCTGCGTCCTGCCCAACACGGCCTCGATTATGCCGTGTCTTCTCGCATTTCAACCGCCTCGATGCCGCCAGTCTCCCAGCTCTTCGGTTCACCCGCCCGTGAAGGTCACACAACTTTTCGGTCGAGCACACTCTTCGGAGGACTTACTCAGGACTGCATCTCACCCCGTCGCCTGAGGTGCATCATTTCTTTATCCCCATCTAATGGGTTGCCTATTGCGTTCGCGACGCTCCCTTCCTTCTCAGTGGAAGCGATGCGACATCGGACTACAATGGAACGCCCACAACTCAGTCGCTGCACATGATGTTGATTCTAGGTTTTGGCGCTCTATCCGTGGGCGTGATGACTTCGCTTGAGTTGTTTTGACTGGCCTGATATTACCCGAGTCGTTGCCTTCCGAATTGCACACTGCCGACATAAAACGTCTATTACCCAAAATTGTGATTGGAACTCGACAATTGACAGCCTCGGGCACCCCGAGCGCCTCCAGCCACCCAACTTCATAGCATCGACGTTGGCAGTCAGCCTCTTCTCAAGCCTGGCGAAGGATGCAGATCTTACGGGGTATGCACACTCTTCCAGCAGCGCAGTTCACCACGGTCATCTCTCAGTCAAGATAGGATCCTTCACAACAACCAAGCTTTCAAGTACCCAGGTACCAGAATACAAGGACGCAGTCCCGGCTAAACATTAATTCTACAGCCCTATATCGCGGTCCACGGCGTATCAGTTTCCATTGCTCATCGCATTAATCAAATAAGGTTACATCTTCCGCTGGCTGCATACCCCTCTCGTCCTCCCGGGCCCTTCCCCGATCACGTACCGCCTCTGCCCGCCCTACCTCATCCCCCTATCAGGCTTTTCCACCTCGTGCTCGCACGCGATGGGGTTTCGTTGGGTCCCGGAAGAGGTCTCAAAAACACTACTATTTTTGGAGCCCCGGCTCCTCACGAAACCAAAAGAACAATACTGTGTCGTGAGAGAAATGTCGCGATCATGATTCACTTTGCTTCGCGCTCAAATCTTCAATCGAGCACAGTTCCTGCGAGCCAGCTGACGTTTATTACACAACTCTTTGATGCTGGGTGCATTCAAGGCATTATACCCGACCCGTCCCGGCCGCTTACTATCTCGGGTCTTCCATCCCACACTATGTGATTGATAATTTTCATAAATAAAAGTCCGCCTTCCTTTCTCAGGCAAGCATACGATCCCCGTCTATTGCAGGTCCCCGGGCGGATAGCAGATCTCGACTACTTCCGGTCCTGGACAAGGCTTGTGTGTGTGGTACATACTCTGTAGACTACCCCGTCGGGTTACCCTCAAGGGGAGGCCTTGGCACATAGAACGATGTGTAAGATGTGTTTGCTTTGCCTGCTATCAAAGTATGCACTGACTAGGTGTCTTGCCGGGAATCTCCCGGTACGCAACGACAAGTGCGAGCCTTGACAGCCCTGAACATTGTTCATGCCTGAAACAGAGGGTGCAAAAGCTGACGTGGATTTAGAGCCTCGAGGGCCTGCGAATCACCGGAAGTATGGCCGCTTCCCCCCTAAGCCTTGAGGCATGACGGTGGGGAAGCGATATGTCGCGAGTCGCACCCATATCGATATGTATCCGTAGCGTAGCGCAGTGCATCCATCTCTCTGCATGTGTCATGGATCAGTAACCACATGGCTTAGTGTTGCTTCATGAGTCGAATTTTGCACGCTACCCAACACGTACTTGAACAGGATAGGTTGGATTACTGAATTTTTATATCAGACCACGTGGGTGTATAGAAACTCTGCTGGCTTTGCGACGACACTTCAGAGTAATGGGGACAGAAAATCCTTTCAAGGCTCCGTTGTTCAGGTCATGTACATATATGACAGGGAAGCCATTATAGCACAGCACGTACACAGCTATATGTTCTGTGTTAAAGCAACAGTCACGCGCGTAGAACTGCAAAGTTTCTGCGGTTATTTTATGTAGGCCACTTTGTGTTTTGCAAATACCGATATTGGTCCCTGTGATTTTATTATTAAGGTTGCTGGTGAGCTGGATGCGAATGCTGTTCTTGAAACAATGCATCAACGGAATGACTCCGGGTACATACTGAAGTTGTTTTATTACGTTCGCTTTGGAGCCGAGTCATACATAATAATGATAATTTTTCAAGGGATCCTCCGCTTCCGCAGTTGCGGGAAGAGTGCTTCGATCTCATTGAGATGGAGCTATCTGTAGCCGGGATCAACATCAGAAATCCGGCCGGCATAATAAACCTACATACGCCCTTCTTCCCTCTCCCTTTCCTCTACCTCTTTCCCGGAAAGAGAAGGAATCCCCCCGCTAAGATCCACGCACTCTAGACCAATAACTCACTTCCCAACCTAAGCCCACAGATTCATTATTTTCACTTTGGTTTTTCGAAATTGCAAATTGATATGCCTTAAACGGCAGGTTTGGTCTAGGCTTTGAAATCGGACAGCTGAAAGGAACTTTTTCTCATTGGTTTGTTGGATGGATTAGTTTTTGTCTGTCTGTTCGAACGTGGAAAATAGAATTATTTCTGGGGTCGGGGACACTGGTACCTCTTGAGAGGGCTGCGCGAAATAGAGTTTGCTTATATCTTCTGCATTTTCCTGTATGTCGGTATTTCCTGGTTAACACTTGCCATCCTCAGGTCAAGTGGTGCTGGCCACGTGTATTTCCACACGAACACGTGACCAAGGCGATTTATCCACAGATTGACTAATATCTACTACATGCGCTGTGAAACTCTCTCGACCTCCAAGCACCTCGCTGAGATTCCACTGAAAAATAGATGAGACACAGAGCACTTCTCAACCACAACCACCCCTCTTGCCCGCAACCGACCCTTGATCCAGCCAGCACAACAATCTCGCCACTTCGATATCCCAACCTTGTGCACACATCTGAACACCAACCTCACCGCTGCAATCAGCCGCACCCAATAACCCTCCCTCTTAATTTATGTAGTATGCGAGGAATACGTTGTTTCACATCTCATAGTACTAAATACAATAGGAGAATAACATAGGCTCTAGGCTTCCCAGGGTCTGATTGAAGCGCAAGACCTAACATTAGTTTCACAGAGCCTGGGACTCAGACCCGACCAGTTATAGATCGCGTTCATGACGTAAAGAAATAGCTACAACGGCATTGTGACTTGCGCCTAGGATTGTGGCTGATATAGAAACCAGGAAGTTTCGGGGAGGTTGGACTCGCAGCTCGGTCAGTCGCACTGTTGAATGACATATCCATGGTATTCGGAGGGTTGTTTTCTTCTTCACGATGTTGGGGTCGATCCAGGGACGGGGCTCCCTGTATCCATAATTCATTGTATCCCCGTCCCTACAACTACTCACGTCTCAACTCACAAGCCCTTCCACGTCAGATTCCTGCTACAAGCCTCTTCTTCTCTTTGGACCGACCCGTCTCCGCGCTTAATGGACACGGGTGTCCTCGTCATTCATTTCATTGACAACAGCTCGTGCTATTGCGGTGACGCCGTGTCCGGCCATCCATGCTGCTAAGTCGCCAACACTACGGATCTTCTGCCTACGACTGTCGTGCACTGCCTACGAAGCTTTTTTTTGCTTGCATACAGTCTCCTATAGCAACAAAATCTTCGCGCAAGTTTTCGTAGATATATGCCTACCACTAATTAAAATCTACCTACAGAAAGTATCTAGTAACCCTTCTATTGTACTATAGCTAAACTTCAGTAATCTCCTACAAGGGTAAAAGTTCAATATTTCGAAAAATCTCTTGGAGAATCAAGACTTCTTTTTATGTTTAGGTAGAGGTGGCAGTTTGTCCCTCTACTACAAAGAAGCTTTTTTATTATTTAAAGAGATGTTGCAGGGATTGTTCATAATTTGCCGTGTACTGATTTTCATGCAAGTGCGTTTTTTAAACGTAGAAGTTTTATACAATGACTAGGGTTTTGCTAATTATGTTAATATCTTTACTCTATACATAAATAAATAAATGAAAAATTCAGTATAGAGATGTGAGAGCAGGCATTACACAATTAAATACATGTCTGGTTAAAAGCTAGTACATGAATTCTAATCATGAGTAGGGTTATACCCTACCTCCATGGGTGCCCACGGATTAAAGCAATGGATAATTATAGTTTGGATAGTTATCCACATGAAACACGGCATATACTGCTTCTGCTGATCCCAGTTCTCTAGGTCTTGTTTGGAGAAGTTTGAAAAGATAGTTATCTATCCACAAACAGACTTCCCACAACTGATGTACCTAGTAACGCGCTCTCAAGAAGTCTTATTGGAAGTTGGAGTGACTATATTGTTTTCATCTTATCTCCCTTTTCCCACTCCAATTCTAGCCTCTCCGTTAGTAACTTGGCACCAAGCTTACTGACAGTAGTAGTTACTTACTATCGAAGGCCAAGGGAATAAAGTCCTTGCTTTTCGTTTAATCATAATCAAAATAAAAATCATGCGGCCACTTTTCCTCTTCTTTTTAAACAACACCTACATATCACACATCTCCACCTTCATACAGAAATCTCATGAGCAACAGCACCTCAAAACACTCGAATGACTCTATCTTGATCTCTTGTTTTCTAGGCCCCACACCAAGACCCGAGGCAAACATTCCACAAGAAGATGTGGGGATTTTCTCTGCTAGAATCTCTACGAGTTGGTCAAAAAATCGCACGGATATCGTTGTTCTCCATAACTTTAACAAGTTTGGGAGTTCGCAAGCCATTTAAGGCATCGCTTAATTCATCAAAAGCATCTTCCACCTCATTCCGTTTGTCGACGATGAAACCATTCCGATCTCTGACATGACGTATCTCAATCCATCCAACGAAATTTATCCGCAATACTTGTTCACCCGACTGCGTCTGTCTCTGGGCCCCATATGTTCAATTTTTGTGGTGGTGTATGGATTGAAAAATTATAATAACAAGGAAGACTCTCAATCGACCAGCAATCGCCTTAGAGAGATGAGTCTACTTTTGTAAGACCAAAAAGAACCGGCACCAATCCTTAGTGGAATTGGCGAATTGTCGTGATTTTATTCCTCACAGCTGGATTCCATAAGGATATGAAGGATGAAGCTGTACTTAGGCAACCGAATGTACGCAATTTCCTTCATCATCTTAGATTGCGTCATTCCGGATTATGGCTCCAACTCTGTGAACTGAACTTAGTCATTTGGTGTAAAAGACTTTGTGCGAGGAACAGCACGGTTGATATGGGAAGAAAATCATGGATCCCAGAAATGAGAAGATAACATGTTCCAATCCTTTAGTCTAAATGTCTATTCTTTTTTTTTTCCAATGTTACCAATTTGGTTCATAAAATTGCGATAAAGGCTCCAAGACATAAGCAGCACGCGTTGTCTTACCTAGGTAAGATCAAATATATACCTCCTCCGTATTTAGCAATGTTTGCGGACGCTATCCCCAACCTAGACTAGCCCATCACGTCGGCACCGAGGTTCTGATAGCTAATCATACATAGGCAGCAGATGTCCAACAGCTCACGACAATGGTATACCCACTCTAGCGTTTCCAAACAATTAAGCGACCTCGAGTACTCGTACGAAAGAACGAAGCTCTAAGGCGTTCCATGACAGAGAACCCGATTATCCCATCACAAAGCCTTGCAAGATAAACATTTACCCCCAATATAAAACCTCCATCACAACCACCTCGTCCACCACAATGTCATTTCTCAACCTCGATATCGACATCGACCTCGACAACCCAGATCCCAAACCTCCAAGCCAACCTAACCCACTAACGCCCAATATGTCGACATCCACCAAAATAAGCCGGGACGCAACCCTCTGGACCCCCCCGGACGCCAAACCCCACGAACTCATCGTCCTCTGCACCTGGCTCGGCGGCACAGGCCGCCCAGTCTCCAAATACATTACCATGTATCAGACCGTAGCGCCACAAACCCCCATTCTCCATATCGCGTCTCACGTCTTGACCGTCACGCCCCCGTATCCGTTCCAGCGGGCGCAAATGAGCGAGTCGATTAAAGTAATCCAGAACACCATCTCGGCTGCAGCATCTTCGTCTCAGGCCCCGAAAATTCAAATCCACACTTTCAGCAACGGAGGCAGCAACAGCGCGACGCAGCTCCTGATCGCGCACCAGGCGCGGACGGGAGAAAAGATCCCGATTCACAGCCTGGTTCTTGATTCCAGTCCTGCAAAGGGAGAGTATTGGAAATCGTATCATTCAATCACTTTATCGATGCCGCCGTCGCCGTTTTTCAAGTACATCGTTGGTCCGATCGCGGGGCATCTGGTTCCCGGGTGGATGTTGACGGGTGCGAAGTTGGGATTGTATCCTGTGTTTGAGGATTTGATTCGGGATACGTTGTTGAGTGAGGAGGTTTTGGAGGGGAGGAAGAGTGTGGTGTATCTTTGGGGGAAGGGCGATTTGCATGTGGATTGGGAGGATGTAAAGAGTCATGCTGAAGAGGCGGAGGGGAAGGGGTGGTTAGTTAGGAGTGAGGAGTTTGAGGGGAGTGTGCATGTTGGGCATTGGAGGGTTGAGCCGGAGAGGTATGAGAGGGTTGTTAAGGAGACGTGGGAACAGGAGGGGAAATGAGGGGAATGTAATGGTGGTATTGATGTAGACTTTCTTTTCTCTGTACGCTGGAGCGTATTGGTCCGATGCGGTTAGAGCTTGTGCAGTTGCAGTGTTTACTGTGTAGAGCGTTCTGCGAAGATACCAATCTATAGACCGTCCAAGCTTGGTTTAATTCTAGAGTTTATGTCCTTTGCATAGAGCCGAATTACTTCTTTCCACCGCCGGCTTTCCATGCTGCACCTCGTTTTGAACTCCGGTTGGTTGGTTTGCCGCCCTTCTTCTTTCCTCCGCCGAGTTTCAATCCGCTTTTTCCTTGTTTGCTGCTTGCTCGATGGCCCTCGAATACAAACGACTCTGCGGTCTTGAACGCTGCCGCCTTACCAAGCATTGCCTTAGCACGACCTTGGTTTGACTTCTGTTCGGGTGTGATCTTGGGAGTGTATACACTCTTGCCGGGTGATTTTGAGGTTTGGTGTCTTGCTGACGTGGTTGCCTTCTTCTTGTGAGCCTTGGCACGCACTACACGCAGTTTGCGGGGCAGCATAGGCGGAAACTTCTGATCGTTGAACTGCAACGCAGCCTCAACCCCATTTTCCTCTTCGAATTGGACATAGGCAATTCCTTTGCCGACTCGAGTCTTGGAATCGCGGACGACTCGAACACTCTCTACTTTTCCTGCTTTACTGAACTGGACCCAGAGACCCTCCTCAACATCGCCTGGAGGCTTGTTCTTCTTCTTCTGGCCTTCTTCTGCAGGAGCTAATGTGCTTTCATCGTCAACAAAGCCAAGGTTACCCACAAATACACAGCGGCGGTTGTCGACCTTGGCGGGATGTGCGACAGAGTCCACACGCAAGTGACGGTTGAGGACGACAGTGCCATTTAATTGCTTGACAGCTTCTCGAGCAGCAATCTTATTGGAATAAACAGCATAGGCATTTGTGCTCTTTGTGGTGGCATCCAGAATTTCCTTTTTTGAGAATGCAGCCTTCTTAGGCAATGCGCTCGCAAAGGCCGTGGAACGGAACCGGAAGGACTCGACCTTATGCGGGGGGTTGTGGTCGGCTAGATCGTCAAAAAACGAACCCAAATGTCGTAATAGAGTCTTCTTCGCTGCCTTCGAGGTGATGGCTTCACTTGAGACATTTCCTAAGAAAACAGTGCGCCCTGCCTTTTCAAGTTCATCGTCGTCTTTCTTGGCGTCCACCTGCGTCTCGTGTTTAGGGATTTCGTAGGTTTCGCTCTCAGAGCCAGAATCGCTCGAAGTATCGTCATCTGAGCCAAGAGCCTTCACTGTTTTCTGCTTCTTTTTTCGTTTTTCTTCATCTTTAGCCTCCTCCCTTGCAAGCTTTTGCAGGTATACGTCTTCCACATCCGCATCCTTATCTCCCCGCTTTCGTTTCTTGTGGGGACGCTCTTGCTCTCCGTTTAGGATAGTCTCTCGTATTCGCGCGAGAACAGCCTCGTTGTCAGACGGTGACTGCTCTGAGCTGGAATCTTCGTCATTGCCCGTCACTTCAGCACCCTCTGCGTCCAATCCCTCGCTCTGGCTCTCGTCGCCACCATCAGACTGTGCTTTCTCAGAGTCCGAGTCGTTGGTATCATTTCCATCATCCGACTCCTCATCTTCATCCTCAAGTTCTTCATCGGCCTCACTCAATTCTTCGTCGTCGTCCTCGACCTCGTTTTCGGGGAGATTTTGATAACGCGACTTTGGGGGGGCAGTCACGGGTCCTAGCTGCGATAATTGGTCAGTAAATTGTGCATTTCTGAAGCTATACGGAAAGTTCTGTTGCTGTGAATACGCACACTGCTCGCAAACAACGAGGTAAGAGCTGGGTCAAACGATTTTTTGCCAGCACCGAAAAGCGAACTGGCTTTACCCTGCTGGACATCGGTCATTTCGGAGCGATTGCGAGTAGACTTGGGCATCTTTGCGCGGACGATTGAGATTGTCGCTGGCAGCAAGCGGGAGCGCATGCATAAAAGTTTTGGAAGCACGCGGCGGTCGGGAAAACCAAAGTCCGAACTGGGCCCTGCAATCATCGGCTCGCTGAGGGCGTGACCGGCATTCAACCCGCGCACCCTCCACGACCCTTCTCCACTCCTCTTTACGCCCTTCGATGCAGCACACGTCTTCTTCCTTGCCTTTGTCGAGCTTCTCATCATTCATACTTACTATTCCCGCGAATATCCCAGAATTGCACTCCCACGGGCCCTTAGATCCGCCATACCTCCTGCCAACAGACGTCTTTTTGCCCGCACCCTGCGCGCAGCGCCCTACACCCTTCTCCCCGAGGCTCCTGTGTTGGAGGACTCGAATACCTGCTCCCAGAGCTCTATACGCAAGATTGGACGATAGTTGACACAATCTTCCCGCTTGGGCGCACTATGAGCGCGCTCCAGCGAGGCAGGAGGAGTAGATCAAGGACTGCTCCCCAGACCGACGTGGGCATCGCAGAGCCAAAAGGCAAGTCTTCCAGGAAACAAATGTCCCAAAGAGTAGTGGTAGTTACGTGTGGGCCTCATTACGCGATAGAGCTCTTGGACTGCCCTTTCGGTGTCGCCATGCAGCTGTTGCGTCAACCGAGAGCAGACCAGGCCTCAGACAACCCTCTCAACACCACACACCACCCACATCTGTTTTTGGCTGCATTAAAGCTAACTGGGAATATTTCCACATCATAGGCGCCTTTCCGACCTTCGTTAGCGACGAACTGAACCCCTCCATCATGGCCTCGACCCCACCCGTAGCTACAACAACGACTATTCAGGTCCCAAACTCGAAAAGTCCTCTCATCACCGCCGCGGAAGTCCTGTCTTCTTTGCCTGCGGCGCTTATTGTCCCTACGATCGCACCGGTGGTCGACAAAACCTCGAATGCCAAGGATATTTTCGACGACACACACGCCGATGACCGATCGAGCAGCTTGAGCGAACTTGGAGATGCTTCGGACGAGCAGTCTGAGCCGACTCCGCGAGCGTCTCGCACCGTAGATATGATTGATAACGATTCGGAAGCGGAAACAGAGCGCTTGGAAGAAACGCCTCGAAAGTTGGCTCGCACAGGTACCAATGCGTCATTAGCGTCGGAACTCATGTATGAGCGAACTCCTAGCAAGCTGGCGCATTCAAGGACAATAGAACAGGAGAGCTCACCACCCCGATCCCCCACGCCCTCTGATATAATAGAAGACGCGGACACCCTTACCACCGCAGTTCCTAGTGACAGAAACCTCCACTCGCTCTCATTATTGGCAGCTTCGGAAGCCGCTAGCCTTGAGCTCGCTGGAAAAAAAAGAAAGCGATCAAGCGCCGGCAGCAGCTCGGTTGATGAAGCGATTGAAGAACCCGCCAGGAAACGCAGCAGTACCGTTCCGCAAGATACGACCGTTCAAAGTAATCGCCAGGGTTCGCCCAACAATTCAGTTCAAGTCGACATCGAGGAAGAGCTTGACATTGCCGAAGAGCGTATTGCAGAGCTTGCTCAGGAAGAAATCGAGCTTGAAGAAAGACAAGCCGATGTCGCGGTGGAGGCTATCAGTGAATTGGCAACAGTTTCGAAACTCACAAAACCTCGCAAAGGAGGAAGAAGGGGAAAGAGGAAAATCGATGACACAGGTGGCGTCAACGAAACATTTGCCAATGCGGATGCGCCTGAGGCTGAAGGTGACGCGGAGCACGACGAAGACGACGGCGCAGCGCCTGACGAAGAAGGTAGGTTTCGATGGTAGTAACTGACACTTCCTATACTAACAAGTCTTCAGTGGTCAAGAAGAGAAGCGCAATTGACGAGTTAGCAAAGATCGAGCGAAAGTTCAAGATCTTTCGTGAGAAGTAAACAATCTCCCCCGCGGCTGGTGTAATCGTTGCTAACGATAAACAGATTGTGCGATGAGCAGATTTCCCAGTGTGAACAAGAGCTCGAGTTGCTCAAACAGCCTAACTGCCAACATCCAGAATACCTCGCCATGATCCAGGCTGTAGACGATAGACGCGCTGCGAAAATTGACTATGAGAAGCAGCTAATGCAATACAAACAGCAGTGTCTGAAGACTACGACCACTGCTGAACGACACCAGCTACATAGTCAATATTTGCAAACAGTACGCGATGTCCGCGAAACCGTACTGTCAGAGTGCAACCAGCGTATCTACGAGCTACAGCGTGGCCGTAGGCAGCTAGGAGTGGAGGAGATCGAGTATGCGATTAGACTCCCTGAAAAACGATCTGAGCAGATTCGACAGCAAGCAGCATACAATCTTGAAGTATCGATTCTTTCCGGAATCGCGAAACACGTTGGCTTCCCTGCAGCACCAGATCTCAGGACTGCTCGTCCGGCCGAGGTTGAGGACGATTTCCGGGCGATGAAGGTACGTTCAGCTGTATCATGTTAAAAGTATAAGCTAATGTAGATACTTCAGATTGCGATTCGGCCAACCCCGCAACCTGTCCCCTCTGTTCGTCAGTATCATCATCATGCAACTGCAGACGAAGCAGCTGCAGAGGAACAGTTCATCGAAAGAACTCCATGGGCCAACCCACATCACCCCATGCATCAACAATCTCACTATCATACTGCTTCTGCCGGCCCTTCAAGAACCAATGGTCAGAACTACCAGACTCCTGCTGGTCAGAGACGGATGGTTGATATCCACGCACCGAGTGGATCGGCGTCGACTATTGAAATAAATTCAAATCCTCCGTCGTCAAATGTCGCGCAGCAAGCCAGTCGGAACGGTCGAGTTGGCGAGTCTGAGTCGCCTGTCTTACAGATGAAAAGGCATCCAAGCGATCACCTGCCATATGCTGAAACCCCAGCATTCAATGCTCGGAACATGGGCGGGATGCCCAAGGAACCTTACGCCAGCAATATGCACGTATTGTCGAGTCCTGCTGCCCCTCATACTGAACCCCACAACGACGATTCAACGAGATGGGTTGGGAACGGTGTTCGCCCATTGAATTCAGGTACACCCTCTGTTCCTGGTAGCCGGCAACCAATGACACAAAGAGGACCCGTGGTACAGCCTTTGTTCGGTCGGTAACGACTCTGTGTTTATTCTTTATATTGTATATTCTGGTATGCGATGTTCCATATTTTACTTCGTGTTGATCGCGTTCCTCGTATACTTGTGGACGCACAGTCGGTCGATTGTTTTGGATTTCTTTGTCTCTCGGACCTGGCCTGCAAGGCTTCAGGCTTTCACATCTGCATGGCATGGCATGGAACGGATATTTTTGCTAGATTCCCCACTTTGGCGGCCCTTTCTCCAGGATCATTCTTTCTGATGCGTTCCGGCTGCGTTTCTCTCTGAACCAGCTTCGTGGCTTCTCCTTTTCTCGATATTCATATCGTAGGGCTCTATTATGGCACGGCTGAGGCAGCCTCTGCATGAAGGAATGCCACCTACGAAGTCCTTAATTGCTTCGTCAATGATACTGAACGAATATTTTCTCAACAACTGATCCTTGTCTGTGTGTATGATGCGCGAAAGTACAACAAAAATTCATTTATGAAGTGTTGTGTAGCTGAATGCGGTTGCACGGATGGTGGGGTATTGAGCTGGACCGTTTCGGGCTCACTAGGTTCCATACCCCACACAATTCTCTCAGGATTTTTCAATGCCCCGCTGCGTTCCTGTTCACCACGATGATTGTTGAGTTGTGTTCAAAGGGATTTACGCCTTCTGCTTCCGCTTTTCTATTACAGTCCTCAAAAATATAGTTTTTACTCTCCCAAAAAATCGCCATCTCTCGAAGACTCAAACTTCACATTCGGTTGTGTAGTGTAGCGGTTATCACTCCGGATTCTGATTCCATTAGTAATTCCGGCAACCCCGGTTCGAGTAAGTTTGCCCTGATCTTGTACGTCTCTGGACGTCGCTAATGATCAATAGTTCCGGGCACGACCTTTAAATACTTGATTTTTTGTCTTTTTAGATATCCGTAGGAGTGAAAGACCGACGATCTCCCAGTGGTGTGTTATCTCAACTTCTTTTTTGGCTTCTGTGATCAGTACAATAGTGTTTGTGTACCAGGTTTGCATCAAGGCGTAGAACTTTGTCCCTTCGTTCTTTGTTCGCTATCATTTCCTATTATAATGCTAAGGGTCACCCTCAAGGAACCTATGCAACACCTAGAGAAATCTTACATGCTCCCGATGATGTAGGTACGGTTCAAGCCTGCAGTGAATACATTTTCGTTAAAACGAAGAGGAAACGATATCATCTCGGGGGTTGACAATAGTGTATCCCGTACAAATTCACAAAATTCAACTGCATCATGGCAAACATCTCGATACAAGGTATGTTGGTTTGTGGTCAAATTAACATGTAAGAGATGAATCCAAATATTCAAGACTGCATTCACCAAAATGCAGGAGGACATCGGAGGTTGACATGAGCAAAGTTCGAGTAGAAATACTGTGGCGGGAGGAACGGCCCGAGCTTACATGCCACCCGTTATGGAAACTGGAAAGCATGCTAACCGCGTTAGACCTTGGTTCCACTCATGTCATACCTCATCCCAGGCATCACTCCCTTCCTATCAAATTATCGAGGTCACAAATGTGCACTCACTGCCACGAGTTTTGGTCCTCGCCGTCGTGCGTATATCATGTGCCAGGTCACAGGACGCTCTGGCACACTTGCCGATCTAATCCATCTTAGTGCATCCCTAACAGGCTGACTTCGCAGCACTCGTACATCCATGTTCCCTTGAATGACCAGAACAACCAAGTCTTACCTCTTTCTCGTCAGGGCGGTATCCGGACCACAGATATCACTAGATTGAACGCACTGGATGTGCTCAAAGCGGGCCGTGGCCAAGCCGTCGAGATCTTATCTTCCTGATTCGTATCTCATGGCGCGAGGAAAATCGTAAAAGGTCTTAATAGCCCCATTATAGGTACTTATACTCTGACGTGCGCCAGACTCTTATGGTCAGCTCGCATCCTGCAATACCGTGGCACGCGTATTCTTTGAGAATGGACCAACCTGAGAGTGTGATGCTCAATGCCAATCGCTATACAGGTGACTTCTCGTGCATTATTCTCTTTTTCCAAGCGGTTTATTGCCTTCTGTCGTAAATTACATATTAAACCCTTTTTGTGGCTTTCGCGTGCAATTCATGGTCCAAACCACGTATGCACGTGCATACGAAGGGATCAAAGGAGTTACCATGAGATCCTTTAATGATCAGATCAATGCTGCTGTCGTCATATGGTTTGAAGATTCTCTTACGCACTGCAGAACATCCAGCTTATGGGGGAAGAGGTACGTTTCATTGAGATATTCCAATCACCTTTCGAGACTTTAGACGTGCACGCTTGAGGATCGGAGATGGTGAGAAACGGAATTGTCGCTTACGCATGAATACACTAAGCCACACCGCAGCGCTGTTCTACTCCTCAGGTGCTCCACCCAATGACTGAACAGTTTTAGGTCTTTATACACTCCTCACCATTCAAACAGGCCTGCTCTGCTTACACGTCCAAGCTCTTGGATTCTTCACTGTCATGGCCTCGGGGAAGCGGCCCCAAATCTCGTCGTTCTCAACAATCCCAAACACACAGACATGCAGTATGCAATGTCAGCGTAGGCTCCATACCAGTATATGGTCCATGAGTCGGCTTGTGTCAACTAGACTACCCGGCCTTCATAGCTGTCACTCAAGTTACATCTCTCTGTTTCCATTGCTCAGATGACCGACCTCCCAGCTGACTTTCCAAATCGCGAGTAGGATTCTAGTCTCTGAATAAGCGATCGCACAAATATCTCAAACAGATCCATGCAACTTTCCTTCATGGGTCGCTACGCTGTGGGGTATTATAGACGAAGAATCACTTCGGCTTAATATAATGCAACGAGCCAGCATTGGTCACCATAATCATTCAGAGGATGCACCAAGGGTTATCTTGTGACTGAAGTGACATCTCTACTCATGGTCCCTCATGAAAATGCTGTACATTATAACATTGATAGCAATAGGGGCACTTCATACATGCTTTGTCAAATGTCAGCCCATTACCAATAGATATTCGTATCATGTGCGCCCGAATCTAGCAGTCTTCCCGGAACTATCACAATACAGATTGTAAGCATAATTTGAGGATGTCATAAGTCAGAGTTATTTGCTAACCAACTGAAGGCATTGGTATTCAGTTGGACAGCATGTGTTCATAGCTCAACCTGTTTGGCTCTCCTATGAATATTCGCGGTCCATTATCCAATACAGGTTTCTAGCAACATACATATTCTCGGAGCTACATGTACCAACGAACTATCCATCCATTTATGTCTCATTATGTGATAGTGGTACATAAATACGAAGTCTTGAAGGGTGCTTGCGAGGCATTGAATGCAATACCCCCGGAGAACCTCATGATCACATCGAAGGTGGCAATGCTCACATCACTGCCTCCTAGAATCTTCGAATTCGCATGATGTTGCATCGTCATCTTACCCCTTCAATAAAGTATCCCGGCGGTACGCCTACAAACTAGCGGACATTCTCCACAGTAAGGTCAGACATCACGAACACAGGAACATAGGAACACCAGGGTCACGGTTGGTATGCGTCCATTCTTCACTCACGGGAGCTTTATTGGTTCTGCTCTCTCTGAAGCCATGACCTACTGCCATATAGAACGCACCTAATACATGTGGTCTTTGCTCACAAGAAAGGTATAAAGCGAAGCTCATCCTCGACATGACAACAACCATCAACCAACAATCAACAATCTTCTACAAGCTTCATCTACACACTCACTTCTTCCAATTCCTCAGCTCCAATCAATTCACCAACCACCAAAATGCAGTTCACCATCACCACCATCGTCACTCTCCTCGCTGCTGCTGCCAGCGCCGCTCCCGGCACCTTCACTGCCCGCCAATCCGGCGGTACCTTCACCGAGCTCGCCACATTCAGCGACAACAGCTGCCAGGACAACCGCCGCACTGGAACCGTAAACCTCGTCGATGCCTCTGGCTGCCAGAATCTGCCGGCCGGCATTTTCTCTGCCAAGGTTGACATCGACGTTCCCGCTGGCTGCAACAGTAAGCGCAAATGTCCCTGAAAGCTAAATCATGCTCGTGACTGATACCTGAATAACAGTTCAATTCTTCTTCGGCTCCGGCTGCACTTCCGTCAACACCATTGTCCTCCCTCGCGATATTACATCTCATCAGTGCTTCCAGTTCGGTTCTGGCCGACAGGTTGGTTCGTACATTGCCTCTGGCACTTGCGCTCTTTCCTAGATTATCATCGGGGATGCATAGATAGTCGAGGGCTCGAAAGATGCCGGAATGGGAGAACAATGTGGGTTGTGGGATAGCCATTGGACGGGACGCCTTCCTTTGTGACCTGCAGACTGCTTGGTTCTTTATGAGTTTTTTTCTCGTTTGTTTTTGTCCGCAGGGGAGCAGCGGATTCGCTTGGTGGTTTGGGGTAGATTGTCAGTCATTAGGTGCTTGAAATGAATTGTTTGTTCCCGGGACTACATGTTCGAATTCTGCTTTGAGTCTGAAATTGAATTGAGTGCTAAAGGTATGTGATCTATTGATTTTGAAAAGCCTTAGTTTTCTGTATTGTATCCAAGCCGACTGACGCGATGTGGGAGGTTGCGTCATGAACTCGTGGCAAATCGACCTCATATATGAGCGCAATTGCATTTGATCTACCACATGGGAATTGCACTGCTGTTTTAGAAAGCCCATGTTACTCACCGATGCGTGAATCAGACAATTTCCTCCACTGAGTTTGTGAAATCTTGGATGTCCATCGAGGGTGAACTACCCGAAAGCGACAAGTCGCATTTGAGGAACACGATTTGGGTAGACTTAGAAACAATTGTTGAGTAAACGTTGATCTGTTTCCTCGATGGAATCAACTCTACATCATAAGATGTCAATCATTTGTTCACATATTCCCTACTACAGCAGTACTCCAGGCATATGAATCCATGACATTCTATCAAGCAATTTCCATTTCTTGTTATGTTGATTTTCCGACCCCTGTACGCTTATTTAGCTACGTTCGAGTAACCTTCCTCGCCTATTGTCAGCCACCCAAATCCCACTGATATTCCGCTCTGCTTCACTGTCCCTCACCTCCATCCACCACGCTCTTTCCTCCACTTCACATAACCATTCTATGGTCTTCTCTTCTTCTCCCTCTATAGCCAATCACAGAGCCTCGCTTGCTAGCGCCCCAACTAGCGCCTTACGTAATGGAGGCCAGTGCGGTGCTTGGAGAGGGCATATAGACCGTCCTCCATGACGAGCTCCGCTTCCCTTTCTCTTCCCACCCCACACCTAGGCTACCTCACCACCTTACCAGTCAGCGGTCTGGTGTGCGCTTTCACGCTGACCGGCGCCCTCTCAACACAGGATATGAAGACTTCTGTCGGACACGCCTTCTGCCTCTGGCTTCCTCGCGCGCTACCTTTGAGGCTGGGATTCTTTCTTTCAAGCTCGGCTTGGTCTTGGGTGCTTGTTCTATCCACTTGCATAGTTACTCACCTTGTGCGCTACCTCGAAGGCTGGGACTTCTTTCAAGCTTCAAGCTTGGTATTGGGCGCTTGTTCTATCCACTTGCATAGTTACTCGCCTGAAGGGATACTCTGGCTCTTTAGCAGGAGATGAAATCTTTATGGTTGTTCGTCACTATCCTTGCGTGGTTGGGGCAAGGCATCTGAGTATCCCGCTCTTCTCTTTTTTCATTGAGTCTGCTGGCTGGTCTGGCTGCTTGAGGAAGAGAATTTTCCTTCTTTGTTTGTCGGAGTGAAGCTCGCGTATCTGGACGTTGTATTTGGCAGGTATTTCACCACAAAGTCCATCATACGTATCACATAGATGAGACTCAAATCTAAAAATTCTTAACCTTTGAAGCTCACCTTGATTCATACGTATAAACGAGGGACAATGGTTACTGACCGAACCTCTATGTCCTAAAGACAAGTAGAAAATGGTGATGGTATATACACATAGCCACTGTTTTACCTTGGTGTTGAGGTGAAGCTGGCACGCGTATCTAGGTGATATGTTTGCTGGGAACCGCGTCACCAGGCTTTTTCCACACGGGTCACGGTGGTGCGCGTCACTCTTTCTGGTGGGTAAATCGGACAAATTTGGAGTTAGCGAGACTAGAGTGCGGCCCTCGAGAATTGAACTGTTTTATTGTAGAGAACTGGCGCGTAGCATTGTAGGTATACTGGAAAGATCTCCAACAAATGAAGTCCATTTCTGGTTCGCTTGGTAGCCCGGGAACTATCCCTCTGCTGATGTCTACTGTAGATTATCTTGAGATGGTGACTCAGTAGCTATCTTTCACCAAGTATCCGGATGCCTCCAAGTCTCTAAGCTATCCGCGTGATATCCACGATGCGGCCCAAATTACCCCAGAAGCCAGTGTCCTGCGTGCCCAAATGAAACTCTCTCACCTCAAGAAACAGCCACCAAAGGGTCCTCTCCATCTGTTGTGCCGGATTTCTCACCTTCCCACTCACCTCAAGCTTGTTTGCCCGCAACCCTTCGAACATTCCAGCAACAACCCAGGCGCAAAATCTATTTTATCTCTGGATATAGATCTTTTAGTTTCTCATTCCAACAACTCAACATGTTCTACCACCCGAATTGAATCCACAAGAAGATAATGATCTATTGCATAATCCAGCTTCTAATCTAGACTTGGAGAGATGGAGGAATGGAACAAAGGGCCAATAAGAGGCACTATAGAATTGAGAGCTAGCATCTAGTTTGAGACTAAGTTCAGGTTGTAAGAGATATAGCCAGACCGCAATATGGCCTGATGAACTCTTTTTGGGTGTGAGTTTAAGTAGGGGTTTTGTTTTTGCTTAGGATATGTCTTTTTTGGGTTGAAATTTTTGGTGGTAATGGATGGTGGATTCTCTCATGGACGTGCATTGTACGGCAAACGAATATCAGATTGCAACGTAATAGAACAAGAGCTTCTTTGCCTCGTTAATCTATCGCATGTTCAGGTATTAGAGACTAGAATCTAGGAGGTAGGCCCGAGTGATGTTGTCTCTACGGTTAAGAAGTCAATTAAAACATGTGCATTTCTAGCACAGCCTATGGGTCTATGACATCACTGACTTCTTCCCCCACAATTTTGTCTATCATCATACAATATCCAATACATCCTAAAAGACAACACCTCAATACTTCTGTTCTTAGATAACTTGTACTCTGGATCCTGACATAATGAACGACAATGCTGACTACACCGTCAACAACCCAACAACCAACCATCAACAGCTTCGAATAATCCCGCCCGCTCCCGAGTCTTCTCCAACCACACCAAACACCTAGCTGACACAGCTTACACAGCTTCGAAGATCCCCACAAAACTCCATCCCCAGTACCCCAAAGCAAACGAAAGGCAAAATCAAAGCCGCTACCGCCCTAACTAATGCACATGCAAGTCGCCCCCAAACAATCTGCAGGGCACCGTGCCAACCGCCGCATACGTAGTACGCCCACATAAAGTCTACCCACCTGTTCATCCACTGAATTAGATCCATTGATTCGCTCTGCGTTCCCCAGCCGTACCATAGTTCCAGACCTGGCTCCACAAATCGACGCACCTGCGCATGCGGCACAACAACGACAGACGACAGACGACACGTAAACACTGCGTTTCGACACAACACAATAGGTGCACAGCCTCAGCCTTGCAGCATCCTCCATCGTATTATATCTCCCCAACCCGAGAAAGAGGATTAAGAACAAGGCTGCGTAGATACCGTGTCTGTTCACTGTATTGGATACAGCGAGCCTGGAGTAGAGTTGTCTAAACGGAGGGGCTTCCCTTCCCTAGAATCCCGGACCCCGCGCTCGCTGGCCATCTATGAATAACATCTGACACACACCACAACTCTATTGTATTGAAGAATAATATCGCGCAGACCAGAACAGGGGTATCTGCCCTACTCGGATCGCGATCGCATGTAGCCACTGATTAAGCATCCGATGCGATGCGATGCGCGAAGGCAACAACGTTGCGTTGCGTGTATACATTAGTGTACACCGAGTATGAACCCCACCTCGCTATATAGCGAGCAAGTCGGGGGGAGGAGCCGAGAAAGAAATAGATTGAAAATCCTACCCTCCAGTCCCAATCCAACCCAACTCCAACCCAACAATGTCCAGACCAGACTACACCAGACGGAGAAAGAGAAGAGGCCAGACGAGGCGAGGCGAGGCGAGGCAATATCAAGTGAGGCGAAACAGGGAGAGACAGAGAGAGAGGCAAATCGAAGGAACAAACACGAGGCGAAAAAGGGACACAAGTACAAAAGAAGAAGAAGAAGAAGAAGAAGAAGAAGGATACCTTGTGTAGAACCCACCTTCCATCACCTCTCCAATATCGATCTCTTGCTTGCCTTGGTCGTTGACCGGCTAGAATGGATCCCATCCCATGCCATCCCATCCAATCCCACACAACAGCCCCATCCACACCGTTCCCAGCGGACTAATTCCCACCACCAGTTTCGCAAACCCCGTGGTAACATTCAGGCGTACCAAGTTGTGCATCTCAGATCGGCTAATATCCTCTTCTTCTCTTTCGTCCACGATGGTACTGTACGTATGGGCCTTCGCTTGTGTCCAATACACTGGTCCTCTCTCCTGTGTCGCCGACGCAGAGGCCGTGTTACAGAAATTCTACCGTCGCACACCCCCCCCTCAATGTCGTGTCACCCCCTCCCCTTCCCGCCATCCATAATACAGCCTCCCACATAGCACCGGATGTACATTCAGTGCGGGGGAAAAACTTTGATCGGATCATCTCTCGACATGTCTGCACAGTGCATGTGTAACTCGTCTGTCTCATCATGAAGCAAAGTAAGGGCATCAAGCTTTTCGCTGGGCACCATGCCATAAACCCACGAATCCATCAGGCTGGCCGCTGAGCTGCGCATGCGACTGCCATCGTCGTCATGGTTTATGCTATAGATGTTGCCTAGGCTATTAATAAGAAGTTGTGCATTTTAGTATTTCTCTCTCCGGAAGGAATGGCCGCAAATAGCCAAGCTTGCAGCTGCATTGGCAAGAATAAAGTTCCGTCGAATCAGAGGAGGAGGGCTAGAGTGAGAAAATGGCGCGTTATTCGCGTTACAGCTTGAGAGTAAATTCGTCACGAGCATCACAAAACGATTGAATCAGCGAATGACGTGATAATGTGAGACAGATGATGAGCTTTATACTGAGTTTCATTTTTGGCAAACGAGCTATCTAATGAACTCAACCAAAGTCTCAATTCGATCTGCGCTAGACCAAACCGCGACTCTGCCTCGTCCACCATTCACAACCGTCAAACAGTCCAGCACTCCTTTCTTCTTCAACATTACTTCAAAAGCACCACAGGTATCGTGCTGGGAAAATCAAACATGAGAAGGGAAGGACTGGAAATTTATGCGAGGTAGATCATAGCGGCAGCGGCACCGAGGATCAGAGCAAGAGGGCTCTGGGCCAAGGCAGCGGCACCACCGGTGCTCTGGGGAGGAGAGCTGCCAGTAGTGGTGGTGGAACCGGAGGCAGTTGGGCGGCCGGAGGTGGAGGTGGACAGAGTGGGGACAGAGATGGTAGAGTTGCCACCGGTGGGGGAGGCACTGGTGGAAGCAGAGCCAGTGGAGCGAGTGATGGATCCGGAGGAAGCAGATGAAGCGGTGGAGGCAGAGCTGGAAGAGGAAGCAGCCGAAGAGACGGGGGCGGTAGCGCCACGGACGGAGAACTGGCCGCTGTAGTTGGGAGCGCCGGTGGCGGGCTGGATCTCGAAGGCGTACTGCTCGTTGGGGAGGTTGGCAGGAACGTTCCAGACGACGGTGCCAGAGCTGCTGGTACCTGAAGATGGAGTTAGTCAGGCTCTTGTTATGGTCTGAAGTGGTGTTGAAACTTACCAATCGTGGAGACGGTCTTGAGGTTACCGCTGGGGCCGTTCTTCAAGAGAACGGTGACCGAGGCAGTGGCGGGCAGGTAGGTGATGGTGAAGGGCTTGCCAGCCTCGGGGGAGATGGCGGTGTTGGTGATGTTGACAGTGGACTGGGCCAGGGCAACGGCAGCGAAGGCAGCGCCGGCGACGAGAGAGAAGAAGCGCATGTTGATGGTGTTTGGGTGGATGTTGGTTTTGTGTTTTGGTGGTTGGAAGATTAAAGTTGGGGGTGATTATTACAATGGATTATTGTCGTTGTAGGTGAACGAATGTGCAGAAGCCGTAGGGAGCTCTGGAAAGAGAGGGGAGGCAGCGACAGTTAAGTGGAAGCGGTGGAGAGAAAGAAAGAGGGAGCAGAGTCTGGGGCGTAGCTGACTTTTACAAACGAGGGAGTGCGCGGTGCTGGAGGAGAGTCGCGCGCGGCGGCCCCGGCTGAATGAGAGCAACACAAGCAGGAGACCCGCCAAACTCTCCTCGCCAGAGCAACGGCCGGAATGCGTACAAATTGGACTCGCCCGAAGCGGCAAGGCTCCAGAAGACTAGCGACCGCGACCAAGCGCATGCACCAATCGCTCGGCCAGGCCCCAGGAGAAGAGGCTTTTCATGGACGCATCATGTCCGAGCAGCGCAAGGCCCAGCGGGTATACCGCGCCTCAGTCCCCCCCAATGGACATTGCACGCGTATCATTTCATATCATATCATGCCATACCATACTGCCGCCTTGCAAGGAAGAAAAACAAGAGAGAGAGATAGAGAGAGGGTGTGTGCGTGTGTGTGTGTGGTGAGGGCAGTGGGAACCATTCGCGACATTCACCTCTCACACGCGTGTCCCCCTCTTGGCGGCTCTTGGGGGTTGCCGCAGGGGCTGACAAGGGTCGTCGACAAGGAAGGCACCGGGACAGCGCAGGCCTTTTCTCACCATCCACTGCATTCAGGCCTGGAAAGCGCCAACGGCGGCGCTAGCCCTCCTGCACCTTCCCACAGTCGGCCCGCTAGCCCCCATGCAGCAAGGCCCTGCGCAGAAGGATCCGCCACCCAATAATCCGGGGAAATAATTCAGCATTCAGGGGCTCTGCGTGCTCACACATGAGACGTCGACACTCACACTAATCCCGGTGCCCTTCACAACAGGCAAACGGGCGAGAGGCAGGCCCATCCATCCATCTGCAATATGCAAATGACGTCTTCTGTATCTCGGCGCGGTGTCTTTCGGATTGTCCCTCCATCCCCCCTTGTCCAACGTGGACCAATTCCAACCCGTGATGAGTGAGCACGCAGCGCGGCTCTTCGAAGAAGGGACAGAGAGATTCCCATGACTATACCCAACGTTGCTTCTCCCAGCGATTGCCTTGTACATCTCACTCTTTCCTCCCTTCTCATCTCTTCCCGTTGGCTGCCAGCCGTGGCTTCCCGATCCGGATTTCCCTCCTACCACTATTATCACCTCATAATTGCACAGAATGACCGACAGTCTGGACAGTCTGGACTGGATTGACATTGCCATCTCATCTCATCGCCTCGCCTTGCCTCGCCTCACCTCGTTGCGTATGCTGTGTACACCAGACATTTGCCCCTCATTGCCAATCCCCTTCCATTCGCCATCCATTCATCATTCATTTCTCATTCCTGATCACGATCGCCATTCACCCGACCCAAGCCCTTTCTTCCTTCCCAGTCCCAATCCCAGCCAACCCCCATCCCAGTCCCCGTTTCGGCCATCGGGCGGCGATTATTTCTGTTCGGCTTTGCACACATTCTGCACGCGTATGCTTGAGTTGGGTGCCGTGCCATGCCATGCCATGGCTACCCTGCTAGCGAGATCCCAATTTCGTTTGGAAAAGGGGACGGGGCCAGCCCATGTGACATCCCGTCATTGGCAATTGCACCATCGCGATTGATGGCTTGGCGAGCCGCCACGCTTTGCTGCAAGCACTCGGGTGTGAGAAAAGGTGAGGAAGAGAGGCGTTTTGGAGGCGTGCAGGTTGGTTGGATGGAGGCGTTGGTGATGGTGGGATACAGCCGCTGTGCATGTTGAAAAGGAGAGAGATGGCGCTGACTGGACATGGGGGGATGCGATTTGCTTTTGTCCCATGTGATTGTGCATGTCATTCTGCCCCAGGCGAAGGAGATGCGATGCATTACATAATTGGCAGGCGTGAGTGAGGTGTGTTCTCCGTTCTTCCACATTGTTAGGTCACTCCGTTCTTGCCTCCTTATCAACTCATCGCGCGTTTTGCACGTGACACTTCGTTTGATATACCGTATGTCTTTTCAATAATTCAGTCAACCCCAACTTCGTTTGAAGCAGACAATGTGTTTTCTAAAGCCAGATTCAGGCCAAGTCGAGGTGGAAAGAAAGAAAGAAAAAAGAAAAAGAAAGAGAAGCAAGACCCATACATGCATCGCCGGCATGTCCATTTGAATCCCCCATGAAACTCCACGCAAAACTCCGGAACAGAAAGAAAGGAGATCATGATGTGGGCTTGGTCCCGCGTACTAACATCTGCAGCCCAATTTCCTACGATTTCAAAATCAAAAGTCGCAAGTAGCAAATCGTCCAGTCGTTTAGAACCAAACATCATCCACACCATGCTCCGACTTGACACCATCCAAGCCATTGGACGATGAAGCATCAACAGACTCACGTGATCCTTGGGCACCATCGCATTCAGGTTCAGCCGCTTCTGACCTCGGAGACAGATCAAGCTTCGCCTTCTTAGCCCGAGGCTTCGCTGGCTTCGCGGGAGTCTTAGCCTCTTTCTTGACCCTCTTTGGCGTTGCGGGAGGCGTAGATGGGCCCTTCATTGCTGAGTGAACTGTCATATGTTAATCAATATCTATCATTTTAAATAGAATGGACTGAGAACTCACCACGCTTAGCACCTGTTTTGACTGCCTCGAAAGTCTCGCCGGCATCGGTGCGTGTCTTGAGTTCTTTTACTTTCTGAAGCACGGAGCGGAAGTCGTGTTGGAAGGCGCTGGCGGTTTTGGTGCCGTCCATGGCGCTCATGAGTTCGTACTGCTTTCCGGTGATCGAGGTGACAGATAGAGACATGAGGAGCGCGGCGATGACGTCGTCGGAGAAGACTTTGCCGGTTGGGGCCTCGGTGGAACCTTTAGCCATGGTGTTTGTGAGAGTTGGAAGGTTCGTTGGTGGTGAGGATGTTGTGTGGAGTTGTGCTGAATGATAATGTTGGGAAGGTGATGAATTGTTGCGATGGATGTGGTATTGGAGAGAGTGGGGGATGGAAGAGGAGGGACTTCTTATAGATGGGAAAGGGAGCAAGATTGTTCTAGGCGGGGTGAGCCATCGGTGAAGCAGGAGTGAGGAAGTTGTGAACGTCACGGTGAAAGAATATGGTGGTGATGGAACATTGTAGATGGTCTTCACCGCAGTGAAACAAGAGCTCAAAGGTGAGAGATTAGCACCTAGGCAGGCTTCAAAGGCTACAGGAAGTATGTGATACGGCAATGGGATATGTGCCTATGTAGGCAGCATGAGGTCGTCTCAATCACCAAGTAGCGGAGTATGCAAGGAAATGTATTATCAAGTCCTCGCTCATGTTCGGTTGTGAGGACTGAGGGAGCATTTACAGCAAACACTAGACGACCCGGTAATAGGACAAAGTTCAACATATATCCGAAAATGTTTTAACTGTCACCAGCGGTCTACCTCAACTGCACAGCAATGTCCCCCAGTATCGAAGATGATCTCTCTACAGAACGAATCAACCTTCCAAATCAATACTGCACCCAATCCCCCATCTGCTTCAAAAAATCCCTCTGCCGCGGCAACGCCTCCGCAATAATCCTCTGCGCGTCCTTCCCAAGTGTCCGATCCATCTCCTCCGCCATCTCGGACCACTTCGCCCTGACACTCTTCGCAAACGCGCTATCCTCCCCATGGCTCGCGCGACACATCTCCCGAACCTCTACAACCAACATCAACGCTATCAAACTCATATCCGCCTCGGGCATAACCGCCATCTGCTCACTCGCCATGTACGTTGCCAGCATCGCCATCTGCCAAGTCTGTACCACGCGTACCGGATGAGACCGCTCGGGATATAGCTTTGGTAGAATATATCTGTATCGTTTTGCACTGTGGGACCAAGCCGTCGCATAGTTACCAGCCGTGAGAAGATTGACGATCAAATCATCCCGTAACGCAGCGTACGGCTGTCGATATGCGGGCCAAAGCCCCGATTGCCCGCACAAACGCATGGCCTTCTCGATCTTCCCAATCGCTATTTTCGTGTCTGTCTCTCTTTGCTCTTCCTCATACGCCGCAAAAACCTTGCCCTGGAGTGCAGCGACTCTTCTATCATCCTCAGAATCACCGACATAGTTTGCTATGTCATTTACAAGATCCGGATCTTTTTCTATCACCTGATCGGCCATTTTCTTTTCTCTGGCTTTCAGATCACTCGGCAGCATCGCCCACCCATCTTCCTGCAGTGTGGGGCCGTTTTCGCACTTGCTACATTTACACGTAAAGAACCAGCGGGATTTAAGTTCGCTTAGACGGCGTGTGAAGGGGATCGTAGTGTCGATGTAGGATATGTATATTTCTTCGTCCTTTTCAATAGGGCGGAGGGTCCGGAGCGATACGGTTGGGCCTTCCAGCATGAGATAGGCATTTGGATCACAGGAGTGGTTGATTTGGCAGAGGAGTGGGTCGATGATTATGCCTAAGGGATCTAGCGTGGGTGTGATGAGGGTGAGGCAGTTTGTCAATATCTATTACGTCCGTTAGGAAACATTTGGTGTGAGGAAAGGGGGTGATCCATTATTGACATACCCTGCCGTACATGCTGGCTACAAAGTCCCTGTTGAACACAGTCGAGGTACCTGAGAATTGGCCTGCGCCCATAGCCATCAGATCTATCCCCTCGTACTGTCCAGTCTGTTTGAAATCATCGATATGAGATTCTAGTTGACATAGCGCAGTCCAATCGTCATCGGAAATTAGTTTACGTTGACGCCGGATCAGCAATTCCATAGTTGCGAGAACGGCTTTGGGAAGCTCTTTGCCAAATAATGGTGCTACAACTTTGCAAATATGCTTGTGGCCAGGGTTGGGCGAGGTCCAAGAAGATTTTTGGCATACCTATGGTGAAATTAGTATGGGGAACGCTGAAGATGTTGTGTCTATTCTTTGGAATAATGGAGTGTTTTTGGAGATTTTCTTGGGCTTAAATACAAGTAGATGTATAGATGACAGCAGATTATTATGCAAACATACCCTACTACAATATTTCACCCTCTTACACCCACCACAACTCGACACTGTTATCGTCTTGTCAACATAAGACCGTGATCCAATTCCATTTGCTCCACCGGTCCAAACGAAGCAATTCGCACACGTGTCATCCAATCGTGGCGGGTCCAAAGACACGGAAAGTGGTCGTTTGACTGAAGTTATTTCTTCTCCAGAACTAACGCTGCGATTCGAGAAGAGACCGTATCCGATGCAAGATTTTGAGTGGGAGCGATACACAGATGAAGAAACTGAGAGCATGGCTAAAATTTGAGAAAATCGATAGGATATGCAAAGAGACTCGTTGGCTTCTTCCTCAAAGTTGAATGCGAAGTTGAATTAGAGATTGGACGAACATGCAAGCATGCGATGGGAATGGTGGAGCAATGTCGGAAACGGACAGGGTTTCGGAAGCCGTGGTTCGCCCGCTTGTCGCGTAGAAACGTGAGGAACTAGGCCCAATTGAGGATTACGTGATGGCAGCGATCCCAGTTCAGATTTCAGAGGAACAAATCTAGAGATACAACTTGAATACAAGTTTGAAAATCATATTACAAAAGGGGTATGTGATATGTCAGGTCCGGCCTTAAACTCCCAGCAAATGCTCAAGTGTTTCCTCCACAACCAGAAGAAACTCCTTTTGAAAAAAATACGATGGAGTCCGCCTCTTGACCCTACACTATAGAGTGCGTAACCATTACTTCCCGTTGGTAACAGGCTCACCTACGCCTTCCAACCTTCCCATCAGCCTCTTGACCCCGGTCCATTCTTCGCCCCTCGTCGACTCCAAGCCACCAAGATCTTGACCGACCTCAAAGATCGTTACGACGCCATCCATGCCCCCTACTGCAACCTTCCTGCCTTCGTTGCGTTCCCAAGCCAATTTGTTCAAACTCCGGTTCATGTAGCCCATACCGCTTGGAATTGAGGCGAAGGCACCGCGTTTGTTGTCGCTTGGGGACACTTTCTGTACCGGGACTTCGACGTCCACGTTGATGTCCCACACTTCCAGACTACCGGCTCCATCTACAAGAGCAAAGACTGAAGGCTTGACGGGGGACCATCGAGCATCGTAGACGAGGTCTTCGCGAGCGATATCGAGGATGGGCGTCACATTTTGGGTCGCGCCTGGGGCGGAAATGGTGGCTGTGCCTGTAGCTGCTGGAGGTCGTACTTTCCAGAGCTTGACACTCCAGTCCACGCTTGATGATAGCACAAGGTCGCCAAGATCGATTTGTCCTTTGGTGGGGTGAAAGTCCAGACTCATCACAGGAGCTGCATGGCCAGAATACTTGACTCTAGTGTCCACGCCTGCTTTGGCGCCGGCTCGATCATAACGATGGCATGGATATATGGAGCCTTCTTCTGTGCCAGCCAGGAAATACGTAGGGTCGGATTGCGGAAACGCCAGGCAGGTGACTGCCATGTCTTCAGTCTTGGCTGGGGGTGGAGAACTCAACTCCAAAAACTCTTGAGGTTGCGATAGCATGTCGACACTCCAACCGCAGACTACGCCATCTGTTGAGCACGAAATGATGTTATTCGCGTTTTGAGTTCCAACAATATCAATTGAATAAACAGGATGTGTATGACCGGAGCCAGTCAGCGGTGTCTTCTGCACTGGAGCTGATTTTGCGCGTGTATCCCATAGAAGTACTTGTCCGGAGTACGCACCACCAATAATGAGGTTCGGATGGAATGGTGAGAATTTTGCTGTCAGAATGTCGGACTGGGCATGGAAGATATATTCTGGGCGATCATGCATGTGAAGGTTCCAAACTTGAATTAAACCATCGGGATCATGAGGCGCAGATGGGTTCTTAGTGTACGACGCGAGCACGAGCTCCGGAAACTGGAAGGCGTGTTAGTTTGTTTTAGTCCCAAGTTCCGAGTCAGAATTTCGACAAACCTTTGTGGAGAAGCCCAAATCAGAAATCATGCGCTTCTTACTCCACCTCTCGTCCCAAAACTGTGCAATCTCTTTTATTCTTCTACCCTTTTTGCCACGACTAGATCCGTAACCCTCATCCTCCTCGTCCACATTCATACCTCCATGTGCATAGTCTGCTAGAATGTCGTAGCCAAGTTCTTGGTCCAGTGCGCGTTCCACTACCTTTGCGGCCCTGTCCACGAATCCACTGAAGTCCTCCGAAGTTTCTACTGCATTCAATTCCTCATCGGTCAAAGTTCTGAATGGAAAATTTTCTCCCATCCCAGTCTGTCCTGTGCCAGCCTCTTGTACACCTGACTGGGCCGCCTTGAGTTCTTCTTCAAGCTCTTTCCTTAGTTGTGTTCGGATTTCCTCATCCCGCTCCTTCTGCCGCCGACTCATTCGCTTGCTTCGCGGTGACCTTGTAGGACTTTGATCGCCCTCCGAATCGCTATCCCCTACTGCTCTAGATTTCGGTGGGGACCAATCTATGCTTGCTTGTACGCCCTTGCTGTATGTGATGTACTCCTTCTGTCCCTCCTTCTTCAACTCAGCATTCGACTCAAAGACTGTTTGAAGCGGTGCGATCGATAATGTCTGCGCTTCACGATCCACCATATTGCTCTGAACATGGAATGTCGGTCCTTCATTGTCGGTGCTTTGTTGACCGGAGCTAATCACAGAGATTGGGCGAGGTGTGCCCCGTTGAGCAGGAGAATCTGGACGGGTGGAGGAGGATCGTTCTCTGATTCCGCTTATGATCGCATCTATGTCTTGAAGTTGGGGTGTTCGGATGGGAGATGGCTGCATCATCTGACTCGTTATTAGGGCTATACTGGTAATTTCTGTGGAAAATGATGTACTTCTGGGCCAGCGGTAGATGACCTGCTTTCACCTTGCCTCCGCAACTCCCGTTGCTTCTTAAGCTCTAGAAGTTTGGCCTTCTTCGCTTCGATTTCCTGCCGCCTTTTCTCCATTGCGTCCATATTGGCAGGTACGTGGAGACAGAGAGCTCCTAATGCGTTGTGAGCGTGTTTGTGTAGAGAAACGAAGTTAAGGCTGGATAATACAGATCCTGAATTGCCGCCGTGAATTCTCAGTCTTGCGCTTTGCAAAGAACTAGTTTTTCGAGATACTGTCGTTAAATTGTCGTGCAGATGTTTACTCTATCACTCTTCTCGACGTCGCGCCAAGCCATCAGGGACTCAGGCACTTGGAAAGGTTGGGGTGCACTTCGCATCGGCCTTTTCTCGGCCCCTGCCATTTGCCCGCCCAGCCAGTCATGGTGCAAGATTTCGGGATGGACCGCCGCAGAACTTCAACTTTCACAGCTTCCCGCTCATCCAACAACACCTAATCCTCACCCCTCCACCCTCTGTCTACCGCGCATCTCCCGGATCCGTCGCCGTCGGAATTCAATCCATTATCGTCGTGATACTGGACACACTTGCCATTGGGACTTCCTTCGCTCCAGACTCACTCACAACACTCCTCACACGATAATCACAATGTCTGCATCCGTGGGTGTTAACGTACGTCTACACTACCCAATTCGCAATCTTACCGGCCCTTAAAGCTGCCTAAAGCTATTACCTACCTTTATTTGCCATTAGAGAGACTAATTGCGATGCGAATACAGGTCCTCCGATGGTCCGCCTTGGGCTTTGGTGTGTTCTACGGTTTCTACCACCAGTTGTCGATATCCGCTAGCGACAGGGCTGCAATCGCAAAGAAAGAGTTCGACCACAAACAAAGCCTGATCTCGCAGGCCAAGGCCGAATGGGCAAAGTCACATCCTTCAGAACAGCCGAAATCATCCTCGGGTATGACCTACTCCATGTTCTTGATAGATGATGTCAAGAATATATGTTTTTGAGTGAATGGGAGTATGCTGACAGTATTATAGGCTCAAAAGATGAGCTGAACACTGTTCTTGGCCTTCATGACGACTAATCGACGCGTATATCATCTTTTCATATGTTGGCATGGGCGAGGGCTGGGTGCACCAGCCAGAAGGGAAGGGTGGGAAGAAATGTGCGGTCGATGGACGGAGATGATGGTAATGGTACCGGAATCAGGCCTTTATATCGTGTGTACCTATTGTAAAATATAGACTCTTCTGGTTGGTCGCGTTTATACACATGCTTACCATTCATCTGCTTCTTCACATAGGCATAGGATCTTTTACAAACTTTACAGGATTATTACAGTGAGATATGTATTCTATACACGCGACGCATCATGCCATCCTCGTCAATTATGATACATCGTGCCATCGGTCCTACAAAAACTAGTGCCCATAAAACGCCCCGCTTCCCCTAAATGAGGGAGCAGAAGAGTAGAAAAATATGCGAAAGAGGCCAAACTATCATGGAACATGGCCTCCCAACGCCAATCTATGATGAACCAAGTGGAGGAAGTGTTCCGAACTATTCACAGTACCTTACACACCTTTTAAACCTACAGGAAGATATAATAATATTATAGCACTTCACCGACGATCTTCGCCGCTTCTTTGTAAGTTTTGAGAAGCTTCTCACACTTCTCACGCTCAGCCTTAATGTTGTCGTCTTCGTAAAGAAGTTCCTCGAAAAGGTCCTCCCTGTACAGCTCGCTCACTAAGCGATTTTGAACGACGTCTTTGGAGTGGTTGACGAGTAAGTGCATAACAGCCTTGGGGACTTGATCTGCGATCGTTTCACGGACAATGTTGAAGTATGATGATATGAGACGACGGATGAGCTCAGTCTCAAGAGCTTCGCGTTCTGTCATGGCAGGCGCCGCATCGGCATCGGATGGCTTTGTGAAATTAGTCAAGGTTTCATCGTAGGGTGGAACATGAATGTTACTTACAAATCCGCCCTCGAATTGGTCTCGGATCGGACTCATGGCTTCTGAATCGTCTGGCATCATCTCCAACACATGAGTAGGTTGTCGTGTGTCTCCCCTACGGAAGCTTTGAGAAATACTCGGTTCGATGTTTTGGCTAACATGTCGGCTGCCCGGTCGGTTGTCCAAATTCGGCGAGGACAAGCTTGGTGAAGCTGGTGGTTGGCCATCTTTGCCGAAAAAGTAATTCAAGAAACTATCGCGTGTTGATCCGGCTCCGCCAAGCGGTGCTGGTGACCTTGCTCGGTTGCCATTAAGGGCACCTGATATGCTATGAGAACCATTCACCAAACGCCCGACTGCTGGCGACATACTGCGGCTAGCTTGTGACTGGTGTTTGCGGAACGGAAGGGCCTTCTCCACGGACGCCTCGCTTTCTTCGGGATTCTCGGGAGCATCTGTACCATTAGTACCGTTAATTTGAAGGTCCTGAAGCCTTCGCCTTTCGCGCTTCTTCCGTTCGGCCTCCATGGCAATTTTCTTTTCCCGCTCATGTTTGTCATTTATGACTGACGACATGGCAGCAGCCGCACCAAGGAAGTTGGGGTGGTTGGTGTTTATGTACGCTCGTTGAATATCGATCAGCGACGCAACGTACGTGGAGGCTGGGCCGAGGCGTTCTCGTAGGAGATCCGATACAACTTCAATTAATTTAGCTTGCAGGCGGGGATATCGACTCAGTTCTGTAGAACCACAAGTATGTCCGATTTTGATCAGCTCTTCGTAAACGAGCTCAACACAGCGCTGGCCAGGGATCTCTAGGAGTTTGATCTGCGGTTTTACTAGCAGATCGAATGCCAACTCTGGAACGAACAAACTAGCTCGAGGACCAGTGGAGTTCCTGATCGCAGTTCGAATGTCGAGTACAGATAGATTTTGTGTGGGGTCAACCAGCTCCAGCGCATTCCCAAACACAGAGTTAAAGATATAGTAAATTCTTGCACCACCACACAGCTCTTTGGTAGATATTTCGGCCGAGGTACCATCGATAGACGAAATGAAAGAGGCTGCAAAGCGAGTCATTAGTTGTAAGACGAGCGACCCTCGATGCTCTCTCCCGGTGAAAGCGACATCGCCATAGCTTGCTAGCTCTTGTTGTGTCTGGCCCATGAGGGTGTTCAACCGAGCCTTGATGTCAGGTAAACGATCTCGAATGTGGGCCATTAGGGTCTGGTTTAGACTTTTCGCCAAAAATTGAGTTCCGCAGCGGTTGGCCATGTTGCGGTAAGCTGGATGATGCCTAAAGAAATCTCGCTCCGCATCCAATGCGTCAGCCAGGGCTTTATTTCCCTGGATGTCTTGTTGAGATCGGTTCACGATACCGATAAATCCAAGCTTGAGCGGGTATACACGTCCAGACAGAATATCCATAGCATTTGTACCATGGTCCATAAGATCCAACTTGGTGAGAACACCAATCGTTCTCTTTCCCATCGGATCCACATGTCGGGCGAGTTTGAGAGCCTCCGAATTGACAAGGTCGACGTTGGCAGGAGAAACGGCAAGAATAATACTGTTTGGTTTGGCGATATACTCAGTAATGAGGTTGCGTGTCTGCTTCTCGATATCGGTAGGTTGGTCGCCGATGGGTACCTGGAAATGTTAGCCGAAGCACCAAGCTAAGAAGAAAACCAGTTCGCCTACCTTTGTTAGACCAGGCAAATCGACTAATGTCAGACTGAGGACATGGGGAGAGTAGATCTTCAGATTTATAGGGGCGCGGTTGATGCCTTTGTTGTTTCCAGCAATCCTAGCCGTCTCTGCTTCGATTTCCCGCTTTACCTCGGCGAAGTCGTAGACCCTTCGACCGGGACTATGATGGAATTCAGCCCATTCTTGTTGACCTGCGACACTCGCGGGAGTATGTGGAACATGGACTTCGTCATTGTCGGATGCGTCGTCTCGGTCACTAGGTAAATTGATGAGTTGGAGGATGAGCGGCCGTCGTGTTACAATGCCGCTACCTCGTGGCAAAAAGTCTCGCCCAACTATATTCTCGAGTACTGAGGATTTACCAGATGACTGTGATCCTACGACTACCTGTACAAAATATCAGCATCCCGAAATTGTAGAATGGCGTTCGATGGCGAGGCAAAACATACAATCTGTGGCAGGTCGAGAGAATCGTTGCCAATAGTGTTGAAAACCAGATCCTGCAATCTGTTGACGATATTGAGAAGCTCTTCTCCTAACGAAGCCATGGCGGATAGGGACGCTGGCAGACTGGTGCGATGGTGTTCTCCTGATGGACTCCCTGGCGTATCTTCGAAACCCTGGAGCGGAGTAAACAAAGTCGTTCTCCTGGGCGGTGTAGAGTTTTGTTGGCGGGGAGGGAAGTTTATTGTCTAGCTTGAAAGTGTGTGGATAAATGCCCAGGAAGAAATAGGCGACTATGTGCTGGCACCGATGGAACAGCAGGACGCGGACAGCTCACTCGGAGAAGTTCATCGTCATGGTGCTCGACAAATCGTGAACAAGATTCGGCGCTTGTGGCCCGTGCGTCCTCTGTCACGTGAAAGAACCTAGTCGCCATCGGGAGACCCCACATCGTCCATCTCCTTAATCTCCCTTCACACGCTCGCATAAAGGAGCAGTCAGCATTTCACGATATCTCAACCATGAAAGCATGCGCATCCTCGCTTGTCATGCCAGCGCATTATGAGTCTGTTATTCGAGTTTGCTACCACGATCTCCGTGGTACACTGTGCCGTCGGTCGCGGATCCGGGCAAGGCGGTCCGCTGTGAAATGCTAGCACGTGCCACATTCCCTTCTTGATATCTTATCTTTCAACAAACCTAGAATACCAAGGGATGGAGTCACGTTCGTGCGGCGTAACACGGCGTAACACGGCAGAGTATTGACAGCTTCATGTTACCGGCTTCATCAGGATATTCATGTATCGTCTAAACGATGATCAATCTTTCGAACGAAGTCGTTCACACCCTTCAACATTTCGACCAACTTGATATATTATACGAAGAAGAACATTCCAAGGGTGACCCATAACGTACAGGTCATCATTACCGACACAAGTCTATCTGAGTTATACGCTTGTTATCTTGAAAAGATAAGAACAAAGGAAGAGCCCAATCTCCAATACAAGAGGCCGTAGACCCAACCCTTTCTCCTATAAACGATTCGAGATCCCGTCATACAGTTGTGTGGTTACAACTTCTTTCCTATCATCAGTCACTTTGCGAGATTAGCCAGTTTCTCGGTATGACGCCTGGTGTACTGGAGGCGGCCGTGGAGGAATTACGGGAAACCGAAATTATTGGAAATAACATCTGTGCAGCTCCAGTCTCTTTCGGCGGGGACGATAACAAATGGCTTTATCTGCCCCATTCAGGAAAATTTGATCTCTCTAGGGGCTCATCGAAAAAGTTGACTATTAGATCCGACGAAAAATCGCAAAACCACACGGGCTTCATAATCAACCCAGTCAAGGCGGTCTTAATTGTGGTCGACATGCAAAACTATTTCATTCATCCCATCTACCGAAACCATATCACCGGACTCGCAGCGGTGAAGCCAATATTGAAAGTTATCGAACAATGCAGAAAGACTGGTATTGAAATTATATGGCTTAATTGGGGGATAACAGAGAAGGATCTTCACGTGATGCCTCCCGCCGTGCAAAGAGGCTTCAGCAAGAGTTTGGGATGGCACATCGGCCTTGGTGCAGAACTTCCAGAAGGCCAAGGTCGATGTCTTTTCAAGGGGGCTTGGAACACAGAACTGTATCTACCGCTGCAGTCTGTTGTAGAAGAGCAGGACTCATTCTTTGACAAGAATCGTATGAGTGGTTTATGGTCTACGAACGAGCCTTTGCATCAACATTTACTGGCAACTGGCAAGCAAACGTTATTGTTTGCTGGAGTAAATACAGATCAATGCGTTCTCGGAACTATATCAGATGCTTATTCTTATGGATGGGATTGTATTTTGCTATCTGATTGTTCTGGAACGATGACAGAAAGGGGCGCTCAGGACTTGTGCGAGTATAACATAGCGGTCAATATGGGGTTTGTTACTGATAGTCGCGCATTTTGCAAAGCTCAGTTGAGCTAATTGCGGGCAGTTTACTTAGGATAGCAATAGATTTTTTTTGATTGATTTTGCTCATAATTATATAGCCAGGGCCAGTAAGGACGGAATTGATTCTTTTCCTCATGCTCTTCCTGGTTATATAAGCTCTTTCCATGCGTTAACAAAAAATCGCTCTGCCAGAATAGTTACTTAAGTGATGTCAGTCTTCACCGTTGCCAAGCCTCTGTGCGCTGGGTTAGCTTATACGCCAACCTCTCCACTTGCCTGAAGCTCAATCAAAGCTCCACCCGACCTTCACCACCCACTCCCCTTGAACACACCCAATCGCCTACGAAAGACTCGCGCCCGCCATCATGGCGCTCTCTGTAGATCAAAAACGTCTCAAGGCGACAAAATTTCCACCAGAATTCGACCAGCGCGTGGACACCGAGAAAGTGAATATGGACTTGATGAAGAAGTGGATTGCTGGCAAGATCATGGAGATTCTCGGCGACGAAGACGACGTCGTCGTCGAGACTTGCTATAATCTTCTCGAACAAGACCGTCATGTAAGGTTATTGTCAAATGTGCATTGTGTATCT
Organism: Dendryphion nanum; assembly: GCA_020744415.1. Lineage (NCBI taxonomy): Eukaryota > Fungi > Ascomycota > Dothideomycetes > Pleosporales > Torulaceae > Dendryphion > Dendryphion nanum. The sequence goes on from JAGMWT010000008.1 coordinate 673,555, forward strand.
CACTAACGATCTAATAGCCCAACATCAAGGCTTTACAAATTCAACTCACTGGATTCCTTGATAAGAATACAGCCTCATTCTGCAAAGAGCTATGGACCCTAATGTTAAGTGCGCAAGCGGACAAGAACGGTGTCCCGAAAGAATTACTCGAAGCAAAGAAACAGGAATTGATGCAGGAGCAGGTATGTCGACCTATTATAGGTATTTGTAACTGATGAGTTGACTTTTATCACAGTTATCCAAAGCCGCTGCTGAAAGCCGACGACGCCAGGAGAAGGAACAACAGGACATGATCGATGGTTTCAGAAACGCTGACAGATCTGAACGACCAGAACGTAACGAGCGCTCAGAGCGCGGACGCGGGAGAGGATTCCGTGGTGACCGTGGTCGAGGACGCGACTTTGATCGTAGTGGGCCCCGTCGCGGTTCACCACGTCGCGGATCGCCACGTCGTCACTCGAGATCACCACCACCGTGAGTGTGCACTCATGTTCAACAGTATATTTTATTAATGTTACCATTTAGAAGACGTAGGCGATTCTCCCCACCTCGTCGCGATCGAGACCTCTACATTCCCAATCGTGGACGAGACCGCAACAGGTCCCGAGATCGCCGTCCATCACCCAGCCGATCAAGATCCCTTCCCCGCCGCGCGCGCCGGGCTCTTTCATCCAGCCGCTCACGATCACCTCCTCGGCGCTCTCGTCGCGACTCTTCATCAAGTCGCTCCCGCTCTCCTGCACCTCGTCGTTCTCGTCGCAAGCCATCACTCAGTCGCTCAAGATCAAGATCAAGGTCTCCTCCTCCTCGTCGTCATCGCCGTCATTCTCCGTCAAGATCGAGATCACCCTATGAGCGCCGTGCTAACAAATCCTCGGGTAGAGATAGACGTCGATCGCGTAGTCGTGACAGGAAATCACACAGACATGCTAGATCCGTAACCCCCAAAGAAAGAACTAGCTCACCAATTGTCAGGCGGTCCCGATCTACATCTCAAACCCCACCCCGCCGCGCCGATAAATCCAAATCAAGGAGTCGTACACGGTCTGTGCCCCCAAAAGTCGAGCGTGGCAAAGGTGAGGGGCATGGCGGGGCCTCTCATTCTTCCGAAGATGATACAAGAAGTTCTCGAGCTGATATCCCCAAACGCAAACGCAGCAACTCCTACAATTCCGAGTCAAGCAGCAGGTCGCGCACAGCGAAACGAAAGTACACTCGTTCTCCTACGCCATCTTCCCCAGTACGGGAGTCAAGTGTGAAATGAGTTGCTCTTTGGACGCCGCTCCGGCTGCCAGGTTCGTAATTCTGTTCTCTAGTTTTCTTTTCGAGAGATCGACGAGTCTTTCTAGAGACTCGTCAATGTACTTGGGTATGGGCCAAGGATCAGACGAATGCTTTCTTTCCATCATCTTAACTAAATCGACTTGGGATGGTGGATCTACGGCGTCATTAGAGTCTGGTCAGCATGGAGGCGTTCGGTACCTACTTTCGGATGGTGGTTAAATGAGGTAGATTTCCCAAAGCCCTCATGGGCCTAGACGGAATTGAGATTTAAGGTGTGGACTATAAGGATTCACCCTTTTCGGCGTTTGCACTGGGCTGCGACCACACTGATATCGTCAAGCTTGCCTATCATTGACGTCAGTAGTGAGACCCAGAATTTACTTCGCATCTCGATAGCATACCTCCTTCAATCGATAAACCTTCATCAATTGCTTTCTCCATATAAGGACTTTCCGCGAAAGGATCTTCAGCGATGACCCGTGCAGCATTGACTAGCTCCTTAGCCACAAATTGCATGCCGTCAGCATATGTTTGTCCTGGTTTTTTCCCAGGCTCATCTTCACCAACACCGCCACTCTGCCACTTGTCCATGCTCTGCACAACGTTCTCCACCACCTCGTGTTCCCATAGATTATCAACAACACCATCCGTCATCGCAATAACAATATCATCTTCCTCAATCTCTACCCGATCCATTACAGCATTGCCGTTCGGCGTATCCGGGCTGTTTGTGCCCAATTGCCTCGGACAATCAAACCAATGCCACTGTTCCGTCGTCTTGAAAATCACCTCCTTATTCCTCGGTCGAATAACGAGGATCTGCGAATCGCCTATCTGCGTGACGTATAGCAAAGGATGGCTCGGATCTTTCTGATCCGCAGCCAATATTGCCGCACACGCCGTTGTCGTCCCAAACCACTCATTGGGCTCCGAAGTAGCCTGTTTCGTTTGTTCAAATGCAGTCTGTAGATACTCGACAGGTGTGGGTTCAGTCCCGTCACCATACTTTGCGCGTTCCACTTCCAGCACCCAGAAATGGAGGATTAGACGTGACCACAATCTACGGTGGATGAATTAGCTCTTTCCATAAGGAATGCTCTAGCTTTCAGGAAGTTATAGAAGACAAAAGAAGCAGTCACTCACGCAGCATGACCCCTCTCCTTATGTGCCCACGCACCCACCCCATCATTCGCTCCTATAAAATCTTCACTAATGAGCACCGCATCGTCTCCATTCGTGACGCCACGAATCATCTGCCCATTCACGCGAGGTCGTCGGTCACGACTCTTATTATGCGTACTGAGCGGTTCGGAGAAACTCGTAGACGGCAAAGACGTGAACGGGGGTGGGAAGGGCCGCGAAGGACGTTTCGCGTATAGAGCGTAGCCGGCCTCGAAGTAGAAGGGCGATTTCGGAACGGGGTCGTTGGAGGCGGGGAGGGGAGTCGTGGTGCCGGTGCGAGGTGGGGGAGCCTGGTCGGAGGACGAGGAATTATGGCGATATTGTGGGAGCGACCGGGAGATTTGGAGGTTGTGCTGGCGGGCAAGGGAGGTGTAGATAGCGCATTGTGGGGGGTGGAGTTGTTGCGAGAGAAGTCGTGCACAGCTGGAAGCGGAGAAGGATGATGGCGAGAGAACACGCAAACCGGGGATTGACGGGAGCATTGCCGAAGTACTAGATTGTTGATTGTCGAGAAATTCAAGGAAGGAGATCCAGAGTACGGATCAAGAGCACGGCGAGGCAGTTGCCTCGTGGCTGCTGATTATTTTGTTGGGGCCCGAGGGAGGCTCATTGCCAGCGGAGCGTTGAGGTGGTTTGGCGGATGGGGCTTATTAAGGGATCCATGGCGATGACGCATGTGCTTTGGTGCTTCAATTCAAGAGAGAGTGGTAGGAAATGGTGCACTTTTCAGGGATTACATGGTGTTTTGAATGCAGATTAGAGAAATTGCTTCGAGAAGCATGGTATCTGTCGCTGTCTACATAAACATATTATGGAGGTCGTATTGATCTGCAGCCTTGTTCCGATCAAAATCTTGAACCGCTCTTACGGGCTCGGAACGGTCTACCCCACACTTTCTTGCTTTTTGTATATTAATATCTAAGCAAGATCCCAGTGCAAGCAATATTGCTCACGCTATATCGGGGTTCAGGGAGAAGATGTTGAAGCAGTCTCCCAGGTGCCGTTCCATACGAATGAATGCCTTTTCATGTGAACATTGCTCCATCGGTGCCTGTCCTCCATTGCACGGAAATAATGTCAACCCCTCCTCTTTACAAAGCTCTCCAGATCGGATTTGGTGGCAACGCCTAGCACGAATTTCCGGCTTGGATCTGTCACCACTGCGAATTCCTGGGGACCGCTGCCGTCGACCCCGCCATCGAAGAATTGCTCCAGCTCCTCAAGTGGTGTCTCGGTCGTGATGACTTTGTATCGAGTGCCTTTTCTCCTAAATTTTTGCATCGCAGATTCCACTGTATCGCTCTCCTTGACTTTCCGCTCCTTAAGGAGTTGTTGCAATCGAGGTATACTAATGTAGCCGAGCAAGCCGCGGTTCTCCTGGGAAATGACGGTCAAATGCGTGTAATCTCGCTCGATTCCGCTCATAAGAGCATGTGAGATGGGATCCGTGGGCTTTACTGAGAGTGCGGGTGGTGGGTCGAGGTCCTCTACCGTTGCCTTGGACTTGTTAGATGCAGCGTTATAATGGGATAATGAAGGAGCTTACACCACGGTACTTGTTAGCCCACAGTGAGTTGTAAATGCTATTTTCTGCATCGTTGAGTCCCATCTCCGGTTTCGTGTTTTCGACAGACATGGTTGTTGACCTGTTATTGTCGCACGCTGTGGAGAGTGACATCTTCAGTTGCGCAACCTCAAAGAAATTCCCGCGCTAGTAAAGCACGAGCCAAGTGTGAACTGGTGGGGTGCATATGCAACTCCCAATAAGGGCACTACCCTTGCACAATGTCTACAATATTCATTCTAAAGTGACTATCCATATTGACTCGACGCGATCCAGAGTTTATGAAATATCATTACGTCTGAGGTGCTTCGGTCTACTAGGTATATTATTAACTGAAGAACATGCTTCAACTTACTGAGGGGAGATCTAGATGTGGACTTGAATTCATCAGTCAAAGACAGAATGATGAAGCGAATCATGGGAATCGAATCTCGATTACGTCCACTTGGGAACAATACGCACAGATTCTTTATATCCGTTAGATAATGCACTTATCAAGAGACTCATTTCCGTCCCATCACTCGTAGTGACAAGCCTATTAAGAAAAAATAACCTGGGTATCATAATACTAGCAGTTGAATGAATCCACTGACGCTGTCCTTCAATAATCCAAATCGACCGTGGTATCCTTTTGTACATCCGGGCCTGTCGCCTGCCGCCATGGGTTCCATTCATCGCTGTGTTCATCATCATCTCCATTATCCGACACGCCATCCTCTCCACTTCTTGTATTTTCCCTCTTCCTCCGCTGCTGGAGATTCTTTTTGTATTTTGAGTTCTTCCGTTTTTGCTTGTTCTTCGACTTGTTGCTTTGTTTCACCCATTGGTTATTCTTTGATTTTTCAATCCGTCCGTCCTGGACTTTCTTCAACGGACTTGTGATTCTGGTCGCATCGTCAGATTTAGGACTCAGGATCTTCTCGATATTATCGTTGACGATTTTGAGGGTTCCTTCTGCTGAAATTCGAGTGGCGTACTGCATTTCGTTCTCTGTGAATTCTTGCACTTCTTGTTTGCGCCTGCGCTCTCGGATTATGTTCCGGATCTCAGTATGTCTGAACATGGCGATTTGTTCGTCGGTGAGGGTACGTTTTGAGCCATCTTCGTAGTATCCAAGACCATCATCTTCACACTGTTGATCATTCTTGCCTTGTTGTACCTCGGAACAGAATTGCTCTGGTAGTGGAGCAAGTGGGAAATGTTTCGCGTGGAACCGTTTGAGGTCATCCTAAATATCATATAAGCGTACGGATGACACCAAACGTAAACCACTTACCACTGTCACGGTAGGCAACTCCATTTTGTCTGGTCGATGCCAAGCGCATGGGGTTCTGCACGCGAATGAAGATCACGATGAAAGTTGATGCACGCAAGAAGGGCCGCGGCATAGATTCACGAAACGCCTCACGCGATCATCTGACTCGCTTGGCACTTCGGTGAACATGGATGACATCAATAGGCGCCTTCGTTCACCCCACCAACACTTCCAACTTTATCATCATTCACCGCCCTATAGTTCGTCTGGCACACATCATGAAAGTTTCTACTATCTGTACCTACCCCGCTGCAACCATTTGCCTAGCTTTTGTTGCATCAGCGCAGTCCCGACCCTTTGATTCAATCCGCAAAGCATTCGACACATTCAGCGACCAGTTACCGTTCCAGTTATCAAAACCGCAACCTAATACCATCATGTCGGATCCAGAGGGTAAATTTACCACTGGAATAATCATTTCAGATGTCATTGGAAAGACCCAGGATATCGCCATATTCAGTGGACTGACGCGCGACATCGACCCTGTTTCCGACCGCCTGGACGATGCTTCACAGAATGCTACGGTGCTGGCACCGGATAACGCATCAATGAAGAACCTGAAGCGGAAACCCTGGGAGGATCCCCAAGATTACAAGGCATTCGGAAGTAATGCCTACGACGGAGGAGACGGCGAAGAGCGTGCTCACAAGAATCTCCGGAGGTTCGTAGAATCGCATATCATCCCGGAAAGCCCTTGGAAAGAAGGACAGAAGCTCAAAACGCTTGCTGGAAACGAAATCTGGTATGAAAGCAAAGACGGGAAGAAGAGGGTATGTTCCGTAATTCGGCCTTCGGGGTCCCTCATGCGCGAGATGCTGACAGTGTATGTAGATCCAGCCCTTCGACGTTGAAGTCACGAGCATTGCCGACAAGGTCGCCAATGGTGAAGTTTGGGTACTTGGCGGTTCCTTGACGTAGATGGTATCTTTTAAATAATCACATAACAACGCCAATACAGTCAGGTCCAGGCGATCTGATAGGCGCTATCTCTGCTACTCTGTTTATGGCATAATCGCATAGAACTACCCCTCACTGTAGATACCAAGCATTCTAACCTGTACACAACTATCCCAGGTCTTGCACCAAATTTGTAAAAAGTTACCTATTTCTTCAGCAAGCTTCGTGTGCTGCACTCACATTGCTAAGCGTAGCGGGCCAGACTCCACAAGACAGCTTCAGCTTAAACTACTTGAAGCTCTCATAGCCCCACTCCGTATCTTCGTTCACATCAACACAACTTACCAAATCACTCGCGACTCACAACAGTAATAACTCGCCATGAAGTTTGAAAGCGGCAACCTAGCAATATGCGTTACTTGCGGTACCCAACTCGACGTACCCCTCTCCCAAGCACCTCCAAACTGTCGAATGTGCGATGTACGTTCCCATTCCTCCCATCCGTCCCAAGTACTACATCTAAAATACCACCATCCTAAATATTAACAAACGTCAGGATCCCCGCCAATACGTCCCCGGTACAGGATATACCTGGACCTCTCTTGCCGAAGCCCAATCATCCCAAAAGAACCAATTCACCCAAGACACCACCAACCCCAACATCTGGTTCATAAACACAGCTCCCAAAGACGGATCGTTCAACCCGCTCCGCCCTACCACCTCCTGGCCCAACAAACAACTCGGGATCGGCGAGCGCGCTATTCTGCTCCAGACCCCTGCTGGCAATGTCCTATGGGACTTAATTGCTTTCCTGGACGAAGAGACCGTGGAATGGGTGAAGAGCAAGGGAGGTTTGAAAGCGATAGTGATTTCGCATCCGCATTTTTATACGACACATTTGGAATGGGCAGAGGTGTTTGGGTGTCCTGTGTATACGGCGAGGGCGGATGAGGAGTGGCTAAGTAGAGCGGACACAAAGGGGCAGAGAAGGTTGATTGAGGGTACAACGAAAATTGTGGAGGGTGTAACAGCAATTCAGGTTGGGGGGCATTTTGATGGGAGCTTGATTCTGCATTGGGATGACCAGTTATTTCATGCAGATTCGATTATGGTGGTTCCGGTATGTCGAGAGCTTTCTCACTTCTTCTTGGATCAAAGTCGACAGTGGGACCGTATTAGGTGTTGGAAATTGGAATACTTGACTGACTGAATGCATAGTCTGCGTTCTATCATAAAGATCGTCCGAAGGGAACGACGAGTTATACGTTCATGTGGTCTTATCCGAACATGATACCTCTGCCGCCGCAGAAGGTTCTTGCTATCTGGAAAGCGCTTAAGCCATTCAATTTCACCGCTACCTATGGTGGGTTTATGGGGCAGAACAATAAGCGACCGGATCTGAAGGAGCAATTGTTGGAAAGCATGAAGATATTCGTCACAATCGGTGGGCACGAGAATGCGGCGGTTCTACAAGAGAGTCTGTAAATGCTCGGATGGCTGATCTTTAGTTTCACCACTGAGTCTACATAAATCAGAAGAAATACTAAGGAACCTGTGCAACCCCAGGAAGCGAAGCCCTAATCTATGTAAAATATGCACCATATTTATGATTCACTAATGAGAACTTTAGCATTTGAACATTGCAATTTGATTCTCTCGCTACTAGAAGCATCCTTGACTCCTCTCCAAAATAGGCTTAAAAATCACGAACGGGCATCTGGAAATAATACTTCCACCACTGCCCACCAACCGTTCCACAGTGCGACTACCAAACACGCCCATAATATATGTACAAGATCAGCTCAACATATCGCAGAATGCTAGCAAGATGTTTGAGGTGCAAGAGGAATGGGAAGTACAGGTGCTTAGAGAGGCTCCATATACCAATGACAATTGCAGTTCTCTATGCCCGATCATATGGGCCTAGACATGATCCGCTGTGAGATATGGGTATCAATATGCCAAATGATGACCTTTTCATCGTTGGCCTACGAAACCGAACACAACGTTCCAGAACTAATACAAAGATAGCCAAGAATAGCTAAGAGGTCGCGGCCTCAATCTCACCATCATCCACCGGGGTTGCACTGGGAGCAGTGTCAGTCTTCACAGCTGACTCTTCTGACTTGGCCTCAACCATGGAAATGTCACCATCGCCATCCGTCGACTTCACCGTTTCGATAGTATTGGTAGCGATTTCTGGCTTCTCTTCTGTAGAAGTGGCCTCTACCTTGGAGTCGTGACTGACACCATTAGTGGCAGATTCAGCAGTCGGTGCCCCTGATTCGCCGGTCTCGCCATCCGCAGACAAGACAGATGTCCATTTCTGAAGTAACTTGCTCGATCGGCCCTTGAAATCATATTGTTCTTCCTTCGGAATAGAAGTATTGAGCTTAACAATAGCCTTCAATACCTTATGAACCTTCGTCTTCTTGATCACATCAGCATCGAGGTTTTCGGTTGATTCCAGTTGTCGGAGATAGTCATCCATGTTGGACATTTCTTCCTCTTTGGGCGCTTGGTCCCGGGAGAGGAATCCTTTTTGGAGTCGATGGCGGAGGTAGAGGACTAAGTGATCTTTGTGAGATAATGAACCAAGTATTGGGTGTATATAGTTGCACTTACCAGACTTTTCCTGCTTATCCCTACGCTCACTTTCAGTCATAGGCTTCTCCTCTGGTTTTGGCACTTCGGCCTCCTCGCTCTCGCTCTTTGCCTTGGTCTTTTTCGGCTTTGTCTCTTTCTTCGACTTAGTAGTTGAAGCTTCTTTTGGAGCAGTCAACTTGAGCTTCGTTTTGGGTGTCTTTGCTGGCTGCAGAATGTTAGCGTGATGGAAATGCATGTTATGATGCTTGCAAACGTACCTTCTCAGGCTCACCCTCAGTCTCCGCCTTCCGCTTCTTAGCTGATTTTGGTTTCTTTGTGGAGCTTGCACCGGCATCCTCGGCCTCTTCCATCTCAATATCCTCAGGCTCTTCTACAGCAGTGCTCTTGCGTTTAGCCTTCTTGTTCTGCTTTGCTTCGGCGGCTGCCTCCTTCTCTTCGACATCTGCCTGCATAGCCTGCTCGTGGTTACTGAGGAGCTCCTTGAAATAATCAATATCACGACCCTGGGCAGCGATTTCGTATGCTTGCCACAAAGCCTTGGACTTCTTGGAGTTATTGCCGGTTTCGACTTCATGTTTGATAGTATCGACGTCGAGAGGTTGGAGGTCGGTATTGACTTGCCATGCACTGCAACACAATCAATAAGCTTCTCTAGATGGAAAGTAAATTGACTTACAATTCATTCGTTCCAAGGAACATGACCGGATAACGACGATCCTTTACATTCTTGCCACCTTCCCGGAAGTCCTCTCGGTAGGTACCATCGACACGTCGAGCGCTGACAGGACGCTTCATAAGTAGAGCCTCGGGAAGCATAGCCTCGTCACAGATGATGACGGGCCACGGTGGATAGCCCTTCATTGCAACGAACCAAGTCTCCCCTGGTTCAACGTCAAGATGCAGTGTTGCTGCGCCCTTCTTCTTCGCAGGAGTCTTCTTTTTATGTTCGGGAACACTGGCGGCCGATTTGCGCCTGTTGCCTCCCTTCTTGGGCGCTGGCGTGCCATTGGTCGCGACAGCTTCTTCGGATGCTTCTGCTACTATGGCCCTCAGTCAGCTTGCGTGTCCAGGTTTTCAAAAACCGTTAGGGAGCTGGAAGAATACACCACTCACCACCTTCATTGTCTGCTGGGCTATCACCTGTATTTGCGGCTTGGGAGGCGGTCTTGTCCGCAGGAGTCTCTTCCGCCGCGGGAGTCTGGTTCGCATCTAAAGAAGCATAGGTCAGTTACTAATTCGCAAAACGTCAGTGGTAGAGCAAACCTTCTGTAGCCGCACTCTCGGCAGCTACGTCACCGCCATTGACAGATTTCGCGTCGACGACGGGCGAGGCCTCAGGAGAATCAATGGATCGCGTCGTAGGCTTCGTAGCTTCGACAGCAGCGGGTGCGTTGGCTTCCTCGGCCATCGTGCTGGCTGTGCTGACGGTTGCACGGCACGAGAGACGCGTAAATGAGCGCGGGTGCGCGCGATTAGGCCGAGTAAATAGTCGGGGGAAAGAGCAAATACGGCGGGTTGATGGAAGACAGGTGTCTGTGATGGAATTCGTTGATGTGGTGGGGTGGGTGGAAGGTGGTGTTTGTGGGTGAAGAATAAACGGAGGAAGGAAATCTCAAGAGTTCCTGAGATCACCGGCGCGGTCACGGGCACGTGATCTCCACGCCTAAGAAGCTAGAGCGGGGTCAGTGTTGGTGGGGCGGTGCAAAAAGTCCTAAGAGGTGATTCCCTACGACGAGCACACCCCCTTCGTATGTTTTTCCACCTTGCAGACTTTGGTGAGTGGTGTCGCAGTGAGGTGCTTCTGTTGTTGTGCCTTAGCGCATCCAGGGCTGCGATGAGCTTGGGCCAGCGGGGGTGGAGGAGTCTTTGCCGAAAAGTGAGGAAATCGCGCCTTTTCTTCGCTCTGCGCACCCCACACAGCAAATTATGGATGGCGATGGACCAAAAGGGGTGTGGAATAGGTTGATGTCTATAGTCGCTATCGATTCGATGCTTTTGTTTTCTGTTTTCTTTCTTTGATAATCGGGTGGAGCGAAGCTGGCCCTTAAATGAATGAGGGATACCGGAGCTGAGAGGTCGGACGAACAACTGATGAAACCATGCGCCCGCTCCCCGGCATTAGACAGTTGCGATCTTTTCCTGATTGCGATAGGTCCGATATCGAATTTGAGTGGTAGCGATAGTGAGGTGTGCAGCTTCGTCCAGTATGCTGAAAGACAGACTGCGACAAAACATTGACGCTGGTGAGCATAATAAACTTGTCGCAACTTAAATGAACAAAGCAAGAAAGTGATTTAAGGTACTGCGTATGGATTCTCACGAGAGTCAGGGTTGACTAGCTAATTCCGGAGCTTGAAGATGCAGCGCTGGCTTTGGGCTACAATGAATGACGTCAGCTTCGTACAGTTTACGAGCACTGAATTGATGGCATCGTAGAATTCCACTTGACTATGATTGCGCATAATCTGAGATTCTCCACTTACTGTACATCCAAGCGCAGATGGTATCCCACACTGCGAATGGCCCATCGACCATTGTAACGTGCGAACAACCATGGTCCATGCTTCGACACCAATACAGTAAATCCTTCATAAGTGCATGTTGCATACCACAGCTGTGTGATTGCCAGTCCAAAACTATCTCTTGAATATGACGGTAAAAGACACCTGTCAATCATAACCAACTGTCATGAATTCTGTATCAATAATGGGTTGCGTAAACAATTTTGCCAGACAATTCACCTCCGAAGTTCTCTTTAAAAATCGGTGTGATATTGCTTTGGAGGACCCATACGTTGTCCACATAGGGAGTAGCCGTTAGCATTGCATTGATCTTGCTCAAACATAAAACCGTCCGCACTCTGAAAATGACGAGGTTCTAGTTAGCGCTCTTGACTGGTGTTATTGCATATTCAGGCTAGGGTCGTAGCTCGACATGAGTCTAAAAGCTGTATCTATCGACTGATCTGGTGCGATATATATCTCGAAACTAATCCAGTCGGATACTGGCTGGAGTTGGGTGGGGGGGATACAAATCACTGAAAAGTACATGTCGTCCTTTAGCGGGAATCCTAGAATATGTACAGTAGGGCCGCAGGTAGTGGATTATAGTATACAGACCAGTTCCCGTATTGAGGTGTGACGCTCGAATGAGTCTTCGTGCTTGGTCTTGCCCACGACTCCCGCAAAGACTGATTTTCCGATTTGCCAGGACAACTATGATCATTATATGTGCACATTTATCTCTCGGTTACGAAAAGATGATGCCACGGGCGCTTCTGATTCAGGTATATTTGAGTATGCCACATGCCGCTATGGGGTTCATCGTTACGAGCGACTTTAATCCCTCACGACATCGTAAACTCCAAGACATTTGAAGGCCAATCTTTACACATCTTCGGAGGCATTGTAATAATCATGAACGTGTCTAAACAGCATGACCACATCTTCATTTGTTCTCGTATTGTTTGTTGGTCGTGGGGTAATCGGTCGAACGGTCAGGCGGGACATTACGACGAAGCGGCGAGACGGCGGTGACTGCGTGCAGTGTACATCATAGGCTTCGAAAAGTAGGCTGTTTGTAGAAACCTCGATCTGCTGATTACTGGACTCTGTGTGATCAAGAAAGGTTGTGGGAGTATACTTAGTTGACTTCGGGCGGCAATGCAACGAGATGCGGGCTGTCATAACTAGGCCTAATTTAGCGCGCGGCCGGGAATCACGTGGCAGCTCTTCCACAATCACATGCATCGTTGTAGCCGAGCAAAAGAAGTGATTAGATTCTAATTCTCTACGTTCTGAATTGGCAGGATAAATTTTTTGGTTCCATTTAAGATCTTATTTGCATATTCCACATACTGTTTCTGCACGTCATTAAGTACAGTGACGTTAAACTCACAAGTATGTTTTGTATGCTTTAGAAATGACATGAAATAGTTGGAAAATTGTACTGTGCGGTAATCCAAACCACCCTAATTTCATGCCGAAGTTCAATGTACTCAAGATCTGGGTCAGAGCAGGGCTGAAGTAAATAGAAACGAAGAATAGAGCAGGTGATCATGAATCAAATTCATGTTTAGTTCGGGTATAATAACACAAGAATTTGTACAAATATACTCCGATACTAATTTTCCAAATGCACAAACGATCAGAACCCTCTCCTTGCCCTACCCACCACTGGTCTTTTCACCACACCATCCTGGCTTGCGATCTTCTTCTTCGAGGCCAGCGGCTTTTTAACCACTGGCCCTTGTGCCTCATCTGCAAGTCTTTGCTCCTCTCGAGCTTTGTCTTCAGCCATCTTTGCTTCTAACTCGGCCTTACGATTGAATTCAATTTCCGTGACCCGCTTGTCCCGCGCAGAATAGCCCTTTTCTTTGATTGAATAGAAGACTGCACCCAAATCAGCCAACCAATGCGGGTCCACCGAAGTAACACAAGACATATACTCTTTCGAGGTGAGGATAAGTTCATGGTAGATAACGTAGTCAGGAAGATAGCCCAAGCCATAGAGTGCACTTGTCGGATGGAGCTGTATGGTCACGCTGGTTCTAAGGTTGATGTACTCTCCAATACCCTTGACCTTCGCGGCTTGGTGGTAGTAACCAGAGCAAATGCACTTTCGGATAATGTCCCAATCCGTGCCGCAGCTCGTAAAGGCCATCTTATGTGTCTTCATGATATCTTGAATTTGATCGCGAATTTCTTTTGCGCGGCGGAGAGCTTTGGGATGGAGGAAATGGCGGATGCACCACCCATCTGAGTGCCCGTTGACTTTCCACTGTGTGTATACATGTAGAAGAGTGAGGTGGTCCGATTCTGGAACGAAAAACTTCTCTCTGGCAGCATCTGATTCCTCTTGACGTTCCTTTGGCCGATAGAATACGCTTGGAACGGAGAGCATAGAGACAATAGTGAGCATTTCCTCGCTGCACTCGTACTCAACAGATGTAATGATAAGCTTGGCTAACGAAGGGTCCATGGGGAATGCTGTCATTGTTCTTCCAAGCTCGGTGAGCTCCCCGATGTGATCCAGAGCACCCAAAGCCCAGAGATCAAACAGGGAAGTCGTGATTGTGTCCTGAGGTGGGGGGTCCATGAAGTCAAAATCTAAGAGATCCTTGACACCAAGCGATTTCAATAAGAGGACTGTATTTGCGAGGTTTGTGCGTTGAATCTCTGGAATAGTTTGAATATAAAATTCGTCGCGAAATGCCCTCTCGGTGTAGAGATGGAAACATTTTCCTGGTCCAGTGCGGCCAGCTCGACCTGCTCTCTGAGACGCATTGGCCTGGGAGATAGGCGTGATCTGCAAAGTGTCCATACCCATCTTTGGATTGTATACCTTCAGTTTCGAAAAGCCACTGTCCACAACATACATGATTCCGTCCACCGTCAAACTTGTTTCTGCGATGTTGGTGGCGACAATGACTTTGCGTACACCGGGAGCAGCTCGATCGAAAATTTTGGCTTGTAGGTCTGCAGGCATTTGACTGTAGATTGGGAGGATGCTTAGTTTTGGGGGATCGTTGAGCATTCTCAACCGCTCTGCGACAAGTTCGCAAGTTATCTCAATATCCTCCTGACCAGTCATGAAGACAAGAATATCGCCAGGACCCTGCGAAACATGTATAGCCAAAACCTGCTTCACAGCACTGTCAACATAGTCCTCACAAGGCGACCGAGAATATTGAATATCAACCGGAAAGGTTCGCCCGGGGATAACGAATTCGGGTGCTCCTCCATAAAACCGCGAAAATCGATCCGAGTTCATGGTTGCCGACGTGACAATGAGCTTCAGATCCCTCCTTCGAGCTAGCACTTTCTTGATAAGACCCATCAATACGTCGGTGTTCAACGCGCGCTCGTGGGCCTCGTCCATAATAATGCAGGAATATTTGTCCAAATCAGACTCAACCAAAGATTCTCGGAGGAGGACACCGTCAGTCATATACTTAATGGCCGTCTCTTTGCTTGTGCAATCCTCAAAACGAATAGCGTATCCGACTAGGCCACCAAGTTTGACCTCCATTTCTTCACTGACACGTTTTGCGACGCTCATGGCTGCGACACGTCGAGGTTGTGTACACCCAATGAGACCTTGTTTCGCGTATCCATCTTCGTATAGAAATTGAGTGAGCTGGGTTGTTTTCCCGGATCCAGTTTGGCCGACAACGATGACAACCTGATTGTCGCGAATGACTCGAAGCAAGTCTTCCCGAACAGCAAAAGCTGGTAGATACTGACGCTGCTCCCGGAGCGTTTTACTTCTGCTGAAAGCACTCTGGCCTTCGCTCTGTTTAAGATGTTCGGCGAATTTGCTCCCACCCTTCTTCTTCTCATCCTCCCCAGGAACAGGCACGGCACTGTCTCCATCGTCTTCCTTAACGCCCATTAAATTTCCAAGAGTAGTTCCCGCAACATTGGTCGCCTCTTGAACTTGCTTTTGACGCTCCTTTTGTTGCCTCTTATCCTTCACAACCTTGCTACCTCGTCGACTAAAAACGGCCATGTCACTTTGGGGGTCTCGTACAGCAGAGATGGGGTCTAGTTGTTTCGTGAATACTTTTTTTCCGTCCAAAAATGGTGGTTTGAGATCATGGACCAAGATATGTATTCGAGTCCCTTCCTCATCATCCTCGAAATCGGCCTCGAATGTGCGTCGCTGCGCGACTCCTGACTGGAGCATTCGATTTGTCTCCCATGCATCTACGTCTTTCTGCTTCTGCACCTGCCGTGCATTGGCTCGACTATTTTTCTTCTTCTCCGTCAACGCAGCTTCCTGTTGTTGCTGTATCCATGTGTCTTCTGCTCCCCCAAATGGGTTGTGCGATTCATCTCCAAAAGTATGTCCGTTTTCTTCTCCTCCATACCAGTCTCTATCCAACGCCATTGAGTCTAGTTCATCGACGAGAGGTTCTGAGCCCTCAAATGTGCTCTGGTGGAGATTTGAGGAGCCATGGCCACCTTGTCCTCGAGGTGTTTGAGCTCGTGAATTCGTCGGTGAATTTCGCGCGTGATGCGACTTTTGAAATTTAGGTCGCGGAGCGACTGAAAACTGCTCTGAATCAATCTTCCGACGTTTGGGACTGTCATATCGATCCATCGCGCGGAGATCCTATAGTGTTTATGGGAGACCGAAACTTTCTGAGTGTGGCCTGCGGACTGCCGCTTTGGAAATATAGGTGGAACGAAGGTGTGGAATAACCGCTAGCAAGGTGTATTTGTTGCGTGCCCCCTCAAGATCCTCCGATGACGATCGCGTGTGTCGTTATAATTGAGCCTGTGTTGTGGATCGAGAAGAATCGCAATGCAAGTGAAATGTTACTGCGGATGTGATGAACGCTCGGGCCTCTATGAGGCTGGCATCTGCCCCGCCTGCGCCACCAAAAAGTTATTGAAATTTCTCCCCACACCTTGTCCGCGCGCCGAACTCAACGAACTTCACATTAATTCCAGACAAAATGTCTATGATAACAGCAACAACATGGGTGCCACGGGGATTTTCTGCGCCTTTCCCTACCAAATACGTTTTCGACGACGACGAGTATGAGCGCATATCCCAATTAGCAAAACTACAGCTTGATGATGCGAAAGAAGACCTGGAAGAAGCCAAAGAGGAAAAGAAAAAGCAAAAGAGCAATGGTGCTGCAGGAGGATCTTCAGGGGCAAAGGATACTGAGTATGTAGTTGTAAATCTCATTGTCGTATTTCCAACTGACCTCTACCCAGAGAGATAGACGATGACCTCAAGGAATACGATCTCGAACACTACGACGATGACGACGACGAGGGGGATACTATGGCTATGTTCGGAAATGTCAAGAATCTTGCTTTTCACGAGTCCAATGAGGATGATCCATATATCACGATGCAGGGCGGGGATCAAGACCAAGAGGACGACGACGACGAACGGGAGGAACTACAGATCCTAGCGACAGACAACTTGGTACTTGCTGGGAGGATAGAAGACGAGGTTGCACATTTGGAAGTCTATGTATACGAAGATGAGGACGCTAATCTCTACGTGCATCATGACATAATGCTGCCAGCAATCCCCCTTGCGGTTGAATGGTTAGACGTCCCTGTTGGCAAGTCGACCATCGACAAAGATTCCAGAGGCAACTTCGTTGCGGTCGGCACGATGGAGCCTGACATTGAACTCTGGAACCTTGATGTTGTAGACAGCATGTATCCGGACGCTATTTTGGGCCAAGGATCCGAGGATGCGGAGAATGCTGAGAAACAGAAAAAGAAGAAGAAGAAGAAGGCTAAGAAGGCGAACGACGAGTACCATGTCGACGCTGTGCTCGGTCTTGCTGCCAATCGCCACCACAGAAATCTTTTAGCCTCATCATCTGCGGACAAGACTGTCAAACTCTGGGATCTAAGCACTACAAAGTGTGCGAAGTCGTACTCTTACCACACTGACAAGGTGTGCTCAGTCGCGTGGCACCCGGTCGAGTCCACAATCCTTCTTAGCGGCAGTTATGACCGAACAATCGTCGCTGCGGATATGCGAGCGCCCGAGGCCAAAGTTCCTCGATGGGGCGTAGAGAGTGATGTTGAAGCTGTCCGATGGGATCCACATGACCCCAACTACTTTTATGTAAGCAACTCCGCTCTTATTACCGAACTTTCTCTAATCCTGAGCAGGTTTCTACGGAAAATGGTGTTATACATTACCACGATGCTCGAGTGACTCCATCAGATCCAGCTGGCTCAAAACCCGTGTGGATCCTGCAAGCGCACGACGAGTCGGTATCGTCATTCGACATCAATCCCATCATCCCAGGCTTTATCGTCACTGGGTCCACCGATAAAACAGTGAAACTGTGGAACATCCAACAGAGCGGCCCAAGCATGGTGGTGTCTCGCGATCTAGGTGTTGGAAAAGTGTTCTCAACATCGTTTGCGCCAGATAAAGAAGTCGGATTCAGACTGGCTGTGGCGGGCAGCAAGGGCGCTGTGCAAATTTGGGACACAAGTACCAACCCAGCTGTCCGTGCAGCGTTTGCAAGCAAAGTGCCACAAACCAAGGGAGATGGCAAGGAGCGACTGGTAGGCCTACAGGAGTCTGACACAGACTCTGATTCTGAAGAGGGCGAAGACCCAGGTGAGGGTGAGAAAGACCACGAGGGGTGGGAGTCGATGGACGAGCAGTAGGGGAAAGTCTAGTACGGTGCTTTTCGCAAGACCGAGATCAATGATACCCTTTTCCATCCCTTTCAATTCGATCTATCAGGTGATCAAGAATATAGGTCACTATTTAGGCAATCTAGTAAGTAAACTAGCCACACCAGACTTATTGTGAAATATAGCCCAAGTGCTGATCGGCAACTTGCGTCGACAAAGTTGAAAAGAGCGACAAATACACGTCGAATTGAAGCTC
Source organism: Dendryphion nanum (assembly GCA_020744415.1). Taxonomy (NCBI): domain Eukaryota; kingdom Fungi; phylum Ascomycota; class Dothideomycetes; order Pleosporales; family Torulaceae; genus Dendryphion; species Dendryphion nanum. Next base: position 691,794 of record JAGMWT010000008.1, read on the forward strand.
ATGTTTACATGGAGGCAGTAAGATTTATTTATGTCCTTTGATTATACATGTCCTTGACTCCTTCTGAGATTACGACGACCTTGAAGTCATGTTTCCAGTAGACAAATCTGTCTCAAGCCTAAAAAGGAGAAAATACATTCACGATTTAGGCCAACTAGGCATACAGTAGCACGTTCTTAGGTTCACGTAAAAGCCGGCCACAAGTAAGCTTCTCACCTGCTTGCACTAGCATTTATACCTACTTTTTGAGCTGGTTGGGCTTGTGAGAGTAACACATACGTTAGCAGGGTTTTCTCTATGCAAAGGTCATGTGGTGGGTTCACGTAATCTATATTGATAAGGGGCAGAACAAGTTAGGAAACTTCATATCGCAAACCCTATTTGAGTGTTCATGTACATAAGCAGATAGGTACAAATGGATTTTTTGATGGGAAACACTGGCTTTTGTAAAGGCAGCGGTGGAGCCACTAATGAATTCGTTTCGCCCTTGTATTGATTTCTGGCTATGGATTCTATCATGGTTCTGGAAGGTTGAATATCTGTATTTGATTAGAGCAAATTTTAAATGTGGGTTGTTCTTAAGCTAGCCCATAGGACTTGTTTTGATCCCTGCAATAAGTCTGATGCCTGGTTCTAGACTGTAGCGATCCTTGTTGCAAGGATTCAAGTACTAAACCTCTTCAACAGTGATGCTGGAGCAATGGAAGAACAATTTTGTTAGTCTATGATAGCCAAGACTAAATACAATACGTAGCGCAAAGAAAACGAAAATGTATGCCATGTCTATGCTCCTAGAAGGTTCCCAGACCATAAGTAAATCTTTTCTGCATCTTCGACCTGTGCATGGATCTCGCATGGTCCCGTGACACCTTTACCAGTTGTACTCCTTGTGCGCACCTGAATCTCTCCCCCATATCGCAAATGTCTCAACGCCCCCAGAACGAGGCCAGGACTAGAGCGGGTTGGCTGTTCTTCCAAATAGATTTAAAGCACAGCGTTCTTCTCAGACTTTCTATGGCTATCACATGCTGGATATTTCCAGGGCGCTGGAGCGCACTCATTGTCACGAACCGCTGCTCGATGATATCAATCCCAATACCCACTTTCGCTTTAAAGACCGAGAAAACGGGGCATTCACCTAGAATAGACACTGTCTTATCGAAGTGAGGGTAGCAATTAGTCACATCCTAAGTTCTATTAATTATCCGTCCTCCCCAAAGCCTTCGGTACAAATGCATTGTGGTCATCGAGTAGCTTCCTAGTGAAACAACGCATCGCTGTGGACTCCGGGGCATAACTTTTCTCTGTACTTAAATACGTCTATCATGAGTGTTATGCGTGCAATAGTTCGTTTATACCGCACGTTGAGTGATGATAGCGGAGGTGATAGTACAAGGTTTTGAACTGTACAATACTTTTACAGGTACCCGTAATTCAACAGCTAAGGGATCATATCTGATGCTTGGGTTTCCCGTGCCCAGAGAGTAGCCTGCATGTCAGTAAATCGATTCACGCTTGGAGTTACATTCTCTACCTTTGCAGCCGCTAGTTCTTTGATTTACACTGTTTACACACTACTGTATGGCATTATGGAGCGTGGCACGGTATTGCAAGCCGTACTACTGAAATAAAGAGAAGGACAGTATAGTCTGGTTGTAGTGTATTAGGCGTTACGTCAACTTGATGATACAAGGCGCTCTATACAGCAAAGCAAAGGTGTTCACGCCAAGGCCAAAGACGGAGGTCGAACTGGCACCATAGCGCAAGTCAAGCTTATTATGAAGCGTTCGCTGACAAGTATGTAGGGTTAATACCAGAGGCTAAATCAACTTTCTATTTTAGATAAGGCTTCGAATAGGAGTGGTAGGCGTCAACAGAGCTAGTTCGACTTTCAACGAGCACGAGCGATTATAGCGATTACTAGTACGTTCGACACCAATCCTTGCCTAAAATGCGGTCCAGAAGCAGTAGCTACGGTTCGTGCTTGATGTTTGGTTCCTACTCAAGTTGACACAAAGGTATAGTGATTTACTTTTGCCCGATTTACTTTTGCCCGATTTACATTTTGACATCGTGGCCGAGCATAATTTCACTCTGCACCACATCTTTTAATCGATCAGAGCTGCCATGCAGAAGTCCTCCTCCCCAAGTACAGGTTTTTGGATGCCAGTCTTGCAACACTAGGGTCCTTTACTTTCTATTGATGTAGTTTGCAGTACATAATTCCAGCAATTGGTTTGAAGCCGGCTAGTAGAATGCTATCCCTGAGGTTGCTCACCCAAAGGTTGTTCACTTTTCGATTCTTTCTCTCCAAATTAGATCATAGCGTATTTGTGAGTTTAGGATTGGTCTATGCGTCACAGACCAAATTTTTGAATTTTGAATTTTGAATTGAAGAATATGTAATAGTATTTAGCATTGTGGACCTTTACGCAGGGCAATTTGCTTCTCTGATGCTAATATATACATATTACACACGTACGATAACTTTTCTCAAGACAAGAAAGGCTTCACGAGCTCAAGAGACCGCTCCCACAAAAGGCCCTCCTTTTCCTCGTCATATGCATATGGTGCATAGCCAGGTTCATACTGTTCAGGCGTGGGATTGGCTGGTTTTGAGATTTGACATTCTTCAAGGTATTTCCCGCCATGTTCTTCCAAAGCTGCAGCAGTAGCTGCCCAGACTGTAGTAGCCGCACCTTGTTCTGGATTTTTTGTTGCTTTTCCAACGTTGGGGTCTGAACCCCACTCCTGAAACGTATCCTCTCCCACAAACTTCATGAGGCCAGTGTGGATTAGGCCAGGGTGGACAGACCATGCATGTACACCTTGCTTTCCAAAACGGCGGTCGAGTTCGCTGGCAGTGTACAAATTGGCAGTCTTACTCTGACCATACGCGATCCACGGGTTATATTCTCCCTCAAAACTGAGGTTGTCAAAATTGACTCCTCCTAGTCGATGGGCAGAGGAGGAGAGAATGACGACACGTGACTTGGAATCCGGAGAACTTGATTTGAGTAGCGTAGGGAGAAGGAGTTGAATTAACAGAAAGTGAGCAAGGTGATTGGTTCCAAACTGGGTTTCGAAGCCATCCACAGTTCGACCTTCTGGATTCGCCATGACACCAGCATTGGCAATCAAAATATTGAGTTGCTTAGACTGAGCTTTGAAGGCGTCTGCGCACTTGCGTACGCTAGCCAAAGAGTCAAGATTAAGTTCCAAGAGATGGACCCGGTCATTGTCCAGAATGTTTCCCAGTGCTGACTTTGCTTTGTCGAGATCTCGTGCAGTCAGGTACAGCGTAGCACCAGTTTCGAGGAGAGCTTTAGCAGTCTCAATGCCAATACCGGAGGAGCAGCCCGTAATTAGAATTGTTTTCTCAGACCATTTCCCTTGAAGTTGGCTATCCACGATAATTTGGTGGGCCGTAGGACGTCCATCACCAGGACCATTTGGCGTCTTATGAACAGATTCATATCTTGTAGTCATGTTGATGGTCGGAGACAGTTTGAGGATTGGCTGAGGACTGGTTGATGTTTGTTTGGAAGTTGGATAGCTGAGAATCGGTAACTTGATAGTGATGAAGGAAAGGGCCAACACAGGATCTTTCAACTTAAATATGAGTTCTTTAGTGCCTTCTCCGTGCGTTATTTGTCCGCTACTGTCTACATAGCACCCTACTCAAGCTCTTGGAATATGGTTGGTACTTCTGTCACGTGCTCAGAGAGACATTCTTAGCAAGCAAACATATCTGTCTCGATGAGACTAACGCTCACCGAAGAAACGCCGATAGCTGCATTCGTGCCTTTACATTTCCTTCAATTGAGTAATCGTACTGACTGACCTTGGTCCGGATTTTGGATACCGCCCCTGTTTACCAACAAAGCAGCATTGATTGAGTCTCTGATTGGAGAACTTGAACAGGATACCCCCTGCCAACCATTTTCTTTCACGCGATGATGTTATTTGTCCTTGAAGCGAATCCAGCTAGAGAGCGGGGCAACCCGTGCATGATGATCGTCCGATTTGCGAATCTGCTGCGAGTCTAGTCTCCTTAAAGTAACCAAAATCGCCAAGACATGTCTGCTGAGTAATGTTTCGTGTCAGTGCACTCTTTAAGGTTGAGTAGTCGTCGTAACCAAGGAGCCAACTCCCTTTAGTCCCAAGTTGATTGTAACAAGCTTTAAGGCCTTGGCGATTCAACGCTCTTAAAAGGGTTACAATGGACTTCAGTTTCTTGCACTAGCCTCCATCTTGCCGCATCCAAGGTCTCTTTTTTGTGAGGACAATTAGGCCATCTTCTCGAATCTAGAGGTCCCCACATTTCTTGTAGCAAGCTTAGAGCGCATCATGAGAGCCAATCGTAAGGATGTTTGTCAGAATTGCAGGTCTCGGAAGCTCGCTGTGAGTTTCTACTGCTTGCACGAGCCAAGTATTGAGTTGCTAATGGCACCGTCCAGTGCGATGGGACACAGCCAGCATGTTCTCAATGCACTCTCCGTGGGTTTCAATGTAACGGTTATCGACAAGAATTCCTCTTCGTGCCCCAATCCTCTTCTAAAATCGAACATCAGGCAGAGTTAACTGGTGGAAAAAAGAAATACTCGGCCCACGAACAGAAGGCGCTGGATAATTCTATTCATGAACATACTCGGCTTGCCACCCAATCTAAACTAAACTCACCTCGGGGATTGGAAACAATGTACTTTTATACACTCGAAGATGATGTTCAGTTTATCTTGCAACACTATGCACCTGCTAACGGTCAGATTCCGGCAGAGTCTAATCCGTACCACAACCAAATCTGCGGTGCATGGGTTGAAATACTTCCGCTCCTTTCCACAACCATAATGGAGCAGCAATTTCTCTTATCTGCGATTCAAACGCTAGCATCTGCTCTGCGGCACCACACCATTGGAAGTGTGATGTGCGAGCCCCAGCCGCAGATTCTCAAGATGTATTGTGATTCCATTAGACAGATGGGAAAAGCGCTTGAGGAAGCTCAAGGCACCTTTCAAATTGAACACATTACTGCAATTATGTGTTTGGCAGTAACTGATGTGAGTACCAACTCTATGAAATCTTGATATCGATGTTAAACTAACTTAAATCATGAAGATCATGATTCCTACGGGGGAATTTGGATGGATGACTCACGTGAAGGGCGTTGGAGAATTGGCAGAACGTCTTGGGCCAGAACCATTTAGTAGTGGCATTTTGCACACTCTTTTCATTGGTTTCCGGCCTTTGCTAGTAAGTCATGAGTGCTTGGATCCACAGAAGTAGCCTTATTAATCATTTTGGGATATTCAATAGTTGATCAGCTCAATTATTACCCAACAAAAGACTTTTCTCGCCCAGGAGGAATGGACCACTACACCGTTTCGCGGACAGTCCGTTTCTATAATGCAGATGCTTTTAAATAAAGCCACCGAGCTTCCGGCCTTATTAGAAAGATACTATAGTATAGGAGACGCTCTGGACACATCAAACTTTGTCGTAGTTGAACAGCTATGGAACGACTTCCGTAAGGCCCTTGTGAAACTCCAGGAGTGGGAATCTTTGGTGAATACCCAAGCGCCGTTTCCTTTATACTGGTCGAGGCCCAATCCCGAAAGCCTGTCACCATCCGATAGAAGTGTGTTCTGGTTTCGGAACATCATGACTGCAAACAGCATGACGCATTACTGGGCCTTCCAGATTATCATACGAACCCATCTAGAGACTTTGGGTAGGGCATTTGTCGCTACAAATACAAGTAGTAAACAAGCACCAATGCAGGCTCCCTCTGAGTCTCGCCGAAGTAACTCGGTTGCGGCTCTAGCAGAGATGATCAGCGACAGTATGTTATATTTCATGCAGCCGGAGATGAAGCTGTATGGTCCTGGGTCTACCTTCTTCACACTCCCAACGGCCATTAAAGTGTTTCAGAGCGAGCGAGATCACTACAAGCTTCAACTTTCGCGATGCCAGCAGATAATCGATCGGTTAGCAAGTATTGGAATTTACTTCCCGCCTACGTAGAAATTTCCAATCTGTAGCAGCTTTGAAATAAAGAACTTACTAGTCTAGACCATGTTACGAAACTACGTAGAGACTTTTCATCTTTATATATGCTGGTAATAACGATCTATCGGCCGAGGCACAAGATCGGATCTTGATGCCCAAGACCATACCGACATTTTGTTGTGCCATATCGTGTCTGAGGCTCGCTACCACATCGTGATTTGGAAACTTCCTGTCCAATCGCTTCCCGCTCGGTGAGGTAATCTAGTCGATGGTTGATTTATCGATTAGTTGCATTGGCTTAAGAAGCATGAGGACGTGATGGACGTTTGATTACTATACGAACTCAGAACGGGCGGATGAAGGGGTTATCCCTGCTGACTGTTTTCCCAAAGAGGTTTAGGTGTTTTACTAATCATCAAGAAGAGCATACAGCAAAGGTAATAATTAGCCCATTCACAGGTATACCACAAGCTTCGTCAGTTTGCGCATTGTTGTATCAGAAGATTGCTAATGAGATGCCATTTACCGAGGGTCTGCTCTGGTAGCGTGATGAAAGGTCTTATAGTTAGTCATCGCCCTTCTGTGTAACACTTTAGGGCCTTCCACCAATTCTTAAGTAGTATGCAAAAATATATAAATAAAATCTTGTCCTGCTCGTAGATGGATTATAATGTTACAATCAATATCCTTTATCAGATACAGCATAATTATCTTTTTGGCTACTCTTGCCATTTCGTACTTTCTTGCAAGACCTATTGAAATGCCGACACAAACAGCCCTCATCGTTTCCGAAATCGGTGGACGCGTAAATTCTACTTCAGAGTGGCCCATCCCTGAACCAGGACCCAAACAAGTCCAGATACGTGTCACAGTCGCAGGCCTCAATCCGCATGACCAGAAAGCCCGCGACAACGGCCTGTTCATTAAAGACCACCTACCGGCCATCCTCGGCCACGACATTGCTGGTTTCGTCACAGCTATCGGACCTGATGTCACCAAGTTCAAGATTGGGGATAAGATATTTTCACAATCCCAACTGGTCGGACACCGGCAAAAAGCGCTACAGCAGTATGCAGTTGTAGACGAGGACTTTTCATCGAAGATTCCAACCGGATTGAGCGAACACGATGCTGCTACGCTCCCTACGAACGCGCTTGCGGCACTCATTAGTCTTTTTGATCCCAGTGGACTAAACATCCCCGCACCATGGACGAAGGACTCTGCTTCCTTTGACTATGCTGGAACCACATTGCTTATCTTGGGCGGAGGAAGCAATTGCGGAAGATTCGGCGTCCAATTTGCTAAATTGGCGGGTATTGGGAGGATCGTAGTGGTTGGCGGCTCTGAAGAAGAACTCAAAGGATGGGGGGCAACGCATGTTCTAGACCGGCACGAAAGCAATGAGAGGATCCTCGAACGTATACAGGACATCGTGGGTGATAATCTCATCTTCGCCTTCGATGCCATAAACCTACCTCCAGATCAACATCTCGCTATCAGTGCGCTGTCTTCCACCAAGACGGGGAAGGTGGCTCGTCTCCGTTTCTCTTCTGGAACTGTCGACGAGTCCAAGATTGTTGGAGAGAAAAAAGCCGGGTATGAGATGCGTAATATCCTCGGGTTGTCACATACGAAATCCGAGACAGCAAAGCCGTTTTGGGAGCGGGTGGAGGATTATCTTGGGAATAAGAGCTTGATACCTTTGAAGTATGATGTTGTCGATGGATTGAGTGCGGAGAAGGTGAATGAAGTGCTGGATCGGTACAGGGATGGGAAGAAGGTATTACAAACGCATTTTAGAGTATCGGAATGAGTCTCGCAAAAATTGTTCACCCAGGTACATAGATTATTAAAAAACGAAATAGTCTCTTAAAAATCCAACCCAGTTTCTGACTTGGAGTTGTTTTGGGTTGTAAATATTACTAGAACATAACTTTAGATAACACTATGACACGTTGCTAGAACTTGATCTTGATCATGATGATATACGAAGCATCTTCCTCTAGTAATTTTGAACCTTCACCAAATTTCCTTTCTTCTTGCTAAGTTTTTTGTGCGATTCAGAGGTGCAGTGTCACAGAGGTAATGACTATATCCTTGATTATATCTTTGGCGTGTAGTGCAAACAAGTTAATTTCTTCGGTTAGTTCTATTGCGGCGATAATCCTCCAAGCTCGAGGATCGATTGGATTCAAGCATCTTAGGGGCATCGGGGCAAACAGTTCTCTAAAGCATTAGGAAAAGCAATGCAGTGGATATGTGAGCGCATGGCAGGCCAAATTTATCCTTTTCGAGGCATTTCTAGATATACCACTTCAACACCATAATTGGTAACTGCCCATGTTAGCTTAGTACACTTCATCAAAGTAGCATATTGTCATTGCAATGCACAAGCTTGGCTGGAGCCTCTAGGCACAATGTACAGCTGTATCAATGGTCTCGGCTACAGCTTCTCTCCAGCAACTTTTCTAAGCCATTCCACCGTCTCATCCGGCTTACTGAGGAATGGACTATGCCCACTCTCCAGCCTTGTAACTTCAATCTCCGCACCAGCCTCCTTAACGCTAAGAGCCATACGCTCCTGTAGTTCCGCTGGAATGGCCATGTCATTCTCACACAGAAGATAGCTCGTAGGAATATTTTGCCAACTAGCCGCCGTGGTTTTTGCGTGGAAGGTCGCCATGTCTTGAGTTTGTAGCTGCGACTGCCAGTACTGCTGTTCCGCCTCCGAGAGATCGTTATAAATCAAACCTGGGCCTGTAGCCGGGGCATACGGCTGCTATTAGATACAATTAGCGTACTGTTCGTGGTATGTGTGAGGCAAGAATCGCCAAAGACAATGTGAGCATGAGGGGAAGGAAAAAAAATCTTACATCAATGTCTTGCCATTCACGAACACCATGCTGAATAGCATCCATAAGGCTAACACCTTCAGGCAAAATAAAGGCAGCCATATATGCTGTTTTGATGACGCCTCCTTTCTTCCCCTCGGCCGTCCTTTCTTTCTTGCCTAGCCCAGCAAGGGCGCTACCTGCAACAACTCCACCCCAGCTATGCGCAACAACTACGACATCATTTCCCTCACCAATAGCTTCACTCACCAGGTCGCAAGCTGCTGTGATATCCTTATGAAGACCCTTGTCAGGAGTAGAATTACCAACGGAAGGCATTTGGCGGGCATAGACGGTATAACCTTCATGTTGGAGCTTGGAAGTTATAGTGGCCATACTCTCGGGACCGTGCCATGCTCCTGGAATCAGAACGATACTCGGTTTAGTCATGTTGAACAAGTAGCTGATATTGCTAGGTCTGGGTGTAAGCGGAGTGGAAAAGTGTGAGGATCTGGTACAATAAAACGTGAAGCTGGGTGAGAGCTGGGCATCAGCAAATCTGAACATATATAAGGCATGGTTTTTAGGTACAATAGCGTAATTGTTCTACGCAGAGTGAACAAATACACGGTCCGATGTGATACCGTTACGCCGGCAGACGAACTGCTGTCCAAGCCTAGGAAGCCGACCAAATCCAGGACCAGGGTTCATTACATGTCATCAAGCAATGTCGTATGGCTTAGAAATCTAAGCTCAAGGTCCAAGAACCCTTTATCATAGTAGAACTAGAATTTCTTATAGCCGGACACGACTCACTACAACATGTCTTGGCGAATTTGACTGCCTTAACAAGACTAGATCAAGAAGGAGATGACAAAGACATCAACAATAACGTGTTCTATCAGTCATCCGGCCTTATCAGTCATCCGGCCACCCCATCAAAATTCATGCGACACCTCCACCCATCTTTATCATGGCATCAACGCAGAACACTCAGAAGCTTCAAAAAGAAGGTAGACTAGCTATTTCAAAGCAGGCGATTCAGAATAAGCAGCTTTCAAGCCTCCGCCAGGCCGTACGCGTGTATGACGTGCCCCGATCAACCCTCCAAGACCGTATTCGTGGTGCTCTACCACAAATAGTCGTAAATGCTACAAAACGAAAGCTACACCCTACAGAAGAGCAATCACTTGTTCAGTAGATCCTAGACCTAGACCAGCGTAGTTTTCCCCCTCATATCATTGACATACGACAAATGGCAGACGCTCTACTAGCTGCCCGTAGCCAAATCCCTCCTCCTCAGCCTATAGGCAAATGCTAGGCTACACGCTTTGTCCAGAACTAGCTAGAGCTAAAAATAAAGTAGAATAGGAAGTTCCATTCACAGCGAGCAAAGAGTAAGGATCCTATTATAATACAGGCCTAGTTTCAGCTTGTACAGAACACGCGCCAGCGCTATAGAATACTAGATAAAGATACCTACAATTTTAATAAGACAGGCTTCATGATGGGTGTAGCTGGAACGTCTAAAGTAGTCACTAGCTCTGACAGAGTTAGTTGAGCAGTAGCTATTCAGCCTGGTAATCGCAACTAGGTTACAACAATAGAAGGCATCAACGCGCTAGGGTAGGCTATTCCACCTTTTGTTATCCTGTCTAGAAAGCTACATCAGGCAAGCTGGTATAAGATTGTACCTAGTAACTAGATACTTGCTGTAAGCAACAATAGCTAGACAACAGACAAACTAGGCTTTAACTAGTTAAAGCACTTTGATAGACACACTACGTCTCGTACATCTAGAGCCTACCGCCTGCTTATTCTAGATAGCCATAGCAGCCACGCAACGCCAGAATTCAACCAGTACTGTACAGAGCACAAGATAATTAGTCTCTGTATGCCTGCACACACGTCACATCTCCTACAGCCGCTTAACGTTGGCTGCTTCTCTCCTCTAAAGCGCGCGTACGGCTATCAGGTCCAGGAGCTAGCACGCCAAGGAGTCTTTCATATTAACAAAGAAGAGTTTCTTTCTATATACAAAGCTATTCACAAGATAGTCTTTATAGAGCAGACAATTATAGCAGGCTTTAGAGCAGCAGGGCTTGTCCCATACAGTCCAGAGCGTGTCTTAGAGTCGCTTACTATCGTCCAGACGCCGTCTCCAGCAGGGACAGTAGCTAGAGAAACAGCAGCATGGACAGCAGAGACACCACACACAATTGAGCAGCTTAAGCAGCAAGCTCAACTTGTTCAAGACCTGCTTCAGCGTCAGTCACAGAGTCCTAGTACTCAGGCTATTAGACAGCTTGTAAAGGGATGCCAACTAGCTATGCATTCAGCTACTATCCTTGCAGAGGAGAATACTAGGCTTCGTGCTACAAATGAGCGTCGCCAGCGCAAGCAGACGCAGCGCCAACAGTATATTGCCTCTAGAGGCGCTCTGCAGGCTCAGGAAGGTCAATTGCTTGCTACAGAGGCTAACAGGGTAGCTCAGGAGAGTGAACAGGTTCGTCCACCAGGGCGCCCTCAAGCGCCACCAACGTGCAGCAAGTGTCATGTGCAAGGACATAAAAGGACTCAGTGTACAGTCAGATAGTGCGCATCAAATATACTCATTTTCTATACTATATATTTTGTGGTTGTGGAGCTATTCACCCTAGAAGCGCATGAATTTTGATGGGGTGGCCGGATGACTAATAAGGCCGGATGACTGATAGAACACGTTAACGTGTTTAATCAGTCATCCGCCCAAATCAGTCATCCGCCCACCCCACCAAAATTGATGCAACACCTCCACCCATCTTTATCATAGCATCAACGCAGAACACTTAGAGGCTTTAAAAAGAAGGTAGACTAGCTATTTTAAAGCAGGCAATTTAGAATAAGCAGCTTTTAAGCCTCCGCCAGGCCGTACGCGTGTATAACGTTCTTTAATTAACCCTCTAAGCCTATCTTTGTAGTACACTACTACAAGCTATTATAAATGCTAAAAAACAAAAGCTATACTCTATAGAAGAGTAATTACTTATTTAGTAGATCCTAGACCTAGACTAGCGTAGTTTTCCCCCTTATATTATTAACGTATAATAAATAGCAGACGCTCTACTAGCTGCTTATAGCTAAAACCCTCCTCCTTAGCCTATAGGCAAATACTAGGCTACCTGCTTTGTCTAGAACTAGCTAAAGCTAAAAATAAAGTAGAATAAAAAGTTCTATTTATAGCAAGCAAAGAGCAAGGATTCTGTTGTAATATAAGCTTAGTTTTAGCTTATATAGAACACGCGCTAGCGCTATAGAATACTAAATAAAAATATTTATAATTTTAATAAGACAGGCTTTATAATAGGTATAGCTGCAATATCTAAAGTAGTTACTAGCTTTAATAGAGTAAGTTAAGCAGTAGCTATTTAACCTAGCAACTATAACTAGGTTACAACAATAGAAGGCATTAACGCGCTAAGGTAGGCTATTCTACCTTTTATTATCTTATCTAAAAAGCTACACTAGGCAAGCTAGTATAGCAGTATACCTAGCAACTAGGTACTTGCTATAAGCAATAATAGCTAGATAATAAATAAACTAAGCTTTAACTAGTTAAAGCACTTTAACAGACACACTATGTCTTATACATCTAGAGCCTACTGCCTGCTTATTCTAGACAGCTATAGTAGCTACGCAATGCTAGAATTTAACTAGTACTATATAGAGCACAAGATAATTAGTCTCTATATACCTGCGCACACATTATATCTCCTATAGCTACTTAATATTAGCTATTTCTCTCCTCTAAAGCATGCGTATAGCTATTAAGTCTAGGAGCTAGCACGCTAAGGAGTCTTCTATATTAATAAAGAAAAGTTTCTTTCTATATACTTAGCTATCTATAAGATAGTCTTTATAGAGCAGAATATTAGAGTAGGCTTTAGAATAGCAAAGCTTGTCCTGTATAGTCTAGAGCGCGTCTTAGAGTTGCTTACTATTATCTAGACACTATAAGGCCTTGTTATTAGTGTGGCCCATATTAGCACACTGTAGTGCTTTGAGTGATAGACTCTAGTTAGGTAACCTAGTCCTTGGCTAGGCTAGTCATCTAACTCTATATCCCCTCAGATCGCTGCATGTTGGAGACATTAGCAATTTGTCTATTCTTAGAGGGTACTAATGCTATCTTATTACAGTTTCTTTACTACTTGTTTGTTATTATGAACATTACGCATCCTTGTAACTACCTAAGGCCTCTTTATAGACCTTGTAATCCTTACATTTAAATTACTTTTTTTATTATAATAGATTAATGTTTTGTTTATAAACTTTATGATGTTAGACATAATTGCTAACTGCTAGGCAACGCTAGGACTAACAGCATACAAGGCTTTTTAGCCTAGTGTAACTAAGGGCAATTTAGATAATACAGAATATTATATTATCTAAGATAGTTATTTAAGAGCTATTTAGGAAGAAGGCAGCTTTGCTATAAATATTAGAACTCCTCCTCTATAGTTAAGGATAAAAGATAGTAAAGTATGCTGTAGTATTATAGAAGGGCAACACAGAGACTTAGTTAACCCTAAGCACTAGCTAGTTTAGCAGGATCTTGCAAAGATTTAGGCATAGTTCTAGAGTAAAAAAGATTAGGTTAAGTTAGAATAATTAAGAAAGTTACAAGACTATTATAAGGCTAGTAATAAATTAGCGCTCTAGAAGCTAGCTCTAGGGCTAATGCTAGCTACTTAGCAAACTTTATCTATAAAACAAGCTAATCTACTATAACTTAAACCTTCTTATTATTTTAAGAAAAGGAACTGCGCTAACTATAATTAGTAGTGCTGTAATATAGAAGAGTACTTTTAAAAGAACCTAAAGCACTTCTTAAGAGAAAAATAGAAAGTGTTTTTTAGAATCTAGTATCTATCTAAATAGTGTAGGCAAATCTAGGACACTTATATAGTGTTTTAGACAGAGGTAGATTAACTTTAGCTACCTAGCTAGAATAACGTAAAGGCAAAAATGCTAGACTATCTAGGATCTCTAGCTAAAAGACGCAAGGCTGCGTTTTAGGCTATTAAGAATTGTTATTAACATCTTAACTAGACACCTAATAACGTCTTAAACTACTTTTATTTACTATAGGTAGAGATAGAAGAGACTTAACTAGCAAGGATAGTAAATAAATATCTTGTCTCTCTACATAAAGAAGTTTACAAGTTATTATAATACTTGTCTAATATAGACTATAAATTAATCTTAACTATCTAGCAAGCAGCAAATAGGGTTTACTAATAGCTATATAAGGATAGAACAATTAAAGCAAAGTTATATAAGAATAAGAAATAGCAATTTTTACTAACTACGCCCTCTAAGGCCCTAAAAGCAGCAAAATAGGATAATAAGTCTTAGAAGGCTAATAGAAAGGAAAAATTAAAGAAAGAGGTAGTAGATAAGGGGAAACTACTTATAAAGGATATTACTTGCTATAAGTATTATAAGAAGAGACATATATCTCTAAATTATCTAGATAAGGCAAAAGAGAATTCTAAAAAGTTAAGAAAAGGCAAGGGCTAAGGGAAATAAAGTTACTTCTCTTAGCTAAACCTTTATTAAGGAGATTAAAGGATATATTTCCTTTTTATAATGTTCTTTGTCCTATAGGAGTAGAAGGTAAAAGCCTTTCTTATAAGATAATAGCTTCTATAGAAGTAGAAGACCTAGGTTTTCTTTATAAAGCGCTATATCTAAAGCCTACAATATTTCTTACTTTGTAAGTAGTAGTAAGAGAGAAGACGTTATTAGTAGTTATAGATAGTAGTGCCTAATTAAATATTATCTTAGCTTTATCTATAAAGGAGGCTAGTCTTATAGTAGAGCTATTGCCTAATTTTATAGCAAAGTCTCTAAATAGTTCTTTGTTTACTATTTATAGCATAATAGTAGTAGAAGTTACTATTGTTAACTCCTAAGGCAGGGAATAGGTGTAGGCAATCTTTTTTGTAGTAATAGACCTGCGTAGTTTGCCTATGTTTCTTAGCTTACCCTAGATTAATTAGTTTAATCTAAAGCTTAACTTTTAAACATGTTAAATATTATTTTATAGTAAAAAAGCATAGAGTGCGCTTAAGTATACTAAGGTAGCCCTTAAAGATGCAAAAGAGTTTAGTAAAATACTAAAGAATAGAAAGTGTAACTTATATATCTACTCTATTATAAAGATCCCTATAGCAGGATTATTAGGTACTAGTAATGCTCTTTTAAGATTAGAGTATACTAATTTTAAAGATATTGCAAGTAAAGATGCATTGTTAACTATTGCTTAATATAGTAACTAGGATCTTAGTATAGAGCTTTTGCCTAGGACTTTACTACCTTATTAACTACTATATAACCTATTATTAGTTAAGCTATAGTACTTATAGAAGTATATTAACAAGTACCTTTAGCATAGCTAGATTTATTACTCCTGTTTGTCTATAGGTGCACTTATACTTTTTGCAAAGAAGAAAGATAGCACGCTGCGCTTATGTGTTAATTATAGAAGCCTAAACAAGGTTACTATTAAGAATTATTACTTTTTACCTCTAATTATAGAATCCTTAGACAGATTAGCACACGCTAACTATTATACTAAGCTAGATATTAGAGAGGCTTACTATTATATCTGTATTAAAGAAGGTAATAAGTAGAAAACAGCATTCTGTACTAGATATAGCTATTTTAAATATTTAGTTATGCTATTTAGCCTTACAAATGCGCTAGCTGCTTTCTAAGCCTATATTAACTAAACCTTAGTAGGTTTAGTTAATATTACATATATTATCTATTTAGACAATATTCTAGTTTTTTCTAATATAAAAGAGGAACATGTAGGCTATGTTTACAAAGTTCTCTAATATTTAAAAGAAGCTAAGCTATTCTTAAATATTAGGAAGTGCAAATTCTACACTAAGGAAACTAAGTACCTAGGGTATATAATATGTCTAGAAGGTGTTAAGGTTAACCCCTTAAGGATTAAAACTATACAAGAATAGCTAATGCTATAATTAGTTTATAATATTTAGATTTTTATTAGCTTTATAAATAATTATTACTAATTTATTACTAAATTCTCTTAACTTGCACTACTATTAACTACTTTAACCTAGAAAGGCCTAGATGCAGCCTAGAGCAGTTTAGCTTAAAGAAAGAAGAAAAGTGTAAAAATCTAGATAAGTCTAGAGGCAAAGAAGGTATTTAAAAAGATTAAAGCAGCTTTCTTACAAGTACTTATTCTAGCTTACTTTAACCTCTCTTATAGGACAAGGGTTAAGGTTAACGCTTTAGGTAGCGCAATTGCAGGTATTCTGTTGCAAAAGATTATAGAAGGTTAAAGAGCACCCTAGTAGTAGCTAATAGGCTTCTTTTTACAAAAGCTTACAACAGTAGAATACAAATACAATACCTATAACAAAGAGTTACTAGCAATTAATAAGAGCTTGACATATTAGTGCTATTATCTAGTAGGTATTCTATTTAAGCTGCTTATAGATTATAACAACTTATAATAGTTTATAGATAACAAGAAGCTTAGCTACTAACAAGTCTAATCTTATAAAAGACTTATAGAATTTAACTTTATAATTACCTACTAGGCTAGAAAGATTAATCTAGTAGATAGACCTTCTAGGTAGCTTGACTATATAGAAGAGTAGCATTACTCTTCTTAGACTACAAATAAAGCGTATATTAAGCCTTTTTGCTTAATTCTAAGTTAAACTAGTTTTTAATTAATTCTAATTACTATAGCTATTACATGTTTAGCATAACTAATAGTGTTTAGCAAGGGACTTCCCTAAGTTAAGCATTAAAGGCAAGCTATAGACCTTATAATAGCTATTAGTAAAGAGGCAAAAGAAGACAACTTATTTAAAGAAGAATAAAGAGATAAAGCTCTAAGTATAGTATTATTATCTAGCTTAAATAGTAGCTCTAATAGTGCGTTAGAAAAGGAGCCTACTATAGAGGATTAGGTATAAACTACGCTAAAAGAACCTACAAAGGCTAAGAAAGGCATAAAGGTCCTAATTATAAGCTACAAGAAAGAGAAAGCATTCTAGGAATATTATAATAGCTTAATAGCTAGACATTTTAGCTTTAAAAAGACTCTTAAGAAGCTATTGCGCTCCTACTTTTAGAAGGGCGTAAGAAAAGATGTTAAGGACTATTATAGAGACTGCATAAAATGCAGGAGATTAGTTATAGTTAGACACTAGCTATATAGCCTACTAAACCTGCTACTACTACCTGATAGACCTTAGCAAGACGTAACTATGGATTTTATTATAGAACTACTGCCTTTAAAGTATTAAGGCCTAGTCTTTAACTTAATCCTAGTTGTTGTAGATAAATTAACTAAAATAGCTTATTATATTCTATCCTATGCTAATTAGAAGGCAAAAGACTTAGCTAAGGTCTAGATAAGAGAAATTATCTAACTACATAGAGTACTTAAGAACATTATTTCTAACTATAGATCTACTATAAACTCTAAATATTAAAAAAGTTTTAATTATTATTTAGCAGCAAAAAGTGTCTTATCCTTAGCCTATTATCTAGAAATAGATAGCTAGACAGAGAGGTAGAACTAGACTTTAGAACAGTACCTTTATTATTTCTATTGCCTAGAATAGGACAATTGGGCGCTATATCTCCTACTAGTAGAATTTTTGTATAATAATAGCGTATATGCTACTATAGGCATTACTTCTTTCTGCGCTTACTATAGAGTAAACCTAAGAGCACTAGAATAGCCTAGACTGCCTTAAAGTAGTAGAGAATTAGCTATAGCATTAGAGATTATAGCAAAAGTAATTAAACTATAGATAGAATATAAAAGAAAGATCCTTACTACTAATATATACTAAAAGAAATATATAGACAAAAAAAGGAAATATATCTTATTATTAGTAGGAGACAAGGTATTTGTCTCTACTAGACATATAAAATTAGAGAGACTAAAGAAAAAATTAGACTAGAAATACCTAGGACTAGGGACTATTATAGCCTAAATTAGTATAGATGCTTACAAAGTAAACCTACTAGCCCTAAAAGGAGCCTATCTAGTATTTTATGTCTTACTACTTAAGCTATACACCTAGAAAGGCAGAATAGTTTCCTAAGCAGGCCCTATTATAGACATACTTTGCAGTTTTAGTAATAATATATACTATGTAAAGAAAGTACTAGATAGGCATAAATCTTTAGTAGATATATAAGAATACCTAATAAAGTAAGAAGGTTACTTAAAAGAAGAGAACTCTTAGGAACTAAAAGCAAATATTAGCGCAAATGCCCTAAAAAGCTTCTAAAAAGCAAAAAATACAACTAGAAAGAGATAAAAACTCTAATCCTTAGGTAATAATTAAATTTAAAAAGAAGAAAGAATTATTATAAGTTAGTTACCTTTACTTCTTTACTTTAAATTTTTTCCTTTAAAGTTTTTTTAAAGGAGTGTTTAATAGCACTGCATAGGGGAATATTATACTTAATTCTATTATAGACTATTATAGCCTATATTAACATAGACCTTAAAGAATTAAACTATTAATTAATTAGAAGCTAGCCCTTAGGCTAGCAGGTATCTGAATGCTACTCTAGTTAAAGAACCTAACTATTACTCTCTTTTAAACCCTAAGAAGCCTATCTTTTACTTTAGAATGCGCTATAGTAGCGTAGAAAGGACTTATAAGGGCCTAACTATACCTATAGAACCCTAAGTATAGCTTTTATACTTAAGCATCTAAGCTTTTTAAGCCTTATTAGGATAATAGAGAACCTTGAGCTTATTATACTTAATCTTATTCTTATAAGCCTAGAGAGTAGTTTGCTTAGAAGTAATAAACGCTAACTCTTAAGCTTTAGCTAACTTAGCTGCCTTAACCTTAGTAGTAGTTTCTTAGACTATAGTTACTTTATATTAGCCTTATATATATTAGTCTATGCTATAATGCTATATAAGGACCTACTTATACTAAATATTTTCCTGCTAAGCTTATTATTAACATTTGTATTAATTTTATCTACTAATTGCTTCTTTTTATAAGCATAACTCTAATTAGAGCAATCTTTACCTTTGTAGTAGGCACTAGACTCCTAAATAATATTAATAAACCTAGAGTAGGCAAAGAGATTAGCAGAGTAGGGGATCTTATAGGCACTAGGGAAAATATTAGCTAGACTATAATAAAATAGAATAGAGGAGGAGACACTTACGTATTAAGGCCTTAGACAACTTTTAAAGCAGTAGCCTTAACTTTATTATAGCTTATAGTGTAAGTAGTAGACTAAATAATACTATTACTATAAGATAAGTGCTTTTAGCAAAGATTGTCTATAAAGTCCTTATAAGCCTGCTAATAAGCATTACTTTTCTCTAAATTATTAAGGATTATAGGCTTATAAGGCAATTTAAGAGAAGAGTTGCTAATAGTAAAAGAAATATAGTTATACTCTATAATATACTCTTTAATAGCTTTACTAAGCTCCTCCTAAAGGCTACTAAGGTATAAAGAGATTTAATAAATAAGTTAGTAACATAATAGCCTAAAAGAGGACATCTTAGAATATACCTTAAAGCAAGGATAATTGCTAGACTAATAATTGCTATACTTAGTCTACTTGTAGCCTTTAATCTCTAAGGGCCTATAGAGAACATTGTCTTAAAGAAGGCAATATAGCTAATCTAAATACTTAAACTTACTAGCAGCTATTATCTTAACATAGGCTAGATAAGAATTCTTTGCTGCTTTCTTTTTAGAATAGGACTTAAGGCAAAGACTTAAAGTATTAGTTATTATAGGCTAGAATAGAATAGAAGTAGATAATAAAGGCAAGATAGACGTAAAGTGTAGTAAGGAGGGACTACTATTCTTAATATTAGCTATACTCTATAGAATCTCCTAAACTATCTTAAGGTGTGCTATTGTGCGCTATTCTGTCCCTTCCTAAGTCTATCTCTTTCTAGAAACAATACTTACTAAAACACTAAAGTTAAAGCTTAAATTTTAAAAAATTAAGTTAGTGTTTGAAGAAGAGAAAGTTTAGAGGTAGAAGAAATTTATATCTTTAGCCTATCTTAGTACTTGCGCTAGTGCCTTAGCTAAAGCCTATGTAGTAGTAAAAGTAAAGTAAAATTTCTTAATTTGTAGTAAAGGTAAAGTTAATTTTCTTTACTTTGCAAAATTTTAAAGTTATATATGTCTACTTTTATGTTAGAGCTTATTATAGGTGTTTAGGACATTTTAGCCCTTTCTGCTATAATTCTTGCCTTTTAAGAATAGACTATATCCTACTAGAGCTAATGTAGTTATTAGCTATAAGAAGGAGAATAATATAAGGCCTTGTTGTTAGTGTAGCCTATATTAGCACACTATGGTGCTTTGAGTAATAGACTCTAGTTAGGTAACCTAGTCCTTAGCTAGGCTAGTTATCTAACTCTATATCCCCTTAGATTGCTGCATGTTAGAGACATCAGCAATTTGTCTATCCTTAGAGGGTACTAATGCTATCTTATTACAGTCTCTTTACTACTTGTTTGTTATTGTGAACATTACGCATCCTTGTGACTACCTGAGGCCTCTTTGTAGACCTTGTGATCCTTACAGACACTATCTCTAGCAAGGATAGTAGCTAGAGAAATAGCAGCATAGATAGTAGAGACACTTTATATAGTTAATTAGCTTAAGAAGCAAGCTTAACTTGTTTAGAAATTACTTTAGCGCTAGTTATAGAGCCTTAGTAGTTAGGCTATTTAACAGCTTATAAAAGAATGCTAACTAGCTATGCATTTAGCTACTATCCTTATAGAGGAGAATACTAAGCTTTATGCTACAAACAAGCATTGCTAGCGCAAGCAAACGCAGCGCTAATAGTATATTACCTCTAAAGGCGCTCTACAAGCTTAGGAAGGTTAATTACTTGCTGCAGAGGCTAAAAGAGTAGCTTAAGAGAGTAAATAAGTTTGTCTACTAAGGCGCCCTTAAGCGCTACTAACGTGCAGCAAGTGTTATGTGCAAGGACATAAAATAACTTAGTGTAGAGTTAGATAGTGCACATTAAATACACTCATTTTCTATATTATATATTTTGTAGTTGTGGAGCTATTCACCCTAGAAGCGCATGAATTTTGATGGGGTGGGCGGATGACTGATTTGGGCGGATGACTGATTAAACACGTTAACGTGTTCTATCAGTCATCCGGCCTTATCAGTCATCCGGCCACCTAGAAAACCACCAAAAATTGGAAAAATGGCCCCCTGCTATCTTCACAACTACAGTATAATAAACTCTGAAAATTTGTTAGTAGCCTATTATACTACTTTTAGGTTTACTATTAAACTCTTAGAATAATTAAATATATCATTCTAGAGATAGAGCAAAATTGTACAAAATTAGGGGCCAAAACTAAGTATTGCAATACTGACAAAGCTAATATTTCTTAAATTATAGTAGAAGTTTTTGAAAGTATACAAAAGCTTAGTAGAAAAATCTTAGAGCTTATTATACTATAGTTGTGAAGATAGCAGGGGGCCATTTTTCCAATTTTTGGTGGTTTTCTAGGTGGCCGGATGACTGATAAGGCCGGATGACTGATAGAACACGTTATAAAGAGCCACAATCCTGATATGACGTTGGATAAGGAGACGGAGCAATGGACAGAGACGAGAACAATATACCAGCTTACTGCCCCAACCTTATCTGTAACGCCATCAAAGTCAAGGGTTTGTCAGTTTCTTACATAGCCTCTCCTGCGACCTGGGTATAATTATGTGGATGTTGTCGAGACACATACGTATTCGACCAGGAGATTGGCCAAACAGATGGGGATCGATTCGCGAGAAGATGTCATCCATGCGTAGTGGTGCCAGTGCATTGTCTGAGCGTCATCCGGACTTCGGGGATTCAATGGCAGGCCCTCTACGTACATGTAAATACTCCCGATTCAGACCAATGCTGTCCCTTCTCATTCCAGACCCCAAGATTAGCGATGCTTTCCGCAAGCTGAGTTAGCCACCAGGCAGATCCCTATTTTCACGACCATGGGCATGGTGATGGCATGTGCCTGTGCGTGGCACGGTGGATATCCGCGGACTGCAGGTGGACGCAGCGGCACTGCGGGCAGGCGCGGGCCAAATGCCACGGTTCCTGGGCCGAGGCGAGGCGAGAGAGACAAGCGGGTGATCAACCGTGGCCGTCGGTTCTCCAAGGTTTGTGCACACTGCAGCCAGCGATCCGCTCACATGTTGGGCCAGAAAGGGTTTGGAAGCATGCGCGACATGAGCGGCATGAGCGATGCGCATCCACGGTTGAAGCAGTGCTCGATTGTTTCCATGATGCTTCACGAACAAAAAGCGTTTACCAAGGTACCGTTCCCAGACAGTGTTTCAAAACGGTGGGTGCAAGGGCGTGCAGATCAGGCGAGGGGAGTGAGGAAACGAATCTAATCGATACGATATGCCATGCGTCTTCGTTATCCTAGGGTTGAGGGGCGAGGGCTGAGACGAGCTGACAGGAGTGAATAGAACTGCATGTAGCCCCTCTTCCTTTCTCTCTCCCTCTCTTCCCAATACGTTGGTTGGAGCCCAGATTGATCCACACCCCCCAGCGTGTTGAGGGATCGGTTCGCGCCAACAGAGTGGTGTTGACTACCGCCGTCGACGCGCCGTCTTCCCTTGGTTGCAATGGGACATGTTGACGTTGTCTCAGCTAAGCTAGTGAACCGCATGTGCATGTTCAAAAGTATCCACGTAGCTGCAGATGGTAGTATGGTCCGGAAAGGGAACCGTGGTTGCGCGGAAGATTAGACAGCGAAGAAAGTCTCGCCATGGCACGACAGGACGACGGGCCTGACAGCACGACAGCGAATGCAGCTGGGCATGACAAGATGAAGGCAGCCACCTCATCAAGGTGAAGTGACGGCGCTGCTGTCTTTAGAAGCATTGAAACAGCGAGCAGCTGGCGGCGCCTGTATTTAGACATGGGGGGGGCCAGGTGTATCGCCAGGAACAGGCCAACAAGCTCACAAGCAGTGGAAAAGAAAGCCAAAGTGGATGAACCCCAGCGGGACTCGAAACACGTTGACGCCCTTTGCAGTGTGCAGCTGGGGGTGCATTGTTGTTCCTGCAGGTCGGGCGCCGTCGTGGCTTCCCTGATTGGACCGAGGCAGACGGCACAGTAAACATGGGCGTTGGCGCTAGGCTGGACTCGGCTGGCCCTCGACAGGGAAAGAGCGAAGAAAAGCTGCAAAAGACTGCAAAAGACTGCAAAAGACTGCAAAAGACAGTTGGGAGGGGCTGCACAGACCGCACAGCGGCGGATGAGGTGCCTGCAGCCATACGAATCGTCGCGTTCAATTCGCCTGCCATTGCCTGCCGTTTCCTGCCGTTTCCTCGTCCCCTTTGCCCCCGATCGCATGGGAAAAACCACCCGCCGGGGGCGCCGGGTTGGTTCAACTTTGGTTTGCTTGTTCCTACTTGTTCCTGGATGGGCAGGGCAGAGGCAGGCAGTGGACAGGCAGTGGCAGCCCGTCTTGCCCTGGCCCGCCCTGCTAATTTGCTGCTAAGTCACCAACCTTGCCCCCAATCACCCCCGGCTAGGCCCTGATGAGCCTTTTCAACTCCTCGGTCGCCCTGTAAACCTGCCCTTCCCTTCCAGCGTTCGCTCCCTCACTCTTCCCACAACTTTCCCTTCCTTTGGTTCTCTTCGTAGGTCTTCTTTGGCTTCACGACAGCTCTTTCGCAGCCCGGTTGCTCGCTCCTTACGGCACAGGCTGCACGCCCCCTTACACTCATTGTTTGCTCTTTGATAGGCTCACCTTCTCTTTCTACCGCCAAAACCAATCCTTCATTATCATTATACCCCCAAGCTGCTAGACGGCAACACAGCAAAGGACGACAACAACTCACTTGCGCAAAAACACTCACCACCACAAACCCTCCAGTGCCATAGCCAGCCAGCTTCTCGGACCTTACCCTGCGGCATTGCACACCAGAATCCTCCGTGCTGTGTACCCCACGCCTCAGACAGCTGTATCACACTGCCAACCCCGATTGAACACCGGGTAGCACTTCGACGCCGCACGCGACCCCGAAGGGCAACGTTACAAGGCCACTCTGATCACCATCTCGCACTCCTCATACACTCTTGCGACACTCTGCTCAACCCTCTCGTCAACTGTTCTGGTCCCTTGGAACCTTCCAATCCGCTGTACCCTCCGCTGTCCTCGTGAGCCCTGGACCATTTCGAGCCCCCAATTTATCCGCGACCCACCCCGCATTCCTGCAGCCCAGAAAGCCAATCCACACCACACTCGCATTGCCGGCCCTCGTCCCGTATATTTGACCTTCTTACAGTAATTGAAATCTGTCTTCCGTCTAATATACCAAAATGTCCCTCGCCCGCGCCGTCACCAAGCGTATGAAGCGCCAGGAGGCTAACGACTCGCCACCAAAGCGATCCCTCACCATGAAGGCCTCATTTCCTCAAATCGACAGAGCCAAAATCTCTTCTCCAGTGGCTCTGGTTTCTACGACCAACATGCTCTCCTACAACGCTCCCGACATCTCCACCATCAGGCATGCCTCCTCTTCGACTTCTTCCACTCACTCCGCCGACGACTCAGACCACAGTGCCACGTCAAACCGCTCCCGCTCTTCTTCCCACGGCTCTCGAGATACTCTGACCGATGCTTCTTCCGTCGAAGGCTCACCGACATCGCCAAAGCCAAACCACCTGTCTGGCTACTTCGCCTCGGCCGCCAAAGTCGCTCGTCGCTCTGCTTCCTCGGGAGACCTCCAGCAGCTTCGTTCGGAGCCTTCTCCTTCGGCCGCCGTACCGGCCATTCCCGAAAGGGCCTTGTCACACAGCAAGCGAGCACACGAGCGTCTGGCCCAGAAGCGGTCTTTGCAGAACATCAAGCCCCGAGGCAGTCTCCATTCCGATCGCTCCTCGCGGGAACATCGTTCCTCGGTAGACATGTTCACTGCCACTATCCAAGAGGAAGAAACACACCCGTTCGGGAAAGAGTTGGAGCAACTGAACGAGGTCGCAGAAGAGTTTGGCGGCGTGGTACGAGATGCAGAGTTCGACGCAGACATGACTGCACTCCGCGACAGGAACCTTGCCGTCTTCTGTGCGGCCGACTATCTCGCTGAGATCCGACCGCTTTTCTCAAACCGATTCGTCAACACACACACTCCAACCCCACTGGCATGGATATAGGCACGGTCATTGAGCTTCGATTTTCCTTCATTCTTTGATTCATCCCGCATCACGGTTCTCGGCTTGATACCACCTAAAACATAGTCCTTCGTTGTACATATATATCACTACGCTCTTGCATTCATTCCAATGGGGGTATTAATTTCCTTAGTCTATTCCATTGGCTAGGTGTGGCGTTCTTTTTTTCTGGATGGAAAAAGAAGTCCACCACCGGCCCACTGCAGGGGGAAGCATCACTTTTCCCCCGTTCTTTCCTTTAACGATGGATCTGTCTGTATATGAGATGTTATTGAAGCTATTGGGAGAGAAGGAGATGGAAATGGTAGGGAAATGCCAGACTGGACGTGCACCTGGCAGAGGCACGATTTGATACATGTTGGTTACACGTAAATTGAACCACTTACTCATCTCATAAAAACTTTTTTTGGAATATGTGATATGAAACTGACACCTTGTCTATATACAGCTATACTTGGTGACGTAACAATATCCATTTGTCGACATGGCCTCACGACTACCATCAGCCCTGCACTTATCTAGTTTGTACAAAACATGTCCAAAACATCTTCCGATCGATTTGACTGGTGGAATCTTCTCAAAATACTTATCTCATCGACGAGATACCTTTAATCCCCCGACCGAGTTCGTTAACTCTCGGAAAGAAAGGATATCCCTGCGACGCATCCGTCCGGCTTTAAGCCTCGGATGGATACCTGAGTCCTGTAATACCTACCTCTTTCCTTCATTTCGGTGCAGTGCGTTAGGGCCATTTGAGGAGTAAATGAATGAGATACGTCATTTCTTCTTTTGTCATTTGTTCCATGACAATCTCTGACGTTTGCATGTGGACAGGTCTGTTGATCAGAGAGGGTGCATTGATTAAGACTGTGCACATGAGGTGTGGAGTCGAAGGATCAAGCTTGTGATGTGATAACGGCAGTTAGGATGGGGAAGGTGCGTTGCTCGGGTTTCCATGCGTATTCTGAATCCGGAGGTTATGCAGGGTGGGGTGTGACGGTTTGGGTTTCCCGTCCACGGGTTCTAATTATGTATGGGGAGGAGGAGGGGGAGGGGGTGACCCTGTGTTGGAATGCATTCGCCTCCGTTATCTGATTGTCACAGTTGCATCTGATTGTGATCTGTCCTCCGATCTCCGACCTCGGGAATCTATCCTCCGGATCTCACCGATTGGGACCGGTCGGTGAATCGTTATTCCGACCGCTTAGAACTTTCGAGATCGGTCTTGAGAAAGCTCGTGTATAGTTCGTTCATCTTGATTCTTACGGAGAGGGAAAAGAGCAATTGAACAACCACCACCACGGCCACCACCTCTCGAACCAGAATTAAAAAATGATCTGCCGCAATTGTCTCCGTCTCGCAGCGCGACCCCGCGTATTACCACAAGCCCATCGTTCACTATCAACAACCTCCTCACTGCTAAACGCAACACCCATCACCTCCGCCTCCCAACCCGCCCCCCGACAAGGCTCTCCCTCTTCCTCCCACACGCCCCCCGCAGCAACATCAACATCCGCTGCCCAACCCTTTAGCGCACCGCTTACCCCCTCCCCTCCGAAGCCCGCGCCAAAATCCCAACCACTCGTCAAATCAAGCATGCCAGCCGGAACGCCCCTAAAAGGAATCAACTTTGAGAAAAACAAGACCGATCCCATTGCACTCGAAGATCACGAATACCCGGATTGGTTGTGGACAGTACTCGAGCGACAGGAAAAGAAAGGCGAAGGAGCGACAGGCGCCGGAGATCTTTTCTGTAAGCTTTCAACCATTCCCCCCATATATTCCCTCTCCACTAAACCCCCACTACGTCTTGCTCCCTAAAATCTAATTAACTCGTCCCCCCCCTAGCGAAATCCAAAAAGCAGCGCCGCATAGCCGCCAAACGGCTGCGGAAAGAGCAGCTCGCGAACCCGGAGCTCTTGGTTCCCAAGATACCGATATATGAACAGACGATTGATTTGCCCGCGGGCGATGGGTCGGTACGGGGTGCGGTGCGTGCGGGGGAGGCTAGGGAGGAGTTGACGAGGGCGATGCGGGAGAAGAGGAGGGCGGGGATCAAGGAGGGCAATTTCTTGAAGGCCATGGGTTGATTGGGGGATGCGGGATTGGGGTAGAGGAGTTGGAGGGGAATTTGGAGTGGGGTGCACGATGTGTACGATGTGATGTGTATGTATCCATTTCCCCCCACTGTGTAAACACGCTGTTAGATTACAAAAGGAATAACCTTCCACATATCTTTTGTTTTTTTCTGTTGTACACTATGTGCGATTATATGTATTTCGCATTCCCTACCAACGCCTTGCTACTGATTTGCTTACAAAACACTTTGGAGCAGATTATTACATACTCGAATCAAACCGCTGAACTTCCGAGACACAACATTCCAACGTACTGTACCCTTTCACGGAGCCAGATTTTGCTAGGGCCCAAAGCAAAAGGGAAAACTGAACGTTAGCGAAACCATCTTTGTTACTTACACAGCAATTTCCAAAAAATACCAAACATGTCAACGAAGCGACAACGTAAGTCTCCCTTTCCCCCCCTTGCCACAGCCCCAATCCATCTCAGTCTTCCTCCTCTCCCACCGCCTTCACCTTCCTCGCCGCCTTTATAAGCTCTCCCAACCTCGTCTCCATCACCTCTCGTCCGCGCCAGGTATTCCACACCTGATGCTCTGCCCTTTTAACCACTTCCCACGCCACCAGATTCTGCGTCAACCCCGTAAGATCCTTCTGCTTCCTCTCCCACTCACTATCCCTCGCACACCTAACCCCCGAACTCACAATCACCAACGGCGTCTCCGCACTTTGGATGTTCCGCGCGGACACAACCTCATTCTTAGATAGCGAGTCCGCGATAAGAGCCTCCTGGAGCTGCGCCTTGATGTATTTCCCGCCCTGATATGCGTTACGACCATAGACGCGATCTTGCCGTGTGCGGCCCTGGAAGATGGCGCCCGCGAGACGGTCGATGCCGAGGGGGGAAATGATGCCCCAGGCCCAGAGGAGGAAACCGCGGCCGGGGGATGCGAGGCGGTGGAGTAGGTCTTCATGTATGGGGTCGATGAGCATAATACCCGTGACCTGTTTGAGATGGCGGGAGCTGAAGATGCGGGATACAATCGAGCCTGTACCGGCCGCGACGAGGATCCAGGGCCCTTCTTCGCCGGATTTGGCGAGTGCTTCTGAGAGTGCGTCGGCGGACATGCCAGCGGAGTGAGGCGAGGGCGCGTTGTCGGACCAAGCATAGCCTGGACGGTCCCAGTAGCAATAGCGGGAGATTGTGCCGTTTTGGTAAGCGTTATAAGCCCAATGTTCGAAATCGTACTCCAGAGGGGTTTCGCCGGCTTCAAGGAGGATAGTCGGAGTTTTTTTGCTGGATGTGGAGAAGGTAGTGTTGTTGCCCACGCAGGCAAGGTGGACAGCATATTTGTCGCCGTCGACGAGGATGCGTTCGCCAAACATTTTGAGGGTGGAGTCGCGGGCGCGGAGGCCAAGGGTTCCTGTCATGAGGATCGCGATGACGATGAAGATGATCGTTAGGACGGTTGCTACGAGCACGGCGAGCCATTCTTTGAGTGTGCGTCGGGTTTCCGGGCGGCCAGTCAGACGCTCTTCCTCTTCGCGTTTTCCCCAGGCGACGACGCGGTCGGTGATTACGCACCAGATGGCGATGAAGACAGCCCAGATTACGGAGGCAATTCCTGGCCATCCTTCTTCGAGGCGGAGACGGGGGACACTGAGAATGATGATCATGTCGACAATCAGGAGAACGGCGATGATGGCAGTGGTGATCCGTAAAGCTTTTGCGGGAGAGGCGAAAAACAGCGTAGCCACGAGTAAATTGCCAATTGTCAAACTTGTATAAGAGAAATCGAAGAAACCGGATCCGCGAGAGTGCATACCTGGAGGGGAGACGAAGAGGGACACCAGGAGTAGCACCCACCACAAGAAGGACAGTACGAGGAACAATACTGTGAAGTAGCGGAGGAAGCGGACGGACCAGAGGTTGTATGGGGAGACGGCTGGGTCATCAGGATCGAGATAGCCGTCTCGGTCTGGGGGAGGTCTTCGTTGACCAGCGAGGAGACTCGTGCGTTCGTCTGGGTCTCGTTGTTCGGGGCGATCGTGACTTCGTCTTGAGGAGGCGCGGTCATCCTGAGAGATTCGGTCGCCGTTCTCCTCAGGATCGTTGTCGTTGGTTTTCTTTGATCCCCACATCTTTGCAGTGTGATGGGACGACTTCTGCTCTGTATCAAACTGATTAAGGGTGAGTGCCTGCTCTGATTATTGCAATTAAGTAATTAAGAACTGTCTCGTAGTGTCGATGACGAACAGAGAAAACCCAACAAGGAGAAGGGTGAGGTGTCGTGAGGAATCATGGCGGGACGTCCAGACTTATTCCATTGATGGCGCGCTAGTGCAAGATCTACCCTGATGGACGTCATGGTTGTCAAGCGATGCAAATCGATAAGCTAAAGCACGGGCCCGGTGAATGCATCGCGGTTCCAGACCTCCGCATGGGAATCTGACGTCTGTCATGGCATACAAGCTGAAATGGAGACATTCCTACAATACATATAGCTGTCCATTTTCCAAATATCCTGAGTCCGCTGAACAGAAATTATTGTTTTCCAATTCAAAACCCATCTGAAGCGAAAACAAATGATCCATTACATCATGTCTAGCAACCCCACTAAGCTCGAAGCTAACCCGCCACCCCTGCGCCTCCGCCGCCATCAATCACAACCACCTCACACCACGATCTAGCAGCTCCCAAACAATATTCACAAGCACGCAAAGCAAAGCACAAACCCCGCCCCAACCTTGGAAACCTGAAAATCCCCGCCACCCACTACTCATCCACAAACCAATCATCCGTCACCATCTTCCCCCGACACGCTGCTT
Organism: Dendryphion nanum; assembly: GCA_020744415.1. Taxonomy (NCBI): domain Eukaryota; kingdom Fungi; phylum Ascomycota; class Dothideomycetes; order Pleosporales; family Torulaceae; genus Dendryphion; species Dendryphion nanum. The sequence goes on from JAGMWT010000008.1 coordinate 721,807, forward strand.
CGTCCATTCTGTACCCCACCCACCATGTCCGACCTTGCCAAAACATTCGCAAAGACCAAGCTCTCCAGCCTCCCCGCTGAGCCTCCTCTCCCCGAAGACCCCGACCACGAAGACGACTCATCCTCCGCCTCCTCCATGTCCTCCACGGGCACCGTAATACCCAGCACCTCGCAGCGGCCCGCTCCCACAATCCACTGGTCCGATTTCTATGCCCAAGAACTCTATCTCGAGCGTCAGTCCCCCGATGGCAGCCGCGCAAAATTCCACGTATACCTCTCACCTCCTTCGAGTTCCAAAGCGCCGCTGCTCGTTCTGCATCATGGTGCTGGGAGCTCGGCACTGAGCTTTGCGCTCTTTGCGAAGGAGGTTCTGAGACAGATTCCTGAAGCGGGCATTTTGGCGGTCGAGGCGAGAGAGCACGGGAGTGTGGTTTGGAACCCTGAGGGCGTGGTGGACAATGACTTATCCATAGATTTGCTTGCGCAGGATCTGGTGGATATGGTTCTGCTTACGCAGAGCAAGGTCGGGTGGAGCGAGGTGCCAACGCTGGTTCTTGTGGGACATAGTCTTGGGGGTGCGGTCGTCACGCATGTAGCGAAGAAGGGGCTGTTGGGGGCAAAGGTATTGGGCTTTGCGGTTATAGATGTTGTAGAGGGGTCCGCGATGGAGGCTTTGAAGCATATGCAGACGTATCTCGCTAGTAGACCCCATTCGTTTCAATCACTGGGTGCGGCTGTCGAGTGGCATATTCGTTCGAGGACGCTGCGAAATCCGCAGTCGGCGCGTGTCAGTGTGCCTAGCTTGCTGTTGCAGACGTCAGATGGGCAGTGGGCGTGGCGAACGGATTTGAGTACAACGGAGGCGTATTGGGAGAATTGGTTTACGGGGATGAGTTCGAAATTTTTGGGGGGTAGGGGAGCGAAATTGCTTTTGCTTGCGGGGACGGATCGGTTAGACAAGGAGTTGATGATTGGGCAAATGCAGGGTATGTATTTGGACTTGAGATGGCTCGTTCATTGTGAAACTGTTTTGAGTGGTATCTAAACTAACGGGTGTGTATTAGGCAAATTCCAGTTGCAAGTCTTCCCTACAGCGGGTCACTTTCTGCAAGAGGATCAGCCGGAGAAGGCGGCTGAGGTGGTTGTTGAGTTTGTGAAACGCAACGATCGCAGTTCTCTTATTCTTCCGCCGAAGGTGTCAGATTTGCTTGCTCAGGGCAAGAAAGTATGAGTGTTAAGAGGCCTTCCTCTTTTTTTTTTTAATTCATCAAGACGATGATGGTCCTAAGTCTGTATGCTATAGGATGACGGTATGTTCTCCCCCGGACCTTCTTTCAGGTGTATACAGTCTTCCGTTAACATGTGTCAGGTCGATAGTTCATAACAGAACCTGAAGGCAGAGGTACTGTTTGCTGACGGACGCAACGGTCATGATTCGGCCGTATCTTGTTCTGCGGGAACATCACCCCCTTCAACCTTTGACTTGTGCTTCCGTTTCCGTTTCCGCTTCGTTCCCTCTTCGCCATCATGAGATGGGTCCTCTACTGGCGGGTCTGATCGAGTTTTGGTAACTCTGGATTTCTCAGGATGCTGTGTGACTACTTTTTTCGCCCTTTTCACGCTGAGTGGGTTTGGCTGCTTGGGCCCCCTTGACCGTTTCTTCTTCTTCTGCAATGGCCTGGTGTCTCCAGTAGCTTGCCCTTCTATAGATCCATCTGGCTGGTCCTGAGTACTGTTGCCATTTTCATCTGCACTCTCATCTTCCTCGTTGCGTTTTCGTTTTCCGCCGGCATGCGCGTCCCTTCCGCCTTTGATGCCTGCCTTGAACTTTGCCCTCTCCTCCTGATTGCGCGCAGCCTCGGTGGTCGCTGATATGGGTTCGAGTATGACAACACTATTTGAGATGTAGACAATAGGCGTGCCTGGGACTTTTCGTAAAGCTGATCTAGTACCGGCCTCTTGTGTTGCAACCACGACGCGATTTTTGTTGGTTTGGCCCACCACTGAAGCTAGACACTCGGATGCGTCTAAGGGTTCTTCGAGCTCATGGTGACCGCAGCGACGGCGCTCGAAATTTTTGGCAGCGGTGATGAGGGCCTCGTTTTTGGGTTTCGCATTGTAGAGTTGGCGAATGCAACACTGGGTGACTATCGGCTCTGCTGTTAGTGACTAGCACGTCGGGATTCAGGCATATGCTTGGGAAGAGCGCACTCATCATCTTGACCTCGCCGCCCAAAACGCCCTTGAGTCGACCAGGAAGGTCGATCTTCATTCCCCATGCATCCTCGAGAATTTGCGCATCGCATACAACCTGGTAGGGTTCTCTGGGTCGAGACGAACTGATTAGCAAAGGCGCATCGTGGTGATGGGGGTGAGGTGACTGTGTGAAAGGCCTTACCTGAAGCCAAAGTTGACTTTGAACACTTGCATCTGCTTGCGATAGTTTTTTAAGCGGCGGCCCCTCATTCTTGCGAGTTGTGTGGTGATGCTGGTTGCGTCGATGAGAAAGCGTAACGATTCAGAAACTTTGATGGTTGAAGAATGCACAAAAAAGGTTCGGCCAATCGGTGGACAAGGACCCCCGCGGCGATCAGAGTTGGCACGCCCGATGCTCCACGACTTCGCCTTTGTCTCTCCCCACTGGTTCCTCACGTCACTGACATTTACTGTTCATATTTACACTGGTATTGCCCTGGCTTTGCTTGCATCTGTTTTTACGCCTCACTCCGCATTTTCCCTGCCCAGTAGCCTCCAACATCTCACTTCCATGCGCGCAAAGTAGCTCCACCATGCCGAACGAACCCGCACCCGGCGGTCCCCCTATCGCACAATCGAAAACCACAGACGATATTGAGCGAACAGAAACGAAGAAACCTGAGGTTGAATACGATGATTTTGGACTGCCGATCCGAAAACCGCGCCCAAGAACTCCCTTATCGCAAAGTTCTGACTCGGACTCGGACAATGAGGTGTTTAAGGATGCAGTAGCTTCTAAGTCAGCAGACCTGGAGAAGGTCTCGGTACCAGAGGTGGAGACAGTCAAAGAATCCACAACGGAGAAACATGATGAGCAGCGGATCAAGCAGAAAGATAGTGGAACCGTAGTTCCAGTAGCCCACACAGTTAACGGACAAGCTCAGGCGGCGGAGCAGGTACAAAAGACAGAGGTGGTTAAAGATGACGCCGCTCATCCTACAATCGCAAAAGACGACACCGAAGGGAGCAGCCGACACCTAGACACCACAGACATACAGACACATAAAAGAACCACCTCAGCACAGGCAAACGCTAATTCTAACATGTCTGAATTCTCACATCAACAACTTGCTCCGGAGACACAAAAGAAGGTTGAAGCAAATATAGACGACGATGGGGGGTGGCAGACGATGCCAGCTTATGCTCGCTACGATATGTACGATGATGATGACAAACTCGTTGCTCGTGAGAAGCCTGAGGAGCTCGAGGATATGAGTGGTTATGGAAATCTCGGTGGTGCTGCGAAAGGTTATACTAGGGTGACTTTAGATGACGACGCCGAATCACAAACTAGTATGGATGATCACACTGCCTATCTCTTCGGAGAAAAGAAGACCAACACACTATTGGACGAGGATGACGAAGCTGCTCGAGACCCACTCTCTCAAATGGAAGCAACCAAGAATATTCTCACTGAGGGTCAGCGCGTAGCTTATGTTGGACTTGTTCGATTGGCCATCGTGGATATGTTTGACAACACAGCCAGAATTGAACGAACTCGAGGTGCGAAGAAGGTTGTAGAGTTGGCGCAAGAGACGATGCAAATGTGGGGCCAGAAGATGATGGTCCGTCTTTATACGCATATGGACATTGATTCCTCGGAACAGATCATGATCGAACAGCTTTCGGAACATGGTGTTATTCCCGCAGATCTCACACCAGCTTTGGTACAAAATGCTCGAGTCAAAAATCCTATAGCCGAAGAAGAATCTGAATCACCAAAAGAAACAGGATCAACTAGGGTCTCTGTCTCCTCCCCTCGCCTCGAATCTTCACATGAAAAGGGCAAGAGCGCATCTTCTGGTAATATCAATGAGTCGATGGAATCTCCACCACCTCCGCCTTATCAAGAGCATATTGGGGAGGATTTACCCGCGGTGCAATCACCTTCTGAGTTACCTGAAACTGAGAATCTTGACATTGATCTTCGCTGGACCATACTTTGCGACTTATTCCTTGTGCTTATCGCGGACTCAATATATGATGCTCGTTCACGTCATCTTCTCGAGCAAGTTGGAAAGTACCTCAGCGTGGACTGGCTTGAGATTTGCCGTTTCGAGAAGAGAGTGACCGACGCGTTGGAAATGCAAGAGGAAGCGGTCAAGGAAAACTGGAACGAGGATGAGCATGTAGAAGCTAGACGTAAACGGGCAAAAAAGCGACGTATTGCGTTGATGGGACTTGCTACTGTTGGTGGGGGTCTTGTCATTGGTCTGTCTGCTGGTCTTCTAGCCCCTGTGATTGGCGCAGGCTTCGCGGCAGGACTTACCACTATCGGTCTTTCAAGTGCGGGTACAGCTGCTACTGGCTTTTTGGCCAGTGCTGGAGGCGCGGCGATCATTACAACTACTGGGGTACTCAGCGGTGGAACTATTGCTGTAAGAGCTGCTGACCGGAGAACGGGGGCCGTGAAAACTTTTGAATACCGGCCACTCCACAACAACAAACGAGTAAACTTAATCATTACCGTCGCAGGCTGGATGAACGGCAAGGTCGATGATGTGCGGCTGCCATACAGTACAGTGGACCCTATCATGGGAGATATCTATTCCATTCTCTGGGAGCCGGAAATGCTACGGAGTATGGGTGACACTATCAATATTCTAGCTACGGAGGTCAGTTTGCCACAAATGCCTAGGTTCAGTGCTGACCTTTTTACAGGCCCTCACTCAAGGACTCCAGCAAGTGCTGGGTAGTACAGTCCTTGTAATGCTTATGTCTGCTATTCAAATCCCGATGGCACTGTCCAAGTTATCTTACTTGATCGACAATCCGTGGACAGTCTCGCAAGCTCGTGCGGACATGGCTGGTCTCATCCTTGCAGATTCGTTGATCGAACGCAACCTAGGAACGCGTCCAATTACTTTGGTAGGGTTCTCACTGGGGGCTAGAGTGATTTTTGCTGCTCTCAGGGAGCTCGCAAAGAGAGGTGCATTTGGTCTTGTACAAAATGTTTATCTTTTCGGCACGCCCGTTGTTGCGAAAAAAGATGACTATCTTCGAGCGAAGGCGATCGTACCTGGACGATTTGTAAACGGATATGCGACTAATGATTGGATCTTGGGTAAGTTATGGAAATGATATACTTTGTCAAGAATCTAATCATCGTCTAGGCTATTTGTTCAGAGCAACAAGTGGTGGGATAATGAGGGTGGCAGGTCTAGCGCCTGTTCTTGTGCCTGGCGTTGAGAACATCAACGTCACTGAGTATGTCCCTGGTCACATGGCCTACCGAGCAGCCATGCCAAAACTTCTGAGGGAAGTTGGTTGGATCGTAGAAAGTGACGAATTTGCTGAAATCGAAGATCCTGATCCTGAAAACCATGATAAGAGACAACGAGAGCTCATTAACGAGATCGAGGAGGCGAGAAAAGAGCTGGAGAAAAAACCTGAGAAGAAGGGGTTCAGCTTCTGGCGGAAGAAGAAAGGCGAGAAAAAAGATTGGGAAGTTTACGATGAGAATTCCAAAGCCCCAGCGGTGCCCAAAGATGGAGAACCAGGTTCTGCCGAAAATCCAGTTCTCTTTGACATTGAAGCTATTCAAAGAGAAGTTGCTGCACTTTCTGCACAAGGTATTGATTATGAGATCAAAGAGATTAAATCGACGTTACCACCCTTGAAGATCGAGTCTCCTGCGTTACATTCGACAACAACAACATCATCACCGCCGCCTCCATTGCGCGAAACTAAGAGTTATAACGACAGCCTCGGTATAACTGCACCCAATACAGGTGGGAGCACGAGCAATGTCTCCACTACCTCGAATGGGAACAAAGAGATGGGAAGTTCGAAGAAGTATAGTTTCGAAGAATACGATGAATTTGCGGACGGAGGTATGTCAATGACTTTCGAAACATCATTTAAGGATACTCCTTCCAAATCGCACACCCCTCCTGCGGAACCCTCTTGGGTCGAGCCGGCAGAACGGCCGGCTCTGAAATCTCATGCCACGGATTCCAATGTTAACCTGGCTCCAAACTACAATGCTTGGGCCGACGAGTTTGATGATGATTTCGGAAAGGAGAAAGACCTAAAGATGACCTTTGCATAGAGAGATTCCCTGACCTAGGTTTGTTTGGCTGTTGGTCACGGCGGTTCACATGGAGCGTTTAAGCATTTTGAGCATGAGTTTATGGATAAGACATTGGCGTTTGGGTAACTATCACTCACCAGAGAGTTTTTAATGTGCTGTATTGCATTTTCTAGTACTCTGGATAGTACTCGTTTAGCATTTTTAGTGACTTGATTGGCACTGGTATATTATATTACCCCCACATACCTCGTAGCAATATCATAAGACAGCTTCCCTTCATAACATGTTCCGATTTATATCTTATGACATTCTGACATCAACTCACATTGCTATCAACTCAACCTGATTGAACCCATCTACTGTAATGAGGGTACGCGGCAAACCACTCATTAAAACGCTCTCAGTCATGATGGTAGCCACAAGCTCCATAAATAGATTAGTGCGGCAGCGTTGTGGCTGAGCGGAGTGCGCCACACTAAACCTTGGAGTTCCACATCAGCTCTTCGAACACTGTGCACCAGATCGTCCTACAACAAACAGCAGGAAGCCAGTTCCTATCATACTTTGCTTTCCCATCGCTTCCCCGAATCCACTTCCCGCGATCCATCTCTCAAAGCTTTGCCAATCGTTCAGGAATTGTTCTTTGTCACCAACTGAACAGCTCCAGGTAGCTCGCAACCGGACATCCAGCAACAGGACAACCACCCACGAATAACCGCAACGATGGGATCATTAGGGTCATACTTCCTCGATGTCGTCTACTCATTCACAAATTGTATGGTGTGCTTTCCTGGATCACCACAACTCAAGATAAATAGCCGGAGCTTCAAAATATTACGACTCTTGGGTGAGGTAAGCTCTCCCTTATCGCCCGCCTACTAAACATGTAACTAACTATACAAACTTCAAGGGCGGCTTTTCATACGTCTATCTCGTCCAAGACACCTCCAACCAGCAACTCTTTGCCTTGAAGAAGATCCGCTGTCCATTCGGTCAAGAATCCGTCTCCCTCGCGCTCAAAGAAGTTGAAGCATACTCTCTCTTCTCTCCACACCCAAACATCATCCACTCCATCGACTACTCCGTCGCATCCGACAAATCCGATGCCTCAGCGAAGACCGTATACATCCTCCTCCCATACTACCGCCGCGGAAACCTCCAGGATATGATCAATGCGAATCTTGTAAACCATACCACGTTTCCCGAGCGTAGGCTCATGGTATTGTTCCTAGGCGTATGTCGCGCTCTGAAAGCCATGCATCAATACCGCGTCAAAGGTGGACCAGGCGGAGCCGCAAGTCAGGCCAAGGCAAAGAAAGTGCGGAACGACGCTGCGAGAGCGGACGCCGAAGCCGCAGAGGGCATGGAGATGCGACCAAGCCGGAAACACAGAGAGCACGATGACGACGAAGAACAAGAAGCTGAAGGTCTTCTGGAAAGCGAAGGCACGATGGCACAAGAAGGCATTGCCCCAGGCGGCGAGCGTGCATACGCTCACAGGGACATCAAGCCTGGTACGTTTTCCGTTTCCGATCCAGAACCCGCGAAATTAAACTAACACCTCTCTAGGAAACATCATGATCGCCGACGACGGCAAATCTCCCATCCTCATGGATCTCGGCTCCCTCGCCCCGTCGCCCACCCCGATCACATCGCGCTCCCTCGCCCTCCAAGTCCAAGACACCGCCGCTGAACACTCGACGATGCCGTACCGGGCTCCCGAACTCTTCGACGTCAAAACCGGTTCCGTGATCGACACCAAGGTCGACATCTGGTCATTGGGCTGCACACTCTACGCATGTCTAATCGGCAAGAGTCCCTTTGAGGCTCGCAGTGATGAGACTGGTGGTAGTCTGAGTATCTGTGTGCTTGGTGGCGATTGGAGGTTTCCGGATGAGGGACCGCAGCGCGGGAAACAGAAACAGCCGGCGGAGGAGGTGGTTAGTGATGCGGTTAAGGATGTGGTGAGGAAGTGTTTGAAGGTTGAGCCAAATGAGAGGCCGGATGTGGACGAGTTGATTTATTTGGTGGAGCAGGTGTTGGAGGGGCTGCCGGATGATGGGTCGGATGAATAAAATGCTATCTATTGGCAGTAGTATTGTTCTTGGGGGGTTGTTTTCTTATGGGCTTGGTGTACCAGTACCCTCGATTTTGAGGTTGACAGTTTTAAGGACAGGGTTCGAAGGTTTTTGCCCTATTACGACAATGCTGGAGTCGAAATATGGATTCTTTTTAAAGGTCAATGACCTGAATATACCCTTCCATCACCGAAGCCAAATTCCAATCACTTGCGCAAAGCGTTCACAAATGACACTAATCCATTGCTACGTATTAAAGACTTTTCAAGGATGCCAATTCCGCTAGATGCTTGCATGACGATATCATCTAGCTAATACGGCACTCAATCCCAAAGATCGAAGAACACTACTCCTCTAGAGCATCCTCTACCCTCGTCTCCGAATACTTCGGCAACCCTACATGCTCATTGATCCAATCGAGCACTGTCTCATGCCACAGCAGCGAATTCTCCGGATTCAACACCCAATGATTCTCATCGGGGAAAGTCAAGAACTGACTCTCAATTCCACGGGCCTGGAGCGTGTGGAAAGCAGCGAGGCCCTCACTGATTGTGAGACGGTAATCGAGCTCGCTGTGAATAACGAGTTGCGGGGTTGACCAATGCTCCGTGAATTTGGAGGGATCCCATTTATCCCAGCCCTCGCGGTTCTCCCAGAGTTTGCCCTTGAGGTCGTGGAAGGGGAAGTAGAGTTCTTCAGAGGCGAGTTGGCCAGTCATACTAAAGACGCCGTCGTGGCAGACGAGGGCTTTGAACTTACGGCCTAGAGGGTGGCCTTGGATCCAGTTGACTGTTTGCTGTTAGTGTTTGAGTTTTTGGTCGGAATTGAGGGGAGTTTACTCATGTAGCCACCGTATGAGGCGCCGAGTGCAACGGCGCGGTCTGTATCGACATATTCCAAGTTCTTCTCAATGTACTCAAAGCCTTTTACAAGATCTTCGTACGGAAGACCACCCCATTGGCCTTGAATAGCATCTGTAAAATCTTGACCGTACCCAGTTGATCCTGTTGGATTTGGTGCAATGACAATGTAGCCTTGTTCGGCATACACAGCTGGATTCCACCTAGTCGACCAGCCATCTTCCCAGGCACCCTGTGGTCCACCGTGAATGAGGTAGGCAAGCGGATATTTCTTGTCTGATGAGAAGTTCCTGGGCTTCAGAACCCAGGCGTGGACTGATGTGTTCTTGGCTGCACCGGGCCAGTGAATCTCATCGACTTGGCGACGAGAGAGACCCAGGGAGGAGCCATTCTTGGTTTGCGATGAGATGTGCCTCGTAGTTAGTTTATCTTCAGTGTGCCCATCAGGTATAGAAAAAACACGACCTAGTAAGCTACTCTTTGCTGGTAAAATCGAGTACATGCTGTTGTCGATCAAGCTTGAGGATGAAATGAATAGGCCACCGTCCTTGATCGGCTCAACACTGTTAATATTGCCACCCTTGACTAAACCACAGGTTAGTCACATATCCCTGATCCTATCAGAGTATGGAGAAAGTAGTAGGGGAAAGGGGAAAGATAGGTGGTGGAGGATTTGGAGGCTCACCGATCAACTTTGGCAATGTGATGCCAGGGCCTTCCCAGTTTGAGGAGAACAGCCCTCCCCGACCATGCTCTTCGGCGATAAAAAATAGAGCGGACTCGCCATCTCGTCCCCATATGATTGCCCCAGGGCTACGATCCCAACTACCTTTGCCATCCTCGGATGCCAACGCATGGATAACCCAAGACGGCCTCTTGATATCTGGGATGATGAAAATTTGGTTTTTATCGGACTCGTAACCATCCTTCTTCATGGAGAGGAAAGCGATCTGCTTTCCACTGGGGGAAAACACAGGACTTGTGCTTGCGCCCTCAAAGCCGTAGATTTCTACTTTCACTGGCTCATTTGATTGGTCGCAAGCCTTCTTGTCCCAAAACGCATCAGAAGAAATGAGGTAGATGTTAGTCTTCGTGTGGAAAGCCGGATTAAGGTCGGGATCTTTTGCGGTGAAGACAAGACCAGAACTGCTGATGTCGAAATGATCGGCGCCGCCGAAAGGTTCGATTGGCGATTCGAGTTTCGTGCCCTTCAGCGCGTTGTAGAGGTTAGATAGTGCAAATTGACCCTTTTTCTTTGAAAGCTTCCCTAACCAGATGGCATTCTTGTCTTCCGTTACATAGTGACTACGCAGTGTTACTCAGAGTACGTGTTGAGCAAAGCTAATAACTTACTCCCAATGTCGGACAAAGGTGGTCTTATAAAGTCGGCCGCTAGTTAGTGGCTTCTTCTCTTTCTTAGGGTTGAGCAGATCGCCAGCCGGGGTTGCCCTTCCGACGACAGCAAAGGCGTAGCTGCCATCCTGCAATGCGTGAATCTTAACATTACCAACTGGACCGTCAATTTTACCCGCGGAATAACTGCTGCAATCATAGTAAGCAAAAATAATGTCGAGTATACTAGGGTAGTGATAGGCTAGAAAAGAGGTTACAATGTTCCAGTGAATAAATCGGATCATACCTGTTGTTGAAATCATCAGCTTTTCCAATCGTGACCTCAGTAGTGCCGTCATCATTTGACTGCAAAATCAAGATGGATTCATCCCCAAGCCATTGAGGGTCGCTTGCCGAAGAATTGTCCGTGATGAGTGAAGTTTGCTGAGATTTTACATCCAGGACGCGGATTTCGAATTCCTTGGCATGATTGGCAAAAGAATAGGTACTAATACTGTACAAAACTTTGGAGCCATTGAAGTTGGGCGATCCAGATGAACGGCGGGGAGCGCTGAGGAGAACCTCAGGCGTGAACTTGGCTGCCCGAATCGTCATGGTGGAAAACACTACCAGGAGCCTAAAGAGCGAGGTGATGCGCCTGCGACATAATTAGTTTAGTGTTTCTATGATACGCGGAAAGTAGATATATGTACATGATGGGCAGATTGTATGATCAGAAATGAGGAGGACGGAGAGAAGGTTAAAGTTGTGTGAATGTCTCCAACGAAGATTGGGGAAGTGTGTAGTTGCCATGTTGAAGTGAAAGAGTGGTCTTACCAATTGCGTGCGCAAAGTAATTTCGGATAAGTTTAGATACTTGCGGTAAGCACAACGAGTGAAGGGGGCCAGCTCAACGTTATGTGCTATCTATAGGAATGATAGTTGTTGTGGGTGATGGTGACGGTGGGATGGATGGTTGAACGATCTATGGTGCAATCAGACGATCGGCTCGGCCTGTCGGGGAGGAGGTTGGGGCTCGCAGCTCGGGTCGGACTACGGCAGACCACAAATCGTGATCTATCAGATGCGTAAATCAGTGCAGTTGCACAAGATTGCTGAACATTTCTCTATACCTTTTATCCTACACGGCTTTCTTAGAACATGGACAAAGGAATAAAAACAAAGCTATATTAGGGTGTACATCCCTTACATTATCTTTCCGCACTGTGTCAACGCGAAAAAACACGATCTGCTATGGTGGTGAGAACGGTGTTGTGCGTTGCGGAAAAGCCATCGATTGCGAAAGCAATTGCAACCCACTTGGGAGATCAAGTGACTACAGTAAGCTCAGATGCGCGCAATCCGCCAGTCGAGCTAATGGACGTGCAGCGCAACATTCAAGGCAATCCGTATGTGAAGAACTACGAATTCGACTACATCTTTCCTCAATGGGGTCATTGCATAGTCACGATGACCTCTGTGCTGGGCCACCTCCTCAGCCACGAGTTTGAGCCGCGATACAAGAGCTGGACTTCATGCGACCCATCTGCGCTTTTTGACGCTCGTATCGAGGTTTTCGTTAGTAGCAAGAGCAAGTCTATCGCGGACAACATCAAGCGACACGCTCGCCGGGCCGACGTGCTCTATATATGGACCGACTGCGACCGCGAAGGTGAGCATATAGGCACCGAGATTCGGTCGGTGGCAGCACAAAGCAATCAAGCTCTGGGTCGCGCTGGCGGCACAGTAAGAGCACATTTCTCCAACATCGAAAGAGCGCATATAATTCACGCCGCACAGCATCCCACCGATCTCGACGAAGCGCAAGCCGACGCAATAGCTTCTCGTATCGAGCTCGATCTTCGTGTGGGTGCAAGCTTCACCCGGTACCTCACTCTGAGTCTTCGTCCTGTACTCCAGCGAGGCAGTTTGTCAGGAGCCTCTCCATTAATCAGCTACGGGAGTTGTCAGTTTCCTACGCTTGGCTTCATCGTCGAGCGCTACTTGCGCGTTCAGAATTTTATCCTGGAACCATTCTGGGCTATTAAATTGATGTATCAAAAGGCTGGAATAAAGGTGAACTTCAGCTGGGCTCGTAAACACCTCTTCGACAGAATGGCAGTTGCTATTCTCTATGAGTGGTGTCTCACTTCGCAGAATGCTCAGGTCCAAAAGGTCAAAACTAAGCCAACGAGCAAGTGGAAACCCTTACCGTTGACTACTCTAGAGCTCCAGAAGTGCGGCAGCAGATTCTTAGGAATGGACAGTCAAAAGATTTTACAGCTTGCAGAAAATCTATATCAAAAAGGTTGGATTAGCTATCCTCGAACCGAGACAGATCAGTTCGATCACGGTATGGACCTTCGCGGCCTCGTCCAGAAGCAGGCGCAGGGCGGCCGCTGGGCTGATTATGCAATGGCGCTGGTCGAGGGAGGCTTTTCGTGGCCCCGTAACGGACGTAATAATGATAAGGCCCACCCGCCTATCCACCCAGTCAACTTCGTCAATCCAACTACGCTCTCATTTGAAGAGCAGCGTGTCCATGAGTTCGTCGTGCGGCGCTTTCTAGCATGCTGCAGCAAAGACGCCCAGGGGTCAAAGACCGACATTAGTATTCTCTATTGACCAGAAACATTCAACGCATCTGGCCTTGTAGTATTAGAGCGCAACTATCTCGATGTCTACGTTTACGATCGGTGGGGCAACCAAGAACTTCCCCCGTTTATCGAAGGCGAGGTCTTCGAGCCGACCGAAAGTATTCTCAGTGAAGGAAAGACGTCACCGCCTGGATATCTAACTGAACCGGACCTGCTTGCACTAATGAACGCGAATGGTATCGGCACTGATGCCACAATGGCCGACCATATTGGCAAAATTATAGACCGACAATATGTCGAAGCCAGAGCTCAGCCAAGACAGGCGCGTCATGGAAATGACGAAGAGTCCGAGGGGTTGCCAGCCCAGGTGAGAGTCGGAAATGGTCGTAGAGGTAGAGTTGTGGCAGCACGTAGCGGCAGGAATAGCGGTGCTGGTTGCGGTGGTGCTATAACAGGTGTTCGGGAATTCGTACCCACGACGCTAGGGGTCGCTTTGGTTGAAGGCCATGAGAACATGGGGTTCGAAACTAATTTGACGAGGCCTTTTCTGCGCAAGGAGGTAAGACAACGTTCTTGATCAATCTCCAACACGAGCTGCTAACAACAGGCGTAGATGGAGCTGAAGATGGACGCCATATACAATAGACAAACAACAAAGGCTCGCGTCGTAAACGAAACCATCGAGCAGTATCGAAGGGTCTATACTCGCATGCAGCAACATCCGGACGTTCTTCGTACAGTGAGGACTGAATCTTAGCGTACCTACTTCTCCGCTAATGTGATTATAGGCTGTTCGGAAGTATGTCTTTAGTAAAGTATACTAAGAATCAGAGATATCAATCAACAATGATCGTTCATATCGATAGATAGATAAAGTAAGTAGCAGCAGTGTAACGATCTCGGGATAGAGGTCGTTGATCACAGGAGTGATGATGATGTATGAAGTATGAGTTGATTGATTGAAGCATAGCGGGGATCGCTATGCTAGAACTATAGAGTTCTAAACTATTATATAAGCTAATTATCTAATTAGGCAGCAGAGAAGATAGGGTAGAAGCGAGAATCTAGAGCAAGAAGCTGGAAGAATAGGCTATAGTGGCGCGAAAAAGACAAGGTGAGAAAGAGAGGAAAGGAATGAAGGGGGAAGAAGATGGAAGGTGGGGGTTTTATGCCAGTCACGTCGCGAAAACGCCAATGAACTTTTGAGGAAGGACCTTCGAGAATGGTCATTTTGTCATCGGAAGTGAGTGAGTATCCGACTTTATGCCCAGGTGTCACCCTAAGATTAGATAGGGCCGCACTAAAAGGAAAAATGCTAGGAATACTCCCAAGGTCAAGTGCGCTACACCGCGCTGGTCCCCAAGCAGTGTACACGTCACGGGTTTACAGCTACATGTGAATGAACTTTCAAGCCTGTGCTATCGATTGGGGGTGCTAGTCTCAGATGTGATGTAAGATATATTCATGTGTGCCTAAAGTACTTACCAAAGAAGTGGGATTAGGAGAAGTAGAGATATCCGCGGTCCTGGAGATTTTCATAGATCCATCCATTAATAATTATAATGTGAAAGAGTTTTACTATGTGGCTAGACTATGAAGCATAAAGAAGTGCATTACGTTGTTGAATATCTATATATGTAAGACCAAAAAGAACTGGTACCAATCCTCAGTGGAATTGGTGAATTGTCGTGGTTTTATTCCTCACAATATATGATAATATATTGCCAAAATTACTGGGCGGCATCCAATTGGTGGTGAGGGGCGACAGATCTCGCCCGGCCTGTAGTGAGGGTTAACACCCCCATTCTTCCCCCCCTTTCCCCCCCTTTCTCTACTCCCCTCTTCTCACCCCTTCTCCACACCGGCCATTTCCCCCATTCACCGCCGCTTGTTTCCTCTCATATTCTCGTGCGCGCCGCAACTGGCTAGCGGAGAGAGGCTCGCTAGCCAAGAACTTGCGTTGACGCTCGGAAACCCGAGGAGTCAGATCATCGTCGCGCACCTTCTTCGCGGCGGCTTTGGCAGCGGCGGCAGCGACGGTGGTGGTGGTAGAGACGGCGGCCTTGGCCCGCTTTTTCTTCTTTGTAAGACCAAAAAGAACCGGTACCAATCCTTAGTGGAATTGGTGAATTGTGGAATCAGTGAATTGGTGAATTGTCGTAGTTTTTATCCTCACCCCCCCTCCCCTTAGGTTGTGCTCCATACATAGCCACCCATACGTAGGAGTAAAAGCTAGTGTGCTTTCTTCTTCATGCACGTGATGTTTGTGCTTTTAATCGTCCTTGCTCTGTGCATAAGACTGTGAAAAACGCAGACACATGCTGTGAAGGATGAATAGAAGGATTTCTAGAGAATTATCATACGTGGTTGGAGGCGGGGGCAACGCCAAAATTGTTGTTGTTGGTGATGTTGACCGTGGCCCCGGCGGCAATGGTGTTGTGAATTGGTGCCTGTATTACTATTAGCATGTATGCAAAACATGGAGAGCTTCCAAAGGGTTCAAAATTCGTCATGAAGAAAAGAGACATGTTCCAGTGACTCGGATAGAAAGAGATTCCAATAACTTACCGACATGGTGTTGAAATTCCACGTTGCACCAGAGGATTTTACGAACGCAGAGGACCGAGAGGATTGTAAACAACCAGCAGGCTTGCCTTCCTTGGCTTCAATTCACTTCGCTCACTTGACCCCCCGGGGGGCGCTCCTTCCCATCTTGACTCGACTTTCCCATTGGGGTGGCTGCCGATTTTGAAGCCCTTCTGGCCAGGCTGACCACTGATGGACAGCAAGGCGGTCTTGAGAATCTTCGACACTAAGAAATGTCATGCGTGGCCGTAATGTCCTGAAAATTTCGAGTTGTTATATAGAGAGTGGGTAGGTGCCCAAGTGGAGACGTTCTGAGAAACAATCAATTCTGGTAGCCGTGGGTCTAGAAAGAATATTGAAGACAAAGTTGGCAACATGTATGAGTGTTGAAAGTAAAAAGTTGATTGTAGGAAGCTTGGAGAGCTGCACCCAAAGAGGAGCCAATATAGAAAGCACGCTAGTTAAACACGTGACTGTGCACGTTCACACATGGAATTCCAACGAATCAAGCGGAATTCCAACACTGAGAACCACCTCGTCAGCTACAAGAGGGGAAATATTGCCTTAGCCGAAGAAGCAGCTTCCGCTGACGATACTGGCAATGAGCGAATGAGCAAGGTTCCCCAAGATGACGTGGATAGTGGACAGCAGGACACAATGATTTCTTGCTTTCCCTCAAAACCACTCGCAAATACGAAGCCAAAACACCAACAAAGACAATTAGCATCGACTGCACGTTTATCCAGCTCAGCTACGAGGATAGCGCGACTGGTACCCCGAAGTTGGCTTGCGAATAGGAACCCGACGGTAGTAGTCAGTGTCGTAACCTAGATTAGGATGCGAAAAGGAGCGTGTGGGTAATGTAACTCAGGTCAACATGCTAAGAGGTAGGAGTCCGACCGGAATATTCAGTAGCGCAACTAGCAAACTTGGGAAAGCCCCATATACTACGGCTTACAAACATGACCTAGATACTCTGAAATTTGTAAGTAAACGCCCTCTTGTGCACCCTCCATTAGTCTTATCATGGGCTTCCCGAGTTCTCGCGTCCCTCCAACCACGTCGTCAACTCGTTCCAAATCCCACCCTTTCCAAGAGTTCCAGCGCCATGAGCCCCATCAACAGCACCGAACTGATCCGCTGATGTGATGCCTTATGAGTCGCTTCAACTTGATTCTCCAGGTACTTAATCAGCGCTGCCCAGGTGGTCCCACAAATGAACTCCAGAAGTCACATTCCTAGGTAGGCAAGACTCATCCAATCCCTATACGAAGTAGTCCGATTCATCGGCAGCGACGTCCTGAGGGCCTCGAGCTACAGGAGTGACCTACAAAGCCGTCGCACCACAACCTGAAATCCACAATTCCACCGATCCTGCGGTCATAACAGGGCTCTTGATGTCGATATTGAAAGCAAACAGGGAAGTTAAGTGTCACACCGCTGCGAAAGCGAGTTCAAGTCACACCAAAATTGGTCCCTTAGTTGAAATCAAATTGCGTTATCCTACCTCTCGCCTTGCTCCACAAGGTTCTCATGAGCGTCGTGTCAATCGAAACCCCGAGCCTGCGCACTAGCCAGCACTTTCACGAGCACTCCAACCCTCTTATACACGCCTTCTGCAAGTAGCTCAAACAACTCAAGCCGCTTGCCAACGCTCTCTGTGAGCATCTCTCTCAAAGGAAGCCTACTCAAGGAGACAGACATGGAGATGAATGTAGAGGAGGATAGAATTGCAGAGAGTTGAGACAGAGATGGATAGAGATGGAAATAAAGAGGATCGAAATAGAGCTGGTGGTGGATAAACATCATGCACTGATATCCTAGGTAGAGACTAATGGGTCCAATTCTTCCCCTTGTGGTATTGTTCGGGATAAACATGTGCGGTCCCCAACAATCGGATATTCTACGAGGTATTAATAATCATGTAAAATAAAATCTAACAGAGAGTCCAGCATCCAACGCTTGAGAATTTTGCCGAACAGGTCCATGAAGCACAATGGGAGGCTTCGCACCCTCCTCAAAAGCACTAGGGACCACTCCAATACTCATCATATCCGTGCTTTTTTGTTACGTTGACCGATGAGGAGCCCTTGGGATGACTCACTGTGAAGGAACTAGAGAGTTACCTGAAAGGGTGCCATATTTACTTGCCAAGTCTACGTAACTATTGGATACTATGTGTCCTCTTCAAACCCCCATTTTATTACCCTTGTGGAGAACTCTGCGGAAGGCTTGAAATAGGACTTCATATTTACTTTATCTATATCTCAAAAGAGGACTGGTAAGTAGCAAACAAACAAGGCGGCGGTGATATTAGAAGAGCATGGAGACTAGTCTAGCATCTGGACTAGGGTCAAGGGCAGCCCTTATGGTTTATATCTAGACCATGATTCTCAAATGAATTATTTGTTATTGGTTTGCTTTAATACTGGGTGTAAAATTATGTTGCACTACCTATCGCTAGCATTTACTACTAGGTAAATGTCAACTACTCATAAGATGCCTGTTACGACTGGGGGAATACCCTAAAATTTTAGCCATCGAAGTTGGCAATGTGGTTCGAATCCATGTTTCAACTGCAATGTTTCAATTGCAATACTGAATTGAGATTGTGCTCGAGGGAATTATTCCCAATTATATGCAAGGTTTTTGGATCGTGACCAAGTGTGGGTGTATGGACAATGGATGATCCGACGGATGTCAGGAATCTCGATGTCATATTAGGAACCTCGCATGAGGTGTAGAACTCATACTTGGAAGCCGATCAATTATTCAAAGCTATGGCGATGGTCAACAGTTTTAACTACTAGAGTACTCAAGTGTTTTGCAATGATATAAGTCCAATCTGTGCATGTGATTACGAGGTCACCTTGGCCACCGCCACCTTGGGGTTTGTAACGATCCAGATCAACGAAGTCCAAATCGACAAGTCCGAGAATGAAACTGTATATAAAATGAATCATATCCTACTCGTATTTGGTAGTTTCGATGACCATGCCCGAAAGGTACGAACTACAATTCATCTGACATATGTCTTGGCACTCTTGGCACCAACGACCAGCCTTCCAGAATATCTTTATCTCAACAAATGCCATTGAGAACACAGAGTAACTAATAGGCAGTGATAATATACTATCCAAAGGTGAATCTTTCTATAAAACAATGTGAATTAATTCTAAGATTACCGGAATGCAGAACTTCGAGGGGTTGCCGACTTCATTGGGGTGAAGGACCAAGTGCACATGCACTCGATGTCCAAACTTGGTTCCCCAGTCAAAGGAGGACTCGGCCACTGTTAGTGTGGCGCAGGTGGTCGGCAGTTTGTGTGGAATATGCTCCGTGCCGTGTGTGACGTGTCAGCTAGACTAATACATTCCAACAACTCCTAGCACAGCTCCAACCCAAATTGCCATCAGTTAATAAATTAATTAACATGAATTTACTTCTAAAATATGTTTTAAGTCCAGTGGCGCAGTGGTAGCGCGCCGTTCTTATAGTTCTTGATGTGTAATTAAGATTTATGGCCAATTTTGGTTATGCGGATGCCGTGGGTTCGACCCCCACCTGGACTATGCTACCATGCCGCTGTCCTACTGAGTAGGATCAAACTCTTTTTGCCAATCCTATGCGCATTGTAAGATTCAGCTACCGCCTTTGGATGTTGGCAGAGTTATCTTAGCCGGTGTGCATGGGTCGGCCCGTTCGGCTACTTTCACTGGCGGATGAAACAGGGAACACAAGAACAAGTCAACTAGAAATGAATCAAGATAACGTCTGACCGGACATACTTCATGACAGAATCAGAAGAACAGATACTTGCAAATCAATTTGTCGATTTTTTGTTATTATGGATTTGTTATGGGGATGGTGAATGGATTCATTAATGCTTCAAATCCAACGGTTGCTACTTCAACGCCACCACAATGCTTCCCAAACCACCGCTTGCTTGTAAATTCACGTACCAGATGCAACATCCCAATCTTCCAGTTCATGGATATGTTGATGGTCCGCAATAGAATTTTCTGGGTATCAGCCTCTCCTCCTCTGCAATGCTGTGATCAACCTTATTCTTCAACAACTCCATCTGGCGTTCCAACTCCCATCGTGGGGTTTCCGCGCCGCGCATTCCTATGAACTGCGCGAACATTCTCATTTTGATTTTCAGTCGCTCGTAGTCGTTGAGCTTACAGTTTTCAGGGGTATAGTCACCTTCCCTTGGTCGAGCAAGTATCGGTCTGTCCCAGTCCATAGTTTGAGGATACATGCGAGTCGTGTGATTGGGTGTTATTTGTGCATAGTAATGTGCCATAGTATCGAGCTGATCCTCAGTTAAAAGGAAGAGTTCAAGCATTGTAGAGGGAAATTCTGGGGGTGGTACGCCGGTTTCAACATGAACTATTGGTGCGATCTCGAGACGCATCTGCGAAATCTTCTCCGCCAGCTTCGTGTTTCTTGTTGCTGAGGACATTTTCTGCTTGTTTAATTCGTGAATATTTTAGGGATCTGGGTGTTTGGTTAGGGGCGCAAACGCACTACTTCTGGGCCTGGGGAAACGGATCTTTGGCAGCTTGCGATGCGGGAGGATGCAGGATAGTGCAGGGTTATAGTGCGACGAGAGTATATAAATAAAACGCAAACGAGCAAAGAGTAAGGGATAAGAAGGTTATTGTTCCATGACGGCGTCTCTTTGTTCTTTGTCATGATACTGAGACATTATGTGGAAAGTACGTGCGTATTGTGCATCGCAGACTGTTTGCTTTGTTTTCTACCTCTTCCATTGTGATCCTGAATAAGGCCTTCTTTAATGGCAGGCCGTCTAAGATACTCTATTGAAAGCTGCCATGCGCTGGAAGTAACGTGACCAAGGCGTTTGTGCATTCCATATAAGGTATCGTACCCGTGGGCGTTCTGGCATTCACCAACATCTCGCGACATGGAGAATTCCAAAATTGTTGCAGCATCGTTTGTGTCTTTTGTGTAGTTTGTGTGCTTGGGCGTCTAAGTTTTGAAGCAAATCAAGTCTTCAATGTAGTGCGCCTACAGTTTCCGACAAGACATGTCATGATCATCCTATGATCTTTTCGAGTGAGACATCATTCTCACTTCCTCCAACAGGTTCTGTATTAGCCCAGAATTTACTCAAATGTCGAGCGCCACTAACAAAGTCAGTGGATTGTCGAATATCAATAGCGCAGCGACTTACCTGTCACATAGAAGTGTTACAATACGGTGACCCGGTCCAAGTTGCTTTGCCAATTTAGTTGCAGCGACGCCTGGATAATGTTAACCAGGTTGTAAACAGCGTTCAGTTGGTGTATTACGTACAGTTTACAGCACTGCTACTGCCAACAAAAATGCCATCGTTTTCAACAAGCCAACGCGCCATGGAAATGGCTTGCTCATCTGTGACTCTGACAGCGTCATCAATTAATTCCCTCCCGACATCAAAATTATGAGTCACCCTGTTGATACCAATGCCTTCCACAATAGTATCAACCTGATGTCTTCTTCGTGTTCCCTCTCTTTCCTTGGGATCGAACATCACGCCAAATTTGACACGGTTGTAAAGTCCACTCCCTGGAGGATCAGCAAGAATGACCTTTAATGTAGGAAGCTTTTGCTTCAAGAACAAGGCAACACCAGAGATGGTTCCTCCAGTTCCGGCTCCGCTAACAAATGCATCCAGTTTCCCACCAGTTTGCTCGTAAATTTCCGGTCCCGTTCCAGCGAAGTGGGCGCGCCAGTTGGCTTCGGTCTCGAACTGATCTGCGAATAGTCCTCTTCCAGGTTTGCCCGGGTTGGCCGTGTGCTCCGCCGCTCTTTTTCGTGCGAGATTGACAAATTGATTCTGGTCTACGATAGGTGCTGGGCGTACTCTTTCCACTTCCGCACCGAGTTTGAGAAGAAGATCTGACTTTTCTTTGGCCATGTCATTGGGCATGCATCTGTTCAAAATGAGCCCTGGGGGCGTAGTTTGATCTGCAAAAGCTTACATGTGTGCTTTGTA
Source organism: Dendryphion nanum (assembly GCA_020744415.1). Lineage (NCBI taxonomy): Eukaryota > Fungi > Ascomycota > Dothideomycetes > Pleosporales > Torulaceae > Dendryphion > Dendryphion nanum. Next base: position 743,555 of record JAGMWT010000008.1, read on the forward strand.
GCCTCGCGCTCTACATATTGCAGCAAGTGAAATGCCTGTACTGCCCACAGTACCTTCATAGATTGTATCACCAGAGTGAGGAATTAGAAGCCCATCTTTCTCTGCCATCTCGATAATGCTAAGCGCTACTCGATCTTTAGGACTGTTTCCTGCACCATTAAGGAACTACCATCAAACTTAGCAAAGTTGTTTATTTGTCCTAGTGCGATAGTCGTCCTACCTCTGCTTTCGCTAATATTTCGCATCCTGTAGCATCCGAAAGAGATTTAATTTTGATCAAAGGGGTGTCACCAATGCAACCTTCTATGCCTTCTTTAATACTTCCATCTTTTTCCGAGAACGATCCAGTAAGCTCTTTGAGCTTTCTACGGAGCAATTGTGGATCTTTTATTTCGGAAAGCTGGGATATAATCTTCTCATATTCTTGGGCAGGCCTGGGCAGCGAGTTTTCTGCAGAAATACGGAATTTCCAGGAAGTTGCCAATCCTGCTCCGAGCATAAAAGCCCCAATAGCATAGTAATGAGATCGCTCTGGCATTTGTGACGTTGAAGTTGTGACAGAAGAGTGCGAGCATCGAAAGAAGCTTGGACAGTGGTGTGTCTTGGCACGAATAGAATTGACCCGCAAACTCCACCACCTCTTCTGCAGCTTCTGCAGCTTCTGCAGAGGAACATCCTCCACCGCCGACGATGCATCGCCGGCGCTGATCCCCAATGGATTCACCGTTAGTCACCCAGATTTTTCGACAGCTTTTTTCACATCGAGCATCGCAATGCCTCGCTCGCGGGAGTCGCCCTGCCATATCCTCGGCCCACCATGTGCGCACTCAGCGGCGAGGAATGGCCTCACGGATGGAAGGTGAAACGAAGAGGGAAAGCAGATGGACCCCTAGAAGAAACGTTTATCCCAATGAGAGGCAGGAGGAATTCGATCGGTACCCTCTGGTTACTGCGGACATGTTAAGAGTTCGCAGGGAGCGGCCGAGGCGAGTAAAGATGTTGATGCGCGACTTCATTGAAGGTCAGTTGCCGCCCTGAGAATTTACGAGACTTGTTCAACTCTGACGGTTGCTCAGACAGTCTGTACAATCCAAATTACGGCTACTTCTCCAAACAAGTCGTCATCTTCTCGCCCGGCGAACCCTTCGATTTCAATTCCATGGCCTCTGAGCACGAGTTCTTTCAGCATCTAAGGCGGCGTTACACCGACTTTGAAGACGCTCTAGATGATCAAGAGCCGAATGAACTTCGTCAGCTCTGGCATACGCCAACCGAACTGTTTTCGCCATACTACGGAGAGGCCATCGCTCGCTATCTCGTAGAAGACTACAAGTACAATTGTTATCCTTATCACGATCTCAACCTTTACGAGATGGGAGCCGGTAACGGAACAATGATGTTGAACATTCTGGACTATATACGGGATGTGCACCCGGAGGTGTACGAGCGGACCAAGTATCGGATAATCGAAATTTCTGATCAACTCGCAAACCTCCAGCAACAAGGGTTAGGTCATTCGGCCTATGCTCGCGGACACTCCGACAAGGTCGAAATCGTCAACCAATCAATTTTCGATTGGAATGTATATGTCTCGTCACCGTGCTACTTCTTAGCATTAGAAGTTTTTGACAACTTCGCCCACGATGCCATTAAGTATGACATGGAAACGGGGGATCCTTACCAATCTCGTGTCGTTATCGATCCTCGGGGTGAATTCTACGAGTACTATTCTCGCGATTTAGACCCGGTAGCTCAGCAATTCCTAAAGAAACGTCACGCAGCATGCAAAACATACGCCAATCCACTCCAGGGATCACGGCTGATGCAGAATCTAAGGTCCTTGGTTCCGTTTCGCGGCTCTTTGAGCACGCCGGAATACATTCCCACCCGGCTAATGCAATTCTTCTACATTCTGTACGAAAAATTCCCAAATCACAAGCTGATAACGAGCGATTTCCACAAACTGCCTGATGCAGTGGAAGGAATCAATGCACCAGTTGTGCAGACAAGATTCAAGCGAGAAATGATCCCCGTCTCCACCCCTCTTGTAAGTCTTAACAATCTCATACAACATTTCACTTCCATGATGAATACACAAATTAAGCATAGTTCACCCGACCTACAAGCTGGGGACAAAAATTTACCATCATCATCTTTTATCTGATATGGATACCCTTTCACTCATTGCTACTTTATTTCTTTGGAAATATGAGACGCTGACGTGTGGATCAGGTGCACCAGGGCTATTTCGACATCCTTTTCCCCACTGACTTTGAAGTCATCGAACCCATGTATTCAGCGATCACGGGCAGATTTGCGCGCACATACTCGCACGAGGTTTTTATGTCCGGAAGAGCGGATATTGAGGAGACGCAGACGAAGAATGGAGAGAATCCGCTGTTGAGTTGGTATAAGAATGCCAGTGTAATGATCACTGTGTAGATAGCGAGGTCGGTAGAGATTCCAACACCGCTATCATGTACAAATACAACATTGTAATAACGACCTCCTGGCTTCGTGACATTGCCTCTGATCTCGCATTCATGAACTGGAAAGATCTGGGTGAAGTGATTGAATTCTTCCAAATGGATATCTGTCTAAATGCTATATTTCCACATCAACTCCCTCCAATTCCCAAGCCAAAAAAAAAGCGTTGACCTTACAGCTGTCTGCACCACAGAGACAGGGAAAACCGAAATCCCTTTCATTATCTTTCCGACTGCCACCTAACTATGCTCATCTCCTGTTGAACCAGCTGCTCACCACGCCACCAGCAAGGTTCCTCGCCAACCCAGATCCATACACCGCGCTCGATGCAAATCCAGTCGCATGGCTGAATTTATCACATCGGGAGAAGGCCAGGGTATTCGTAATCGTAAGAACGAGAGCGATAGCTGTATCAAAAGTCAGCCCCGATCCAATGCAACCCATATCCCCAGAACCAAAGTAAACCCTCGACTCACCCACAAGCGTCAACCAAATAAACTCAAAGCTAACCAGCGCCACGACGGCCAGCAAAATCCACAATACGGGCTGGGCATACAACGCAATCCAAAAGAACCTCCGATCCGTCGCGTTCTGCTGCCTCGTCTCCGGATCCGCGCTCTCGAACACCCAGCTCGAGTCGCCCGTTGCGGTATCGACCTCGTTCCACCAGCGGAGACCGACGAGGCGGCGGCCGGCGATGTTCTTGAGATAGTAGAAGTCGGTGGCTAGGAGCAGGATGGTGATTATGAAGATTAGGACGAAGTTGGAGGTGAAGAGGCGCAGGCCGAAGAGGTAGGTTAGGAGGGAGGCTGGAGGGTGTCAGTGGGGGAATGGAATGGGTTGGAAGCGAGGGAGGGAAGGGGGATTGTGAAGGAGGATGCGAGTTATAGAGGAGGGATGGGACATGAATGTAGATATCCATATTCAATACATACAAATGCGGAAGAAGAGAAACGTTAACAGAGTAATAGGGTGGCTACTCAATTTCCAGCTCAGCGAGCCCGGCGCGGGAGTTTGTTGCGCATTCTCCATGACTGTCTGTGGGTCGAGCGGGCGAGGATGCGCGCGATGTGTAGTTTGTGCCGTGGATTTGTCGTGAAGATGCTGCTATTGCTGAGGTTGACGTTGACGTTGACGTTGCAGGAACGCAGAGCCCCGGCCGGTGCTGGGCGGAGGTGCGAGCGCGGTAGGACAGGGGGGGTCATACGCGCGGGCGGGCTGCGGGCTTTGGGTGCGCCAAACAGAGCATGTGCAAGCTTGAGACTTTGGAGCTTTACAACTCAACAACCACATATTGGCTTTGTTTGAAACCGGGGATTGGGTGTCGCATGATACTGTTCAAGAGTTTCATGGGATAATAATTCGGTATATTGGTGTTGGGATGTAGCGCTCAATTCATCGATACTTATCACAAACCTTCCTAATTAGGAAATGTGTGAGCAGCTATGCACGGGCCACGTCGGAGGTGCCAGCTGGAGCGGAGCTTCCCCGCGTTGAGATTGTGTAATGGTTGCTTGAATGGAATGGCTCAATTGGGTGGTGGAATTGTTTGTGAAATTGCTTTGTTCTGTAAATATATAGAGCTGCCATAGAATATACGCTGGACAGCTTTTATCTATGTAATTGAAGCTTTTCGAAGCTTAGAAGCCTACTACTACTGCCCCCCTCCCTTCATACAGCCGAACCTTTGTAGCCGACAGACAAACTTGCCGCATCAACCTCCCATCACATATCTCCTCTCCACCATGTAACACCATACCTCCCACGCCAGGAATTTTCTTCCTCTGAATTCTCAAAGCCCTTCAATCCCTCCACAATGACCGCACCCATAATTCGTCGGGCGCTCATGTACGGTACGTCACCCCTCCCATCCCAACTCCCTCTATCCCCCCTCTAACAAACCCTCCCAGTCCCATCCTCCTCCCAGCGCATGCTCCAAAAAGCCTCCACCCTCCACGTCGACACCCTAACCTACGACCTCGAAGACTCGGTCGCGCCTTCCCTCAAACTCACCGCCCGCCAAAACCTGACCCCAATCCTCTCCACCCCGCGCCCCCCAAACATCCGTGAGACCTGCGTACGCATAAACAGCGTCTCGAGCGGCCTAGCCCTCGACGACCTCACCGAAATTCTAAAGGGAGAACACCTCGACGCAATCATGCTTCCGAAATGCGAGTCCGCGGCCGATTTGCACTTCGTCACGGATGTGATTCGACATGTTGTGCCGGAGAGAGATGGAACCGAGGGAGAAGGAAAAAAGAAGCCGCTGAGCATAATCGCGCTGATCGAAAGCGCAAAAGCCATCCAGAATCTCCCGGAGATATGTCGCGCGAGTCCCTTTCTCAGCGGCTTGGTCTTCGCGGCCGAAGACTTCGCGCTCGACATGTCACTGACCCGGACTCCGTCACTGAGAGAATTCCTCTACGCGCGGAGCGCAATCGCCACGGCGGCCCGCGCCGCAGAGCTGCCTTCGACCGTCGATTTAGTGTGCACGGCGTATACGGGCGAGCAAGGGCTCAAGACGTTGGAGGAAGAATGTCTCGATGGGAAGGGCCTGGGTTTCAATGGGAAACAATGTATCCACCCGAGTCAGATTGAGGTTGCGCATCGGGCGTTTTCACCGGGGGAGAAGGAGGTCGAGTGGGCGGTGCGAGTGGTGGTTGCGGATGCGAAGGCGGAGAGGGCAGGGAGGGGGGCGTGGACGCTGGATGGGAAGATGATTGATAAACCAGTGGTAGGGAAGTGTCATGCTATTTTGGCGCGGGCGAAGGCATGTGAGGTAGATGTTGAGGGGGTGAGGGAGAAGTGGGAGGGTCAGGAGCCGGAGTAATAGTTGGAGGTGGTGCTAGATTGCTCTGTTCTGAGGAATATGCGCGTTGTGTATATTGAGTTGCTATATGGCTCTATAGAGTATGTAGTCAAATGCAAAGAAACTATTGCTAACTCATCATACCTATCCTCACTATACACACCAACCTTCCCCTCCAGCCCACTTTCCCCTACATCAATACCCCCTCTCCCTATCAATCAAATTGACCACCTTCCCTCCATCCCTTAACCTCCTCAAATTCTCCCCCAGCACCTGAAATGCCCTCTCAGCATACACCTCCGTACTCCCACTAATATGCGGCGTAATTAGCACATTGGGCGCCGACCACAATGGGTCATCCTTAGGTAAGGGCTCCGGATCTGTGACATCGAGCGCAGCGCCACTGATCTGTTTCGTTTCCAGCGCTTTGATGAGTGCGGGCTGGTCGATGATACCGCCACGGGAGATGTTGGTGATGTATGTGCCGCCAGGGTTGGAAGAGGCTAGGAGGGAGAATTCGGGAGTGGAGAGGAAGTGCGTTGTTTGTTTGCTGGTGGTGAAGTTAATTTTGGTTTGTTCTGGGATCATGCTTTGAAGGGAGGAGAAACGATGAGCCACGCGTTTCGAAACGTTGTTGAGATGTTGCCACGCGGAAGTGGGGTGGAAGCAAGCAAGCAAGCAAGCATATTGCCAGCAGCAGTCTCTATCACCTTGATACCCCTTGCAACGACAAAACACGCGAGAGGTATTCGAAAGCCAAGCATGAATAGATAATAGTCACTTACGTCAAAGGGACACTCAGAACAAGCAAATCAATCTTCTGCCTAAGAAATTCATGCAAGCTCTCCTTGTCCAGACCACTGTACCACGCAGAAGGGATACTTCCATCGGGGTCACCGGTACCGGGTACAATGAAACCGTCGTCTCGGCGTGATTCAGGCGTTGGGCGAGGCGAGGCGGTGTACGCAATCACGTCGCTTCCTAAGGCTTTGGCTACGCGCGCCACTGTGTGGCACAGTCAGTCTACATTGCGCCACGAATTGATAGAGTCGCGAAGGCCGATGGCGGGTGTGATTGCAGGTATTGCATGGGAATGTGATAGAGGATTGCTGCAGGGCGGTTGTGGAGATGGAGGGAACAGGGTGGCGGGGTGAATGTACGTCGTAGGTTGGTCGAGATTATTGCAAGACAGGTCTCGGGGAGAGGCGTGCTCGTTTCCTGTGTATAGATCTCCGATAGTGCATCCCCATAGTCCTAGTCCGTCGTGTAACTATTGGATCATTGAATGTTTATTGTTATTCCTTCCCCAGAGATGGTAGGTGCTGAATGCATCGCAAGAATGACGGGAATCACTGAGATCGACGGCGTTCGAAGGATCATCAGAGTTGACAGGCAAGCTGGGGAAACAAAACATGTCCGTCCTTCAGAGAAGCGAGAAGGAATCCGTGGGGAAGGAAATGTGTGATCCTAGCTGACGATGGCGCTTTGTCCGTATTGTGCGATCCTGCAGTCCGGAGGCTGAGGCGCATGAACAGCTTTGGCGAAAACGGAGCGGTTGAGGCGTTCCGTCGTAGGATTTGTTTGGCCATTTGCTGTGTCGATCTTCTTTTCAGCACCCCTGGGTATCGATTGTCGAAGTCCGGAGTATCAAAATGATAAATGGATGATTGGTCCTTTGCACAGTAGTTCTGACGATGGTAATGTCCTTCCTTCAGGATCTTCTCTGGCGAAAGCCGAACGGACCTATAGATGAAGGGGGGGGGGACGTTCAGAAGGTGGAGGTTACACCAGAATCCACGATTGGTTATTCCAGAAGTACCAGTCGATTCGTAGCACAGAATGAGACAACGTCGGGCAACTCACCTTGTCGTCCAATACTACCATATCCCAGCACGCCAACCCTCTTCCCTACAGCATCTCTCACAGAGTAATCCTTCAATCCTCTCCAAGTTCTTTTCTTCTGGTCTTCATACAAATCAACATACCTGTGGCTATGAACCAGATCCATCATGATAACCCACTCGGCAATCTGTGGGCCATGGACCCCAGATGCGGCCGCAAGCGGAATGTCAGAGTCCGTGTAAATCGGGTGCTGAGCAACATGATTTACGCCCGCCGAAAAGAATTGGATAAGCTTGAGATCGGGGACTTCTTTGCCCGAAGGTGGTAACCAGCTGAGAGTCGCGAGAATGCTAGCGCGTTCATAAAGTTCTGCAGGACTTGGTAAGACTAGATAGCCAGCTGTAAGGGGAACATGTATTGCGATTGGTAGAAATTGATTGAATGGGATTTAGGAGATATTGAGAAGTAGAGGTCTGAGTAAGACGGAAGAACGGGCAAAGCCGCATGGTAGTACCAATGGCTGTGGGGCTGACATAATGGCTGCCTACCTTTTGGGACCTCCACCTTGCCCCGATCTTCGATTTTCTCTTGGATGTAGTGGAACTCCAGATCAGGAAATTCCTTTTTGATGTCCGCGATAGGCCCTTCTGCTTGCTCTTCCGGCCATGGAAGGACTGCTAACAGCAACCGGTGACTCTTCTGGCCCCCTCGGAGCGGAACCTCTGGTCCGCCGCCCATTGCCACCATAATCCTGTATCAATGCGGATGAGATTGTGTTGTATTTGCAAGACTTAGAATGAGACCGGACTTGGTGAGACAAAGTAGCGATAGAGAAGCGATGAGATTCGAGAAGGGACAAGCAGGGCACTTCAACCGTGAAGTGTGGTTGGGAGTTGGGGGTCGTCGGTTGCAACTGACAATGCAGGTGTATGCTTAGTGGGGCAGACCAATTAGCGGCCTCTATTGCAGCTACATCGTTGACGTATTCTTCATGACTTCTTGCGACTACGAGCTATCTTCGATAAGAGCGTCATCTTGATTTGCGAATGAGCCAAAATCGGAAATCTGGTGTAATATTCCATGACACTGTCGTTTAGAAGACGTGGAGCTTGCGGGTGGTGACGATTTGATAGCCCACCTTGGAACTGCCGCGCTCCTGCCCGGCTATCACTACCATGATACCAGCACGAGGCGCGTGTTAGCCAGCAGAGGAAACATGCACACTGGTCTGTGTCAAGTTTCAGAGCGATGGGTCCTGTGGGACAGAATGCAGTGGCCTGCAGACTGTAGACAAAGCGTAGGGCCAACACCAAAGAACCCGTGGAAAGTCATTGGTGCCTTGATCTTAGAATCGCAAGTTTTCAAGACGCTCTGCCCTATCGGCAGTGAGCGACTCCACCTCGCTTGTGGACGGAATTTCACCTATCCACGCACTGCTCCACCTATCTGCGACGTCTCAAGAACCTCTCGGGGCCTGCAGGCAAACCTCAGATTTTCTATCCTCATGCCCGCCCTCCGACGGAGAGGCATCTACTCGTCCGAAGTCGGGTCGGGTTCAGACAGGTAGACGGAAACCACAAAATGTGAATGATGCATAGACGGCCGATGCGACTCTTTCTGCTCGCCATTTGCCGAGTGCTTACAAAGTCCACAAAATCTGCGTGCAGTTCCCTTTCTGACTGGCCAAATTCATGCATTGGAGTAAAGGCCGGTAGAATTTGGTTGGTCAGTCGTGTCTCATGCGATGCTGTCGACATAAAGGTCCATTCTCTACTTCCGCGCTTCTATCACACTGCATCAAAAGGTCCTTGCAGCCATGGCCATGCAGGGCGTCCGCGGATGCATGTCTCCTCTCCAGAGCACCTGGGCAGGGTCTGGAGTCAAAGCGCGTCTCTCCGCACACTGCACGGCGACTTAGCTCCAGGATAGATGCACTGCATTTTCCCTCCTTTGCAACCCAGCCATCTTTGGTATTCTACCGCACGACCACCCTTGAATTGTGTAGCGATGGTGACACATAGTTCTTCTTTGTCGCGACCTTGATTACCCGGCGGATACAGGCCGAATCTAGGGACGAGACATCGTCTTAATTGATATGTTATTTCCCCCCCCACCGATTCTGACTGGACACCCTCAGAACAAACCCTAGGCATGACAGACATTCAAACATGGGGGAAGTAAAATGAGGGAAGCGATCGCTACCACGGTAAATCGGCAAGAACGCCTCGAAATAGCTCTCTAACCGACTTGAGAACTGGTCCGTCATCCCGACATAATCAAACCTCGTACTTATAGAACCGGAGATATATGCTCAGAGAAGGAATTTCCCCATCGCTAGCGGGACGCCCAGTTTCCTCAAGCCTTCTGGAAAGCCGTTAATCCATCTTCATCGTGTCTTGTCTTTGTGACGTGCTCACGCTATTAATCCATCGTCCGGGGCACCGGAAGGTGGGAAAGGCTGGGGGTAATATCCATTGATGCTCTCACAGTACTGTCTCGTGACCCGCGACGACAGTCTTCGCAATGGTTTTTGTTCCGGATCAAAGACCTTCAAGCTCCGTGGTTGTAGTCTATAAGGAACGCTCAGTAATTTGGCTCCCCCCCTTTGCAGTCTCCTCTCGCAGATGTACCTGATCTTCCCGCGTGTCAGCAACCGTAACCGCACTGACAATCTGACCTCAACAGGGGGGGTAAGCGGAGCCAGTTGCAAACCCAAGTCTTTGTGCCGCCAGGGCTCGACCGTCAAGTTCGTCTGCCTTGCCAAGCGTTGTATATGCTGCATTTATCCAAAGTACCTTTTCTACAACCCTAGTCCATGTCCTCAGCATGGGAAAGAGTCTTGACAAGTCTATCACAATTGAACCCGAGAACACTGAGGTGAGACTAGTAGCGAGGAAAGCGATTTGTTGAATTTTTGAATTGTTTTTAGTACAAGCGACATCCTTAGTGGATGTATCTCTCCCCGTGCGTAGAGCTTAGAGCCTTCTGCCGGTAGATGATAGCGAGTGTTATGGTATATACATGCTTCGAAGCGAAGTGTGTGACATCTATGTGGCGTTCCCATGAGACAATGTGCTCTGAGAACTAGGTTGAAGAAGATAAGAAATGCGTCCTGTGGGGACCCCATGCTGCCATTGACCCTGACTGTGCCATGCGTTGAGCGCTCTTAGTAGGCGCAAGCGAACGAATATCAAAGTTTTGATGATTCTGAAAGAAACATCAAGGAACGCGCCGGTCGGAAGGTCCCAGCAGTCTGCACTACCCCTTCAAAGACTGCCACCCCATTCAAAACTCCGCGCCATGCTTTTAGCCCAAGCTTTTGTTGGTGCTGGTGATAGTCCCTTTTTGATCCTAATGTTTCGAAGGCGAAATATTCGGGTGGAGAAAGGGTTGGAGGGATGTGGCCTCGGGTATATAAAAGAATATCCATATTGCTGACAGGACGAAGGTAACGATGTCATTTGTTGCGGTCCGTTTTAGGTCCCGAATGCAGGAGGCACAGCGCCGATCTCCTAATCTCCATCTTTTTAGAGCCTTTATACCAATACGCCTCATGTGTTACTCCAATTAAAGACTACTACCGTTCATATCTTATTCCTCATGGCCTCTTCCTCGTCCACGGGATGGAATCCCAAGCCCCCTCTTGCGTGCGATGCTCGTGGATCCCATTCGACCTGCATGGTATTTCGTGAGGGTGCTCGAGGAGTCGAGAAGCTTAGGGTCGGGCTTTTGTAGTCTCTTTGAACTTCTTTATTGAAGTAGTCTGGTGTTCCCGTGTATGACCGGCGATAGGGGTTGTAATCTGTTCCGGGGCTAGTAACAGCACTTTCAGGGGCCGTGACAGGACTGTGAACAAATTTGTCCAATTCGTAGTTGGGAGGGGCTGGCCCATTCTGCTTTGCGTCCAGGGAGACAAACTCGCGCTTAGAGCTGAATCTAGATCGGAAGAACTCCACCCATGCACTCAACATGGAGAGTCGGAAGAGGAGAATGAAGCACTGTATTCCCGCGAGCTTTGTCATTGTTAGTATCTACTGATGCAAATTATGCGCATGATGTGTACGTACCGATAACATGATCAAGACTGCGATAACGGTAGACTGATTGACAAACAATGCCTGGCCTAGATCATAGCATTTTTCGACCTTGACGGGGTTTGCCATGAGACAACGCAGGAATGGCATTGCTTCTTGGATGTCCTCGGAAGCATGGGATTCGACGGAGTTGAGAAAGATGAAAACAACTGAGAAAAATATGACATCAACCAGGATGAAAACGACAATGGTGATGCCTCTCCATTGTAGCCATACTACTTTGCGAACTCGGCGATAAACAGCGCGTGCTGATCGTGCTCGGACACTGGTGGTATAGGACGGGAGGCCGGCACTGCTCTGAGTCTCTGTTTTATCGTCGCTCCACATGTTCTTGATATAAACCTTGATGCAGTAGGCGAACCTGAGGTATGGGTTAGCGTGCCTTCGGTCTAACGGGTACAAATGGAGCTTACGTTGCCAACTGAATGATAGTAGCTGCGCCTGCGATGGCAAGTAGTGGGCCCCAAAGGTCTTTCATAGACTCTTCTGAGTTCACGTGGCAGACATCTCCAAATCGAAAGCTCACACCGGTGACGGTAATGGTGATGGTAAAGAATGTTGCGGCGACAGTCCATCCTAGACCTTGGGCCCAGTAGAAGAATTTTTTCCCTGGCATAACGTCCCAGCAGATTTGAAGATGCATTGAAAGCGCGCGGATAAAAACTATGCCAGTAAGTAACTGCATCGAGACGCCGTGTGTGTCAATACTTACTCCACACTGCCATAGATAACCCTCCAGAAATCAAGAATGCTCCAGAAAAGGCGCAGGTGAGACTAGAATACATATCATTTGGTGTGATCTCATCGAAGCATTGTTCTGGCTTTGCGCCAAACGGTATCACAAATCCAAGCTAGTCCACTGTTAGTTTCGGGGAAAGCTGAAGGATCTGTACCACATACGGCCATGAATATTGCTGCTATAATCAGACAATAACTGAGATAGTGCCTTCGAGTTTTTTCTGCTGGTAAACATATGAATGATATCAACAGAAAGACCAGAAGAATCAATCCAGCGACGTTCAGTGCCTCGGCGACTTGGTACCATGTTTTGAACTCTATTCACGGGTAAGCAACCTCGATGTCAACGCTTGATGAGAATGAACAAACCAGGAGGATATAGAAATTCTGTTGCTGGACATGGTAGACAGCAGACCAGGCCTTTTCTGATTTGAGGGATTGGGGCACAAAACCGTCCTGCCACAACTGTGAATGTGAGCGGATGTCTTGGACTGATCAGGGTTTGTCTTTTTACTTACAGCCATCGTTGCCGAATTTAGAGGCGTCATAGAAGGGCGGTGGGCAGAAGCCTCGGAATGGTTGGGTAGTATTTGCCATAGTCGGTATCAGTGACGATTAGGGTGGTGTCGAAACCAGTTCAACAACGCGTGTTCTGCCACATGAAAGAAGATCAGGCAAAGAAAGCTCCAGTTGCGGTGAGGACAATATACAGCTTCAAGTTGGACGGAAGCTGGCTACGGCGCAAATGATATCCCTATTCGATAAGAGATGATGGTGTATATTCGATCTTTGATAGTGTGGATATGAGTTTTGGCAGCCGAAGTGATACTGATTCATGCAAGAGTTGAAACGGCTATGGACGGTAGAGATTAAGGTTCAAAAGAGTGTGACAGGTCGGACCGAAACGGTGGAGTGACGACGGTGTGGATGGCAGATGTATGAGGCTATCTGAATGGTGCAAAGGGAGAGAACAATTATGGTCAGTAGGCACGAGATCCAAAGCGAGTGAAAATGTGCAGCGCGGGAGGCAGCATTGAAGTAAAGTACGAGGGCACGCTTCGAGGCCATGGCCCAGGAGAGAAACTAGAAGGTGGACAGCGACTCCTGGTTGGTGCCCCAGCCTAATGGGTCGTCAGTAGAGTGCGACGATCCATGAACGGACAGACCAAGTGACCCCTGGAGATACATGCGCGCTAAAGCCACCCTTGTCGCGTGCACGCAGCACCGGTGTGCTAAATTATACCCGCTCGTGGCCAAGTAGACTGAGCATGACGAAAGGCTGGGATGGATGCAGGTGGGGGAGCCCGGCCCAGGGCGTTGTCGGAGGGGGCCAGGAACAGACTGGTCTCTGGGTGCACAACTCTTCCAGCTGGTGCCTCCAGTGCCTTCAGAGATCTCCGCCGGTGAACCACGACGTGTGCCGTGCCCTGGTTCGACTGGGTCTGCAGCAAAGTAGTCAATGTCCAAGACTCCATAATACTCAGTAGTCAACCTTAACAGCAGTACACGTATAGCCTCTTAGGTGAGCGTTCAATAGTTGGCACAAAGGATAAAATTTCGAAAGTGCAACCTTGGAACATCGTATTGTCCAAGGAGACAGAGCTAGCACGGCTTTGCTCATGCTCGGCAGTATCAATGCCTTTGGAGATGGCCCTGTCCATTAACGACGCGTACCGAGATGAGGGACAACAAGAGAGGAGCTGACGGGTCGCGTTCCTGAGAGGATTGTCGAGCTGGAGTCGAGGTTCCTTCAGGTTTGCTTGGACTGTAGGCAAAGGAACGGGCAGGGCGGCCAGAGCAGACCCCGGCCGTGTAGAAAAAGGGCTGTGAACATTTTGAATCCTTCCTATACTGGAACTCCTGATAGCTATCCGTGACTGGCGGACGGCTGTACGCGGTGGCTACTGTTCGGCGCTCCGCTCGACGGTGGGGCCCAATGGCTGCTTGCAAACCATCATTGCCAGAATAAAGCAAAGAGCCGTCGACTCCCTCCACGGAACCACAGATGCGAAAAGCAAGTCGACAAGAGGTCTGCTGTGCCTCGCTGCTGAAATTTGAAGTCACTGTCTGCGTAACGTGTCCAGGTGGGCATCAATCGACTCGCAAGCGAAGCCATGGTGGCGACTGGTGGGAGTTGGGAGTGAGCTGGGGCGAGGACGAAGCGGCATCACCCGATGACGGCAGTGGTTTAGGTACAGACATGTTAAACATGTCTTCCAGACTCCTTCGTCCCGCACGCCTTGCAGCAACGGCAGCAACAGCAGCAGAAGCATCATCATCAGAAAGTACCGATGAGCAAGTCGTTGTGGCTTAAGCCTTCACGGGCTTACCGCAACCTCAGCGTTGCACTACGGCGTACTCTGGTAGAGAGGCTCGGCATGTCGTTGTGACTGAACACGCTGTACTGGAGTGTTTTGGACGGGCAGACGCGTTGTGGAGCGCGTTTTCCGTTGGAATGGCATTAAGAAAAGCTGTGCTGCTGTTGGATGCCTGGCGTGGGGAAGCGGGAGTAGTAAGGGGTGGTAAGTAACTCGTGTGGATCACGATGGGATGAAAGGGCGTAGGGAGAGGGTGTGAGACTGTGAGTGGTGGCCAAACGAAAATGTCTTTTGTTGGGCGTCAGCATACCTAGGCGCGAACCACCTTTGACCCTTCGTGGACTAGCGCCATTCTACTACTTCCTGGCATCGCCCGGGCCGACACACTCTCATGTCCCTCCCCATCCATCGTCCTCTTCCCAATCCACATCCCCTTCTTCCTCCCCTACTGTTGATTTCATCTATTCGAACACGTCCATCACAATCCTGTCCTGTATCCAGACCAGTGCCTGGCATGTTTGAGAGAAACAAACCAGGTGGCAATGAATGACCCGTGCTGTCCTCCAAGATCTCCAGCTCACCCCATCAATCCCCTTCTTCCTCACTCCCAGCTCCTCCTTGGTACTTGTATGCAAGCGAGAGAATGTGCTAGGTCTGCCTGATGCGACCGTCGTTTTTGGAGTGATGGGTTCCTGCATTGAGCCCTGACCCCAGTGGCGATTCACGATCGGCGCCGTCTCTTCACTAAAGGTTGGCTTCGCCGTTTCTCCAGTCACCATCCGAATTGGCCATGCTACCCCGCTAGCTATGGCGATGATTCCCCTTTCGTCGTCCTTTTCCGCATGTCCGCTTTGACTCGGTGCTGACCAGCCACAGCCCGCAGCGACGAGAAAGCATTACGAGACCCAATAGTTAGCCTCCTCTTCGCCTTTTCAGTTTCAAAAAGTCCATGCAGGAGTCCAGTCAAAGTCATCAGGGAGTAATCTTCCATCGCTACATGCAGCATTTTGCAGACTAAAATTCATGACGATTCTTTAAACGTGTCCTATTTGAAGTTAGACTGGCACCACTTGTGCCCCTCGAAAGCCCAAAGACGCGCGCTCTCGCGCTTGTGTTGCATCGGCCGTCTGGAACACACGTCTTAACAGACCGAAACGTGTCCGATGGTGTGGGACCGCACGCTGCTTCATGCTATTTTCCTACTCTTTTTTCCCAGATATACGTATCTTATCGGCCCTTACAGCCGAAGATTTGGAAACGACTTTCTAGTTCTCTTCTGCCCCGCATAAATGCTTCCGTTTTCCAAAACCACCCCATGATTGATCAGGAGCTAGGTTCGACCTCGGGAATCACTGAGCCGCCATACCTTGTAACAACTCTCTATGCCGGAATCTAGCCTTTCGAAAGAAGCTCGTGTGGCTACACTATCACTACACCTTCACAGCATCCATTAAACATGAACTTTCACTCACATGTAATGTCAATGCTGTATTGTATTCCTTCAATGCAAGCCGAAGCACCTGCAAAGACATCGTCGATGGGACTACGGCATCACTTTCTCTTCATCATGCCGCAGTGGCTAACACTATCTTTGATTCCGTCTAATCGCTCCAAGTTAAGATAGCGATACGTCCCATAGGAGAACAGACTCCGGGACGCCATGTGTCTGGGAACCCCAGATTCACAAATCATCCAAACCATGTCAGGTTCCCCGCATCTGGTCTCAAAAAGACTACGTAAACTCTTCTTTTGTATACTTCGAAGCCTTGACAGACCCTGTTTCAGACGTTGAATCTATAAACAAAATGTCAAATATATACTGAAATCTTCAACGTCATATATACCCGCAGTCAACAGGTGACGCAACCTGTCACATCGCCATCGCCATGCAGGTCACCGAGCACTCCAAGAGACCAAGATGAAATTTCAAACCATGACGCCACAAAGGTTGGATGTTGAACCTTCCCACAACCCTCCCTGTCTCATCGAGAAATGTATGCATGCCAAGAAGCAAAAATGTGGAAAAACATTTCGCGCGAACAAACGGGAAACAAGCCACATCCTTCTCCATCGCAACCTTCCTGTTCAGATACCGGAAGAGATAAAGACCTCGTTTTCGTCTCCTCCCGTGTTTTCAGGCACCCTGAACTCTGAATGCGCAAGAAAATCTCGCTACGGGTTCTGGCTGCCGGAACAAGAAACGTTGCTCCGGCGCGGGACGATGAGAGGAACGCCATAATTAGTCGGCCGCCACAACGGAACCGTTTGTCGGTTGTCAACTTTCTGCTGCCCCAAGGACTTGGGAATTGGGAGGAGAATTTTGGGTGTGCGCCACGCGGTGAAACTTTGCTGGTGAACGAGAAATTTGCCATGTTGGGAAAACTTACCACATGTTAGTGATTTTGGTACCTGGTCTTTGGGACGGGAAAATATACCGAGGTTGACATGGAAGTTTTGACTACACTATTTCTTTTGAGGGTGACAGGGAGGAATGAATGTATGCGGAACGGAACAAAGCGAAGCTCGATTAGTTTTATACGCAGTAAACAGAGACTCAATCAAAATCCTTCACAATAAAAGAAAAGGCCCAAAAAGGAAAGAAGGAAAAGAAAAGAAAAGAAAAACTACAATCTGGGTACAACAACACAAGCCCCTCCAAACAACTATCTCCCTCACTCATCAGAATCCAAACCCCCCCTCACCATCTCCCCCGAAGCTGGCCCATTAACCTCCATGTCCTGCACTTCGGGCGTAAACGCCTCCAAAAACTCCCCATACAAACTTGCATCACTATCCTGCACGTCACCCTCATACTGAGGCCTCGCTTCCGCGTCCGCATCACTAGCATCGAAATGCGCATCGATAACTTTCTGAAGCTGCACCACCAACGCCGACAACCCACCAATAATGCTCCCATACCGACTCTCGAACTCGGCAGCCGCCTTTATCGAGCTGAATTCCATTTCCTCCCGTGTTCCTCCCACATCTGGCTTTCCCTTCGCAAGCACTTCCTCAGCCCACGCATCTCCAAGCCCCTCATCCCAATCCACAAACCCCTGTTCAATCTGCCTTTTTTCCTTCTCCCTCCTCGCCCTCACCCCTCTCTCCAACCTCTCCGCTCTTCTCCGTCTCCTCTCCTCAATCCCATCCTGTACATCCGGGCCCTCGGCCAGCGTATCCAAGATCCCCTCTTTTGCATCCTTCGGCAGTGAATCCCACAGCGCTAAATCGTTGTACTGCTGCTCTATTTTCTTCCCCGCATTCTCGGGCGTCTTGGACCAAGGGGAAAGCTTCGATTTGTTTGGGCCTTTGGACCAGGGGAAACCGGGGGAGGAGGCGGCGTAGGCGAAGTCGTCGGTTGTTTCGGCGGTAGCCGGGTCGTCGAAGGTGCCTTCGAGGGAATTGGTGGAGGAGGTGGAGAGAGATTCGAAGTATTCGGGATTGGATTTTGGTTTTGATTTAGTGCTAGAGGTGAGAGGGGCTAAGAGGGGTTTTGGGGGCTTGCGGGTTGGGAAGGGTTGAAGTTCTATGGGTAGGAGAGCGTCAAGGCCTTCTGGGCGTAGTTTGTTGGTTTTGGGGGTTGAAGGGAGTTCTTCCTCTTCCTCTTTGTTTTCGAGGAGGTCGGCGTCGAGTTCTTCCTCTAAATCTTCAGCGAGCTCTTCTGTTGTATCAGCTTCATGCACCTCGATCTCTTCCTCGGGCTCGTCTATGTTGCGGGGTTCAGGGTGCTGTTGGCGTTTAAGCTGAATAATCCACTGTAGAAGCTCGCCTTGTATTGTTTCGTCTAGCAGATGGTAGTTGTCTTGCCAGCCTTCGATGTATTCGACATATGGCTCCAGTACAGGTGACATAGCAGGCTTTTGGCCGAACTTGTTGTACAATGCCAGGAAGTTGTCCGCATATTGCCGGCTCTGTGGATCGAGGGATGCATATACCTCCTCCCAAGTAGGTCCTTTGGAAACCGGAGGACGCTTGTAGTGATGATGCGGTCTATGTTTGTGTTTGTATCTCCAAGACGGTCCTCCTTGTGTATCATGATTGTGTTCATTTACGCTTTCTTCTTCGCTTTCAGTCTCGCTCTGTGGATCGTAGGCTGTAAGCGACTGTATGCCGTCTCGTTTATGTCGGTGACGATCAGGTGTATACCCCTCTGGAAAGCCAAAAACCAGATCTAAAATCTCATTGAGCTCTGATACACCATTAGAATGGTCATCATTAGAAACCACAAGTCTAGCGATATGAGTCGGGATTGGATCTAGAGGTAATGGCCTACTTCCTTCTTTAATCAACTCAGACAGTGCCTCTTCAGTATACGATTCCCAGAGTTCGCCCCCCTCCAACGGCATATCGATGAGAGACCACCGTTCATTAGTGCCCTTCTGGCCGATATAAGCCTCAACGAGTGCATAGATCTGGTCTCTTTCCTCCCCGTTGATACCGACGAGAGTCTCAACAAGAAGACGGTAATCACTAACGAAGTCGGCGATCCAGGTCGGGGATCCTATTGACGAAATACCTTCGCATGGGCTTTTCTCGTCGTAAAAGCTAACAGGAGTATCGACAAGGCTCATGATAATGCTTCCTAGCTCAATCTGTTCTTTCAGGGTTGAAGCCTCAAATATTTGATTGAAAATATAGTAATTGCGGATAAATTCCAGAACCCAGGTCACTGAGCCTATAGATGGAGAGTCGTTTGGATAGTTGCAGAATTTCGGATATTGTTGACTTCCGTAGAGGTGGCTACCTGTGTCCTTGATTTCACCATCGCGGTCGTGAGTTTGATGTCGGGATGTGCCAGTGGAGGTTTTGGCTACCGGGCTTAGAAGGGTAAGAAGATAAGACTTTGTGCTATCATCGAGGAACTCGACAATGCTAGAGATGGCTTGGCTAGTATCTTCGGGTGCCAAGGGAGTGATGTCTTCAATAATGGGAAGTTCATCAACGATGTCGATGGGTGCGAGGCCTGCTATGCCTCCTACTACTAATGGTTGTTCGGGGAGATTTAATGGCACAGATTGCTCAATAGATGTGACTGGGATGACGGTTTCGCTAGCCGGAACAATATCAGTCTGTTCTTTAGCTGCAATAGGAAAGACTTGGTCAGGTATCTCTGCGGATGCAGGTTGTACGGAACCCCCGACAACCAATTGACTTGCAAGTGCTAAGAGTTTCGCTTGAGCATCATTCTGAAGGCCGGACCAAAGAGACGCAATGACGGGCAACTCATTCAATGCAGAGGGAATCACATCCGATAGGTCTGGAGATGACAAAAACCCATCGTCTGGTATCTTCCCTTCAGTATTCCACGCTGATGGTGGCGAAGAAATTGAAACAGATTGAGAGGTAGGTGGGAAGGTTCCATCACCAATCCCCGGGTCGAGAATTGAATGATCACTAACGGAATCTTCTTTGGAATCTCCATTGACTTGAATTGGGTAATCAGGAACAGGCAGAAATGTGGGTGGGGTGGTTCCGCTGCCGATACCTGGATCAAGTATGGGAAACGGTTTTGGTGTTTGGTTCTGCAATGTGAGCTCGCCACCTGACAAGGGCGAAACCTTGACTCCGATGGGCACTGAATCCTGAATTGGCACTAAAGGAACGACGATAGTATCCGCAGTGGCCAAAGCAGCAACACTTGTGCTTTTCACGCTTGCTGCCGTCTGGTTTGTATCGTATAATGTTGCAATCTTCTGCCAGACACGGAGACTATTGATACCCCAATAGGCATCTTTGAAAGACTCCGGGTTATTTCCGACAAAGTTGACACAACTTTCTTGAGGACTCTTGCCTTCCAGGATAGGGCACGAGGATTCTCCATCGCCGAAATTCCCACCTGCCCAGCCGCCACAGAAGGTCGTATCGAATATGATAGTATGATTGAAAAATTTGTCGCCAAAGGAAGATGAGCATGGCCCTTCAAAATGAACGCTGGGAGGCCCAAAAGTTACTGGGTCTGGATGCGAGTACAATGGGTCGAATGATCCGGTGGTATTCAATGATTGGGGAATGTTGTTCGGGGGAAAGAACCAGATTTTGACGAAAGACCTTGTCCATTCCATGGCGTAAACCTAATGTTCATTTGTTATTTCTGACTTTCTTAAACAAACAGTCTCACTTACACCACCTCCATGTTTATTAAAACCCGCACCATAGGTGTTAGGTTCATTAAATCTGGCTCCACAACCTTGGTTGTCGTCATGCACGATATTGCAGTCGATGCTTTTCCAACTACCAGACTGGGCTGCTGATGCTTCCACTATGCATTCCCCGGCAGCATGAAGTGCGGCATTGTTTTCTTCCGCATCATTTATGTTTTCGACAATGTCAATCTCTCCATCAGCAGGCCAATCCCCCAACCCAACGGTCCCTAGGAAACTGATTAGTTTGGGAATTTCATATCGTCACATTCCCGTACTTACAGAAACCCGGCCATACACCACACCCAATGGGAATATGGGAAAGATCGGCAACAAACAAGCCCTCAGAGAATGTCGACTTGCTCTCTAGTCTTACACTTCGACGCCCTGGTCCTTCGGAAGGATACACGTTAGTTTTATCTACCCCTAAATAGACACCGTTCGACGAATTTCCAATGAGACCTGTGGCTGCAGCTATCTCATAGGGAACATATTGAACGAAGCCACCGGTCGGATCGGCGGCCTATAACTGTTAGAAATTGAATGAGTTTTCTAGCACAACATTACTTACTGTGAAGAACCTAAACTCCTCAAAAAAATTATGTGGTGTATATGTTCGAACGAGTCCATACTGTTGTGCCATGACTCTTGTTACGAGAGCTAAGGAAAAACTGCACACTGTAAGACGAATCATAGCGAATGATACCAGATCAATCTACCATGAGCATGTGTCTATGGCGAGACAGGTTTCAATCATCGATAACTAAGGTCATTAAGATGTTGCATATGCATTCCTCACGTTGTGCTGGCGGACGAAAGGGTAAAATTTGTGATACATTCCAACAAGTGAGCCATTACATATCAGGTTAACATCATGGCAAATCCAGTCAAATTGCCACGCCCCGCCATCAAGATATGTTACGCCACTTGACGTCAATAGAGATCAACAGACGGTAATGGTAAAAGTGACCGACCTAATTTGCATGTACGGATAGGTGTCGCACAAGCGCCTGGAGTTATCAGGTCTGTAAAAATTGTCTTGGAATCAACTAAGTGAATTTCTTGAAGAATATAGGCAATCTTAGGAATCCTGACGGTGGCTGTCAATTCCTAGGTACGGTAATTGACTTCAAGTGAACAAGTCCGGAATTAGAAGAATACAAATCTCCTACAGTATAGCGTGAGTATTCTGATGAATACGGTCGTTCTAATAAAGATTTCTAAAGTATAAACTCACTTGTTCCACTTGCTTCAGGACTAGTCAGATATGTAAGAGACCTAGAATATGCTCAACGGCCACTAGCTCCTAGAATTCTGTCCTGCTTGGACTTCTCCTTCGTTGGCTCCTTCTCTTTGCCTTTGCCAGACGAATCGGTGGATTGGGAAGATTGTTGTTGTTCCTGTTCCCACAGTTTACGACGACGATTGGCCTCAAATATCTCGATATCGTTGGCCGTCAGGCCGATAGTAGTTGGCGCACGGCGAAGCATAGTAAATATTTTGTCCAAGATCTTGGTAATAAATCCACAAGGTGTTGATCTCTGGATAAGATGCCCACGTGTGGAAAGATCTTAAAGTTAGTCCTGGAGACAAGTGGGTTGCAGATGCCCAGCGCCGACCAACTGAACAAGGCTCTTCGAAGGTGATTTTAATACTAAATAGTACCTTTCCAATGAAAGTAAATAGTGAGTCCAAGAGCAACCGCGACAAATTAATGTTGTCTTTAATCAGAAGGGTGATGCATGAGTTCAATGTTGATCGTGAAAGTAGGTGCACGTGCCCCGCATTTTGAGATCTCGGCCGTGCCAAGACTTTGAACCTGGTGTCAGTTTTGAAGCCAAAAGTTCACCGCACGACATCCCTCGCCAATTGAAGCAGCCATGTACCAACGATACATGTGCCCTTCACTGGGTGCTATACGGCGTCCTTTGACACACGAAACAGCATTGCGATCCGTTTCCTGCGCTCGCTCCTTCACTATCTCTACCCGCCAATCCGCAGACGATGCTAATAGCAATCGCTCTTCTCCCTCTGGTACAGCTCCTCAATTCAACCATCACCACATAGAACTAATGTCAAATGTTACAGGGACACCAAAATCTCCCCAGACGCTAAGATCACGAAGTAATGCGGCCGCCTCCAAGATCGCAGACCTACCCTCGGGAGTCCAGACACCTCTCCGTATAACAAGAGCTCCAAGTGGCAGTGCCGCCGGAGATCGACCTACTCCTCAGTTTGCTCGCGCTCCGGCTACCCTTCGAATAACAAGAACTCCAGTTGGCACCGCCAACGGGTCTCTTCCTCCCCGTCAACTTGTCCGCGCCCCGGCCACCCTTCGAATAACGAGAGCTCCAGTCGGCAGCGGTCGCAGTGACGGTCTCCCTGGCCAGCTTGGCC
This sequence comes from Dendryphion nanum, assembly GCA_020744415.1. NCBI lineage: Eukaryota > Fungi > Ascomycota > Dothideomycetes > Pleosporales > Torulaceae > Dendryphion > Dendryphion nanum. The sequence continues at coordinate 766,380 of JAGMWT010000008.1, forward strand.
GAGGTCCCAATCTACAGGGACGAAGTGGTCCCCCCCGGCCAGGACCCCCAAGATCTGGAGCTGGAAAACGCTCACCATCTGGCGCGAAATTAGCAGGGCAACCTAAGAGGCGAAGCAAGGAGCAGAACGAATCCACGAGAGAAGAGCACGAGCAGTTGGTCCCAGGAGAGAATCTGTCGGACGGAATGGTCCAACATCTGCTGAGATTACAGAGGAAGGAGTGGGATCGGGTACCATACGAACCAATTTATTCACATGGGAGTAAAGCTGCGGCAGATCTAATCACAGCCGGGAAGAAACTCTTCGAGGGAGAAATACCACAAGAGGCCAAGAAACCAGGACGATTAGAAAGAATTCTAGGAATTGCAGGCAGACACGGAATATGATGATTATGAGTGCCATGTCGATGTCATTCAATGGCTTGTATTATATGTACATGTTCATGTTAAATATATCAATATGCACCAGTTGCTTATATTTGCATTCGTTTGGATCTGATTCTATGATCACGACCTGCGAATCTATCTTTCGGCCACAAGAATTTAGAAAGGAACTATGCAAATGCAGTAGCCTTTCTCTATCAATACTCTAATTACGATCTGTCCCCTAATAATGTTTGACAACATATAGGAAAGCGGCCAGGCGCGCAGATCATTTCTTGAAGATTAACTTGTATTTGAACTGTAGTGGGAAGGCCGGATCAGTGATTGCAACTTCTTCGCCGTCTGATACAAGTTCGCTGAGCTTTTTGGTGAGATTTGGACGTGTCTGCTCCTCCAATCCAGGAGGGGATTGGTAGTAAAGCGATTTCTCCTCGCTGCGAATGCTTGGCTTCTTTAGTTGTCTATATGATGTTAGCTATCTTATTGCAAGCAAAGGTCTGGATACTTACGACTCGGGTCGCTCGGCCAACCCCTCCAAGAATTCCACTAAGGTCAGTTTAGGATCCACCTGCAGTGGCCTCGCCAGGTTTTCTTCGCTACAGACCGGACAGTCTAGTTTCCTCTCGTGTTCGAATGTATAAGTATATATGCTGTCATCTCCGGTATACATCATGTAGTTATTCGTACCAGGAAACCCCAGGAAAGGGTTGGTGTTTGTAGCGATCTTGAAAGCCTCGTTACAGCAGCTGGCAGCGACGATGGCATTCGTGGATGCAATAGCTGGAATAATGTTCTTGACAACGCCTTGGGTCATAGAGTATGTGACACCAGGAATGTTAAACTCTTGTGCGCGCTTGAGTGCCTTCTGGAACAGCCATGTGATGTGTTCCGGGTCATCGTTATCGAGAGTGATGTCTTTACGCTCTTCTTCCCATGCAATAATATGTGCCCACTCAATGCAATGCTGTGGCTGTCGAGGAATCGTCGCAAGAGTACAGAGAGGGACTGCAGCACGTGGGGCGTGCATGTCCAGCTGGCATTCGATGCAGCTGGTCATAGTTGGAAAGATAACCCTGGCCTGGCCTTTGAATCCTTCAGTTCCTCCATCAATTAACGGCTTCAAGGAATCGGGGTTCTCCATATCGACCATGCCGACTAGTGTAGCATTAATCCAGCGTCGGGCTTCGATACTGTCCAATCCGCAAACTATGATAGCAAACTGCATATAATACTCTTCATCCTTATCTTGGATCTTGCCACAAAAAGGGGTTATCTTCACGCCCTTGACCCGCTTCTCCACAAACTTGGCGGCAACTTCGGCCTTGTACTTGCCTACATCAGCATGGCGAAAGAGGAACTGTCGGTTTAGGTTCGAGACATCGATAGTGTCCATATCGATAACGTGAATGTCTTTGAATCCGGATAAGGCCAGATTCTTCAGAATCTCGCATCCCAATCCACCCGCACCACTGCCAATGATCAGAATTATGCTGCGATGCTTCATTTATACTGACTCACATGACCCTATTATTAGTCAGCTTTGGTTCAATAATTTGTGATAAGTGACATACAGTATTTTCGTCCTGGAAAGAGTTTCAATCTGAGGCTCTCCTGGTACCCATTCTGGATCTGTGAAAGGACCTGGTCGACCAAGAATGTTGTCGAGATACTTCCTACGCCGCAGCATTAGTTCGCCTTAAATAGCGCCAGAGGGGTTGAGTCTACCATTTTGTTCGTTTTGTTTCCAAAATTTCAGAGGGGACTAGTCCGGCCATTCTAGCACTTCCTAAAATTCTGATGAGAAGTTGTGGTAGTGTAAAGTTGACGGAAAGCAAGGTTAGATGATGGTGCTGTATCACTGATGTTTGCTATGTAGGCATCAGTTCTAAGAGAGTTAGGTGGGAGCGTGCCAAGGCACTAGCTTTGTGCTGAGTCAGCGTTCGCGCGACTAAACGTGCTTGTCATGAGCTTTCTATTGCCCGTACACTGCCCAGGCAACTCTCTTAATTCTGCTCAAAGGTCTTCTAACTCTAAAAGGGGGGCTTGAGTATGGAACCGACATCATGGACGACTTTCTCACCCCTGTTGCTACCACGGTGAAACGCTCAACAGCATCCAAGCCACTTATCGAAGAGACATCTACGAAAGATCAAGCCTTAACAAACAAACAGCCAAAATCTTGGTCGCCAGATGGGGTTTCCGAGGCTCTAAAAAATAAACCGGATTTAGCTACCCTTGGTGATATTTTAAAGTATTTGGCTTCCTCAAACGAAACGAAAGGTTTCAATTTGGTCGCTCCAGGACCCGTCTCTGCACAAATTGCCGACACCCTGGTATCGACTACAATTCCGGACTATTGGCAAACATTGAAGCAGTACAAATCACATTCCAACCGTCTCATAGAATGCTTGAGAAATCCTAACGGTATTGGGGCGGTCTCAAGCAGACTCCGTTCTGTAACAAACGACAGTCGTGCGAGCAAGGCCAACACCGATATTGAGGATCTTCTTGATGTTCTAGCGCAAATACTTGCTGACGACTCAACGTCGTCCAAAATCCTGAAGGATACTCAAACTTACGCAGCCAATTCAATACAACAGAAATTGATGTGGAAAGAATATATTGCACAAGTCTCCTCTGGCAGGATTCTTGGTTTGACAGGAGCAGCCGAGGATGTTCTCAAAAAGGTCGAGCCAACTCGAAAGTCTTCTTGGCTAGCAATCGGACATGATTATGCTCAATGGCTGGGGGGCAATATGGCAGTTATGTTGCAGGACCATTTTAAGGATGGTATGCCTTCTGACGCAGTCGCGGAATTCTACGGAAAGGCCTTGGGGTTGGGATATACTGGTAAGCAAAACTTGGAATATGTGTAGCTATAATTTAACGTTATAGACCACATTGTTTCGTCAATTCTGAGAAACCTCCTCAAAGGTGAATCAACTACGAATTTGGAAGTACTGTTATCGAAACTCAAGGCGCATGAACAGAGGAAATATCTCAACTCCATGATCTCTTTCATCACGAGTACCTACTTTAGCTCCACCGTTCAAATTAAAGATGACACACCACTAAGAAAGTCTGATAAAATATCAGGCGCTTCTAGATTAGTACACAACCTAATCAAACGGAACGAGATATTACAGGATCACATTGTCGACTCGCTCACTCAGTCTCCCCTAAAAGCTCTCGAGGACTCTATTGAAGCCCGTAGAAGTGTTATCGCCGCCATTGCTCAAGAAGAAGGTTTGGAAGGCCCATTCTGTCATGCCTACTTTAAGCTAAACCCCTGCAGAGAAACTTCACAATATACTAGAAAGGAGTCTAAAATTATTTGGCGACAAGTTTTACATACTGCATACCCCCATCATACAACAAGAAGGTATGCATCTTTGACGATCTTGCTTCTGCATGCACTGACCAAATAGCTCTTGCGCAAACCCTGATGATTACATGTGGTTATGTTCAGCGCTCGCAACCTATGTTCCTGACAATGATGGCTAAATCAAGCTATCATGTAGGCGGAATGTCCAACCGCGTAGGTGCTACTTCACCAAGGGCTCGTTTTATAGGCATGGCAGGGGGTATGGTCATTTCGAGATTGGTCGACAAGAAAGAACTGCAACTCAAGTTTGAAATGGAGGGGGATGAAGCAATTGAAGCAAAATGGTACCACCAACTCGCGCATGTAGATGACAAGTTGGGGGATCTCAAAGATCTTGAAATTCGCGAACGAGAGGCTGTGGTCAAATCACACAAGCCACACCCTAAACCACCCAAAGCCACTCCAAACCCATCGAAAGTAACTGGAATCACTGAAATATCGGGCCCAAGGATCGTCGAAATCTTAGATGAATCGTCAGATGAGGACAATGACCTTCTAGCGTACGAAAAACCGGACTCGGATCCAGAGGACGACGCAGATGATCCAACGGAGATCAACCGCAACAAACCCACAGCCCCAGTTTATATCCGCGACCTCATAGTTGGGCTTCGAGATCAAGAAAACTACGAACGCCACGAGCTCGCTCTTGCCACCGCTGCCTCTCTGATCCGACGCAAAGCAAACTTCGGCACTGAAGTCATCGATCACATCGAAGAACTTGCATCCATATTACTAGGGCTGAATGACAACTTAGACATTTCCGGCTTCAACGATCAACGCCAACAAGCTCTCATCGCCATCCTGCTCACCAAACCTGCCGCTATGGCCCAATACTTCGCTCGCTCTTTCTTCTCCGGCGACTATTCTCTCGCCCAACGCATCTCCATGCTTACCACCCTCGGACTCGGCGCCCGCGAACTCGCCGGCCTCAAAGACCCCTCCACCGACTCTCTAATTCCCGACGCCCCATCCTTTCCTAGCAAAACCCTCCCATCCCACCTCCAGAAGATTTACTCATCAGACCCCAACCCCGTATCCCGCATAACCCACAATCTCACCAAACAGATACTCTCTCCGATCGCCGCCACGGCCGCAGACCAACTCACAGGCCCTGATATCCTCAAAGTCCGCACATTCTCGACACGCATGGCAGTCGAAGCCCGTCGCTCAAAACCCATCCCCAACGCCCTCGCTCAAATTGTTGCGGATAATTTCTTCTTTCCCCTCACGGGCCGCTGGTGGATCACCATCCGCTCCTCAAATTCCGACAGTGTATACACATCCACCCACCTCCTCCCTCCATTCCTGCAAACACTTTCTCTGCTTCTCAACGCCGCTGGCCCGAATACGCTCGCACTACCCCAGATGACGCGCGAATTTTGGGATCTGTTGCTTTCGGTACGTGGGGTGGCAGGAAAGGATAAGAGTGTGTTGAAGGGATTGTTGTTTGCGTTTTTGATGCTTCTGGAAACGAATCAGGATTCGGAACGGGTGGCGACGGAGCAGGCGAAGGAATTGTTGGAGACGCAGGAGTGGGTACGAATAGTGTTTGAGCAGCTGGGAGCGGGGAGTGAGGAGGATGAGAGTGTGCGGGTTTTGGCGGCGGGCGTGTTAGTTAGGTGTCAGGAGGTGGTGGATAAGTATCAGAGGAGGATGGTTGGTGCGATGATGAATTATTAGAAGTGCAGACAGAAGTTAGGGAAGGGGATTGAGTGTTTCAGACCTTATGTTACTGAGGCTTGTAGGCTAAGTGATACTGATACATACAAACGCCTTATTGATTTATATCAAGGGAGAGAATTTACTACTATGCATCATCGCGAAATAGTAGTTTTCTCCATTCAGACTCACGTTCATGGATTGGCACAACCTTCCCGCGCGCGCTAGAGATTGCAGTGCACCCTATAGTAAGGATTCTATATGCATGTCTCGGCGCATATATGATGTTAAACCGCTTTGATGGATTCAGGCAGCAGGTTCACCCGCCCCCCCGGGTTTTCCCCGTCTACGCCAAAAGTTCGCTGCAAAAACTTATTGGCGCATATCCAGGTTTTGAGCATTCTAAGTGCACTAATTAGTGTAATGCTTTTGTGCGGGTTTATACTTGCTACAATTGTCCTAGTTCTCAGGCTCTAATGCTTTCTGATTTAGGAATGACTGGGTGCTGTATGTGGATTGTTTTTATGTGGTTTTGATTTCTGGTCGTTGGAGAGCATACCCTAGATCATAGGCTTGTTTTAGTATATAAGGGGAAAATCCTTGTCCGGACTTGGTGTGGAAGTCTACACCTCATCGTGAGCACTTTGCCACCGTGTCCCTAGGTACATTCATCCTTATTATTCACCAGTTTCCTTCCGGCTCGTTATCTCCCCTATTCCAATCTCCCTTCACCTGACTCGCCTTTCTCGACCCAGCCCGACTCCTCTTCTCCGACTCAGCTTTCTTCGATCCACTCTGCAGGTCCGCCCATCCCACCACCAGACTCCCAACTTTCGACTCCGCCTTCTTAGATCCACCTCGACTTTTCCTGTCCCAAGCAGGTTTCAACTCTTCCTTCTCTCCATGGCCCTCTTCCCTCCATCCCATGTTCTCCTCTCCCGCCTTCTTACTGGACACCCGGCTTGAATGGGTTTTCTTCGACCGCTCGCGCTGTTCACCTACCCAGTCCCGGACATGAGATGGGGGAGTAGCGTTACTGCCTCGAGCTTTAAGATCAGCTTTCAATTTAAGAATCTCTTCAATCAAGCCCTGTACTCCTAGAGCCTTGAGCCTAGCTTTCTCGGCTTCTTCGTCTTCAATCAACTCTGACTCCTTGACTGGCACAACATCGCTGCCGAATTGTTTTCTGAGGAACGAACGTGTGCGATATTTGAATCGGAATACGGCGTATGGATTCTGGAAGCTATCTTTGTACTCGGGACGTCCAACGTGGTGGATGTACTGGGTGCCTTTTCCTGCCTGGACGTGGTGTTCGAGGCCAGATTTTTGGGCCGAGGTGGGGATGGTGAGAGGGGGTTCGGCGGGGAACATCCAAAGTTCGCTGTGGCGGATATTAGAAGCCGTGCTTTTGTATTCTTCGGGAATAGGATAGAATTTTCTTGGGGGTGGAGGTGGGGGAAAGGACCAGTGCTGTTTCGGGATGATGCTAGGAACTGCATGGCGAGAGGAATGGTGACGAGGTTTCGAGGAGTTGGAGGTTGGTTTGGTGGATTTGTTTTCTTCCTCCCCCCAAGTGTCTCCGAAGCCTGTTGCTTGGTTGTCGTTTGCTGCTGTCTCTCCCCAAGTTGGCTCGCCCGACTGCTCATTGTTGTCGTTGTTCCAGGTCGTTCCGCCACTACTGTCATTATTCCAATCAGTCCCACCTTGATTCTCAACCTCCTTGACATCACCAGAGCCATTATCCCAAGTATCAGCCTCCACGGCTTCTTCAGGCTTTGATTCTCCAGTTTCCCAGCTTGACTTATGCTGATCTGTCTCACCCTTGACTTGAGTCTTATCATTGGGGCTATTTTGTTTTACTTTTTGCTTAAACTCTCCAGGATTATTCGAACCATCGGCTCTTCCCTCTACTGGTTTTTCGTCGGTGACATTTCTCAAGTCCTTTTTAGCAGAAGTCTTCACGTGAGTACTCGCTTTAGAGCCGATGGAAAGTAAACGAAGTATACTTTCTACAGGAATACCAAATGCAGAAAGGGGAGTTGAATCGCGCTGTTGGTGGCACGGTACCGGAACAGGTGACGCCACTGCCTGGGTTGTTTTCACGCTATCTCGCTTGCGAGAGCTTGTATGCCGTGGTTCTGTTGCAAAAGCCGGTGCATCAACCGCAAATGGAACGCCCCATGAATTTGAGAGTTTCTTTCCTTTCTTCTCAGTAGTATTGGCCGCACTTCCGATGTTCCAGGGTGGCTGTTGATGCTTGGAAGACCATGAAGAGGGATAGTTCTGTGCTTCCTTCTGAGAATCACTCCAAGACTGCCGATTCTGTGATCCTGGTACTGCAGTCTTTGGAGAGATCATATCTGAATCAGATTTCTTTCCCCATGAATCTGTAGACGCCAGGCTTTTCTTGTCCCAACCGCTGTCGTTCCATTTAACTGAAGGCCCTTCTTGCTTCATGCCATCAGCTTTAAGTGGACTGTTTGATGGCCTCTTACATCGGGTTATTGGTAGAGGCTGGGTGTTAGGTGATCCGATTTGATCCCAATCCTGAGATGCACTAGATTTCCTCGAAGATCCGCTGGTGTCCTCACTACTATTCTCTTTCTTCTCCCACGAATCTTCAGTATCCCAAGAGTCATAAGGTCCATCGTCTGCGTGAGGCCAGCTACCCGGAATTAAACTGGTGCGTGGGATGGATTTGTGTTTTGCGGGTCGTTCGGTCTGCAGCATGCCCTTGTTCTCACTTTGATGACCTGATGGACCCGAAGGGCAGCTCAATTTAGCCTCTGGTGCATTCATGACATGAACTGAAGGTGTAGCCGAGTGAGAGTATGGCGGTAGTGGCTCAGATTGGGATATACTTAAGGGGGGGTGGACACCAGAGTTGGCATAATGTGGGACACTCCCGGATTGGACATGGCCGTCCTTCTCGTGCTTCTGCTGGTTCTCATATGCGCCCCGTTTGTATGCGTCTTCTAACAGTGAGTTTAGCCACTTTGGATCTACTATGGGGTTCTTGATAGAGATGTCGCTGGGTGTGCGATCCCGAAATTGTTCAACTTCGGATAATCCTTCACGTGACGGTGGCACAGGCCCAAAGCCATACTCAATTTCTGGAGAACGGCCCTTTCGAGTCGGACCTGTATGTGCCGTCTTAATATTGTGCCAAAACCTCCGCGGTAAATCATCCTCAATAATGGGAGGGAGTGTAGATCTATGGTTGAAGCGGCTTGTTTGACCAGGCGCTGAAGGTGTATGCTGCTCTGGATATGGTCTCGACCTATGTGATGAATGTCTCCGGGAATTTGATCCATGATCTGCAGGTGGGGGACCAAAGGTGCAGTTGGGTGCCGGGTGGGAATGGGAACCCTGTGGGGAGGCATGGCTATGGCGGGCAGCTGTTTGCCAATCACGGTCATCATAAACCCATCTCCCTGAACTGCCACTACTCCCACGTGTCGGTTCATCGCTTGGACCATCAAATCCCATATGCGAAGGACCACGGGCTCCTTTACATCGTAAAATGATAACCTCAATGCACCCAACGTTTTCTGCAATATTGGAGCTGCAGACATTGGGTGCACCATCTGCGGAAGCTTCGGCTGTTAGCCACTTTGTCACATCCTTTCAACGATCTGGGGGTTTCATACCGATGTTTAGCTTCTCAAATTTCCAGCCCCTCGCTATCATTGTGCCATCGTTCTGCTTCTCTTCTTTCTGGCGGACACGAAAATCGACAATAGTTCGACTGTCAAGCGGCTTGCCGCTCTTGCGACGATCCTCGAGACCAATCCGGTTGCGGTTGCACTGGTAGATGCCATCGATGAAAACATACATTGCTAGACCTTCGGAAATGTACTTGGTAGAGTTAAGATGAACTGCAAAAGTTTTTGAGTCGTCTGGAACGGCAATGAATGTTTCCACGAACCCGTCGCCGTATGTTGACATGTACTCCTTTAGATCTCGTCCGGGCGCGAGCTCGACCGAGCATACAAGGTCCTTAAGGGAAGGCATTGTGTGGGTAACTGCGAGCGATGGGTAAAACACAACGTAGGTCAATTGAAGCAGTGATTTTCTCGATCAGGACTGTGTTGTGTTTTGCGCGCTTGAACCCACGAGTGGGAGCGCAGTCTGTAACTACTATGCGCCGCAAATGGAGCGTTGTGAGAAAGTCTGCGATAGATAAGTAAGTGGCAGAGTGGCAGATAGAGGAGGGTGTTTCCGTAGCAATATTGACGCAGTGAACACGGTGCGTTTGCACCCTCTATCATGCTTTAGAAACGATAATGCAAAGCTTTCTTATCCAATCACCGAATGCTTTAGGCCACGAAGAGCGCTGCACAAATGACTAGCATGCCGCTTGAGGAAGGTAAGTAAATCAACAGCTGTTGTTTTCATAATCATGGAAGCTAATAAATACTTAGGTACTAAGATTGGGTTAAGAAGCTTTGATCACACAAGGCCTTTGATAATACTAGCCTTTTGTTTGGCATCGTACCTGGCTACATTGCTGCGAATGGGTGAGGGCATGATGTTAAGGCTGTAGCTATTCTGGAGTTCTATCTAGACGCAAGCATACATATATAGCAAGAAAATATGATGATGAATTGATGTTGAAATGAAGGCAGCGACGCCCGAGTTTAGTCAGCTACGTGCAACTGATATTGCAAGGTTAACACTGCTTCATATTTTGATATTTCCAGCACATATTTTCACCACTGCTCAACTGAAGGTATTTTGAGACCCAAGAGCAATTAACCTTAAGATTCTATCAATCATACATTGGAGAGACCGCCATGACAGTTTTGTATTAAAAAAACGCTAACAATGAAATGCGTAATCCAGCTGCACATTCTGGCTACTCCACAACTTTGATAATCACCCACATGAGTATTAAACCAGCAATCGTTCGCTTGACGTTCGTTTGATCGAATGGGTAAGTTCATTAACACACGCTGAACTGAATTACAGAGATTTCAGCATTTTAATAAATACATGAAAGTGTTAAAAGCCCAGCACGCTTTCCGACTACGAACTAGATCAACTATGGAAAGTCCCTCTCGCCTAATAACTGAGAGAGTTTTTATAAGTGGCCATTGGAACAAGGCGCAATCTGAGTGTTGATATCGAATCAATCATATAGCAACAGAACGTGGTCAATCGATCGTAGGTTCAGGATAAGCCAACCCTAGAACTCACACTCCACTGTAATGGTTTTCTTTTGAGACTCATTCATACGAGTAGATAGCATACAACTTAGACTTTCATCCTGGCACACCAGCTAAACCTTGCCAGCTTCTTCAGCATGCAGTAACAATAGATAGTAATTGATACCATTCGGCATCCTTACATTCGCACATGGCCTGTTACAGAGAAGAATCTGAGTTTCACTCTTCCACCCAAGCAGAGGCAATTCATTTCACCGCACTCATAACGCGTCACCTCGCGCAACACCTCTTATCTAAACAACCTCTTCCTTCTCACAACAACTCCGCCACCACCTCCACCTCCACCTCATCCACACCCGCATGGCCACAACAAGGCCAGCAACGCCAACAACCATCATGACCTCACCGTACGGTAACCCACTCCCTCCTCCCCGCAATCCCCTCACCTTCCCGAACACCCTTCCCATTAACCCTGCAGCTCGCCGCCAAAATATCGAAAACCGCGTCAACGCATGTCTATCCGCTTTTGCCCCGCACACGGGAAACATCGCCGCAATTATTGTAACGCAACTCCTTTCGCCGGGTCACGAGAGTGATCTCGATGTTCTACCAAACAGGTAAATATACTCAGTCTCTCTTAATACCTTCCTTTCCCCCACTTCTCCCCTCCCAAACCCGCACCTATTACCTCTCTTTTTGCTCCTCCTTCCTCTCGAACGCTCTCTTTTTCACTATTCACCATCTCTCTTCTCGATCCCACTCTCTTTCACCGCTCACTATTTCCTCTCATTTCCCATTCACCTTTCGCCTTTCACTCTCCCTCCTCCACCTTTCCAACTCCACTCCAACCACCTATCTACCAAACAAACAAACAAACAACACACCAAATTCCAACTAACAACTCCAAGCGATGTCTTCACCACAACCCCCCTCTTCACCCTTCCCCCCGCCACCCGCGCCATGTTCTTCCGGCAAATCCCCATCGCCCAAAAGGCCCACGCACACAACCTCTTCCTCACCAAAACCTACGACATCCTAATCATCTGGACCTGTCCCGCCGTCGACCCCGACTTCATGGGCCGAGACTACCAGACCAAGCGCGAGTTCTGGGTCACTCTAGACGAGAAGGCAATTATCGAGAAAGCCGTAAGTATTCCCCATCTCCGAACTCTTATAACTCCAGAGGAGAAATAGCCACTGACTGTATTGACAGTGGACATCGCACTACCGCTGCCTCCCCTGGGACCGCTCTCACTACGACGCCAACAACCCCCCGCCTCCCATCGGTCCAAACGCCCAGAACTGGTCTCTTAACAACAATAATCCGAACGCTGCCGTACCTCAAGCTCCGCCACGCCGCATTGCTGCCCCCGCTCCGCCACCATCCAGGAAATCGGGATTCTACACCGTCGTCGACGAAATTGTCTACCTCGGTATGCTCCGCCTCGCGGCGACATGTCGTGGACGCATCCAGGTCGTTCCTGTTGTGCAGGCGAAGAAGAGGGAAGAGCCCAGGGTCGAGAACACGCGAGTTGTGCAAGAGGTTCCGATGGCACGAACTGGAGAAGAGAGGCGTGCACCTGATGAGCGCCGGAATCGTACTTATGCTAATACCGTCAAGAGGGAGACGCAGCAATGGGAGAGGTATGATTTCCGCACTCCTGATTGGCGTTAGGTGGGAGTTGTTTCGTGCTTTCTGCTGACTTTTTTTTCCATGGCTTGCGCTCCGAGGAGCTCGGGTGGACGGTTGCCGGAGGAATGGTGAACTGATTAATAATGGGTGCTTGCATGCACAAGATGGCGTCTGGGTTTGTTTTTCTCCCCTGTGGCTAGGTGGACATGGTGTGAAAAGGATGAAGGGTAGATATGCTGTGCTCTGCTCTGCTACTTACGTCTGAGAAATCCATGAACTAATTAAAGCTTTCTGCACGTGATAAAGTGAATTGAGCGAGTGATTGATTAACCTTGAATTTCAAGATTAGGTTGGAGGGGCATAAGCGATTTGAATAGAGATGGAATAGATAACAATGAACCAATGAAGAATCGAGATAAGATACGTAAAGGAAAATTATGAGACTGAAAATTAACGCATTTGGTTAAGCCTAAAAACGGGCTACCTAAGCCAAGAGCGTAACTGAACAAATGAGCAGTCCGATATTCTGATATTGGGCCGGATGGGGCATGAGTAAACAGGATAGGGACAAAAAGAACACAATCCCTAGAGCAAAAGCCTGACGTGAGATGTGTAAAGGACGGCAATGAAATTAGACACAATCTATTTGTTCCACCAAAGGAAAGCGTCATCCAAGCCAAGAGCATAAGCAAAAAATATAGAACCCTCCGTATTTCGATATTGCCCTAGATGGGCATGAATAGAAAGGAATAGAATAGAATAGAAGAGAGAGAACCCGGAAAGAAGACAACAACAACAACAAAAAGTGATTATGAAATGATTGAAGAATGTTGCAAGATCGGATGAGATAACGTCGTTATATCCAAAGACATATCAAAGAGCTTTGCAAGAGACGAGATATAATTTCTCGCGTCGCAATCCAGGAAAGAGCCTCCCACTAGGCAAAAGAGTATTCACGGCCCATCTCCAAACCCCATCACCTAGAACCCCAAATCCCGACCTCAAACAACCGAAACCAAGATCAACAATCAACTTCGACCCATCCTTCCCTTCCACCCGAACACCCTGCATCACTCCGTCTCAATAGCCCCTTCCTATTCAAACACAAGATTGCCAAAAGAAACAGTATTCAAATAAGCAAAAATCAACTCAAGATGTATAAAGGATGATAATTGAAGGGAAAAGGTATATACCCTTGCCTGCCCTCTAGGCTTTGTCTCATATCTTTCCATAGCATAGATAAGATATGTCAAACCCATACCGAACGCCTTCGCTATGACCGAAACCGTCCGCCTACAATGCAATGTAATGCAATTAACCAAGCCCTGAGATGGTATACGTATCCAAAACCGTTCACCCATCCATCTTAGCCCCTAACTCTCTACCTTCACCTCCCCACAAAGCGAACAACTCCACCACTGATTCTCCATAAATGTCCCACAATTCAAACAATTCCACCCCAACCTCCCCTTGGCCGGTTCAAACGGCGTCGCCGCCGGCCCGCGCATCGCCGATGCCGGAGGTGGCTTCGGGAGCGAAGGAGGATGATTCGAGGGTCCGTAGCGCTTGTTCTGTGGTATGGGTTGCGGGGGCTGTTCGAGGCCGCAGGCGTCGCAGGCGAGGAAGTCGAGAGGGTTAAGGAGGGTGCAGGTTGGGCAGGCCCATTTTGTTGGGTCGGTGGAGGCAAGAGGGGGAGAAGAGGGGGAGGGAGAGGTTGTAGGTGATGGGGGAAGGGTTTTGTTACGATAATCTTCTTCGTCCTGGGAGATGAGGCGGGATGTTGAGCGGATGCTGGAGGTGGGGCGCGAGCGGGTGGGGTTGGCGTAGTAGTCTGTGACGAGGCGGGAGAGAGGGCGGCTTCCGGGCGTGTTTGTGGTTGCTCTTGAGGAAGTGGATAGGCGGTTTTGGGGTGGGTTGATGGGAGCGTCGTGGTCGAAGGAGAGACCGTTTTCGGGATCCCAGGATAGGCCGCCATCACCGCTCGGGGCGCAGAGTTTGGCCATTTCCTCTTCTTCCATGAGGTCTTGGAGGGCTTGGGCTATGGCGTAGTCGTTTCCATCGTCTTCTTCGGCTTTGGTTCGGAATCCGTCTTCTTCGGCTTGGTGGTTGAGTCGTCCTGCTGCGTCGCTCCCGCTGGCACATCCTTGTATAATGCTATTCCTCCTTGTAGCGGCATCTGCGATGACTTTACGCATATCTACATCTCGGGATACCCTGTCGCCCCCTAGCCGGTGGCCTCCCGTGTTTGCGTTGGTGGTTGCCTTGCGTTTCTCTGCCGCAATCCGGGCCTGTCGTCGCATTTCTTCAAGCGGAATACGTTTCCCTCCAAGCTTGTTACCCGCAGACAGGAACCCTTCTCCCGTATAGCCTTTTGCAAGTAGAGACTGGTGTTCATCTCGCAACTCGTTCCAGAGGTTATTGAAGTTATGGTCATGTGGTCCCCATATGATGTGAGAGAGCTCGTGTAACAAGGTATCGGTGATCTGCTCCATGGGAAGAAATTGCCTAGAATCATGGTGATAGCGTAGTCGGATGAGGATTCGCTCGGTCCGGTTGATGTTCAGACCTGTACGCCCAGTCAGTAGCTGAAGCCCAGATAGTCCAAACACGGCTCTTACCCAGCAGCTGAGGCTCATCCGGCAAAAACTCAGCAAGTGTGCCAATCTTCCAGCCTCGTTTCCTCATGATAGGTTTCACTATAGAGGCAGCCTTGCGCAACATGACAAGTGCCTCTTTCTCCCTAGGAAGATGTTTCAAATGCTCATACGCATCGAAATGCGCGTCAATCTCCCGCATGATGGGCATTCTATTCTCTTTCTTGTGAAATCTGGTAAGAAAGGTTGTGGTCGAGATTGCGCAGTTGACGTCGGAGTTGGAGCGGGGCCTTTGTTGAGAGAATCTCCACAGGCAGAGATGTCTTAGAACGTGAAAATGACAGACATAAAGCGCAAAAGGTGGCACACTTGGAAAAGGCCAGAGAATGTAGCAGAAAAGTGAAAGCGAAAGAAGACCACGGAAAGAGAATTAGAAAATCCGATTATGCAGATGGAGGCAACGTCCGCCACGTAAGCTCCTCTGTTCACTACGCACACGATGGCACCGCGTTGAGCCGAACTAGAGATGTAGAAGAGAAGCTTCTACAAGTGACAGAACGCTGCGAGTTCATGGAAGCGCGACGAAGGCTGTCTGCCCAGGTGAGCGTGAATGAGGGTGAGGGCGCTTTTGCATTAAGTATTATCAGCGCGAAGGATTTCAGAGGTCGGGCGAGCCGTGGCTGGACCTCCCCATGGCGCTCTGTGGCGTGCGAAAGTCGACCCCACCTTTGCTTCGAGTCGCATGCATCATTCATCTCCATCATCACAAGGCGCTTGAGCTGTTCACGACAATGCGCTTGTCGCGACCAGCACCCTACCTTTCATAGCAGCATCATCAACTTCATAGGTTGCAGAAATGACGAGCGACGACCAACACTTTTTGGATGTAGTGAGTTTTTAGTCGGCCCCCTTGCATGTTGCGTCCCGTTCGCTGACGTCGCGCGCCCATCAGCTAGCTGAATACTCCAGCGATATCAGGAAGTTCACTGGCAACGTATTCGATAGCACCGACCAACATTTCGCCTGGGTCGCCTCCTACATCAAGAAGAGTGTACCTGAGAAATGGCTTCCTGAACACGCTCGCCCTGCACCTCCACCTCCGTCACATCCGCTAGATGCTACGTACATTGAACGGGCGCAGGACTGGATCTCGCGGAACAGAGCCTTGTCGGCAGCGATAGTAGCTTTTGTCACGACTGGTGGCCTTTTGCTATGGAGAGAAAGTAGAAAGCACAATAGGAAGAGGAGGGCTCGGCGTGCAAGTAATGGAGCGCGCAAAGAAGTAGTAGGTAAGATACCGACCGGACTTCCTTAACATCCTTTGATGGATATCGATCCTATTGTGATGAAAAGAAAAAAAGAGAGAGATACCCACACGCAATCGTACGCGTGTATGCAGCGGACTGGCAGCGAGGTCGTGTGGTGCGCCACAAAAATACATTAGCAGCTCCGTCGGAGTTGGTATGTGTAGGAGGTACAGCGATAAGAGGTTGTCCGTTGGGGACACACCGTCTGCAGCATGGTGATATTGATTGAGATTGAACGGCAAGCTAACAGAAAGCAGTAATCGCCGGACCCCCAAATTCTCCCATCGTGAAATCGCTATCACTCGACCTCGAACGCCGAGGTTTCATAGTATATATTGTCTGTGGTGATATGGAAGAGGAGCAGCAGGTGCAAGGCGAATCAAGAGCAGATGTCAGGCCATTACACCTTGACATTGCAGATGTCCTGGGTACTCAGGAGGCTATGGATCGCTTCAATAACTTGCTCGTCCGACCCCACGTTGCCTTCTCCGGGGCCGCTGCCCACAACCTCGACTTCCGGGGAATCGTGCTCGTCCCCGACTTGGTATATCCGTCTGGACCGATTGAAACGGTATCACCAGAGCTGTGGTCTGACGCTCTAAACGCCAAAGTTTTGAACACTATTGCCGTCACACAGGCGTTTCTGCCAACAGTTTGCGGGTTCAAAGCACGCGTTCTTGTCCTGACGCCAAGCATTGTTTCGTCCCTTCGACCCCCGTTTCACAGTGTGGAGACAGCAGTAGTGGGAGCTCTAGAGGGTTTCACTACGTCATTGAGAGGGGAGCTCAATACGCTGGGCATATCCGTCTGTCATTTTAAGTTGGGCTCGATCGATTGCAGCAGCATCATGGGTAAGCAACAACTCCAGCCGATGGTTCCGCAAACCGAGTTTTGGCCCACGGCGGCGCGTCAATCGTATGCATCGAACTACACAAGTCAGAATCGAGTGGCCCGCAACCGGGGCCTCATCTGTTCGACAGGCGGCACGGGCAGCTCGCTGCGAGAGTTGCACAATGCCGTGTTTGACGCTCTCACGCAGAAGAAGCCACGGCGGGTATGGCACGTCGGCAGAGGGAGCGTCGCGTACAGCATCGTGGGCAACTGGGTGCCATCGGGGTTGGTGGCATGGATGCTGGGAGTTCGAAGGGTGAACCTGGATCAAATTTCATCGGAGCCGACGCTCGAGGACAGCGTGCAGTCGTGGGAGAAGGTCGAGACAGTGGTGTGCTGAAATGAGGACGACTGGTCGGCAGATTCGACCAAGGGATAGGCGCCATGGGCGACGGGAGAAGGACAGAAATAACGGGGATGCTGCTCGTAATTTTGGCGTTGCAACGGGCGTGCGGGCTTAGGCAAGGTTATGTAAGAATAGCGCGGGCTTGGCGGACGAGGGCGGGAGGTCTGGCCGGCGGAGACGCAGGTGGGAAAAGCCCGCCCACGATGCAGGAACGGAGGAAGCCTCCACTCAGTCCATCAGATGAATCTATTGCTCGCGCTAGCTGTGGTTACGGGCGCGGTGCTTTTCGCTGCTTTCGATGATATTTGTTTTGGGTAATTGGTAATCTCCAAGTTAGATTCGCTGGACCTCTCAGCTCAATAGAAATCAATAGTCGAGTCCACAGTTCGCATTGTGCATGCCACAGGCAAACAAAAGTCGTTGAAGGCGTCGAGTGCATCGAAGGCGTCGGAGAACGAGGTGCGAACAGTGGTTCGTCGCAGAATTGGAGGGCTTGCACGCCACTGCGAGATGGACCTGAAGAGGCGAAAGATTGACCCTCGGGAGATAGGCAGGCTGGCGGTTTAGGAGCGTTACGCGCATCAAATGTCGAACGTCTGCGTGGTGGTTGAATAGCGGCAATGGGCACGGACTTTGAGCAGACCCCTCGGAGGCTGCAAGCAAGCAGGGCTGGGCCATCAGGGCTCTCAGGGCCATCAGTGTAGAGTGAGTGACCCATCAGAGTTTTGACTGGGCATGTGTCACTCTCCCCGTTGTGTTTCTAAAACGGGCACCAGGACCGCACGCGGAGCGGGAGCAAGATTTACTGGTGAAACGGCGTCGGAGGTGCTGGACCTGTTGGATTTGCAAGAGTTAATTGCGGTCACTGCCAATACCAACTGGCCTTGGTGCTTTTGCTGATGGGCACAGCGATGCGGCGAGCAAAACAACATGGGCTTTTCCCATGCCCTTTTCTCCACCGCCGTCGTCATGGCTCATTAGCGGAGGCGGCCAATTGCTTGCGCAAGGTGGGGAATGGGTTGCACAGGACGGGAATTGCAGTCGCTTGAGCCAAATGATCATTTTCTTTGTACCACGAGCAGCTGACAGCACAGCGAGAGGAGGGAGGGAGGGAGGGAGAGGAGGAAGGGGAGAGAGAGCAGAGAGAGGGCCCTGAGTATGCCTAGGGGCCCTGAGGGGGGGCTTCTTTGGATGGATGCTGCGGTGCGCCGCCGCTGCAACAAACCGGGGCGTTGTGCCTGTGGAGAGCAGCTGGCCGGGTCCGGCTGGCAGGCGATTGGCTGTAGCCGCATCCCCAGACAGCGATGAGGCAGACCCTGCAGAGGCTGCAGAGGCTGCAGACAGTGCTTGGCGAGAAATAGGGGAGATTGATGTCGTTTGGCAGGGGGAGGGGGGCAGAGGACAAGCAAGCAGCGAGGCAATCAGCCCGTCTGGTAATGTCTGCGTGCGTCTCTGTGTGTCTGTGTGCCTGTGTGTCCGTGTCCCTGTACTATTAGGTATGAATATCCATGCATGGCCCCAATTGGATCGAGCCTTGCCATCGTCGTCGTCTTGTCGACTCGTAGGGTACTGTGGTAGTCTTCTCCTCGCTGGCCGGCCCACCTAGTGCGTCTCATCGTCGACAACGGCTGTTTGCTGCTGCGACTGCTGTCTCCTCTCTCCTCTCTCCCCCTCCTCCTCTCTTCTTCTTTCCTTTCTCCTCCACCACCTCCCAAGTCCAGGGTTTCCACCAGCCCACTGTGTTGAGTTGTACTGTGTACGCCGTCTGTCGAGGGGCCGCCGCTGCCTTGGGCGCCAAAAACAAGCTTCCGCTCCTTCACTGTTGCACCTTCTCTCTATCGAACCCAGTCCAGCGCTACTTCCCCAGTTTCTAAGAACAGCGCCTCCTGCCTCCTTCCCCTACTTCCAAGATCAGCAGCTCCTACTGTTAGCACCTTCTGCGCCGCCGTTGTATGTGTGTGTTGCGCGCGCTCTCGCCACAGTAGCACCTTCCCACAGCCCCCCGGCTCTTACCTGTTCCAGGCCAACACACCACCTCCACCACCACCACACCACCATTGCTACTATTAGGACCCGGAAACCCCTTCCACCCTTCACCACGCTCGCTTCTCCCCTCTCTCCCTCGGCCCCCCTCCGATCGCTCCCGCCATAAAGATACCCGTTGCGCGCCTGCGCATAATTCCTCGACTTTTGCCTCGACCTCGACCTTGACTTTGGACCAACCCTCGACCCTGGGCCCATCCTGACCGTTTCACCCTTCTCGCATGACGACATTCCACCGTTGATCCACCGACCCTTACCGACCGTCCGGCTTCGACGTCGACTTGTATATGACACTTTTACTCTGACCGCTGCCGCTACCACTACTGCCCAAACCCCAATATCGCAATGGTTAACAGACCAGATCGCCCTGGCGGCCTTGAGTTCCGCTCCAACACTTCCATTCCGCCACCGAATCGTCCCACAGGCCTCGAGTTCCGATCCCACTCTTTTGATCCTCCGAACAATGGCAGTAACCTCTCTCTTTGCGACCTCCCGAGCCCTCGAACGGGCGAGGTACCTCCTGCCTTGTCACCCTTGGACGCACTTGCCCTCCAGGGACGATTGCTGGCCAAGCGCTTCGAGCAGGAAAACAAGGCCGGACGTCGCATAAGCCGACTGGCCCCGCTCACCATCCAGAACGAGTTTGGAAACCGCTCTGGATACTTTTCTTCACTGTCCAACTCTTCAGTCAATTCGCCCGTCGACGATGTGCCCCCGATCAGTCCGAATCCGTATTCGAGCTCACCGCGCGAGCAAGTCTCTGGAGAACGTCACAAGTCTTTCTATCCACAGTTCGGCGGCGACGAAAGCCCGTATGACCAACCACTTCCAGTCCGTACCAACCTCACTCCGATTGGAGAAACCCAATCTTTTAGATCGGGGCCACAGGACTACTTTGGCATTCCCAGGTCTCATTCCCCCGAACAAGTAGAGCCGCGTATCGGTCTACAGGAGGCCACCCCTGTGTCTCCAAACATGCCTCGCTCCAACTCCCAGCCATTTGTCGGTCGCACTAAGAAGCAGGCATCCTATGATTCCCTTTCTGTCAGGCCCCACCAGCAGCCTGGGCTTCTTCCACCGAGATCGCCAAGTTCCCTGAGGGATCAATCTCGTAATCGCTCTCCTCGGAAGTCTCCCAGTGTTCGATCTGTTCCCGGAGATAGCTCGGAAGAGACAGATATGACGTCCTTGAACGAGTCTTTCGAATCACTCCAGGCGAAGAACCTGTCTCCTAGCTCGAGCATGTCCAGGTCGCACTCCCCCTTCACTCCGTTCGGCAACCATTCCATGGCTCGTTCTCCTTCCCAATCCTCCGAATATTCGAATACTCAGCTTCCTCGCCCAGCATTCAATTTCTCTAGGCCATTGAGCAGGAGCAGCATCAGCAGGCCATCCATCGATGTGAAGTCTTCCATGGAAAACATCCCGATGCGCCAGGCCTCGGACGAGAGTTCATATATGCGACCATCCATGGACAGGTCTTTTGACAGCTTACCCCGTCGTCAGGATTCTGCAGAGAGCCCCATCACCAATTATGCCAATGATGTAGTTCACACTCCCGTTAGCATGACCAGTGAGGATTTTCGTCGATCAACCGATTTTTCCAGCATGGCTCCCACTTACACGTACTCGAAATTCACTCTTCCAAGAGGCAGGAAGCTTGATCGCAAATCCATCGGAATTGAGGATTTCCTCAACACTACTATTGGCTGGGATCAACCGAAGCATAAAAATGCCAACGCGAGACCTCCCTCACCAGAGTCACCACCTCGTTCTTTCGACCAAGAGAGGCGACACGGCCAATCCTTCTCTCGCAACGCTTCCCTGGATAAGAGTGCCCCCTCGCTCACCTCGAGCAACAGCACTATTCGCGCTCGTAACGATGCAACTGGCGAAGTTACTGCACAAGAGCACTGTGACAAGGCCATTGCGCTGCACGAGGCTGGTGAATTCATGAAGTCCACTTACCATTTCCGCCTCGCAGCCCGCGCTGGCCTTCCGGAAGCCATGTTTTGGTATGGTCTGGCTTGCCGCCACGGCTGGGGTATGCGTGAGAACAAATCCGAAGCCCTTCAATGGCTTCGTCGCGCTGTAGACTCCGGTCAACTTGAAGTTGCCGATGACGAAGACCTATCCAAACACGGCGAGGCTCCTGATTACCTTAAACGCAAACAGCATCGTGCACAGTACGCAGTCGCCATTTATGAGCTCGGAAAGTGCTATATGAACGGCTGGGGTGCCGCCCAGGACAAGCCTTTGGCTCTTCGCTGTTACGAGATTGCAGGCAATTGGGGTGATGCCGATGCCTTGGTTGAGGCAGGTTACTGCTATGCGGAGGCCGTTGGCTGCAAGAAGGATATGAAGAAGGCGGCGAGGTTGTACAGGGCTGCGGAGGCCAAAGGTGTCAGTATGGTTGGCAACAGCTGGTATGTGACACCATTTTACATCTCAGCATAAGTTTCTAACAGTTGCATAGGATTTACAAGGACAAGTACAACGAAGACAGCACCACCACCATATCTGACGCTCGATCGGTTCGCTCAGGCCGCTCAGTCAAGAAGGACAACTCTGAAAAGAAGCCTCGAGACAAGAGCCGGACTCGAACCATCTTTGGACGCAAAAAGAGTGTTGCCCAGTCCTAGGCTTGCGCCCTTTTGATCTTTGTAAATGTGTCACGACAACCCGTCTATTTTCGGCGAAGGCGTCTTTGGTTTTTCGGTTGCGGCTGGATTCCTCGTTCGATTTGCATATACCCCAAGTCCCTCCTTTCATTTCTCTGGTTTACCTATTTACGCACGCAAAACCTGCCTGGCGCATGGCCTGGCAACCCCAGCCTTCCTTTTCGGTTCAAATATTTCCTAAGTCAATATTTCCTTTGTTTTACCTCATTTGCATTTTCCCGGTAGTGTATTTTGATACGGCTGAGATCCCCGACGGTATTGGGCTATTGTATGTAGTGATGATGAGCGCGGGGAGATCGCAGCTCTCTTCTTTCCCTGATTCTCTTTTTTTTTCTTACTATAATTTTCCGGTGCAGATGTGCTGGGCTGGGGACTGAGATGTCGAGGCTGGAGGGCACGGCTTTCTCGTCTATTTTAATATTTGGAAGAGGATTTGTGTCGATACTGTACAGTGTGGATGGAGAGGTAGTGAGTGTGTCTGTGTGCATAAGCAGAGGTTCAATATCAAATGTAGTTTTGAAAAAATCCGAATGTTGTGTTTAATCAGCATATTTGTCTTTTGGATCTATTAGTTCCTTTGGTGAAATTCCATAACCCAGTGGTCATCTAAACCTTGATCACTTAAGAACATAATGACCACTCCTCCCCCTATCTAAATCTATATCCTCGCCCTCGTCCCTCTCCCCTCCTCGAACACAAACAAATTCCTCCCCTCCCTCTCCCCATCCCTCCGCACCGAACCCTTCTTCCCCACAATTTCCTCGTTCCCGCTCGCCATAAGCAATAATGTATTCTCGTCCCCGTGATTGGCGAGGAATCGGCGCCCATCACCGCTCAGCCTCCCCACAATATATCCGCGCAGAGGCTTGCCGGATTTTGCGAATTCGACTGTATATGTCTGACGAGGAAGAGTGAGCGGAACAGTTCTGGACAAATGGTTTTTTTTTTTTGGGAGGGAGGGGGCAAGGTGCAAAGGGGCAAAGGGGAGGGAAGAGAAACGTACTTCGACAACGGCATCGCCCTCGCAACCCTCCATCCCTACGATCTTTGTCTCCTCTTCTTCAGCTACCACGCCGTCCAATGGATTCCCCTCGGTATACCCCCCTCCTTCGCGCGGCTGCGTCCCGAGCACAACGGCGTACATGTAGGTCAAGACGCCGCCGTTACAGAGAACCAATCCCCTCTTGTCCTCCGCGTCCCCCGCCCTCTCCGCCCTCAGCCTCCGCACACACTCCGTAATCCCATGCATGCCGTAATTGTTGCCGGCGCCGCCAAAACTCGTCAGGCCGCCCAGTAACGTGAGAGGGAGCGGGGAGTCGGTGATCGGCAGGTTCAGGGCGGTGGCGGCCAGTTTGGGCACAATGGGGAAACAAGAGTAGATGTCGAGGTGGGATAGGGCGGAGACGGGGGTGGCGGATGTAGAGAGGGCGGCGCGGAGGGTTAGGGTGAGCGCGGGCGATGTGGAGAAGGTGGAGCGGGTGAGGAAGGAGGAGGGGGAGGAGGTGCCGGTGCCGGTTAGGGGGTCTGTTGGGGGGGTTTAGTTTGGGGGGTTGGAGGAAGAGTTTGGGTGGGGTGGAAGGGGGGGGGGGGGTTTATCAATGGGATATGGGGACGTACAGATCCATTTTGAGCGTGGGATTCCGAGGGTTTCGGCGTGCGAGGTGGTGGTTAGGATTACGGCGCTGGCGAGGTTGACTGTGTTGAAGGCGTTCATTAGGAGGGGATCTGTGCATCAATGGTTTAGTATAGCATTCATTCATTTCCAAACATCCCATGTCCCCCCTCCCCTCTAAACGTCGAATAAATCCACTCACAAGGCGAACAAATCATCCTATTCCTCCCCCCAACCTTCCCAATCGTCTCTTCCGTCTCTCTCTTCCCGGAAAACCACGCATGCGGATTCTTCTCAGCGATCGCCGCGAACTCGGCGTACAGCCTCGCACTCTCGCGGTGGTTGTCGGCCATGCTTTGGCTGCGGTGGGCGCGGAAGGCGTTTTCGTATAGGGGGTATACCTGGATGGGGGTGCCGATTCCGTGGATGGCGCGAATGTCTGGGGGTGTATTAGCCTGGGAGAAGGGAAGTGATGGGGATGGTGAATTGGGAAGGATATTTACCATCTCCCAGATCGATGCCCGTGGGCGTAAAGACTTTCGTGATGTCTTCGGATGGTTCTGTCCAGCCTGGTGGCGGGAATTTCCCTGCGGCTGCGCAGGCGGAGACTACAGTCACACATTGATATCAACATCTGTCCTTCCATCCACGATTCGTCCATAAATACACCAGCTAGATCTCAGTGAATGGAAAACTCACGTGACGCCAACGTTTCCCCCCCACAACACACCATCACCTTCCCTTCCCCTCTACTCAGCCTCCTGGCCGCCTCATCCACCAACCTCCCCGGCTTGTCCCCCCCATGCTCACTGTAAAACTTCCTCTTCAAATCCCCTTCCTTCAAACCCAACATCCCCGCCAAGAGCCCCGGCAGATCGGCATACGGCCACGTCCAGGTCTTCACGACATCGATAGAATCGATCGCGGCTTGTAGTTGGGCTGGAGAGGTGGGAGAGGCGTCGTTAATGGCGGCGAGGATGGCGGAATGGATCAGGGAGGCGGGTTCGGGGGGTGTTGGGGTGGTGGCAAGAGACGGGTTCTTGAGGTCGGATATGCCGATTATTATGGGAGTGAGGGGGTCCATTTTTTTATGTTTCTATGAGGAAGAAACAGATGAAAGAATTAGGAACGATTTAGTGGTTCATAATTAAGAGGGTGGTCGTGCGGGTTTGGATGTTGTAATCATATATGCATTGTTGCGTTTGTACCTAGGTAGGTAGGCATTTACGCATGTGGTTGTGAGAGTCATGGTTGGCGACTTGGGAGTTGCCGAGGTACGTGCGAGTTGCCCTTTTGGCGGGGGTTGCAACTTGTGGGGGACGTGGAATGATGGTTGTTGGGGGTGGATATTGGAGGTCGGAGAGTGATGGATTTATCGTTTTTGAATATGAGTTTCCAGATGCTGATTCAGAGCTTATTGATGATGTCGTACAAAGGTAGGGGCTTGCCGCGCACGGGCGTTGGTAGTGCGACGGAGTTGGTCGAATTTCGGAATGCTGGGAAATGGGGAATTTAGTGGTGTTTTTTATTTACTTATCTCTATCTGACTGGAATGGATGGCGTTGTGAAGTTGGTGTCGTATTTGTTTGAATTGAGTAGAAGAATGGTCAGGAGTGGGGCCAAGTGGATCGGTATCTTGCTTACTTCGTTGATTTACCTCTTGCGTCGACGCCACATAACCTTCGTGGACGTTTGGGCCCCCTACACTGCAATCTCTAGCGCGGGCGAGGAGCAATTGTTTCTTGGAGTCAGCGAATCAGTACTCAAGGATGATAAAGGTCTCAAGTCTTATATTCTTATTGAATCCCAGGGTCTCTCACACATAACTTATTGTCAAAGACACAGAATAGGATACCGATAGATGCAATAAAGGATGAATACATGAAAAAGGGAACATACGAATTTAATTCAGGTCTCATTTTCCCAGAGATATCATGCATCCTCTGACTATACCAAGCAATCCATGGATGATATCTTGAGTAGGCATCCAAAGGCTAGGAAAATATGTGAGAGATTTGTATCTATTTTAAATTAGAACAGAAGACATACTCCTCTCTATCCATCTCACTTTCTCGCAAAACAAGAAAATCACAGCCTCACTTCTCCCCGCTTGCCCCTGACCCCAAATATCTCTTTCAGCCTCACATATGCGCCAAGTTATGCAAGCTGCGGGGGGTAATTCACTGCAATCTCTAGCGCGGGCGAGGAGTCGCTGTTCCACGGTTTACTGTGATTGGACGATAGAAGCTCAGGGATGGCAAGGATGGTTGAGGTTGAAGATGACAAGACTATACAATTGTATTATGTTGTAGCCTTGTGCACTGCAATCTTTAGCGCGGTGAAGGACGCTGCCAACCCTTCTGATTGGCAATTAGGCAGTATAATAGTCTACCATAGCATTCCGTATCATCAGCACTTATTGAGACAGGAAAAGTGAGTAGGGTTGCCGAGAAATAGATACAAAGAGGATACTGGAGTCTATTCAACTCTCAATACACGATATCTTTCCCCGACTCCTCAAAACCACTACATTTCATTTTCGTTTACTTCTCCCGAAAAGCAACCTCCTCCGGCAACCTAAACGTCGCACAAAACATCCTCTTCTTCGGCGCCACATCCCGCACATCATAAATTTGCACTTCCGGTGTAGTGGGCGTGATCTCGTATTCCAACTGTCGCGATATCTCCTCACAAATCTCCTTGGACTCGGCAACATTATCGTCGCTCTTAGTACTAAAGCAATGAACATGCACCATTGGCATCTTCCGATCCGTGTGCGGCGCAAACAGCGTCCGGATTTCTTGGGCGGGAATACCGGGGACGTTGGCATATAGGCCGATGAAGGAGGAGAGGAAATTGATGCCGGAAGCGGGGAGGTTCATGACGTAGTGGGAGAAGATACGGGGTTGGACGAGCGTTTCTATTACTGCTGGTTTTTGTTGGTGGGCCTTATCGTTGCGGGTTCGGCGTTGTTGTTTAGCGTATATAGGGACAGAGTGCTCGGTCTTCAGGAGTTCGATCGAGGCGACTCGTATAAAATCGTGGCCATCAGTGTTGAACGCTCGGACATAGTCGCTTACTTTGTTCTTTTGGATGGCGGTGGAGAGGGAGGCGTAGCTGTCTGGGTTGAGGTCGTTGGCCCAGACAAAACACTTCTTTTTGCCCGAGGGGATCGCAAAGGGGCCTACGCCTGCTGTGACGTCGCATATGGCTTCGCCCTTTTGAAAGATGCTGCATACTCGCTCGTGCTCGGTGTGGAGCCTGCTGTTCCAGTATACTTTGGCGAAGTCAAAGGAAAAAGTGCAGTCTTGTTCGCGAACAGTCACGTTCATGTCGTCTGGGCCATGGAGGACTTCGTACTGGAAGGTACGAAATGCGTTCTCGGTCCCGACGTTGTCAAGCTTGTTGATGACTGTGGTCACATTTGGATTTTTGTCCGCGAGGACAGTGGCTATGATATTTTTATAGGGCAGATAGCTTTCCCGGAGATTCAGGTGTGCGACATGCCCGGCCTGGCTGAAGCCTGCAGGTATTTCATCGTGTTCGTGCTCTTCCTTTGGGGGAATGATGGCGTTCATGATGTCATGGTAGTTGAAGTCGTCGTAGGTGAGGTGGATTTGGTAAGGGATGACTCCCAGTGTACCGCTCCGCTCGAGGTCCTGAAGCTTAGCGCTCCATGTCTTTGGATCTGCCTGCGTGTTGGAACTCAGCATTTCAAGATATCTCTCGGACGTCTCCCCGTACCGTTATGAACCACCTCGGGTTTCAGCAGCAGACACTTTACACCAGCGCGCGCTCGCTCTTCTTCGGGATCTGGACGTATGGGCATTATGCGATTGAGGCCAAGAGTGTCGCGGCTCTTATCGAGGTCGTTGCGACATCGCGATATGTCTTTGGGGTTGAAGATGCGGGCGGCGGAGGTGGGGACAGTTTTTTGGAAGAAGCTGCGGTCCAGCACCTTCATGGCGCGATTGATGGGTGGTGTGAACATGTCGTCGGGCATTTGAAACGATTCAGTCCGCGATCTGGGAAGACAGTTTTAGTGAGGGTTCGTGTTTTTGTTTTTCTGCGAGGTCGAGAGAGTGGGGGGGTATTTTCTCAGTGAACCCTGAAAGGAGGGGTGATGCTAGATGGATTAATATCCTTTCGGTGGTCGACAAGTCATAGCTCCTACAGTGGAAAGAAAAGAGAAATGCTAACTGTAGTCGAGATCCATAACTCACATTCAAGAAGAGTCAAGACCGTCGAAGAAAGTTTTTCAATTGAATGATATCCTCCCCTTTCCCTTCTGCCTGCATGTAGACATTGTATCATGAGGCTCTGCTCTTCGTCGCCCGCAAATTGGCAACAGGGGGGGCGATCCATGTGCTTCGGGGGCCGGGCGGCGGGTGGCAGGGGGTGTCGGCGCAAGGCCCCCGTTAGCCAGGATTCGCGTGAGAGTCTAATCTCATCACAGGCTGGGCTGGCACTGGCACTGGCAGCAGTTGGCCGTTGACCGCGATTCAACAACAAAATTCACACCTTCGCCTCCTTAACACCCCCTCGCCCTCCCTTCGCCCTCTCGGATTCCCCAGAACTACCGCGACCGTCCTCCACAGCCGTGCCATGCCGCCTCCCGAGCCTCGCGCATGACGACTGTCCCTATCCCGCGCCGTCCCTGGGCCCGCCTCCAATCAACTCCGCAACTCCACCGCTGTTAAGAACATTTTGTAGCCAGCATCATGGCATCAGGAGGGGGAAACATCAAAGTCGTGGTGCGGTGTAGGCCTTTCAATGGGAGAGGTGAGTTTTGCCTCGATGGGAAGCTTCCAGGCATCGTAGGAGCTGATTTTTGCCAGAAACCGCCCGCAATGCACAATGCATTGTCCAGATGAAAGGCGACCAGACCGTCCTCACACCCCCAAGCAACTTCGAAGCCAAAGGGAAAAACGCCAAAGCCGCCCTCGACGGCGCAAAGACCTTCGCTTTTGACAAATCCTACTGGTCCTTTGATCGCAAAGCTCCCAACTATGCCGGCCAGGACAATTTGTTCGTCGATCTCGGAAAGCCGCTGCTCGACAATGCCTTCCAGGGTTATAACAACTGTATCTTTGCCTATGGCCAAACAGGCTCCGGAAAGTCGTACTCGATGATGGGTTATGGCGAGGATGCCGGTGTTATCCCTAAAATTTGTCAGAATATGTTTGAGCGCATTGAGTCCATGCAGTCAGACAAGGACGTTAGCTGTACCGTTGAAGTCTCATATCTGGAAATCTACAACGAGCGTGTCCGCGATCTCCTCAACCCTTCGACCAAGGGAAACCTAAGGGTCCGCGAACATCCGTCTACTGGCCCCTATGTCGAAGACTTGGCTAAGCTGGTCGTTCGCTCATTTCCTGAGATCGAGAATTTAATGGACGAGGGAAACAAGGCCCGTACTGTCGCCGCGACTAACATGAACGAAACCTCGTCCCGATCTCACGCCGTATTCACCCTGACCCTTACCCAAAAACGCCACGATGTCGATACCAACATGAGTGGAGAAAAAGTAGCTAAGATCAGTCTTGTGGATTTGGCTGGTTCCGAAAGAGCTCAATCCACTGGTGCCACCGGCGCACGATTGAAGGAAGGTGCCGAGATCAATAGGTCCCTGTCCACCCTCGGCCGTGTCATTGCCTCGCTGGCCGACCTGTCCACTGGCAAGAAAAAGAATGTACAGGTGCCTTATCGAGACTCCATTCTCACCTGGCTATTGAAGGATTCCCTAGGAGGCAACAGTTTGACTGCTATGATTGCAGCCATTTCTCCAGCCGACATCAACTTCGAAGAGACGCTTTCTACTCTCCGTTATGCCGACTCTGCCAAGAGAATCAAGAATCACGCTGTCGTGAACGAAGATCCAAATGCTCGAATGATCAGAGAATTGAAAGAGGAACTAGCCCAGCTCCGATCCAAGCTCAGTGGCGGAGGATCTCCTGGTATGGCTGAAGAACAGTACGCTCCGGACACACCATTGGAGAAACAGATTGTGTCTATTGCGCAACCTGACGGAACCATTAAGAAAGTTTCCAAGGCAGAAATTGTTGAACAGTTGAATCAGTCTGAGAAACTCTACAAGGACCTGAACCAAACTTGGGAGGAGAAGCTGCTAAAGACTGAAGAAATCCATAAAGAGCGAGAAGCAAAATTGGAAGAACTGGGTATCAGCATTGAGAAGGGCTTCGTTGGTCTATCTACTCCAAAGAAAATGCCCCATCTGGTCAACTTGAGTGATGATCCTCTGCTTGCTGAATGCCTGGTTTACAACTTGAAGCCTGGTGTAACCACTGTCGGCAACGTTGACACAGAACACCAAACTGCCGAAATTCGACTGAACGGTTCTCAGATTCTAGCAGAACATTGTGCATTTGAAAATGTCGATGGCGCAGTCACGGTCATTCCGAACGAAAATGCGGGCGTTATGATCAACGGTATCCGTATAGATAAGCCAAAGCGTCTTCGAAGCGGTTTTCGGATCATTCTGGGTGATTTTCATATATTTCGATTCAATAACCCACAGGAAGCTCGAGCTGAACGAGCAGAGGTCGGCTCAAGCCTGCTTCGCCATTCGGTAACGGCAGGCCAATTCGGCTCACCGTCACCACGGCTAGGACACGACAGGTCGTTCAGCACAGTGAGCAGGGCTGACTCCGAATTCGACTCAGAAAGTCCCAGAGCGATGTCACCGATGCCGTTTCAGCGTTCTGCCAAAGATTCCGACTGGTCTTTTGCCCGGAAGGAAGCTGTTTCTGCTTTCTTAGGGACAGATCAGCGACTCGCGGCAATGACTGACGAGGAGTTTGACGGGCTGTTCGAGGATCTTCAGAAACTTCGAGCTACACGGAAAGCGCGACCAGAAAGCCGATTTGACAACAACGACGAAGACATGGAATCCGTCAGCTCTTACCCAGTCCGGGAAAAATATGCTTCGACAGGAACGATCGACAACTTCTCCATGGACACAGTGCTGACTATGCCGTCTACACCGCAGCCAGCAGAAGAAGGAGAAAGACTGCCACTAACAAAAGAAAATGTACAAGAGCAATTAGGCAAAGAAAAGGGAGATTACCAACAGAAGTCGAGGTCGGCTGAGGAAGGAAGTACCGATGTTGAAGACATGAAGGAAGAGAAGGCAAAAATGGAAGAGGATCTGCGAATCGCAAAGGAAGCGCTTCAGAAACAGCTTCAGGAGCAGCAAGAGGCCTTCAATCGTCACCTTCAGGAGCTTGGTCATCAACCATTGTCACCGCAAAGCACCGAGCCCCCGTCATCCGAGCCTACTGAAAAACAACTCGAACTCGCTAAGAACGTTTTCCAAGAATGGCGAAGTCGCAAATACGTTACAATGGCCGAGACAATATTACAAAATGCGTCAACGCTGAAAGAAGCTCAAGTCATGAGCCAACAAATGGACAAGAATGTTGTCTTCCAATTCTGCATCGTGGATGTAGGGCAGACATTCGGTTCATCATACGATCTCGTGCTAAATGGTATATCAGGGGAGGAGGACGATTTCCTTGACAACACTCCAAAGCCTTGTGTTGGTGTCAGAGTCATCGACTTCAAGAAGGAGGTAATCCATCTCTGGTCAGTGGAGAAGCTCCGGTTTCGTGTTCGACTGATGCATCAAGTGCACCAATACATGAATAGGCCAGAGTACCTGCAACATTTCAGTCTGGAGAATCCATTCTCAGAACCATGCATGCCTGAGTTCTCGCGCATCGGCGACGTGGACGTTCCACTTGCCGCTGTCTTCGAATCCCGAGTGCAGGACTTCCACCTTGATGTTATATCTCCGTATACGGCCAACGTCATTGGTATCATTCGACTAGCACTCGAGCCTTCTTCCGCAGAAGCTCCTTCGACGACCCTTAAATTTAATGTCGTAATGCATGATCTTGTAGGATTTCCTGAGCGAGAAGGAACCCAAGTACATGCCCAACTTTTCCTACCGGGCATTTCAGATGAATCTGGTGCTACAACCACTCAAATGATCGCAGACTTTGACGAAAGTGCTATCCGTTTCGAAAGTGTGCACAGCATGAGTCTCCCATATCCCAGCCCGCGGACAACGGTGCTTCGCGTATCCATCTTCGCGAAGGTTACCAGTATGCATCTCGACAAACTCCTTAGCTGGGACGATATGCGTGATTCGGCAGCAAGCCCGAGGAAGAAGCGCCACAATGCCCGCTTGGCCGAATCAGAGTTCTTCACGGAAGACACGCACGACATCTTCTCACGCATACAACTACACGAGATCGCCGAGGATGGTGCCTATAAACCGGTCGAAGTCATACAAAGCAGTGCCCTGGACCCTGGCGCCTATCAACTCCATCAAGGTCTTCAACGGCGGATTGTGGTGAACCTAACACATACTGCTGGCGAGACTCTGCAATGGCAGGATGTCACATCGATGCGTATCGGTCGAGTGCGCCTAGTGGATGCCTCTGGAAACGCTCCGGCCCTCGATTCACCAATAAAGGAAGTGCCTGTCAGGCTCGTTTCCGTGCCTGTCGTCAAAGACAACGCCGATGGTACTACAAACGTCACATTCATCGGCCAGTGGGATTCGAGTATGCATGGTTCTCTCCTTCTCGACCGCGCCACGCCCGACAAGTACCGCGTCCAAGCATCTCTCCTTTTCAACGTCACCTCATCCAAGCTGGCAGATCCCATGGTATTCTCTCTAGATCTTGCTCTGCAAATCCGCGGACGAGCATATATACGACAAACCAACATGCTAATGCAGCTCTGGAACTCTACTCGCGTCGTCCACTCCACCGTCGGCATATTCGCCGTCGCCATCCGCCCTACAAGCGTCAAGCGCGCCACCGACCTCTGGCGCATGGACACCAAAGACTCATACGTCAAAGGCGAAGAAGGCCTCTCCGGCTGGACCCCCCGCGGTGTCTCCCTAATCCGTGACCACATCTCGACCCTCAAACGGCGGCACCGCACCATTGAAATCGAAACTGCCCGCTCAGTCCTCAGTTCCCGCGCCCTGACTACCTTCCCCTCTTCCAACACCGACACCCCCTTGGACACCCGTCAAACCGCGCTCCTAAACCGCGTTATCTCCCTCTGGAAAACGAAAAAAGCGCCCGCAGAAATCATACTGAATTCGTCGAATCTTGAACCGCCATCCAATGGCGCAGCGTTTGCTACCCAACCTGTATCCCCGAATCCGGATGGCACGTCTACGCCTGTGCCTTCGCCCAGCCTCCTCGCGACCGTCCGCTTCGTTTCGAAAAACCCCGCGCTGATGAAAGGCGGATATCTCTTGACTCCCGACGCCACCGCAACGCGTTGGGTACGTCGATTCGTCGAGCTCCGCAAACCCTACCTTCACATATACTCCGTCCCCGAGGGCGACGAACTGAACGCGATTAATCTAAGCAACAGTCGCATCGACCATTCGCCGCAGATTGCCCGGTTGCTCACGCAGGGGACTTCTGGAGGAGGGGGAGGGAAATTGGCGGATGTGGTGTGGGCTGTGTTTGCGCGGTCAAATACGTATCTTTTCCGGGCGAGGAGCGAGAGAGAGAAGATTGAGTGGATTCTAAGGATTGATCAGAGTTATTTTGGGAGTGAGGGAAGTGGGAGTGGGGAGGACTCATAGATAGAGAGAGAGAGAGACAACGTTCCGGAGTGAGGGGCTTGTATATGGAAGAGATTTTCGGATTCGGATATCCGTGTTCATAACTATTATTTTTAGGTGTTTAGGTGTTTGGGGTGTCTGGTCTCAGGCGTGGGAGGGTACACCTCTTTGTTTTAGTTTTCACGTTTGTTTGGGATACCCTAGCGTTCGTTATGAAGGAGAGGAAAAGGAGAAAGAAAGAAAGAAAGAAAGAAATACTCAGAAGGCAGAATCGTGTAGAGAGACGGAAGAAAGAGTCGAAAGTAAAGAATTCGGGGAGCGGGAGAGAAGGAGCGGGAGAGTGAATGAAAATGTAATGTGTATAAAGGGGAATGGGGTCCAAGAACCAACAGCAACCCACCAAATCAACCAAGCCACCTAGCTACCGCACGAAGGGCCAAAGCAAGAATAGAATTAAAGTATAATGGAACTTTCTAAACCACTTCATCAATCACTCACTCTTCGCCGTTTTTTGAAGTGAATACTATTACACGGCTTGATTCAATAAATAGCACGTACGAAGTGACGATACTACTTCTCCATCCATGCATGTATCTAATTATCAATATTCTCAAGCTCAAAAAAATAAAAATATCTCTGTCTCTTCTTCCTTCTCTACTGTCCTAGTCCCCGAAATGTGAGGTGGTGAGTAGACATGTCCTCTAGAATGTAAACATTTCAAATGAAGTGAAGAGTAAAATGATGTATCGAATCAATCAGATTAGTCTTCGCATAAACCAAGCAAGCAAGCGAATAAATAAGCTTTAACATCTCCTTCTCCATGCGGACCCTTGGTCTCAAAGAATGGAAAGATGAGAGAATATATCGACCGCCTCTTCTTCAAACCTTGTCTTTCCATTTTTTTGACTTGTCCCAATCACTCCTCTCACACACACACACTCTCTCTACTCAGCCAATACACTCCTCAACATGCTCACAAAACTCGGATGCAACTTGACAATTTCCTCAATCGGCGGTTTCTTCGGTTCGCCCGCCGATCTCCTTAACTTCTCCTGTGCTCTAGCGCGCCGTTTCCGTTCCGCCTCGATCGGGTTGGCGATTTCCTCGTCGTCTAAATCGTCCTCGCTCTCTTCGGATTCCTCGTTGTCGTCGTCGAGTTCGAGGTCTTGGAGGTCGAGCTGTGGGGAGGGAGTGTTAGTGGAAAGTTTTGAGGGTGTTGTGAATGTTATAATGTGATGGGATATGTTCACGTACCTCATTAAGACCGAAATCCGAAGTTTTGAACCCAGCCATGCCGCCTAGCATATCCCCGGGCTCATCGCCGCCACCGCTGGCCATTTTCTGGCGTGTCTTGTCCTGGTGCCATTTCTTGCGAGCCGTCTGCCATTTGATCAGAGAGTTGATTTCACGGATCGCTTTGCGCTTGTCGATCACGCCAGAGTCCATTCCGCCTTGGAACAGGGCGTTGACGTCAAGTTTTCCGCCGCCGCCGGGTCCGTGGCGCAAGAATTCCAGGATGCCTTCGAGCCAGCCCATGAGCTGGTCGAAGAGGCCGTTGTCGTGGATGTGGACTTCATGCACGAATTTGTAGAAGTTGTCTTCGTGGCGGGCGCAGAGGTCGATGAAGGCTTGGACAGTCTGGTTGGGGTCCGAAGAGATGTCCTGTCGCTGGCAGGCTTCGACGACGCGGATAATATCGTCGACGAATAAGGCGAAATCTGTGATACTGTTATATACGTTGGCAGATTTGTACACACGGACAAGGGGTTCGTAGAAGATGGTGAATAGATCCCGGAAGAGTTGAAGTGTAGTAGGCTAGATTGACTGTTAGTTGAATTTTTATGTTAGATGAAATAGTTGTCTTACTTCTTCAATGACTTGCAGCATCATTATCTTGTCTCGCTGCCTCATACAAAGCTTGAGGTACTGCTTAAGATGTGCGAAAAGCTCAGCGCCCTTTCGCAACTCAAGATCGATCGGAGGCACACCATTAGTGTCGGAACTCCGACTACTGTAGCTGCTGGATTTACGACTCAAGCGGCTACGGGTGCTGCCTTCCACAGCATTGTTCCATGCAACATAGGCATTAAATACCTTCTCCACCTGCTGAGAACTGAGTTCCGGTTGGAAGTATTCGGATCGAAGGATGGTCACAACAACATCGACGTTGTCTGCTGCAGCTTCCTGTCTCACAATTTCTTTTACATCCTCATCGGCTTCGACAAATGCTTTGAGCTTGGCGCAAAGTACGTCGTCTTTGACTTTTGTCGAGCCCAGTGTGTCGATTGACTTTTGAACAGAGCGAACGCCATCATTGATGGCCATGCCGAACATACGTTGCAGTAGTGACCTTGCGCCGAATGGTTGCGCAAGGAATAAATCCAGCACACCGCTCATGACAGCTGCCGGGTTTGCGATTCTGATAACGTTCTTCAAAACACCATATGGTACCAACGAATGTATCCGCTTAGCTTGAGCAAAAAGTTCTGGGGAGTTGTCCTCGGCGAGAAAGAGATGGTAGATGGTAGCCGCCACTTCTATCCGGAGCCATTCAGCAAACTTCTGATACTCTGGTTTGAGTTCCTTGATGGTGTTCTTGACTCGGATTTCCTGGAATAGATGGGATAATCCATTGCTTTCCACGATTTCGCGCCGGAACTTCTCCATATGAATATCAAGTTCCGCTGCTCGCTGCCGCGCCACCTCATAGAATTGTTTTTGCTCCTCTATCCGCTTCTCGTCCATTTCCTTTCTTCGTTCAATATCTTCCTCTTCTTCTTCATTCAACTCAACTTCGTTGGTGGTCAAGAACTCCGTCATCGCGTTTGAGTTGGCGATGATTTCATTCTGCAAGAAGGTTCGAAGGAACGCCCGTAGGGAGACACGTTGCTCTTCACGATACAAAACGCGTGGCTCGCGATATGGAATATTATCACTGGATGCTCGGGGAGATTGTGTTTTTCCCACAGAGGTCGATGATCCATTCCGCTTATGACTGCTAAAGAGATAGCTTCGGAGACCACCGCCACCGCTACTCTCATACTGATCTGGTGCCGGGTCCTGGGTAGAGCCTGACGATATAGAACTAGCATCATCGTCATTTAATGACAGGAGTGAATCTTTCTTGTTCTTCCTAGGGAGTGGTGGAAGAACTTTTCCAGGGAGCTCCAGCCGAATTCGCTTGTGGAGGTTGACAAAGTCCGCATACCGTCGACCGACATAGAATTCGTCCTTTCCGGACTGTTTCACCCGGATTATGTACTCCTAAATTCTGAGTGTTAGCTCTCCCACCATGTGTATGTGATGGCCAGCATTATAAACCCACTGCGTGTGTATGGTACCGGAGCCGCTTCTTCACCGAAGTAGTCCGTACTCCGGCCACGTTGACATCCCAGCCATTGATAAAATGACCACTCGGCGCATTGATTGTAAGGCCATTCTCATTCGCACCCCGCTCGACGATTTCCATTTCTGCAAATCGTATTCTCTCTTCATAGCCGGAAGCGGTAGGTATGCCGGAGACCATCATGAGCTCGACCAGCTTCTCGGCTTTGAGCGCCAGTTTCCTCCTCTTGGTTTCTTCCAAGCGGTCCTCGGAGCTAGAGATGTGCTTGTTCGCAAATGTTTCGAGGAACTTTGGCGCGGGCGCAACGGTCAGCATTGCGTCAACAATTGTTGGGATGGAGAATTACACAACATACAATTTGCAATTTGTCCTGCCAGAATTCCTTCTCCTTGGCCTTGTCCAGAAAAGGGAAATTGCGAACATGGTGTACGAATATGTAACGAATAATGGGTAGGTCAGAGTCTTCGGGAGCGACCTCCCCCGCATCGGAACGGAAGGGCGCGCCAAAACGCTGGAGGGCCGTGGGCGACGACAACTCTGCGATTTCGAACTTGGTCTGGTGTGAAATGAGCTCGCGCTTGAGGTCTGGAATGTATGGTTAGAAATATGGAATTAGATATGGTTGTGGTTCTGCATACAATGCTCCTGTTTTCCAGTCAGAATGGAGCCCTCTGGCGGGACCGACATAGTGGAGAATGTGGTAAAGTTTGTGTCATTGCGCGCGGCCTGCGGGCGATCTTCGACGACAGAGCGCGGCTCTCCAACGTTCTGCGCTGAGGAGTGGTTGTCCATGGTCGTGGGCTCTACGGAACCATTGAGCTTGAGAACTGGTGTCTCGTTGCTGGTCATGACGACGGCGGGGGGGTGAGCGAAGGGTGGGTTGCGAAAAGAAGGTTGACTCGGGTGACGAGGTTTGGACCAAGGCGTCAAGATATAATAATGGCGGCCCGTTTCCGGCGCTGGGATGGTGTGGCTGGACTGGGGTAACTGGCAGAGACTGGGTGGACTGGTCGGGGCTGGTTGGACCTGGAGGGACTGGTTATGTCGACGCGTGGGCTATGACGATAGTGGGGCCCAAAGTGGCTGTTCACTGAGGCTTGAGGCTCAAGGGCTACTGCATCTCGGGTAGGGATGGTATTGATGAACAGCGAGGCTTGAATCTGGAAGAGCCCTTGCTAGTAACGGATATCGGATCAGCAGCGTGAAGGAGTTACAGGGAGAAGACTCAGAGGAGGGAATCCACGGCAAGTACTTGGTGCCCGATAGCAGGTAATAGTCCCCCGTAGGCCTCAGTCAGCAACAACATCGGCAGCAGCCCTAGCCCCAGCCACACTTCAACGTCACCGCAAGCGGCGCAAGACTGTGCAGTCTGCAGTATCGGTACGTGCTGGTGAAGAAAAACGGACGCCCAGCCCTTTAGGTCGCAGAAGGTCGTTGTTCCGAGCTTGCTCCACGTCCAACAAAGGATAGACGGCAACTTGGATCTCGCTGGGACGACTTGGCCGCAGGATTTTATAACCTTTGTATCCTTGGGCACGCTGCGCTTCGCTGCACATGAGCTCCACCAGCTGGCTGGCTCGATCCTCAAGCCCCTCCAAGGCCATGTGCCATGTGCATTGTGTCCCATGTATACTAGGAGGTATGTGTGGCATCTGTGGCATCTGTGGCACATGCCCATGGCGGGTAAGAAACCACCCCTCGCTCGTATCCCCTTGGCGCTCTCCAACCTGACCCAGATCTCGCTCATCATCTGGGGTTCATCTACGGTCTTCTTGTGAGTTGTGAGTTGTTTAGCGCTTCACAGCCACATCTCGTTTTGCAATCCTACTATGTAGTCTAGTGTACATAGTATATATGTACTCCATTCAAACTCACATACATGCTCGCAGCCCACACCGGCCTACTGAAACAACTGCGTTATTTCATCCTCGTATCCCACGCTTGTATACTATATTCGTCATCACCGATCCATGCAAACAAGCCACTCTCTCAAACACTTGTGTTGAATAGAGGTTCTATCTACCCCGGCTACAAATACATGAATCGCCCTCCGGAAAGGGCCCACCGCACAGCTTGGATCCAATGAGACACCCAAACCGTGGGACTAATGTAGGAGACGAAAATATCGCCAGAGACGATGTTTACAAAACATCCCGTCCGAAACGCCAGATTCAAAACAACCGCACTCCTTGGCCGAAGCACACAAAGAAACTACCAAGACAGCCGCTGAACGCGACCGCTCTCCTTCCTGCATTTGTATTGACAGCTCTCAGTAGTTGAGCTCGCCGTTACCACCATTACCAACCGCATCCAGGTCCTCATAGCTCTTGAGCTGACGACCGACTGTAGACACTGCTGGTCCCGGTCCACCGTCGCCGAAACGTCCTCCGCCACCAGCACGTCCACCCCGCGGGGGTGGTGTCAAGCGACCATTTGCGCCTGGGAACCGACCGTTGCGTCCACCCTGCCTGTCATATGGTCCTGAGCGATTGTTGAAACGGCCTCCACCACGTCGCGCCGGTCCAGCTTGGTGCCGCTCATCGCCTCCAAAGTTCCCATCCCAGTTACCACCGCCCATTGCATTGCCGTAGAACTGGGGGAGATTCATTCCGTTCTGCCCATTTCCAGCCATGTTGAACGGGATGTTAGCAAGCGTGAAACCGCGAGGTGTACCCGTTGCGACGTGATTACCCACGGGGAAGTGACCATTGCTGTTGGCATCGCTTCGGGACGGAGCAATATGTGCGGGATCAAGCACATAGGTGTTAACAAGAAGAATCTAACGCGTGGTTAGCCATACCATCTTCCACCAACTAGAAAATATAGTACTTACACCTTGCTTCAATTTATCATACCATTCCGTATGACGCTTTTCGACATGCTTGCGCCAGAAATGGTCGCCTTTGAAAAGCTTGGTGCAGTCTGGAACTTTGCAGCGCCATTTGGACTCATCTTCCTGCTTTACATACTTCTTAAGATCGTCTTCGAGGGCTTCGTCCACAGGTTTCCCGCCGAGCTTCTTCAGATCAACGTTCTCTGGCTCAAGCAGTTGCAACAGCTTATCCTCGTACGTTTTGACCCAGTTGTACGCTCGCTGAAGTTGTTGTTGCGTCTTGCCTGAAAGTTTCGGTTTCTTCTCTTCTGTTGCACCCTCTTCAGTCTCGCCTTCCCCTAGCGCCGAAGGCTCCTGTTTCTTGTATGGGAACTGCTGGCCGGTGGCCGTTGCTCTGGCCGTGATCTTCGCAGCTGTCGTAAGGCTGGACCTCGGGCGTCGAAGATGACCACCGGCGCACTTACGGATCAGCTCATGTACAGAGTCGCTCTCGAAGACGCAGAAGAAGCAGAAGTTGTGGACTCTGCGAAGATACTCAATCAGAAGATCCAGTTTCTTCTTCTTTGCCAGAAGCTCCTCGTCATCCACCTCATCATCGTATGCACCCTCATCATCCTCCATAACCTCATCTTCACCCTCCTCGAGCTCTTCGGGGTCTTTCTCTTTTCTGACCGGCATAGGGGCATTTGCTGGAGGTTGAAGCAGGGCTTTCGATCGAAGTTCCTCAACTCGCTGGTCAATCTTGGTCACCGCATCAATGCTAGCGAACTCTTCATGATCAGCCTTGATCTCGTTATCCAGTTTGGTTACTAGACGCTCAGCCAGCTGCACATCACGCTCAATTCTCTCTGGGGCGGAGAATAGGTCCCAGAGCGCCTTCTTTCGTGGTGCTTGGGGCGATTCGTGAATTCCAACGTAGCATGTGAAGTTTCCACGCTCGTCGTCGATCACGGTTTTACCATTCACGGCTTCAAGAGCCTTCTGGGCAGTGCCAGAGGAACCAGATGCGTTGTGCTTTTCCTCAACTGCGCCATCTTCGGCATCTTCATCGCGGCCATCGCCACGATCGTCGAGGACCATCGGTTGCTCGTCGCTTGGGTGCAGGATCACCCACCCGATTCGGTGGCACTTTTTGGTCGGATTGGGGTCGCTGAGACTAAGCCATTTGAAACCACCAGCTCCTTCTCCGAGATGTTCCTTGCAGAATTCTTCGACTTTGTTTCGATTAACGGTGGGTGCAATAGTCTTGAAGAGGAGTGTTGGTTGAAGGGCTGCCTCGTCACGAAGCTCCCCTCCCTTGCAAGGCAAGAGATCGCCGACACCCAAGACCTCATTCGCAGCCGTAGTCTCGCCTTCTTCTTTTTCAACAATGCCGCCAGCGCCGTTGCTCTCATTCTTGTAGATGCCTTCAAGAGTGAATTCATCGAATACTCCATCCGCAAGCTGCTGTTCCCAGTCGTTGTAAATCGCGAATCGATAAGGTCGCAATTTTGTTAAGAAATCCGCCTGATACACGGGATCATATCGCTCCTTGAAC
This sequence comes from Dendryphion nanum, assembly GCA_020744415.1. NCBI lineage: Eukaryota > Fungi > Ascomycota > Dothideomycetes > Pleosporales > Torulaceae > Dendryphion > Dendryphion nanum. Next base: position 807,414 of record JAGMWT010000008.1, read on the forward strand.
CACTCCTCGCCCTTATGTTTGTCAACAAAAGACTTCGCCATATGTACTTGGAGCTTCTCCTTATATTCATCATAGGCGGCCTGAATGAGCTCGCGCTCTTTACCTTTCTCTTCTCGAGCTTCGCGTTCGCCTTTGAGTCCAGGCTTCCGGCCACCATTCTTGGCTCGCTCTTTCTCTTCCTTGATTATTTGTTCAACACGCCACCATTCAGCATAGTAATTGAATCCGACTTGGAAGTCCATCGTCATCGGATTTTGGAGAGGGTTGATGGTGAAGGTGGGTGTGAAGGTATCTTGACCGGGCACATAACGATCGATGCCTGCTTGGACTGGTGCTGGAGAAGAACGGCGTCTGTGATGTCCATCGCGGGGACGGTAATCGTAATCCCGACCGCGATCAGGTTGGTATCGATCGATGTTTTGGGGGGATCGTGAGCGATTTCGTCCTTGCCTGGGACGTCCGCCAGGGGCTATGAGGTGCGCATTAGCAAATGACGACGAATCGCGTCGCGTAAACGATAAACCATTACAACTTACCAGGTGAGCGTCTCCGGTAGGAATCTCCAGCAGGCCTTTCTTCAGCACTGTATATCATTAGCATATCGATATGAGAAATAGATAGTGTACATACGTATATGAATCCATTATGAGAGACTGAACTCAACGTGTCAATTCAAAGACCGATGAGTGGTTTTTTGTATGGTGATAGAAGTTGGGGAATGGTAAAAACACTGTCGAACAAGGCTGACACAATGTCTATCGAGATGGGCGGCGGCCCCGGGGGGTTAGGGAGGATGGTAATTGATGGACAACCGGACCGAAGAGCTGTTTGCCATGATGGCGTCGTGTCAGAAAAGAACCGTAAGAGAAATGAGTGAGAAGACAAGACGCAATTAGGAACAAGTAGGATAAAAGAAGGTCCACAAGAAGACGGCGAAGCCCGACGCGATTGATGCGATTAGAGCGACGCCATAAGAAAGGAAGAGGATCGTGGCAGGCTGGATAGTGGAGCGGCAAACAAGCACCGCGCGACAAAGGTAGGGAAGGTATGTGGAGATAACTAGAGAAGCAGGAAAGGGGATGCGAACAAGAATAGGATATGCTAGACAAAATGCATGCACTCACGATGTGCTGAGAGTCGCCCGGTATGAAAGAATACCAGATTGGTGGGTTGAGGTCGAAGAGAAGGAGGACTCTCCTGCGAATGCGCGCGGTTGGGGTTTGGGTGAACTCGGGTTTCAGCTCGGCAGGCTAGACCTTGTCAGGACTAGCGGTGGCTAAGTCCCCAGTCGGCAACAGAACCCGCGTTTGCTTAGCATGGAGTAAGGAACCGAGGCTTAATTGGGTGATCGATCTGCAGTACTTGGACTTGGAATTCGCATCACGAAGCATCGAGTTCCTTTCACGTATAAAACTTAACGCATGCCCCGTTGTGTATACATCAGCCATCAATCATCAAATCTCGCGTCATTGACCCTGTTTGTGACTTGAAATCGGACGCAAGTGGCCATCGACAATCACGCCCCCTGCACTCACTCGACCATTATGACGACCTACATATCATCAATTACTCTCCCGGCTTTTCTGTTCGAGCAGCCTGCCGCTTCTATCCTACTCCCAGTTGTTTGCGGTGCTGGAATAGGATACACAACCCGACCAGACCAGACAAAAAGGATGTATAGAGCTCTTAGGCAACCTCCGTTGAACCCCCCAGCATGGGTGTTTGGTCCTGTTTGGACGACGCTATATGCAGTTATGGGATACACTGCTTACCGCGCCTACACAACTGGAACCACTTCATTCGACCTTGAGAAGGTTCGGCTAGCAAAGGTGAGAGTTAATTCTGCTGTGTGCCTAATCTTCAGAATCTAACTTTCAATAGCAAGGTGCAACTCTTTACACTATTCAATTAGGCCTAAATCTCATTTGGATGCCACTATTCTTTGGCGCAGGACGGGCCATGGCAGCGACCGTTGATATTGTCGCTCTCACAGGAGTGACGGGCTATTTGGCTTATGTTTGGGGTCAAGTAGACCCTGTCTGCGGCTATCTGTTTGCTCCTTATCTTGCTTGGTTGAGCTTTGCCACGTATCTGAGTGTGAGTTTAAATCTATCTATAAAATGAATCAGACTGACTTTTTGTTAGGCTGGTGTTGGATATCTCAACAACTGGGAAATCAACTCACCAAAGGAGGAATAAGCATAAGTGGCCATGGGAAATCATTACGTTTCGCATCCGTCAAATTCCCCTCCTAAACTTCCTGGGGGCGCCCTAGTCAAGATTATCGCCACATTGTACTTGGAAATACTGTCTCGAAAGAGCACGAACCGTGCCAAGGAGGGCTCGCCGACTGAGCGCCAACTGTACAATCTATTTTCTTTCAAAACCATTATGGAATTTAGTATGTTTATGAGCGCTAGAAGCAAGATCCTAGAATTTCCTTTAGGATTTGATAACATCCACAATAGCTATCAACATGTTTGTTCTCAAAGCTAACGCTGTCAATGTTACAAGGGCTTCGAGACAATACTCACTGATATCGCGACGTTCTCAGCTGGGCCATTTAACAGCTGCACTGCCTCGTGACTCCTATGAAAGATTCTAGAGCTACCATCAGTCTCTGAGGTTATCTCGTGCCGGTAAATTACGGCTCTGTAATGCCCACTATTGATCCAACAGGCTTCACTTTGATCAACAACGCTGCAGGATATACCATTGTCGAGCTATTAGAGTCGAGGGGGTGGAAACGATTCCAATCAGCCCCATATTTTCAATGAGGTCTTCATCTTTCAGCCTCATCCCAGCCCCGGGTCGAAATCGTTATCTTTCAATAATGACCGCCATTCCAAATCCCCAGAACACGAAAAAGCCATGGCTCATACTATGATGTGTTGGATCCGGTCCGGACATAGAAATCTACACCCGATTATATTCGGTTGTACAGACAGAGAAATGAGCGAGAACATATGCGCAGCGAGTGTCCTGATGTCATATTCTGGTACCGAATAAGTGAAGTTATGTTCTATTATTAATCCCGAAGCGACTCTCTTCTCCAAGGCGAATCCAATCATAATGCTTTAACTGCTCCTCTACTCTCTACCATCCTGGTTCTTGCATTAACCTGAATCAATATCCCCCTCAACGCCCGTTTCGTCGATTTCTAGTGCTGGTTAGATTTTCTATCTGTCTGAAGGTGATTTCCAGAAGTTCTTCATAGTACAAATGAAAAGAAGTGTCAGTCTTCCTAAAGGATGATGTTAAGGCATGTCCATGCTATTAATCCACCTACTTGTGATGATGAAGGTGCGACTGTCAAATCCCGGTTTTCTAAGTACGAGGCATGATCTATAGATTCGAGAAGCTGAAAGACTACAGAGTAGGTAAATTTATTTTCAGACTGTCATTGTGAAAAGAACTGAACCTGGTCACACCAGAGAAGTTGTCTCCAATTGCATCCAGCATCCAGCATGTTGGCGCTCATAAACAAGTACAGGTACTCAGGTATTTCTTCGGTTCTTCGATTGAGTCGATCGAACGTTCAAATCATGCATGTATATCGCTATCCATTTCGCCCTACTTACTCCCCATAGGTCCAGAACTATCCTGCCCTTGAAGCCGTTGTTGCGTTACATGCGATGGTTGAGCCTATTCTGTCCAATGTCGCGAATAGCACGTCCATAGGTCTTCACAGCCAGGTAACAAGATGTTTCAACACTGTAAATTGGAGAGAGGATGTCTGTGAAAATAAATTGCATTGTCTTGTCTACATATCATACCTGTGTATAGATAGGTGGGTGACACTGCTGTTTGGAATATCTAATGTTGGTAACAGTTGAATCTCAACGTATGTTGACATACCTTCCAGTGTTCACAAATATTCAGCTCTGATGTCACCTTTACTAGTCATAACACGGATTATGAGCCATGAGATGGATGATCGCGGAAAAGTGTGGATCTATCAGATGCGTAAATCAGTGAAGTTTGTAAAAGAGCTAGGCTTCGTCTAGCCAGTATATGAGATTGGAGCAGCGGCCGAGCAGCGGCGCCGCTGCTGCCAGATGAGATGCATCTAATGAGGGAAGGAAGCAGCATGGCAGAGGAGGGGTATTACTCTGTAAACATGAGGATAACAGATAGACCTCTTCGTAACTTTCAATACATCATCTTGGACCCTTATCGCAGCCAAACCCTAAGGCCATACCATAACAAAGTTGCACTAGGATGCCAAATATCTCTCCACACTTTATCTCCCATAGGGCTTTAGAAGTCTAGTAATTTGCAAGCACAAGCTTTCTTAGAACATAAACAAAAGGATAAGAATAAGGTTATACAGTGCAGTATATCTCTTACATTAGCTTTTACAAAACCTAATTATAAAGCCTAAAACCACACATAATACTAACACTTAGAATTTTCTCTAAAAAAAGGTATAGGTTTTTAAAGGAATGCTAGATCCTAGCTAGTCCTCAAAGCCCTATAAGAGAATGGGTGTAGAGAAATACTTGGCAACCTTGTGCAACTGCGCTGATTTACGCGCCTGATAGATGTTACTTCCTTTCGTTCTTGTCGTTCCTTCCCGTTGGTCTACGTAGGGAAGATGTGGATCCTGTACCATGAGCCGTAACACAAAAATGTCCCGCGCACATCCTCACCTTCTCGCACCTTCACACTGCACCCTCCAGCATTGCGGCCAAATTCCCCCAACTTCCACAACAAGCGTAAGATTGACGACACTCATCATATCGAGCGCTTGGAAATAGGCAAACAACCATCGCACCTGTCGGACAAGGCAACTTCGACAAGACCCGCAGCAAAGAATTGACTCGATCTCCAACGTGGGGTGTTTTCACCGGTTTCTCATGTTGTCCCTGCAGACCATGCATTGCTGACAAAGAATATGAATGCACGAGCGGTGAGCTTTCAAGATAACTGGGCTTCAATGGAGCCAGCATTCTTGTGCTTCGCAAGGCATTGAATGAGTAGGGAAACTTTTGTTTTTCTTCGAGACTAGTGGGTCTCACCGCCCCGTTGCCTTGTTCTGATTATCATAATGTGGAAAGAGTGGGAGTGACGAATCTAAAAACTTAGGTGGCGGGTGCCACCATCATTACCAAACGAAGGATCTCCACCCAAAGGAAAGACAATGTCACTCTATCATGTGCTTGAAGGACTAGAAACAGCAGCTATGCCGATAAGGCTTCGATGTTCATCCAGCGGATCGGTCATAATCTGATAGCCTACACGTGCCACCAAATCAGAAGCGCGATACAACACTGCACCTTTGCGACTCGGCGAAGTATTATTTCGACTAATTCCCGTTACACATCCAGCATTTCCGTGTTGTACGGAGTGACACACGTTTTGATGAAGATACTGAAGAAGGCAACAAGGAATAGCGCTTTGGACAAAACAGTGACGAAGCGCGGGATGAGCAGGCTGGATGACGAAGGACGTTCGGCGTGGCCGTGCTTTTCTCTACAGCGGTGAATCCAGCACGCAACGAAGCCCCTGGTGTAATCGTTTGCGGGAGATGCACTGCCGTCAGCCCTACCACAGGTGGACAATCGGCAATCGGAAGCGAAACGAATCAGCATTAGCAATGAAACGAGCAAGGCGAATGATGCGGCCCATGTCAGCTGAGGCAAGATGAGTGAGAATAAGGGTCCCTGCTTCGTCAGTGAATTTTCCTATCTTTTCGACGTTGACAGAAGGAAACATACTCAAGCCTCCTGAACAGATCCTGGATCTCCGATTGGACTGAACAAAGAATCGTGGCCCCGGGAAAACGTGGGCAACAGTATGCGATATCTTGTTCTATTCCAACCAACGATTACCTCCGATGACTGCTCACCACAGATCTCTCATTCGGTTACTGTCCGACCCTTTCTCGTTTCGACGCTGTCGCGACGCGTGATTAGGATGTGTGATGAAGACCACACGTAAAGGGAGCATGCGATGCCTAGATCTGCCATTGCCACCTCTTCATTGAGTCAACCAATTGATGTATGACGGAAGAGGGTCCATCAGAGCTGAATCACATACCGACACCTGAACAGGGCACTGGTGCACTGTGCAGCAACTTGTTTGTGAGAGACGCGTTATCATCACAAACTGGCACGTCACCGTGCGGGACTGCTCGCCCAATAGCCACATGGAATAACTTTAGGATATCAGGAAAATAAATCCCGTTTGAGAAGGTTGTAACCGGAAAAGTGTAAGTCCACGAACAGCTGTGCTGATCTCACAGGTGCATACTCATGCATACGGATTTTCATTGGCTTGGAGCTCGCGCCTTTACAGGAACGGACACATCACGGGTTCGCAATTGCAGGTTGGACAAATGCAATAATAGACAAAGACTTGATTATCTTTCGGCTAGATCTTGGCAACTATTTGTGAATTACCACTTCAGCAAACGGCTCAACCATGACATCCCAATGAACCATCAATGGCGAAACAAACAATGACTTGCGGAAAAGGTAAAGGGAAAGAAAAAAGCGAACCACAGCTTTTGTGAATTTGCTTGCTTTTAGACTACCATCATGCAACATGCCCAAAAAGAACGGACAAGAGTAACGCCTTAAAAGTATGCACGAGCGCTTAACGCCGGTGAAAATGCTGGACCGTGTGTTGGACATATATGAGATGCCGCAAAAGAAATCGTAAGGGGAATTAGAGGAGACTCTGGGGTATCTTGTACGGCGACACGGCTAACATATTCGTAAATAGGAAATCGCGCGGCCTAGAGTTCAGAGTTTGTTTTCCACGGCGACAAGTTCGTCGAACTGCTCGCGCCACCTGCGGGTCTCGTCCTTGTTTGGCCTGGGAAGCGGCTTGCGGGCATAACCTCCATAGCCAAAGTGAGCCATCAAAGCGGCCTTGGTGCCAATAATTCCACCCTGGATGGCGGCCCAGTCGCCGCGAGCGATAATAGCTTGCAACTTTCGTGCTTCCGAAAGGTCACCAGCCTCGAAAAGCTCCATAAGCCTTACGCAGGCCTTGGGTGCAATGTTGGCCATGCCGCCGATGATACCGGATCCACCACCAATCAATGTTTGGAGGGTGAAGTCGACCGATCCACCCATGCACATGAAGCCCGAGCCCGGCTCAGAGAAAGTGGCCGCTCGAGTGGCTGCGGCAATGCGGTTCAATTTGCCAGTGTTTCCACAGGTCAACTTGCAACCGACGATGTTTGGGTGCTTGGACAACTCAATGATAACATCCGAGTTCAAGTCCATACCGGATACAGCGCCAGGATAGTTGTAAATGAGGATGGGAATGGGAGACGCGGCCGCTACATCCTGGAAGAAGCTCATGACTGTGTCCTTGGAGAATAGGCCTTGGTAATACGCCGGAGGAAGAACCAATGCATAGTCTCCGCCTGCGGAGGCAGCCTCTTCACAAAGTTCGATGGCCTCCCTGGTCGATTGAGCACCACAACCAACAATGATGGGCATGTAGCCGAAGCCAGCGTCGTCGAGGGCCTTGCGAGTAGTGCTGGTGACGAGATCACGTTCCTTGTGGGAGAGATGTACGGCTTCTCCGTTGGATCCCTGGGTGGTGATACCAGCTACGCCGGCTTTTGCTAGTCGAACAGCATGTTCGGCGGTAGTCTTGACGTCGACGTTGTCGGTGCCTGGGTCGAAGAAAGCAACAGTAGGGACATAGATGCCTGGCACCAAAGTCCGGCGGAGGCCAACATCCGCAGACTCGACCGAGCTGGTCTCGAAAGAGTCGTTGTAATGAGACATGGAGTAGTGATGATGGATGGGAAACCCTGAGCTAGGCGTGAAGCTGTTGGCTGGAGAGGGTGCGTCGTGGTGTGGTGACATATTGGAGGACAGATTTTTGGACGAACGTCTACCGAGTTTTATATAACAAAGAAGGAGTCCAGAGACAAGGACTGTGACAAAGAGTAACTCGGAAAAGCGAGACAAATAGGACCGAACGGTACGGATACGTCAACGACAAAGATGGATCTATGGGTCTCATGGCGAGGATGGCAATGGTTCTTAAATAGTTTCAGGGAGGAGAAAGTCTGTCACTCGTAGCCATTGGCAAGTGTGGGGGTTCAGCTGACAGGGACTGGGATAGGAACAATGAGGATTGCGGGCGAAGCCAGACGTGTGAAGCGGCAGCCAGAGAAAGACCAGCAGGCAAGCAGGCAAGCAGGCAAGCTGTGACGAGCGAAGGGGCGGTGACTCCCTGGAGATGGCAGAGGCACTGGTCTGACTGCTACCGATGTCAGGCACGGTTGTTTCTGCAGCTTGGCCATGTCGAGCCAATAATGCAACAGGCTGGCTGATTGAGGCCGCGTTTGCTTTTTCTCTTCAAGTTGCGGTGGTCGCTGGCGAGGAGAGCAGCAGAGGGCGCTGGTCGTCGGATCTTGGCCGGAAGTACAGGGGAAGGGGGGGCGCGCCTTGTGACGATCTCATGCACGACGCTGATAGGGCGATCCTTGCCACAGTCTCACCCGCCAACCCTTAACATGGGCTTGAGAGAGCGTTGGGGCAGCTTGTTCGGGGGAATCTTAGTGTGGGGGTGGGGGAAGGGGAGGGGGAGAGGGAGAGGGAGAGGGAGAGAGGACGGCGTGCAGAGCCGGACCCGGCGACGGTGACGGTCTTCTCGTCATCTGATATCACAGCCGCACCCATGGGCCACCCCCCCCTTCGTTCCATCGTGGTCCCAGTCGTCATCGCCGCCGTCCAGACGACGAGACTTGGAGAGAGTTGCGGCCATTCAGAGCCTGCATTTGCGGGTTTCCTGCACCACCGCAGACACCGTCGAGGGGACAAGACACGGTCGGGATGGAGAGAAGCAGGGTGCGAGACGTGGCATGGCAGACAACGACCGTTCAGCAGCAATCCGCCCGGGGTACATTGTCACAAGATCACCTGGCAGCTTCTCGCGAGGGAGAAGACGCTCTCTTGGTGCATCCAGCGATGTCCAAGAGTCAGCAACTATTGTATCGGGCTCCCACTCCCGCAGTTGCAGGTCCCCATGGACAGGCACTGCCGGGGCGCGTCTTGGGCTCGATGCCTCATCATGACACCAGACACGGTTTTCCTGACATGACGATGCCAATTGCGGGCGTGGAACCAAACCCCCCACGCTGTGCGCTTCTTTGTTTTGTGGCGCCCTCGGACCATGGCTGGCACAAATAGATTCAACCCATGATGGGCGTGCCATCGGTCCTACCCTGAATTGCACAAAGTCTCCCAACATCACGTCTCATCTACCTCCAGCCTAGAGGGCTTCCCCCTCCCAGAATGCAGAGGCGGCCTCGCCCTTCATCATCGCCCGTTCTCTGTTTTCAGACCCGCTATCGCTACAGGACGCACTGTCGCCAACTCAATTGGCCGCATTACCGAGCATGTCCACGTCTATCCTAACCCCAGTTCCAAACAAGAAGGTCAATACATGCCCGCATCTACATGTCCAGATGTGTGCGTGTACAATAGTGTGTGTGTGGAGGCCATGTACCATGTACAGTGCCGAAACGAAATCTTCGGCAGTCGAAAGAGATGGTCAAAACCCAAGGGCATGGAAAGTGTCAGCCCCCTCATTGCTTTTGCCTCCCAACTCCCAGGCTCGCCAGCAAAGGAGAGGCATTGTTGGATCGGTTGTCGTGGTTCCTGACACTCGGTCAACTTTGACTGCCTCTCCCCCACGCCAACGCCGTGGCGAGTCGCCGTCGGAAACACTACCACGAGAGACTCAACACAGAAATGGCGAACCGTTCCCGACCTAATGCCGACTCCATGTCACTCTCCCCACGAAGGAGGGGGGCTCTTTTGTCACACCCCAGTCGCCGACTCTCTTAGATACTTTACCGCGAGCGCTTCTCCGACGGAAATGGCGACCCCTGGACCTCCCCATGCTGGGCACGAGGGGGAAAATTTTTACTTGCATGCGACCTAGTTAAAATCATGCGCCTGTCTCGTAATAGAATACAAGGTGAGGTGTGTTTCTGCATCATCGAGGTGCAATGTATCGTGTGCTGTTCCAACATGCACACACTGCCGCCGCTCACCAGAAGCGAGACCTAAAACAGGACCGAAGTCGCATACGAGCTATTACCCCACAAAATGTCGATCGAAAAGCATGGCGCGCCCCCGCTTTCTTACCACGTTCACCGTTCACTCGAACCGACCGCATGCTCCGGCTGCCGACATCCTTTCGCCTTCATTCTTCTGACTTGCATGACGCCCAGTCATCCTCATGAAGCCCGTCTCTCATGGCTCAGATGCAGCGGAGTCTAAGCATGCACGCAATCTTCAGGCGGGCGCGGAAGGCATGGTTTCTAAATCTCCAGACGCTGCCCTCTGTACGCGAGCCTGCCAACTACGCCGCACTCGTGACGACCTTGAAGCTACACCTTTTCTGTCCCCATGTCCTGGTGTGTGTCCTTAGCGTCGAGCCTATCAGGACCCCACCGCACGCATCCTACAAACAGTAAAGCTCCAGACGGGGTTCCCCTTCCGTATTTGAACCACTGCTAGAGTTTCAAACCTCGAGGAAGACATGGAGCCACAACATGCAAGAACAATGTACCGCGCGGGATGTATGTGTCAAACGCTAAGTTCGATACCAACGCAGGAATTATCCTGCGTGCGGCTGATGGTGTTCTGAGATTTTCCAAGACTCCAATTCATGGAAAATAAAGTCCAACTCACACATGGAGGCTTTGCCATTGATGCGGGGACTGCTACGATCAGCAGACAAGAACGACAAAACTACATGGACCCCTTACCCGATGTTGCAATCAAGCCCTCGCCAAACCACGCCCGGTCATGCTTGGTTGTCCATGTTGGTTGCCACTAAATTTGTAAGATCGTGCTCTGTACGACTGTGGCTGAATAGACGTCTGAACGCCTCGCATCCAAGATGCCACGATGGCGCGCTCTATTCGCAGTTCCATTCCAACTGAGGCGTGTTCGACAAACCAGCTGGCGATGGGCGAGGACGATCCCATACCACCTAGAAACCTCGAACATCTCACTCGCGTTGCACTTCCTCTCCGTACCACCCAACGACTATTACAACTACGCGAATTGATAGGCATGGTTCCCAGAGTGCCAGAACTAGGACCTAATGCCTCCTGCGCTGATGCCGATCTCGTCTAGGCCCCTATGGATCCGTTTCCTATCGCGGACTCGACGCAGCCCAACTACACCTCGGCTTCTTCCTCGACGTCAACCCGCTGTCTTGTCGGTCGTACATGGCCGAACGCTGAGCACTGGCAATGTACAATGAGCCTCATCGTCTTCGAGGTTGTCGAGACCAATGCAGCCCAGTCGATCGCGTGGGATGTGTTTCAATAGACCCTGGACCTCGCCTCTCAGGAACAGTCTCGAGCGTGGGATGCCAAGATCGGCAAAAAGGACATCATACAATGCCTTGCGACCTTTTCCGATATTCGCGACGCCGTCTCTCAACATTTTTTCAGCATCAGTATTGTGTACTGTTGGAGGCGCCTGAGAAGCTACCATCCCACGCGGTTCGGGCTATACGCATCAATTTTTCCGCTTCTTGCTGTGGCAACTCTCATCACCGCGGTTTGAATGTGTCAATCGGCGATCACTGACGCTTGAGAGGTTTGATGAACGCGCTCTCCTCATGAGGGTTGCTCGCACTTCTGCCCGAACTCTCGTGTTCCGGAACAAGATGATATTTCGGGGGCGGGTGGGTGATGTTACTTCTTGCACAATGCGGGTACAGGCCTCGCTAAACGACAGGCTTTCATTGCGGCAATTAGGTTGTCGACCTGGATAGCTATGAGTATCTCAGCTATCCACCCCAAGCCTATAACGAGTGTGCTTATGGCACGAGGTAACATTGCTACTCCTTCACAGCCGGGATCATATGCAAGACTCCTCCTGTCCATTTCAACCCTCATCTGTACCGATGTCTACTGATTCGTTTCGTGGGAATCACATGGTGAGAATTACTCAGAGATGTGGGTCCCTCAATATCGCCTGCAAACCCCGCATTTCAGGTCTACACGCATATCTAAGAATGGAGGCCAAGCCCGAACCTACCAACATCATACGACTAGACAGCTTCCATGGTATTCAGATGACGGAAAGCAGTGCACTAGCGCTCGTCTCCGGTGGCAGTGCTGAATAGGTGTGTCCTGTGACGAATCCAACGATAAAGAGTGTGGAGAAGCCTCTATCGAGCTAATGCACAAACACACGCATGTTTCTACGTAGGGAAAGGGTTTGTCGAGACCTAGCATGGCTTTATATGCATTGCCTTGCGATCTGAGGTAATACCAACTGCGTCGAGATGGGAAAGATGTCATGAGACAAATGCAATGCCCTGCATGGTGCACAGCGACTGGGATAATTCCCACATTCTGCAGGAATGACGAACCGTTTCCTGAGGCATGGTAATTTCTATCAGAACTGACTGCTGTTATGAAAAATTGCGCATGAAACTATTGCAAGGCACCCGGCAACTAGGATTATATCGCGGTGCGGTTCCAGTACTCACCTACTCCCCCATTCTTCCAGCAATAGGATAAAAGAGTCGGAATGGATATCACATCCCATAATTTACTAATCGCACTTGAACAGGAACCATGAAATAAATATTTGTATGACTTTGTCACTCTCCAATTTTATGTCGCTTGCTTCTCGATCCGCAGACTAGTCACAGGACAGGCTTGGCGAGTTCATTGACAGTTGACGGTTGTATACTCTGCAGTCTCGACTACATAAGCGTTGATATAAGTCAAAAACAGAGTATCGAAGTAGTCTATGGGACCCCACTAGGTTTCGGCTCCACGATCTCATCAAGTCTATCGCCCATCTTACTGTTGGTTATCGTTCATGTATCATCTAGTCTCTAAAATCACAATCGCAGAACCGATCCTGCAAGTATGTTTCGTATCAAGCAACTTAACAAGACAAAGTCAGAATGCACGACATACCGGTACGGACCGAAGAGTAGAATGGCTGTCTGCATGTACGTCTTTTTTTGCGTCTGCCGGACTACCTCGCAGAGATTCGCGATCAAGCCCATCTCCTGCCGACATCAAGTTCGAGTACATTCGATATCGCGCCACCTAGCTGACAGCAACCTACAACTATCCAGCCATTGCATAGCTGAACTCAATTCAGCTCTCATGGCTGCAGCCTGCAAAGAATTGGAGGCAGCCGAAGCCGACAAGTCGGCAGATCTTTTATCATACCTGATCGGGCCGGATTGAGTGACATCCAAATCTCGGTTGCGGAAGCGGGCTGAAATCCGTGGGTCGCCGCACAGGAGTCGAAGTCAAAGAACTTGCTTTGGCCCTTGACCAACGTCTCCACAATCCCTTACAAATCGTGGGGTTATCGAAACCTCACTCCCACCAGATTTCCTCTTTCTTGTTCCACCTCCTGCATTGGTACTCTCATCTTTATCTACAGGCATGCTGGGTCTCCAAAACCTTAAAAGTGCCACCACTGATCTCGAAAAGCATATCTCCAGCGAACTCCGGACACGCGGTCAACATGTCGTTTCTTGCGTTCCAGACGATAAAGACCCACTGTTAACGGCCGGACAGCTCCCACCTGCTTCTTGTTATCAAGTCTCAACACACATCCAAGGAATTCCATGCTTGTCATGCAGATCCACTGGCAACTGTCACATGGTTGCGTGAAAATGGATATCCAGTTGCGAGGGACGGTCATATCTAATCAGTTTCCATTGCTTACACTCAGAACTCAGCTGTCTGGCGGAATATCGCGCACAGATCACATAGCATCTCCTCAGACATGCTTCGGAAACTTGGTCTGCATGTCTTTCTTACTGCTCTCCCTGATTAACATTATCTCATCTCAATCATCACGGCCAAACTGAGAAAATCTCCTTTGCTTTTTCCCTCATTTTCTCGTGTGGCTGGGTCTGTTCCGCTTTCCTCCGCTGTTTTCACACCTTGAGGCCATCTCTGTCCTGTCGTTGTACTCAGGCTGTTTGCATGACGGCTACTTTTCTAAAATAAAAAAAAAAGTCTGCAGTGCGAGGTCACGAGCAACTACATTCATGTTGACTAACAAGCATCTCAATTTAGGATACACCATCTTCAGCAGAAGCAACCAACCAGTCTCCCAGCACTTTCAACTGCTGTTTGGCGCGGAAGTGGCGGCGGCAGGCTTATGCAACTTCAACGTGTTTTGGGGGAAGCAATCCTTCAGGACTGATCTTGTCTCTTATTGTTTTTGTTCGTATGCCCGTGTTCCTTGTCAATCCAATCCAAGCGTGCGCTCTCGCCTATGCATCGTGCTTCCAGCTCGCCGGGTTTCTGCACCGTGGTCATGCTTGCTCTCAAGATGAGTGTTTTGCTTTTTTGATGTAAGTCGCAGGGGTGGCTTCACGCAAGTCCCCTTCGGTACATGGCGGGTACTCGTTCAACGACGGCCACGAGACCATAGCGTGCGAGGATACCTTTGTACTGTGGACACGTTGTTGTACTTGCAGCCTCATCATTCCTGATGGGGAAGTGCAACGCCTCGTTGTTAACCTAGAGCTCGAATCACCAACATCGCATACATGGACTCGAAGCGACCCCAGAGTTCATCGGGCATCTTTGCAGAGGAAACTAGCGTTCAAAGCGCATCGGGAATGGAACGAACCCTAGAACTATTGGTCGCTGCAGACACTGTCCATTTACGGTTGATATATGGAATCAGCTTGCGTGCCAGGCCATCCGGAAGCGTACAATCGCAACATTTCATGTCCAAGTGGTGCTCGGACGCGAAGGTCCAGGAACAAGCAAGTACACATCAACGCGCTTCACCGCTTCTTGTTGTCATGCAAGCCCCCAGTCTCTTTTCAGATCTTTCTATTCATGCGCTCAACAGCTCGAATCCCCGGGCCAATTATTGTCGCACATGGAAAAGATTTCCTATGTCGATGTGACATGAGGACAGAGAAAAACAAACACAGAACGACCTCAAAGTAAGGTCCGCGTGTGAGGCGTTAGCGCTCTGGGGTTAGTGCGGGGCGATTATCGTCATTCCTTCTTTACAACTCCTGCCTATGGCAAAGAAGCGGCCGCCGATGCCGGACGAATCCCCATATCGCCATATGCCTTTGCCCCGTCACCATGGGCCATCTTGAATACCATTATCTTTTAAACATGTTCGGTACGCACGGGCACCGGTCTCTCATTTCCCGTCTGGGCCTTTGATATGCTCATTTTCTTGTTCGTCCATCTGTCGTATACACCATCTTCCCCGTGGCGTTTCCCCTCATCTCCTGTATCGGCGTACCAGATTTCTATCCCGCGTTTTCTGTCGTGCTAACACCTGCACACTTACGTCGACGAAGGCAAGGTCTAACGACTTGGAAAGGAGAAGGGGGTCCGTCAACGTATGTCTTCGAACTCGAGCGCCTGCGGTAGTGTGTCTATCATGTAACAGCATCCCCCCGTTTGGCTTTGGCATTTTCGTACGCAACGCATATGACACATCGAAGACACATCGTGCGAGAGAGGGAAATGCACTCCATAGGTCTAGATCTGTCTTCAGACTTGGAACAGCCTTGTACCGCTTTCTGTTTCGTGGAAATATATGGTTACAAGTCAGCGTGTGGTGCTTGAGTTAGACCGTGGGGAATGCAATCCATTACAGCTTTGTCTGTCATGATGTCGCCAAGCCGGGCTCAGAGTTTAGAATACGGCTCTGACTATATGTGAGCTTTGTATAAACAGATCTCTTTCCGGATTCGGGATGCATTCCAATCTCACATAACGGATATTTTCGAAATGAACAGACATCGAGATGGGATGTTGTATAGGCATTTCATAAGCAACAGGAGCCTTTCCGGAACAAGTTGGGTTCGACTTCAACCCTTTGCCTCAGCATGCACTTCCCGCCATCACAATTATAGGTAGCACCTTTAACTTCTCACTACTGATAAGCATACAAGCTAGGTAATCAATTCATTATACAACCAACAAGTACCCGAAAGCCTGTTACCCATCTCAACAATGAGAATCCCCAACACGCAACCATTCTCCCCCACCGCATTGTCCTACCATCATCGCGATCCAGACCACGACACTAGCAATATAGACAGAAAACTCGGTATTAAAACTCCATCTCAAAATAGATATTCATGATAAAGAACCACGTATCATTTCCACTTCCAAATACCCAAAGCAGCACCTTTGCCATTCACCTAGAACCCAGATCTCAAACCCCATGCCATGGCATGCCATGTCGGCACCAAGTAATAGGTCTTGCGAGGACTAGCCGTCGGGAGGGAAAGATGTATATATATATATATATATATATATATATATATCTAGTTGGGCATCCGCCGAGGCGAAAGGCTTCGTCTGGGACTCCGAATTTGGAACTCAGAGTTGATATACATTGTTCGCGGTAAGTCGAGGGGCTTTCCGGGATCGTTTGGTTCGATGTTTGATCGATGGGTTTGGCTCGCTGAGAGGATCCGATCCGATCTAGCTTCTAGTTGATGTTGATTCAAGTATGTGTTCTGGGAATGACGATGTGTGGTTTGGTGCTGGGTTAAGATGTGATACCATGGTTGAAGGTTGGCGGCGGTTGGAATGGGACTCACGGTTTGGAAGGAACGTTGTTTCGATGTCTTGGTTCGAGAGTGTGAGATGGAATGGGATGGGAAGACTGTGATAGAGGGATCGGTTGGGTCTTGGTTTGTCGCGTTTTCCTATCTTGTCTTGGGATTAGTGTTGGAGGTTGCGGGAATTTCTTATGTGTGGGGATGTATTGTAGGTTTGGATGTGTTTGTGACCAACACTCTGCTATTTGCGGATGGTATGGTTGCGGGATGCGACTGGAGAGCGGTTGGGGAGGGGAATACAGGGGGAGAGTGTATGGTGTTAGAGATTTAGGATACGCCGCATTGGGTGGACGCTGATTGAGACTCAATATATAGGGGATACTAGGGTTTTACGTGCACGGTAGAAAGTGTACCTGGAGATGGAGGAGCTGTGGATGGATACTGATGAGAAAGTAACTGAGGCCTTGGACTTTTACAGGTGATTCCTCCTTCCTTTCTCCAGCGTCTTATTCTTGGTTCAAGAAAGCGAAACAACACACTTGTAACGCTCAAGCACACCCCTCCCCGATATCCCAGTCACCTTTGGTGTCCGCCGCGGCCCCGGTCTCATAACCACCATCACATTGACTTATCCGTCTCGCCTCCCATTCAACTAGAAGTACAAGCACACCAAACCCGACAATTTCCATTTCCCACCCCTTTCCAACCCCTACATCTCCGAACATCACTAATGACCATCCACAATCCGCTCCCTATCTAGAGTCTCCCCTAGACTCAAAACCAACTAACGACCAAACCCTTCGAACTCGATAAAAACTATGCACTCTCCTCCCGGGCAAATCTTGTGATTCTCGTACATCCGTTTGATCACTTCCTCAGACTAGAAGAGCAGGCAAGGCTGGACACGCTAGAAGACCAGTGTACAAAATTTTGAGCGGGGAGGTTTGTGGTGGAGGCCCACTGGAGGGGAAGAACAGGTTTATTACGGAGGAGCTGGGTTTGAACGGGTGTTTCGTGTTGCTTGAATGGTATACTGTCTCTATTCCGGGCAGTTTCCTTCTTTCTTTTACTTTTGTCTTCCTTCATATCACCTCCATACCCTGCTCATCCCCGTTTCCTTTCATCCCATCCCAGATCCTCAATCCCACCGTTCTTGGCAACTGAACAGCCCACTTCGCCCGAAATGTCACTGTGGTTACTTTTTTTCGTTTTCAGCCTCGAGTGCGAGGTTGAACTTGGGGATTTGGTGGGCGCGGTGGGTGTGGTGATCAAATCTGAGGGTGATTTTGGTGGGGGTAGTTAGTTTGATTAAGAGGGGGGTTGAAAGGAGTGTGCTGTAAAAATCAAGTCCGGGATTGGAAGTGAAGAGGTAGAATGAACAAGAACTCAAAAGTACAGAAATCAGGAGTAAACACAAATCTCGTGACATTTCTTTTCACCGAAAGATTGTCCCAATTCAACATAACAGACCAATGTCTTCTTGAAACATTTTGTTATCTAGAAGAACCTAATATCAGGTATACCACCTACTTCCCATGGACCAGACCCAAACATCAGAGTCGCACAACCTCGCACTCCCAACTTCTTCGTCATTCACACCCCTACTTCCACCTGCGTGGAAATGGTGAATCAAGCAGAACCACTCCATACCCCATGTGCAAGGAAGTAGTGATGTTTCTTACCAAATGAAGAAAAGACAAGTCTCCATCAGATATAAGAAGTATCAACAAACAAGGCACGCGAAGAAGTATCTTCCACCTCCTCCCTTTCTACACTCCAAATTCCAAATACCTACCCCCCGCCATCAAATCTCCAACAATACACCACATCCACCAACCCCTAAACCACCCTTCCCTTCCCTCCCCTTCCTCTCTTCTCAAACAAAACACATCTCCTTCTATCTACATACAATCCAAAACAAAAACGCCGCACCGCATCCTAAAACACCCTCAACACGTGAGCAAACAACCCTAAAATGTACATGTATAAATATCATTGCACCTGGCTCGCCTCACCCCACCACCCCCTATTCCCATCCATAGCCCCGATACCGCCATCTCGGGCTCCGAATTCCACAAGTACATATCCCAAGCATTCACCATTCCCTCCTACCTTCTTCTTCTTCTTCTTCTTCTTTCTCAATCCAACCTCCTTCAATTCACTGCCATCCAACCCAACCCAATCTAATCCAATCTCACTTTATACCTAACCCCAAACCCCCAACAACCGAAATTGTTTTATCCTATCCTATCCCACCATACCACACCCTTCTTTCCCCTTCTCAAAAGGAGACATGCTCACAACATGAAAGTGAAAAATTACATTTTGATATCCCCGTTGCTACAGCGACCCAAACCAAACTTCAGAAAAAAAGAAAACGCCCGTGCGTGCCCATGCACACAAAAGACCTAAAACTTGGAAAGAGGGGGTTGTTTTTAAAACTTGGTGGATAGGGAATGTATACACCTCATCGAATGGCGAGAAAGGAGGCCGATGATATCCGACATATGGAACATGAATCAACATCATCACAACAATCAGAGTCACAAATGTCCGAAAAATCTCATGTGCAGTAAATATATCATTCCATTTCCGAGAAAAATGCATTCGAGCAACCCAATATATGCACGTGCTGACCCTATCTACAGTTAAGTTTGATCATTCCTATTCTCCATTTCACTATCCCAATCAATACCACCATGCACGCCATCGCCCTCCCATGCAACCCCTAATATTTTCCCCTCTGAAATCTGAGCTCCGCGACCCCATCAGTCGCTAACAAGATAGAGATATATTTCCTCCAATTCTTCTCCCGTAATGGTAGTCTCTCGAGCCAGATCAAGGGTATGACGCAGTCACACAAGTGAGCAAAGCAACCTATTCCCCACCTGAATAACCGAGAATAGCCGAGATGGATCAATCTGCCAGGCTATTTGATGCTCCTCGCTGACAAACAGTGTGAAGGTGAGATATAAGGGGTAGGTATGTATGTACCGGTGTAAGAGATTGGGGCCAACTATCCAGGTAAAACGCCGTCAAGGGGAGAGAGACACTAATCGCTGAGACGCGATCGAACATGGAAAAGCGCTGAATATGTGTGCGCCGAAACTATGAGCAAAAGTACAATGAGGCATGTGGATATCGAGGGGTGAGTCGTAAGGGGGCGTCAAAGGAGGGGGTTAAGGGGGGTTCGTCTGAAATCAACCAGCTTGGGTGGATCAGATCAGCGGTTTCCAGCTTCAAGCTGACCCGGTGTAGGTTGCTGAGGAGGTACACTGGGGGTGGTGGTGTCTGTCCCAGCATTGGTGTCATTGGCACGGCCCCGCCCAAAAAAAGGTAGCCTCGTGCTCCAACTTGATCCATCGGCCTGAGTTGGCTGTTGGGATGGGATGGATTCAGGATTGCGATCACGTCGTCGTGGTCGACTGAAGAGGCTATGAAGACCAGGAGGTGGAGGCCGGGCATTTCCGTTATCCTGACCGTTACCCGTATTGATGAAGACAACTCGCGATCGACTAAATCGTCCGCCGGTCCAGACGGCTTGAGGAGAGGTGGGTGACCTGAGCCCGGTTCCGGTAGAACGACGACCCGTAGCCGATGGATCCGCGGCTTCGCCTTCTGGACGAGGCTTCGGCACATAATAATCGGCTTTGCATAGCGGGCAGCAAGCACGACGGCTAGTTAACCACGGGTCAACACAGCTGGCATGGAAAGCGTGACCACATGTCAGTCCTCGCACATCATCATCATCCTCGAGAGTATCCAGGCAAATGGCACAAGAATCGCCAGGCTCGCCGAGAAGTTCAGGCGCGGTAGCGGTTCTGATCGGGTCATCGTCATCTGAATCGTCGGCGTCGTGACTGTTGTTACGGGCAGGGTCCTTGTTGGGTTGGTAGTGCTCGGCACTGGTGAGTTCGACGGTCGTATCATGTTTCTCTTTCTCCTTCTCGTTCTCTGTTGCCACTGGATTGGTAGAAGTCTGCTCCTGCACGGGCTCATTCTTAGGAGTCAGTTCATCCTTGGTGGCGGAAAGTGCGGTATCAGGTCTTGGGCTTGAGGCGCCATCGTCTCGAATAGGTTGTGAAATGCTTTCGACGTCCTTGATGCTGGCGGCTCTGCTCGGAGGAGCAGTGCTGATTCCACCTGCGGCTGGCAGACCCTGATTCTCTCGACTCGACTTCCATTGCTTGTACTTGATTAGAGGGAATCGTTCGTTCACCTCATCCATAGTCATCAACTTTTTCTCTCTCCTCCTCCGATGCGGCCGCGGCATGGCGGTAAGGTCGATAGGTTCTCCATCGGCGGCAGCGCGGGCAGCACGGTTGCGCTGGTTATACCTGAAGCAGTACTTGACACCGACAATGATCCTGGAAGTAGAGATATTAATGGGAGAAGGCAGTCACGAGTATAGCAGGTACATACCAGAGATTGGTGAAGACGACACCAAAACCTAAAGCGACGAAGAACAGCAGCGGAGAGCTGGTAGGACCGCTGCCGCCGCCGCCGCCATTGTTCGAGGGCGGAGGCTGGCTAGTCGCAGGTGCGACAGTGGAAGTAGCGGTAGCAGACATAGACATTATAGGCGATGTTAGTTTTCCATGCGCTCAGGGAAAGAGCAAGGGAAAGGAACAGGGCCGTGAGGTGGATGAGCAAGACGAACTCGATGCGTTGGGGTAAAAGTCAAGTTGTCAAGTTCGAAACAGCAACAGTGGGGTCGTCCAGAGTTAGAGAGTCGTGTGTTGGGTTGGGAACCGGCGAGGATGCGGTTTGTGGGCCTGTCAGCGTCTGGGGCTCTTTGCCCAACACGAAACCAGCGTTGACGACGGCGATGGAGACGGGTATCGAGTCCCGGACTCGAATGCACGACACGACGAGATGAGGATTCTGACGCCGGATGGGGAGGTGGTGATGGTTGCAAGTGGAAGTGCAAAGAGGGAGTAGCCAAGGTGTGGCGGACACAGGTAGTGAGTGGTGAATAGGGAGCTGGGGACGACGATGCGTCAAGAGCGATTATATGTGGTGGATAAGGATCGCGGCCATCTGCGATTCCCTCGTCCAACCGATAGTCGTGGCGGTCAAGTGGGTGTGAATGTTGCGGGGTGGCGGTTGGGGTGGTGGTGGTGACGATGGTGATGGTGAAGGGGAGAGTCAGGCGTGTCGAGAGAGAAGGTGAAAGACAGGTTTGGGTCGTCTTGGGAGGGAGCGGGGGGTGGACAAATGGGCACAGGGCAGGCAGGCAGGGCTGGGCTGCGCGGGAAAGGCGAGCAGGAACGAAGAACAAGACGGGCAGGAAGGACCCAGCACGGGCAGGAAGGGGAGGAAGGCGCCAGGAAGACGCAGCAAAAAGGAAAAGGACAAAGACGACGGCCGGCGCACGGACCAGCGGGCTCACGGGGCTCACGGCCTTGGTGGCTGCCCAGCCCCTGCTGGACGTGTTTAGGTGGGCCACGACTCGTCTTGCCAATGCCGATTTGGCAGTCTGTCCTGGGCAGTAGCCGTAATAGAAGAGACGGAGAGGCAAGTCTTTTGCAGAGTCTGTGGCTCGGGTGATCTATCGAGATGCTGAATGCTGACAATTAACGCCGCACGGGAGAATATCCGAGCAATGCCAACTGGTTTTTGGGGGGAAAAAGAAGAGCGAAGAGAGGTGCGGGAGATGGGGTGGAGGGGGGTTGGTCGCCACGGCCGGAGATAAGTAATGGCGAGAACGGCAGATCGAGATAAAGGTCACAAAAGCCAATGGGTCAAAAGTCAAAGCGTCACTTTGAGGTCCCCAAGTCATGAATCGGCTTGTAGGTGTATTTTGGGTATTTTGGGTGTGGAAACTGCAAAGGCAAAGTTTAACATTTGTCATGCCCAAAGTGTCATGTCATTCACCACCAGCACTTGTCGCTCTCCCTTCTGGTGGTTCGTCTCAGGGCCCAGCGGCACAGTGCAGAAAACCCACCCCCAAGCTGTCTCGAATTTGGGCCATTCTGCCAGCCCTCGGGCCCTGCGTGCATTGCATTCGCCGGTCCGTCTGCGCGCGGCGCTATGCCGTCTGATATTGTGGCCGCTGTTGCTGCTGCTGCTGCTTGATTGCGACACACACTCACGTCTGCACCAATGCATTTTGATGCTCTTGGAATTCCGATCACAGGGGAACTGCCCGCAGCCAAACGCCATCCCCCCCAATTCCCACCCTGCGCATCTCCATCATCCACATCGTACACGGTACAATGTCATCGTCATCGAGTGCGTGGAAGGGGTCTGTTCACATATGGAGTAGTGGTAATAGTTGTGGTGGTGGAACGCAGGAGGAATCCCGGACCTTCCAGTCGATGGCCTGATTCCCCTCTTCCCCAGCTCCCGCCTGTCGTTGGTGTGTGATAACCCCAGTGCCAAGCCTCCCTGTCGTTCGTGGGACCCGCTTTACTTTCTTGACTTTTCTCTTGACGGGCCTTGATTGCAGTCACGGGCCTTGCCTACCTTGCCTGCCTTGCCTGATACAACTTCGCTCGTGTCTTGTCCTGCTTTTTTGCTGTGTTTGCTCTCTTCCTTACATCTTGCGCTGCTTTTGCTTGCATCACACTTTTCCCCTCCAAGATCCACCCCGGATTCCTCCACCGGTACATCCGCCGTCCTCCTTCTACCCCTGCCCATCCTTTATCGCGCCATTCCGTTCGCCTACTCGAAACTCGAACCCCCAAAATGTGAGTGAGATATTCGCTTGCGATAATTCGTATTCATCCGCAATCATTACAATCAGTGCAATCATTGCAATCATTCCAGCACACTACAATCGCTGCATTTGCCAAATTTCTTTTTTGGCAACCCCCCTCCCCCCCCCTTCCTGATCTTGTGAAACAATGTCTAACGTCATCTAGACTTCACATCTAATCAACGGCCTTGCAGCTTTTTGCACTGCCCCAAGCCATGGCCGAAAATGCCGAGCCCAACCCAATCGTCTTCTTCGACATCACCCTTGGAGGTACGCCCCCATGCACTGCACTGACTGCAGCTTGATTTGCTTTAGCCACCATCTAGTCTTGTCCCATTTGAGAATATCTTCTGTATCGACACGCGCCTGTTCTCTTTTACCTTCAGCCACAGCTTTCCTTCTTCTGCATCTACTGGGACACATCTGGCAATGCAACATCTTGCATGCGCTCACGCTGACATGCCGTCGTAGGAGAGAAGTTGGGCAGGATCAAGATAGAACTATTCAAAGATGTCGTCCCCAAGACTGCTGAGAATTTTCGCCAGTTCTGTACCGGCGAGACTAAGAATAGTTCAGGTCGCCCCCAGGGCTACAAGGGCTCCAAGTTTCATCGCGTGGTAGGTTTAGACATGTCGCAACACTGTGTTTTTTGGCCCGGCTGTGCCTCCTCAACTGGTCTACTCTACACTAGGTTTGTCCTCATTGACCTCGCTAATTGACTCCTCTAGATCAAAGACTTTATGCTTCAAGGCGGCGATTTTATCAATGGTAATGGCACGGGTTCCCGCACCATCTATGGTGTAGACAAGTTTGCCGATGAAAACTTCACACTTAAGCATGAGGGTCCGGGCATCCTCTCCATGGCTGTAAGTGCCCATGCTCCAAGCAGTCTTTGCATCTAAGCTAGGCGTGCTGTGTACACAATTAACTGTAAGCTAACGCTCCCTAGAATTCCGGACCAAACACCAATGGTTGCCAGTTCTTCATCACGACAGTCAAGACTCCCCATCTTGACAACAAGCATGTCGTCTTCGGCAAGGTCGTAGAGGGCATGGATGTTGTCATCAAGATTGAGAACACGCGGACAAACAGCTCTGATAAGCCCATCCAAGACGTGGTCATCTCCCAATGTGGTGAAATGTGAGGTGGCAGATTGCATTGCCACTATTACCGCACGCGGCTGATGCTATAAAGCTAAATCAACTGCCAAGTGGGTAGGCAATGAGATGGTGATGGAGACTGAGCGAATAACCTTGTTAGGCCTGCCAACTATTTTCACCACCTTGATTTCGGTCCTGGACTCCACGGCTTGCTCTACTTTGTACCTTGATATATGGGAGATGAGAGCGCAGGTGTGGCCTCCAGCAACCCATCAGCTGAGAGAGAGCGTCTGTCTAGACCTACCTAGATTTGTTAGACCTTGGTCACTTGTAATACCCAAAATATAGTCATTGAATGCCGCACTCAACTTTCTCACTGCATTTGAGCTCTGAACGTCGCCAAGAGAGAGGTTCGCCGCCACATGCACGTGACTTTCAGTCGCACGGACCAGTCGAAAAGTTCCACGCCAGGTCCAGTGATGGCCACACAGAAGATCCCCGCGTCTTTCACCGTCTTCACTAGTCCCACTTTTCCTTCGAAATACCCAAATTTTCTGCCGCATGTATTTTCACAACTGCCCTCCTCCACAAACAATTCAGATGTAACTCACGCTCAACCACACACCTTCCACCGACCATGGTCTCTCTTGCCTCCACCGTGAGAGCACCCGGCGTCATTGCCCCCAGCGCCGGAGGCAGCCTGAAACGAAAACAGACCGATACCTTCGACAGCGACGGCGACATTCTAACCTCGAGCCAGATCAAGCGCCGCCGCGTCACATTCGACCCCTCCGTCGATGTTCGCTTCCTTCCGGACGTCAATGAGAAGAGTCTCGAGCTCGTTGGTGAAGACGTGCGACGTGCATTGGAGAAGCACGCGGACAACGATAGCACTGCCTATGACGAGATACGCAGTCTTTTGATTGCCAAACCCACCTCTTCAGGTGCCCCTCTTACAAGTCTATTACACAAATACATTGTCGCCTTGAACAACAATGTTCCCCTCCTTGATCATCGCTGCTCCGGTATGGTTCACGCTATCATCGACTGCCACTGGCTTGCTCGCAATGAGAACTTCGTACGATCCTACCGACATCTCCTACGGTCCCTACTCTCCATACAGCCGGGCTACACATCCTCGGTTCTCACAATGCTAGTTGGTTTGTTCCTGCGACTACCACCTCCCGCTCTCCGCCAGCAAGATGACCCCGCTGTGCCGCGTACGTTGCTTCAGTCACGAGTGCACGACCTCTTAAAATATCTCCTTCGACAGAACCCGATGATTTCCACACTCCTATCCCCGATCCTTGCCTCGATATTTCCATCCCCGGCCGACACCGCCAAGGCACATGTCCGGTATATTGAAAACATCCTCGCAGTAACTAAGTACTGCCGTGAGATTAGAGGTGCAATCAACTCGCTCATAATGGACAAGCTTGTCAAGATCGATGCCCAGATACAAGTGGACTTGGACGAGTTCGAAGATGACATTGAGGAATTGCTGATGGAGGAAGCAGCTGAAGATATCGAGGGTGAAGACATGGACAGCGATAATGAGTCAAGCTCAAGCGACGGCAGCCTGGATGCCGAGGAACTACGCTCCAAAGAAGTCAAAAACTCCATCTTGAAACTGGATGCTGTCATGGACCTACTGTTCTCTCACTACGACTCCATGTTCGCACGAGGCGATTATGTGGATACCTTCGATACCTGGGATAGCCTGATAGCTCAGTTCACGAACATCGTCCTACCCACCTACCGCTCTCGACATGCTCAATTCCTCCTGTTCCATTTCAGCCAGATCAATCCTAGAAACGTGGAGTTCTTTGCAGGAGTTTGCTCCCAGGTTGCATTCGACAAAGCCCAGCCTAGGATCATGCAAGTCGCTGCGGCCGCCTACTTGGCTTCTTTCATTGCCCGCGGGGCACATGTTTCTACAATAATAGTTCGCGATGTCTTCGATGTCCTATGTACAAATCTGGAAAAACTCCGCCGAGAGCAAGAATCCCTATGTAATGTCCCGGACCTGCAGCGCTTTGGGCTATATTACGCCATATCCCAAGCCCTCCTCTACACATTTTGTTTCCGCTGGCGCGATCTCATTGTGACAGAAGATGGCAGTCTGCCCACAGATGAATACCTCCTATACCACGAGGGCGATTTTCGCTGGTACAACGACATGCATGATATCCAGGCCGTCTTCCGCCGCAACATCTTCTCCAAACTCAACCCGCTCAAGATCTGCGCCCCAACCATCGTAACACAATTCGCTCGCATGGCACACCACCTCCGCTTCCTCTACGTCTTCCCTCTAATCGAAACAAACAAACGGATTCGTCTGGCGAGGACTATGGCGAGAACAGCTATGGACGGCGTCGCGGCGCGCGAAACGGCTCTCTCGATGAAGGCTGGTGAGCAGAATTTCTTGCTCGATGCTTATTTCCCGTTCGATCCGTATCTGCTACCGAGGAGTCGGAAATGGATTGCGAAGGATTATGTGGAGTGGAAACCTATCCCTGGGATGGAGGTCCCTAGGGACGAGGATGATGAAGATGATGATGAAGAGGAGGAAGATGACGAGGACGATGAAGAAAGTGATTCGAGTGACTCTGACAGAGAGGTTGGTGGGGTGCAAGATGATGAAGAGCAGGATCTTGACGACGAGACGTCTGAGCCGAGCTTTTGAGGACCTCGACCTCTTTTCTTTCTTTGCATAGTTTGGGCGTTCGAGTATGGGTACAACGAGTTTCGGATAAGGCAAGGCAAGGCGTCGGATACAGACGCAAGAATCTTTGCTAGCGGCATATTTGTGCATGGCGTTGATACTGAGCAAATATGGAGTCATTTGGTTTGGTTTGATGGTGGTATATGAAATGGCATGTCTTGATGCTTGATGGGTGGATGGATGGAGTGAAGGGATTGAATAGGACTTAAAGGGCATGCCGTGATGGTCGGAATTGAGTAGTAGGATACGATATAATAGCACCATGACTAGAAAACAAATACATATATGACCTAAATCTTCATTTGCGTATGACCACTATCCCACCTAATCAGCTAGGGCTCCAAGGTCAACGTAGAGGCCAACCACGAGGAACCATTCGTATCTGTTTGCCCCGGCAATCATACCCATCACAACAGCAATTGGGCAACAATGTCCCAATGGGAAACTCAAGAACTACTTACAGTAGGCAAACTATCTGCTTTGTGATTTAACCTTTTTCTCTATCACCCCGCTACCCAGCACCTAGACAATCACGTTACAAAAACACGCGATATAAACTTTATCTTTCGAATTGATTTGTTTTTCATCTCCATGGCAAGGAGACTCGACTACATGATTGTGCTAATGAGGTATCACAGACATCCAGCAACTAAGTAGAAAGTGAGGATACCCACCTACACCACACCCTATTAAGGTGCACCGCTCAATTCCCATCCCCATTATCAAAGCCCGCAATACCGCCATGACGGCCAATACCTACTCAAAAGAGTGCAAAAAACGCCAGAGATCGTATGTCTCATTTCCCGAGTGCCGTTCCCTGTGATGATGTACCGATCCCATTGTGTGCCAACCGTTTTCGCCAGTTGAGAGAAATAGAACCGTGACCCATCCAGATATACACGCAAAAGAAGATCCCGCGAGACACCGGAAACACCGCTTTACCAGTCCGTCGCAACGCCGATCGAGTCGAGAATGATGGAAAGAGTACAGGAGAAGTAGACAAAGGGGGGGAACATAGTGAGGGAAAAAATAAATAAGGGGGCGTACTCACCCTACACATGTGGGAGTCTTGCATCAAACAGCTCATCCCAACCGCACAGTTCCCAAATTCGCAACATCCATCTCTTCAACGTCAGCACCTTCACCGTTCGCTTGTACCGTCTCTTTCAAATGCATGGACTTGAGCAAATCCATACTGGCGCGCAATCCATCTCGCATCTCTACCGCACTCTTGAACAACGCATTCATCATGACAACGGGATCCGCATCGACTCCAAGCAACGCCTCTGGATCAGGGCCCCGCGGGATCGGGAAGTCGAGGAGAGGACGTCCGTTCGGTCCGACCGAGACCCGGGACTGGCGTGCGGGCATACTGTTGTCGTCGTACTCCGAGGCGTAGTTGTCATCGGCGTCGGAGCGCGGATCGTCGTCTTGGCTGGGCGTACGGCGGGAGCGATGCGCTCCGTACTGGCGGCGTTCGTGGACGAGGTTTTGGCGGTCGAAGACTTCCCAGAGCTCGTCGCCGTCTTCATCCTCGGTGGAAGTGGATGTTGAGACGGAGCCTGGGGGCGATTCGTCGAGGCTGAATGCTGCTTGATGACTCCAGCCTTCCCACATCTGCTGTTGGTTGCGTTGGCGTCCGTAGCTTCCCATGTTATTGAGGTTAGCTTTGGATTGGACCTGAGAGACGGAGGAAACGCCACGTGCGTGCATGCTTGGGTGATGCGGGTCCTGATTCAGAGGATGACCTTGCTCGTCGTAGGTTTGCGGTGTAAGGAGGCCTGGAATCGCCTGATTCGGCTCTGACTGTGATTTCATATGATACGAAGCGCGATTGTTGGTTTGTGACAGATTCACTTGATCTTCCAAGTCGAACGGATTCCCGACCAAGGTGTCGGTGGCAGTATAAGTTGAAGTAGTCGCGGAGCTCGATGTGGACGGACGGTAATCGTCGTCAATGTTAGCGAAGTCGAGATCAATCATTGAAGTGCGTAAAGGAGAGCTTGGTGCAGAATTGAGGCGGGGATAATCGTCATAACTTGCGTCGATTGAGGGTACTGCGGGCGTATGTCCCATGTCAGGCAGTGTGCTGGGTTCAGGGTCGTCTCTAGGAGGAAACACAAAATCCCGAGTCTGTCGATTATTTGGAACAGGTGCAATATTCAGAGGTAAAGGCGGGTCTTGCGTATCGCGACGTCGGGAGTAACGAGATCCCCTAGGTTGACTGGCTTCAGCCATGGATGCATCAAACGTCCATTCCATAGTTTTTCGTTTGGTGGGCTCGACAACTGGCATCTTCCAGTCCATTGTACGTCGATTGGGTTGACTCATAGGAAAACTGAAATCCCGAGTGTCTCGACGGGTGTCCATGTCAAAAGCATCACGTTCTTCATCATCTGTATCCATATCACGTGTCAATCGGCTCATCCGGTGTGCTTTGACAGTGAGAACTTCTCCGAGGTCGATGCTGGGCATATCGGAAACAGTTGGCATGACATCATCCAGGTCAATAACTGTCTCCCGATTTGGTGCTCCCGGGTTGAAATCGCGCAAGATGAGGTCTGATGGAGGACGTCCAGGGTCTGAATCAAGGGTACGGAACTTGTAGGGCGTTTTGTCTTGGTTGAAAATACGATCGAGTTGTGCTCCTCCCCGGTCAGCTTGTTCCTTGCGAAGATCGGCTCTCAATTTCTCGAACCGGGAACCGTCTGCTGGTGGAGCGTTCATGCCCATGAAAGTTTGACCAGGTGTGTCGATAACGAAAGGATCATCCATTTGCCCGCCAAAATGTTCTTTCTCGAACTCATCTGTGGTACTAAACGTCCAATCGTCTTCATCCTCATCTACGTCCTCCGGAGCCAATGGATCTGGGGCTTGAGCACCGTAAGGGTTGAACAGTGAAATCCGGGCACCACCTTGTTGCTCCCATTTGTAGTAATTCTCAACCAATTGAATCAACATGGTATCGGGGAATCTCCTTTCCGTGTCTGCAATATATGGATGTTGCAAGATTTGGTCCGCTGTTGGGCGTTCTTGTACGTTATAGACGAAGACAAAAGATATGAGACTTTTGAGTTCATCAGAGAATTCTTCGCCTTCGAGACTCGGTATGCCGACTTCATGGAGCTTAAACATATTCGTCTCGTGGAAAGGTGGCATTCCGGTAGCCATTTCATAGACAGTGCAACCATACGCCCATATGTCCACCTCAGATCCATAGAGAAGTGTAGTCGGTCGTGACATACTGTTCGGATTTGCCTCTTTGGCCCATTCTCGATGGATTTCCGGGGCCATCCAGAAAGGGGTGCCAACAATGGTGGAGCGTTTTTCGGCATGCTCAACGGCACCAGAGACACCGAAATCACATAGCTGCACTCGTCCTCGTTCGTCGATCAGGATGTTTTGACCTGCGATAGATGCCGTCAGTAGTGAAGACTAAATGTTGACGATAGTGCAGAGCCAATGCCATGTATATTCAAACAATGCACTTACACTTGAGATCTCGATGAATGACTCCAGCCTCATGAATGTATTTGAGCCCTTTAGCAAGTTCACGTGCGATGGGAATAATAAATTTCTCCTCGAGGGCGCCTTTGACACCGATCTTGTAAGGTTTCATCAGAGTATGCACACTACCACCACTAGCATATTCGCTGACGATCCATAATTCGTTGTGTACAGTGCGAGCTTCTTCGATGATATTAACATAGTCTCGAGCTTTGCTATCCTTCACTTGCTGAAGGATCTTGATCTCTTGAAGTGTATCTTTCAAATTTTTCGATGTCATTTCTTCGTAATCAACTCGGTCAATGTCTATGATTTTGATAGCGACTAGCCCCTTGGTAATCCGGTTGATTCTACATTGTATTAGCAAGAGGAAGGGAGATACATGATCCTGTATACAAACCCCTTGAAAACGCGGCCATATGCACCCTTGCCAATCAATTCATAGAAGTCATAAGGTGGCGGCTCATCTCCAGCACGCCTTGCTCTATCCGTGACCAGTGCCTGCATATCTTTCGCCTGCTGCACAGCTCGGACCTTGGTGCCCGCATTGGGTGGTTGCAGGTGTGCGTTGTCCATTGTAGCTATGTGCTGCTCTCCGCTCTCAAATTCACTTCCGTTTTCACTTCCGATTTCACTTCCAGTTTCGCTCTCCGTTGCGTTTGCGGGGTATGTGCGGAGTGGAGAACTCGTTGGCGGATCAACCTCAACAGACGGATTGGGAGGTAAAGGGTAGGATGGTGGGGGTCCTTGAGGATTCGTGCGGATCTTACGAGCAAGCTCGGGTCTCTGGAGAATTCTAGATTCGGAGCGATATTGACGTGAGACGCGGAATGGTCTTTGCAAGGAAGTACTTGGGGCGCGCTTCGGCACAGGCCTAAGTCTAAAAGGTGGTGGAGCGGGTATATCAGAGCTCAAAGGTGTTAATGGCAAACCTATTGAAATAGGGTTGGATATGCGCGAGGTGTCCGGCTTGTCGATGTTTTTCCTAGATGGGATCAGAAACAGAGACCTGAATGAGATGGCACGCCTTTTTGGGGGGACTTCTCTCTGGCGCTCACTAGAACGTCCGCCATGGTCCTCGCTCTTCGCTTTGCGACGCGAAAGTAGCAGTGCGCTTGCATTGCTTAGGGAGACCATAGTGAAAACATGTAGCGGGGGAAGGGTTGTTGGCGCGGAGGTGGAGGTGAGGTGGTATCGTGTTGAGCATTAAGAAAATATAGAACATACCGCTATCACCTTCAATTTCACCCTCTGATTGCCTGCCTTAAGTGATCTTGCGCGGAGAGGTGACCGCGTGCTGCGTAGCCTTCACCTTTACTCTTACGCGTTCTTGGGAATTTCTTGAGCAACCGTACCCCGCCACTTTACCTATCAGCTAGACATTAAATGGGTATTTCACCGAGGGCCAGACTCGGAATAACAGCGCTGTAACAAGCAATGTACAAGAAGACGTAAAGACGCAGTGGACTGAACAGGCTGGAGTTTCTCAGACGTCGTTCGCGAAGTGTAGCAACGGTCTCGGGCCGGAGGTGCCAAGCACCTTCCAGACCCTTGGGGCAGGGGCAACCCTCCTGGCCCTAATGCGCCTCAGAATGCGACCTTGTTTTGATTGGGTGTAGCGTCCGTGACGATCGATCCATGGATGGAGATTGATGTCATCGGCGCCACTTTATTCTCGAGCTTCAAGTTGGAACAGCGGAGGTAGACATTCCATCAACCTGAACTAACATTGCACTTTTACAATTTCATTTATCTTTGCTATCAGCCATGCCATCCAAACCACAACCGAAAAGGCAACTACCACAAGCAAAAAAACCACTACCACAACCGAAAAAACAACTACATGTCCAACAACCAAAGCCGCAACCAAAACAGCAACCAGGTTATATTGCGAGATATACTAGTGCTGCAGCATCAGGTGTTGGGAATTTCGCGGGAGCCATTGTCTCTGCAGTGGGAAATGGAGTAGCAGGAGCAGGCAAAGGTGCTGGTTCAAGGTCAGAACAGTTATCCGCATTACCCTTTATATATTCCTGACGTCAAACAGTCTGACAAATTCAACTCGGTCCTGGGGCGACACGGTTCGCGAGTATGGTAACAGCATCAAAGATGCGACAGGAGCATCTGGGCCTCGAGGAACATCGGCGTCTAATCCTTTGGGCCTCGCAGCAGGGAAGGAGGGTGCTGTAGCAAGAATGAATTACAAACCCGGTGCACTGGGGAAGAAGGGTACGGGGACAAATCATCTAGGTCTATGAAGAAGCCACAATATGGAGAAAAGTGAATGGGAGATTTCTTTATTTATGCGATATCTATACACAAGTGGAGTAAAGTTTGGAATTGGGGTATCTTATGAAAAATACATGTGGTCAACACACTTTTCCGTGCCCAGTGATCTTGCCGTCAGATAACGCCTGGTGCCTAAATAATTCGTGCGGTTCTCATATTAAGAAAGCTACTTTTACAAACATTACATCGTGGAGAACGCGTCCATGTCACCGGTCGACATATCCGGCAATCCAATTTCTCCCTTCGCTTCATCAATGAGAGATTCGATCTTCTCTGGAGGACATGACCGTTTCATGATGACTCTGATGAACTCCGACAGTGAATCCAATGTAATATCACCCTGCTCTTCCTCGGTCATATCTGCAAACTGGCCGGCAGTTACATGCATTCTTTTCAAACGAGCATCCATCAACATCGAGTAGATCTGTGCCATCTGCTCAGCTTTGTTTGCAAAGGCTTTGGGACCCGCATGATCCTCGCGCCTTATTTCCATATAAGCTAATTGACTCCTCAGCACAATTGCTACCCGCCCGGATGGGAGTATATTGAAATGCTTTCTGAGGACATGGAGCGCGACAAGTGATCCAGATATGTCGTACGTGGAACTGAAACAATTGATGATCAGTTTGGTAAGGGCGCCATGCTCTTCAGCGGCGGAAGCAAGGTGGAACCTCCTAGCATCATATCTGCTACGGACTAAGGCCCACCAACGAACATTTTCAGCGAGTAGAAAGCGAGGACTTGGGAACTCGCTTTTAGATCGCGATGAATCCTGGCGAAGAACGTCGCGCAGCGTCTTCCATAGACACCGAAACGTGGCACCATTCGGAAACACACCCGGCGTGCCATCTGGGACATTGGTCAGAGAAGAATATGTTCTCCAAACTTCCTCAAGGTTCCCTTGGCTCCGGTGCATCTCCATGAGCACATTCATAACATCTTCGTTAGAACGCATCGAAAACTGATTCATTTGTCGTTTCAGGTAGTCGACATGTTCCCATTGGGAATGGTTCGCGTGATGTCTCATGAGAAGTGCGAATGTTACCGAGTTTGCGCGGGGTGTCTTTCTGGGTAGCGGGTCGCTTGGGGGTGTATTAGGGTCTACGGAAAAGGCATTTGATATTGCGGCCGCAGCATGGGGATACTGAGTCGTTGGCAAGCCTTCCTTCCTGAGCGTGTCTATCATCTGCCAGGCCATATTTTCGGCCTTCAGTATATGCGGCTTCTGGGATGTGTGAAATAAAGCTCGAAGTACAAGGTTGTAGTGAATAGTCTTTGGCTCGTGTCCCCTCTGGAACATGAGCTCGAGAACTTGGAGTGCCGCTGCTGGAGCCTTTTCTATGTTTGCGGTTCTTAACCACTCTCCAAACACGTGCGGGTGATAAGGTTTCGGGAGTATGGATATCGCCTGCAGAGCAATATTCGTTGCCTTCACAATGTCTGTTCCAAGGCGGTAGAGGAGGTGGAATCTTCGCAAAACACCATTGATATGCTCTTTAGAAGGATCTTGGGCGATCAAACCCAATTTGACCATGTCTCCAAACACTTTCTTGGAATTTTGAAAATTCCTTGCTTCTAAGAAACCAACAAAACAAGCGTCGTAGAACTCCAGCGTGGGCTTGTCAACGGTTGCCCTCATCTGATCGTACAAATCCCATGCTATGTCATGGTGTGTGTTGGACGGGGAATTTGTGCAAGCACGAAATACCAACAGCCTGAGCGAATGATTCCACTTCCATTTAGGGTATAAATTTTCAAGTTCCTTCATGATATCTCGCGCTCTTTCCACATGACCTGCATGGGCATGCATCTGCACGCCGCATCCTAGATGCTCAGCTTTGTAGTCTTGACGACCTTCGCGTCCAAACTGGGTACGATCTTCCTCCCATTTTTTCAGAGCCAGTTCCTGCTTGCCATGAAGGAAGTCACGCCATAACTGTGCAACCTCCTGTTGTACAGTGAAAGGTTTTCCAACCGATCGCATGTCCTGGCATAAAACATCCAATGGTACTCTTTGTATATCACGCCGTTTACCGGGGGCTACGGATGATCGGGTTTTCTGAGAAGCATAAAGGATATCCCAAGCACGATCAGGAAGTTTGGACGCGACATTAGGTATAAAGGCTTTTGCGAACCGGTATGCTTGCCACACATACTGTCTGGAATTAAGGACGTCTGCATTAGCACGCCGTAGCCAGCGATTCAGTCTGTAAATCGCACAACGCACTCTGAATGTATCAGTCGGATCGACGGATATCGTCACTCGTTCTATATCTCGCAGCGTCTTTCGATCTAGGTGTGGTCCCAGTGTGGGCTCATTTTGCTCTTGTACCACTCTCGGTAGAGGAATGGTTGGCAGTAAAGGCTTGGCCCTCGCTGGATTCCACGTAGTTTTATATTTTGGTATTCGTCGTGGGTGGGTTGTGAATGATCGTGACAAGCTCAGAGGTGGTGGGAGGCATCGCAATTGGAGAAGGGCGCACATTAGGTTGACGATAGCGACATCGAGTACATGTTATCAGCTTTGTGCGAGGAAGGTTGGTAACATTTAGAAGGACCCCTTCATTCAGAACTGAATCATAGATTGAAAATCAATAATTAGAACGAAGATGTGAGAATATGGTCGTGGATTGTCATCCAGGAATGATGTCAACATGCAAAATTTAGTCGGAGTGTCGGAGAAAATGGAGTTCCCGATCAGATAAACGTTTTAACTGCTTTTAGCTAGTGCAAATCTAGCCCATCCATCTTGAACCAAACCGCCAGTCGATCTTTCTTTCTGATAACTGACATTTATGGCTTTTGAGGAAGCAGCTTCGCCCTATCAAAAATTTCAACTACATTGGTTTGATCCGTTTCGGTTGTTATTTTTAATAGTCACCAGGATTAAGATCCGTGAGATCCTGCCAATCAAAGCCTCTACAGCCTCCACAAGCAGAAGCGCAACCCCGGGCGTCGTGGAACACGCCCGGTTTTAACGACTTGTTCTGCTGGTCTAATGGACATCAATGGTGAGTTTCGAAGGCAATGCATCAAAAGCCGATCCAAAGCCGTTTTACGGCAATATCACGAATATCACAACTATATCGTTCTGAGATGCATTTCACGTCCTTCTGGCCAGCTTCGTCGAGACTCATTCGGAAAGCCTTCCCCTTAGGATGAACGGGGCGCCTTCCCGATTCGCAACATATCGATCTATGTCTGTCGCTGCATCCATAGCACTCAAACGGGTTTAGCTCTCGCACCTTACCAACGACATCCATATTGCTGGGCAATGACTATATCCATAGTAACAACCGCAGGACCGATGAGCCATCCGAGCTGGAAGCGATTCCGATATGGGCCTGGAATTTATTGTGGCTCAAGTTGCCAGACGTGGATTGCGCACAGTATGGACTTGTTTGCATACCGATATTTGCATCACCGTCCTTGTCTATGGGCATCTTTATCAAGATAAGGTGACTGGTAAACCTGGGAAGTGCACAGTGTTGAAGCCCGGATTCTTCTTCTCCAAGCATATTAAAAACGTGGAGCACCAGTCGTCTCACAAATTGTGGAAGCCCCATCAATACACCGCGCAGCACATGCGCCTCAGCTTATTCAAGCAGTACAAAAAGAGAGCCGAAGCATCTGGACCCGAGGCTTATAGCAGTCATAAGCATCTGCTTCCTTTCACCCATGCACTGTTGTCATCAGGAAATCTGGCTAATTGGTGGAATGTCTCAAAACGGCGATGCAAAATGTCCGAAGCCAAGAGTTTTGACAGGTTAAAGAATTTTCTCAAGTCATTGACATGGAGAACTCCGGTCAGAGAGCACGTTGTTTGGATGGAATATGTTATAGTGGGATGTCAATTTAGCCGCCATCCAGACCGCTCTCCTCGCCCACATTTTACAGTCGATCTCCCGCAAACTATTCTTGCTTTTGGAATTGAGTTATTCTACGTATACAAGCTTTTCCCCGCAAATGCATCCATCTGCCGAATATGCAGAGCTAAGATTCACGGTGGATCGTGCCCAGGACCATTTGGTATCTGAACGATGACACCATTACGCCAGGACATTCCGAGTTCGACATGCAACTTCCTTGCTGAAATCACGGAATTGTAATCTCACAACCATCTCAATGTCCAATCTTCTTCGTCTGGACTGTGGCGTGCTGTGGCTGCCGGACTCAGCATATATTGAGTGCGGCACTGAGCTTCACAATGAGGCACGGGTGTGACCAACATTCATTATAATTGCAACAGACCGACATGGTTGGCTCGGCTGGGAACCAGCAATTTTCATGGATATATCAGCGAGGCACAAGCTACCCCTAAGATTTCGAGATTTCCAAATGGTTAATCTCTCCGCATCACAAGCCTTCATCGGCCACTATACGTATGCCAGATAGTTATGGTCATTCCTTGCATAAGTCAAAATGTCTTTTCGCGAGATCCATAGGCATATTTTCGGTTCCCGTAACAAGGCCTGTTTTTGAACTTAAACATTCCCTTTCGCCGCAACACGCACCTCGATATTCCACGTCACTCATTACGATCCTCGCCTGATATGAAGGAGAATTCGATGGGCATGCTGTTATGGCTGTTGTGTGTCGGAGTGCTTGTAAGCTCCTCGCTTGCTCAAGTCACTTTCACTCGAGGGCAAAAGTTTCAGATCATTCTTCTCGGCACTCCAGATATGTCAAAATGGCCTCTTGCACCATACGATGCGCCAGTGTGGGATATTGATCTGTTCGATAACGAAGTATCGACAATTCAGACTTTGAAAGCAGCAGGGAAAATTGTGATCTGCTACTTCAGTGCAGGTACATGGGAGGATTGGAGAGACGATGCGAAAGACTTCCCTGCCGGCGACCTCGGAAAGGTACTCCCAGAATGGCCCAACGAAAGATGGATACGAACTGGGAGCCAGAAAATTCGAGATATCATGTCAAAGCGCATAAAGCTTGCCGCGGACAAAGGTTGCGACGCTATTGATCCAGACAATACCGGTATGTTATATCCGCAGCATATTCGTAAGGTTACAGACTGATCTTTTGTGTTACAGATGGCTATGTAAGAGCAATTCCACTGAAACTTTACTACTGATTGCTTTTAATTGGCATTCAGGGCATCAGGAGTCTAGAGGGCCGCTGCTGACTATTAACAGCAAAATGACAACGGAGTAAATCTTCGAGACACCGATCTAATCGAATACCTCACATGGATGCAAAAAACCGCCGCAGGGTACGGCATGAAAACCGGGCTCAAGAACAGTTTGAACATTCTCGACAGACTCGCTCCGATCATGGACTTCGCCGTGAACGAGCAATGTGCTCAATTCGGCGAATGTGTCGCCTACAACAATTTCCTCGCCGCTAACAAACCAGTCTTCCACATCGAATACCCAACTCCCCTAGACCCAAGTCAAGCAAACAGCTTACACTGCAAAGCAGCCGGCGTCGAAGGCATGAGCACCATCCTCAAAGACATGCAGCTAAACGGCGCCACCATCTACTGCGATGGAAGCAGAGTCGATACCCCCACAAAAGGAGGAAAGAGTCCTCCCCGACCTTCGAACCCGCCGAGACCAACATCGCGGCCACCGATTACCCCGCCGCGATCAAGTACGCAGCGCTCGACCACGATTCCCCGAACTTCGACGACACTGCGAACATCTACATTCGTTACTCCATCTTCAACCATCAAACCCTCGTCACAAACGCGGACGTCTTCCGCTAAACCAACGAGCACACAGGGGAATCCAGGTGGAGGATGTAAACAAAAACATTGGGATCAGTGTGGAGGGAATGATTGGAAGGGATGTACTACATGCGAGGTAAGTGATATCATCAATCAAAATCCCTCACATGTTTTGAAACCGGTTTCTAATATGTCCGCTCTCACAGTCAGGATTTACATGCAAGCCCGTTTCTCCCCCGTGGTATTACCAATGTCTTTGAGCAAAATCGGAAGCAGGCGTATATATCTAGGCGGGACGGGTTGTTTTCAGTATATCTATTATTTAATATACCCGGTACATAGAGTCCACATACGTTCTCTGCTTTTGATCTGACGTGATGTTGCAATGGTAGGCTTCCTGGCACGATGCGCGTTGTCAATCTGATGGGGTTCTGGGGTGGTGGGGATCGTTAGGGAATGTTGATGGGATACAGAGGTTGTGGCGATGTGACTGGGAGAGAATATGTGAAGTTGTAAGTATAGGTAATGGTAACGTGCAGTTACATTGTCGGTTTTAGGTTAGATGCTTCTTGGAGATGAATGGTAGTAGCGCCCCCGTCTATATTAAGGACTGAAGAAACCATTGTCAGTCTTACGCATAGTCAGGTGGGGTGACTATAGTTATCCTGGAAAATGTCTGTCACGACACACCTATCCAGAATGCATCAACAGTCTAATGATCATTGCGCTTTCCTGATTACCTTTGTTTTCCACCCCTTCACTCTCACTTCTACTTGAAATTCCTGGAACAATATGACGAGATGCGAAGTAAGCAAGACTCTATAGTGGCAGAAGTTCACGGTCTCGGACCTAAATTGTAACTATTGTGGTCCAACGTCGGTGACTAGATCGGATATGAACCATATATCCTCTACATATAAAATAACCTACAACAATAAATCAAGACGCCCTAGTTACATCATTTACGAACAACAGCCACAACGCCGGTCTAGATGCACGTTAGCACAACAGTAACGCCCGTACTATGTATGCAAATAGTTATCTTAAGCCCATGCCCCGACTAAAGCCATTAACGCCGCACCCCCAACTACGCTTGCGCATGCCTGCAGTCGCCGCTTGCCACTGAGAGTCACATAACTCTCGTCGCTCAGAAAGTCTTCGGCTAGCAACTCAACCAGACCCGCAAATAGCAGCAGTCCGCTGCTGATAGCATTCATGACGCCTACAGTCAGAAGCCCAGTCTGACTTGCAGGATCGTATAGATTATGTATTCCCAGACCAATTGCTTGGCCGATGGGCGTGGTTGTGCCGTAAGCTAATGCCATAAGCCATGGCTTGGGGGAGCCCTGCAAGAAGCGAATAGCGCTAATTCGGGAGCCAAGAGCGAAACCCTCGAACGTCTGATGAAACGAAATGGCAACTAGTAAAACCACGAAAGAGGTACCGGTGGCGACTGAGAGTGCCATACCAATGAAGACACTGTGGAAGAGAATACCCGCCTCAAGTAGTAGGCACTGCAGCAATTGCTTCTTGTGCTGGGCCTCTGTCATCTCGGGTGTCGCTTCGGAGTTCTGAGAATGGGAGTGGGTGTCTTTGCGGGCATTCGGGCGTGCAAGCAGATGTGATTCGTCTTCCGAATCTTCTACATCTGGCGGACCAAGCTCTCCTAGATCAAGGTCTAAATCGGAATCGTTGTCGTCTTGTGAGGATCGGTTTGGGTGCGGGGAGAAAGCAGGGACTGAGGGAGACCTGCCAGCTATGAGATTCTCCGATGATTGGGGCATATCGTGTAATCCAATATCGGGTGCATGTCCATTTGCCCTGAATCGCGAGTAGCTATTGCTCCGCTTGTGGGGAGGGTGTGCATGTGTATCGTGGTCATCGGTTCCGAATGCTTCGTAGTCAGTCGCGTGGACGTGTCCTGCGCCCTTGGAAGCAAAGAACATCTCAACACCGACCACGACAAAGACGGCAGACATGGCGATGAGGCCTGGCATGGCCGAGTAGCCCTTGTTCCAGAAGTAGGGCAAACATGGATCGGTGAGGGATTCGAAGGCAGTAGGGAGGAGATGGACGAAGGCTGTCGCAATGAGGACGCCGGTGCCAAAATGACGAGAGATAAAGAGGAACTGATGAGGGACGGGCACTTTGGGAAAGCGCTTGACGACGATGGGGAAGGAGCAAGCTGTGACGATGGTCAGTCAATTCTGCTATATCGGGAACCCGCAAGCACCAAATCAACACCAATCCCAAGAAACACCATCACCAACCAAACGCTCCCGGCGCAATTACAAGGGCCGGACATCACACCCAATATGGGAAGGACATACCAGCAGTACTCAAGGCGAGGATAAGGAACAGCGCAAATACGTGAAGGGATGTGTTATAGGAGCCCCGGCCACCTTTCGTACCGCATGCCGGTCGTTCTTCGTTCTGTCGTCGGGAAAGCTCATCGCGGAGCAGATGGGTAGGGATGTCGGTCCACGAGAGGCCTGGAAAAGCGATAGACCCCGGTTAGCATCATCTATGCGAATGCAGAAACAAGATGGAGGTCGGCGAGCATACGAACCTGCGATGGGGCCGTTCTCTAAAACCATGACGCCTGGTGCAGGTGTTCGGGTTGGATGTTTGATTGCGTTTCGAAGGTTTACGGAAGAGGCGGCGGCGGCATTGTTCCGCTATCTGAAATGTGCTCGGCGCTGAGACTTCATGGTTCCCAATCCTCAGTTCGTCATCCAACTTTCCCAGGCGCTGTGTACCTGTGCTGTCGACTGTAGATGCTGTGGTTGGTGATGTGTCGGAATTCCAAATCTACCATAGTCGCAACTCCAGGCCTTGGCATTCGGCTCCCGCTCCTCAGGGTCCCCAGGGCGCCCCTAGGGCAGTCCCGCTATAAGTTATTTTAGTAAACATTATATCGACGACACGACATGCCAGCGACAATCAGGAAAGGCTCCAATAGTGGCGGGCGGCGACGGTGAAGGCGACCTCCTCGAATCGAGCGGCTCTTTGTATCGACCAAGCAGTGGAGCATGTCTATCACGGAAACGCAGCTGCCGACATGCCAGGTACAACAGTAAGAATAACAACAACAACAACAACCTGGAAGTTAGCTAGGTGCCAAACGCCAAACTCTTGCATCACCGTACAAAATATGCACCACCACTATGTATGTATGTATGTATGTACATCACAGCACGTAAACAGCATCGTGGGGTCGAGATTGTCCTGGGCTCGGAGTCCCCATGCAGGGCATGCGGCCTTGGATTGGGTCGTCAGGATAGTCGCAGGCCTCAGCGAAACCCTCTACATCAGGCCCCTCTGCTCAGCATATCCTGTCATATTCCTGAAGCAACTCCGCAGTTCAAGCAGATGACATCGCGGCATCAGTCAGCAGGAGCACAAAGGCACCGCGCGCCCGGTTCAAATGTTCGAATCTGGTGATGCTGGCATGGCTGGCCGATGGCTCAGGAACGCTACTATTTTTTGCTCAATAGGACCGTCCGTACGGCTTGTTCGAGGTGGCTGCCGGCTCCCTACATAAAACCACCCGTCACCCGCCATCTCTGCAGATTCTGGAACATAGTGTGCCGACCGCTCGTTTGCGGCACTTGTTGACCATCTCCAGCCTCGAGTTGATAGGTACGTAGACCAGACCGCCACGACCACCCACCGCAACGTCGTTCTCGCAAGCGAAAGGCTAACGTCGGCAGCATACAACCCCAGCTCCGTTCTGCACTAGCCCAAATCGGGGCCTTGATAGTTGGACGTCCCTCGAGCCCCTCCAGACCTCCAGTCGCACGCAGCATCGTTACAGCATCAGCCTACCACCAGCCCGGCGAGGCCAGCATCAGTCAGACACCAAAATGGTGGCGATTGAGCATCGATTAGGAAATTTTTGCCATTCTGTACTTTGCGACTTCGTTTCGGGCATGTCTCTCTGAGTTCTACCATCACTGTCCTCTTCTGCAACAGGCCAGGAATAACCGTATTCCGTGAGACCTGCGCGGGGAAGAAGGATGGAGAATCAGAGACAGGCTGCAAAGGGGAAGCAGAGGGTCTCTCCGCCAGCCGTTTCCGCTCCGCAGGACTTTCTTTTTGTCGACGCATCCAAATCAGCAAAATGCTCCCGCCAAGGCCGCCGCAATGCTCGCTCTTTCGTAATGCAAAAGGCCCGGAGAGAACGTCCATGGTCTACGAGTAAACATGCTGCGAAACAGCGAAAGAGTCCAGAGACCACCAGCCCGGCCACTGTCAGTACACCTGACCTCTCCCACACCCCCTCCACATCAACACCCAGTCCAGGAGCACTCCCAGTCGGGTCCGAAGCCCTCCCCTTCGCCAACCACAACGCCTTTCTTGTAAAACAGGAGCTTTGTCCCGAGTGCCAGATTTTTCTTTGCCGACCCGGGGAGGGTCTTTGTCCGAAATGCCTGGTCCTCCAACCCCCCTTGCCCTCCCAGGATCCCGATACCAGCCTGTTCGATCCGTTTGGCACCGCCTCGGTGGTAATGAATGGGAGGGTATCGGAACTTTTAGATCATTGTAAGTGCTAATTCTCTGCGTCTTCGAGATCGAATCCATCCTGTTGCACGGCACCGATTTGGTGAAGTGGAAATCCCATGTTGAAACGGTGTGCAGTACAGAATATTTCTGGCGAACCATATCGTTGAGGATACATCCTAGAGTCTGGTCACCACTCTTCTCATTGGCGATCTTGCTTCGGCTCAAAGGATTGGGTCGAATTTTCGGACACAGGCTGACTTGGCTACACAGTTGTTTCCGAGATGGCACCCGGTATCATCGCGGTCGACATCCGACATAAGTCTACATTGATGAAGTCGCAATGGTTTGGCACTGCCATAAGCAATCCTGGCTTCATGCATAGCTTGCTCTCTACTGTAGCGATGCACATGTACTTTGTTGGGAGATGCGACATCGACACTATACTATACCACAAGGCGCAAGCAATAGCTGCAATAAACGCTGCAATCTCAGATCCAGATCCAGGCTCAGGAATATCTGATGCCAACATTGGCGCTGTGTTCAACT
Organism: Dendryphion nanum; assembly: GCA_020744415.1. Taxonomy (NCBI): domain Eukaryota; kingdom Fungi; phylum Ascomycota; class Dothideomycetes; order Pleosporales; family Torulaceae; genus Dendryphion; species Dendryphion nanum. The sequence continues at coordinate 851,012 of JAGMWT010000008.1, forward strand.
TGTTGTGTGTGGAGGAGGTCTTGGAGTCATCTTATTTTCAACAGGAGCACCCAGGCGACAGTCAACCCAATCAACGCGAAATTCATTTAAATGGCTTGCGCAGAATGGTGCATCTACGCGGAGGTCTCATGGGAATTAACTCAAACCGCATATTACAAGCCTTTATACTTTGGTGTGTGCAACCTGCCCACTCTAAGAGTGCGCGCAAACCGGTTTGGCAATTGCTTACTGAGCATCAGGCATTCAACGGCGCACGCCATAGCTTCTTTCGAAGCTCCGTACGTCTCCACCACGGACTTCATCAGTCCAGAGTGGTTCCCTCAACATCCCAGAGGATATCAGCCGAATTTCTCGAACCACTTACTTAATTATTGCAGAATAGCGCAGATCAAAGATTCGCTCACTGCATTAGTGGAATCAGCCCTCATACTCATCGCTGATCTCAATGTCTGGTTCGGGGATTCCAATTGCCCACTCGATCCATTGGACATCCAAAATTACGCTTGCGTCCTGGAGTGTATGCTGCTCCAATGGCTCCGTTACAATGAAGGCTTAACAAGCCCCCTGGAGGACGCATTATGCGTTGCTCTTCTCATTCTTACTGTTCGGACGACACAAGCGCTGCAGCGTCGCTCGGATGCGCATCAACTTCATGAGCACGCCAGCAAACGACTCGAAAAAGCCCTCAGTGCGACCAGCGCTGAAGAGTGGGCTTTCTGTCCAGATCTCCTTCTCTGGATCCTTGCAATTGGGGCTTTCTCTGCTGAGGGAGCTCCAGAATATATGTGGTTCGTCTATCAAGTATCCTTAGCGTGCGAAACATTCGGGGTACAGTCTGCAGAACATCTTCTGGATCGGCTGCATCTCTGCGGATGGGTTAGCTTCAAACTTGACGAAGCAGTCCATTGTCTATGGGGTAATATCTTACATCTCAGGTTAGAAGGCCGTAAATTTCTTCCGATCAGGTCGTTTACTTATACTTGACGCTTTCCGTATTAGACTCGAGCCAGCATCGTTCGATGTAGCCAACGTCGTTGGACCGCTACAAACCAAAGTATCGGAACCGGACTTTATGGACTGGCAAAACATTGACTGGGCAGCTTTGAGCAACCAAGGCAACCAAAGTCACAATATAACAGGAGGTCCGACATTGGGAGGGGAGGAAGGTTTATACGATTTTGGGGCCTATGCAGGTGAGTACCCTGCTTTATTGTGATGACATTTCACCCCAATTTCTACTCGGATCATGGCCCAATTATTGCTGATGGATGCTGACGCTTGGCAAACTAGGGCTTCCCACACAGCAACAATTGCTTGGGATGAAATGGCCAGGCTTTTAAACGCCAAGGGTACTCGCCCGCTTAGGTCAATTATCTGTAGCCGTTTATGGCTACGTCAACCGACACACAGCATACCATTACCTTTACATTTGTCCCGTAGAGGTTAAGTTTACCTGGACTTCTCGATCATTGAGACTACGGAGCAACAATCTCTCCATGCTCTCGCCACACATACATACATCCAGTGATACAAGCTCCGTTGTTGCCGCCTGCCAATTCTCTCAACAATGCCGCTCCTGGTTTCTTCTCGGCCATAACACATTATCTCGAGCCTTTATTGGTATCCAAGTTGACGCTACACTTCTTTCACGCTCTATACCTATCCTGTCACGAATTTACGACCAATCCTATCTTTCATAGCTGGTACATTGGACCTTTAGTTCCGTATGCAAACGATGGACCCATTATGATGTCATTTATCTTCTCATAGTTGCATTAGACTTATGTCTTGGTGTAGATTTAATCAAGTGGCCTCGTTCCATTGATGGCTAGTCGTTGATATACAGTTGCAAAGCTACTAGCGATCGCCCTGTACTAAGCAGCCGGAGAGTTTAAGTAATGGATGTTACTCAGCGGCATGCGTGTGCGCATCGGCCGCTGCATGCTTGGATATGCGTAGATTTCAATCTAGGGTCTACTACTGCAACGAATATTACACCCGTTTCCGAAAGTGGTAGGAGTAATGGCAAGAGTGATGAAAGTAAGATCGGCACACAAATTATGTATCGCGATAAATCTCTATTCAAAATGCCCGAAGGCATCGACGTGTTTAGTTTATCACTTCTCGACTTCCTCCTGCTCCTCCGTACTTCCGATTCTATGTAACGGCGCACCGACCTTCTCTACCTTCCCCTCCACCTCTTCCGACTCATCCTCATCCTCATCATCCCCCACCCTCTCCCTCTCCCTCTCCCTTGCCGCCTTCCTCCCCGCCTCAATCTCCCTCGCCCGTCTCGCCAAATCACTAACATGCGCATCCCCACTATCCTTACTTAACTCCAACAGACTCCTCTCCAACAAATACAAATATTCCCTATTCTCTCCACTCGGTCCCCTACTATCCAAAATATGCCCCGCCAACGTCTCCGGATCCTGCGGTCCTAGAAACTGCGGGTTCTCGGGCAATCCAATGTACACCAGACAATTGATCGGCGCATTCTGTTTATCCAGGCGCGAGAAAATAGTCGTGTGCGCTTTGATGCCGCGGAGAAAACCTGTTTCTTCGAGCGGGTTTGCGGCGGCGTCGGAGGCTGTGGGCGGGGAGGAAATAGAGGTCGTGAAGGGTGCGGGGTGGAAAGGTGTGAATTGGATACTGTAGCCGTTTATTTCACGAATATCGAGATACTCGCGAACTTCTGCGACTTTGGAACTGGGGATATGGTAGGCCGCGCCCCAGACTTTTTCGGCTGGTGTGGCGTGCGTGTCGGTGAGTGTGTCCCAGTGCGGGCGTGAGATGAGAGTTACGACCCGGCCTGGGGCTGAGGGTGTGCCGCGGTGATCCTCGCTAGGAGGGGGAAAGAATTTTAGTTTTGGGTTTTTTTGGAGAGGTTTTATTTGAGTTTGGGAGACTCACCTTGCCTATTGATGATGTTTAGCCTTGGAGCTTTTCTTTGACAATGTGAAGGCTTGGGACGTTGGAGCTTGGTAAAATGCTCAGGTGGTGTGCTTTCATACCTGCCAGAATCGTCGCACGTAGCCTTCAATATAGCCTGGGACTCTTTGATCTGTGCATTGGGATTCTTAGAATGGGTTCATGGGATTTTGGGAAGGTGCAGATGTGGGTGCGTACCGTAATGAGGCGGCGGCTTCCATATCAAACTCCTGTTCTCATATTGGCATTAGCGATATGCTCAATAATTTTGGAGAATATATATTATGGTTTCAGATACAGGACAAGTTCACATACCCGTAGCCAAACAGCCAGAAGTCGTCGTCTTTGCCGAATTCCTCAATTTGGCGTTGATGTTCTGCATCTGTGATTTCACCCGAGCTAGCCATGGTCGTTTTGAATGTGGTTCGCACCCGTAGCCTCTGAATGACAACGAATAGTGACTAGAAAGAAGAGCTAGACGTAAAAAAATTGCAGAGGACTACGATAGAAGTCGAAGGAAAGAAGTTTCAACAATGCGAACTCCCAGCGTAAATACCGTTGGGCGTTTGTGAACTAGAAGGTACGTTGCTGAGCCGTTGAAGTGCATGAAGCGGGGCATTAGTGATCCCGAAGCCGCGGGTTGGATGGTGCAAGGCTCCCGCTCTTGTTGTCATCCGAACTCGGGAGCTTCCAGAACCCGGTGGGTATAGTCGGTCTAGGTGCTTATCAGTTACTTTGGGAAGTTCTGTGTCGATGTTGTTGGATGATTTTTTTCTGATTGTTATCATACAGATTATTTGTACATTATATATCAACTACTACACACCCCCTGCAGCACGGTCCATGAAAAACCCCTTCAAAGGACCCATTGCATCCACTGCTCGAAGGCCGAGACTACGGAGTCCGACTATGGGACCGGACTGAACACTATAGAGCCGGTGAAGTTTGTCACATACTCCTAACATTGCGTTATTCTCCGCATATCGTTCGCTGTTGTAGCTTTCTAATGCCAACGTGGAACCGATGTCCTGACCCGTCTGTACGGCATGTGATACAGTTCGAACAAGGGCGGCTGCATCCCCTTGCCCTTGGTTGAGGCCTTGGCCGGCGAGTGGATGAATTGTATGTGCGGCGTCACCAACTAGTGCCACTCGTTCACCAGTATACGTATCGGCATGTCGCATTCGTAGGGGAAATGAAGCAACAGTGCCCTGTTGTACGCCAGTGACCCGTACCGGAATTTGTCGTTCGTTGACAGGTGTGTGTTCCTCTCTCCATGCTACCTCTTCTGCTTGGCCGGAGGATAAAGTATGTAGATACTCTAAATCTGCAGGCGATAATCGAAATCCAGCATTGACCAGTGCGATGAAGTCGTGTGGAGCAAGTGACTTGAGTATTGCAGCACGTTCGGGAGTGGTACTCCACACAAGTGTTGCCATATTGCCAGGAAGAGGGAGCATGGCTAAGGGACCAGAAGGCAGAAACCGCTGATATGCTATTTTGTGCTGCGGGCCTCCCCAACCGGGCCCAGATAGTTGTAAGGAAGCAACCACCCCATGTCGATTATAGTCAAACCCCCGAGAGTCGATACCAGCAAAGGTACGAACTGGACTGTTCGCACCATCTGCACCTACCAGAAGTCTTGCTGCCAAAGTCTTTCCGTTCGACAAAGTCACAATCGGCCAAGATGTCATATCTAGTTGTTGTGTATCTGTACCAAGCTCGATCGAACTAACTTTCGTTGCTGAAAATATATCAACTCCGCCTAGTTCCTCAAGCCGTGAGAGGAGGGTCGTCGTCGTATTCGTGTTTTCGATCATGTATGCTATCGTGGTAGGCTGGGTAGGCTTTCGCGCAGAGAAACCACGAGCGGAATCCCAATCGAATGAAACGCGCGCATCAGACACTCCATCCCATACCTGCATCTCTTGGTATGGTTGGACACGAGCAGCGTTGACATGGCTCCATGCTCCAATCTCTGCTTCAGTGATTAGATTCACATAATATCATGCTAGTCTTCATTTTCTGACCTTGGAGGTTCTTCACAGACGCTGGGGTCAGGGAGCTACATCTGTTGGAGAAACTTTCAAGACTTGCATCTTTCGCCAATCGATTCTTGTATAAGTCCTGTCCATCAATGAGGGCGACTTTCAGTCCCGATGTGGTTGCCGAAGCTCGAAGACCAGTGAGAAGACTTAGCCCAGCTGGACCACCACCGACACAGACTACATCGTAGATTTCCGGAGCTGTTGCGGAGCTCGAAGCACACCTCCGTGGCGCAACTCGTAGTCGAAAGACAGGCGCAAAGGTCGTGGATCGCTGTGCTCTCAATGGCAATCGCGGCGGCATTTCAATCCCTTAAAATGCTAACGCATCAGATTTGTGGCTAGATTGGAGCAATAGACGGTACAAACCAGTGATGGTGTCGTAGTGGTGTCATGATGCTAGTGGACGGGCTCGTCCGTGTTTGCGTTGTTTGCATGTCCGAGGTGGGTCCAGTTGGGATTACATAACATAGTTTTACTTTAATCGGAATAGCGTCCCTCTCATCAACACCTTTGGAGCGCTGCTCCACTTTATCCTCAACAGCTACACATTCAGAAGAAAAGCAGGTCGCTTGGAAGTATTATCTGAAAGGTTTTTTTTTAGAAAATAAAATAAAAGTGTGTGACTAGTACTTTGAAAAAGAAGCGTATCCCCTTCAACATCCCTCTTCGTTAGTACGCAATGCTTGTATTGAAGATTGCACACGATCAGGGGCATCAATATGAAGCTCGATCCAGTCGCTTGAGAGAGAAGATTCCACATGTGAGTGTGGAGGCAGCTACCCCTCTCGAAACACTCTTTACTCATCAATGACATCTTACAACCTGCCCATTGCTAGCGTTAGGTAAACATAGGCCAATACCCTCCCCGCTGTTTGCCATATATGCTTCCATAGCAGCGCTTGATCATCTCTCATTCGTAGCGAACATATACGCCCTTCCAAAACCATGGTATTCTCTATGGAGACATTCAGTTGCTTGAGGAACTAGGCCTTCGGTATCGCCTATGCTCTTTCATCGTCGTCAAAGTTTCGTTTGAGGCTTTGAGACCTGACCTATACACTTCCCCGCCTCTTGCAAACATACCCCGTTTTGTCTTACATCTCCTATTTTCACCATGTTAAATGCTCGTATCTCTTCCATTAATCGGGGAACAAATCCTCTTAGATGCCACCCTCCGTCGCTTCCAATTGCTAGCCCAGATGCACCTATCGAACCGCAATTAGAGCAGGCCGTACTTCCTCGCCGAAGCTCGTCGGTCTCACCTTCACAATCCCCTTCAGATCCCTTCCCCCTTATTAGGGAGCAAACACGAAGTCCTCAAACGAGAAAATTCTCTTCGGTGAAATCCAATAGATCAAAGGACCGCGGTAAGAGCTTCAGCTTCAACAAAATATCGTGGCGTAAAAGAAGCGAAGGATTCGAGAAGACGCCAGATTCACCGTCGTGGGGCGGTGAGACTGGAAAAGAAGGTCATTCAGCTCTGGATCCTGAATCGATTAAAAACAGTCCCGCCGACAATGTCGAAACAGACGTTGATCCGCCAGAAGGCCTGCCAGTCCGGCGTGTTTCCAGACTAAGGAAGATTTCCGGACATTTCAAATCCTTCTTCACTGTATCTCGTCGGCGAAGAGATTCACCAATTGAAGATTCAAACCCGCAACTGACACCCACTGGAAAAGTTGATACCACTACAGACTTCAACAACTACCAAACTCCCGGTATTCTTTCCAACCCACACGCCGTGAACCAACTACAATACGAAAGATCATTCGTCGGCATGGATCCTCTGGCCTACGAAGGAGCACTGCGCTTCGCAATCCGTAGTACCGAATGCATCGAACCTGCTCCCGGACCCAGCGACTACTGGCGGGACGAAAAATTCAAGAGCCGAAAATGTTCATACGCAGGAAACAGTCCCTATAGTAACCGCACACGACAGGATCTCCACGATCAATGGCATCACAACAAGAATGCATCAAAAGTTAGATCAGCCATAGAGGAGAGAGAAAACAGCAGTATTACCGCCACCCCCCGACCGCTAAGGATTCTCCCAACACTCTCCATCAACACATCACCAGAACCACAAAAAGAAGCAAAACGCATCCCCTTCGTAGGCCGTCTCCGCACCACCAGACAACGCAAACCCTCTCCCCAACCCCTCAACCCCTCCCATGCTCCCTCTACAAACACCACTCACAACGAACTCCATCCCTTCGGCCCCAACCCTGATCTCAACCTCAGTATCTCCATCCACGACCTCGGCGTTCTCCCCGGCTCTTCCACCACCTCGTTCAACTCATCTACAGAAATCCCACATCCCATCTACGCCATGCGCACTTCTACATCACGCTCAGACCTCCTACACAATACCAAAGAACCAGTTGCAGCCTCAGAATCCAACAGTTCCAGTCCCAGTGACACCGGAAACCTCCCCCCCTTCCCAGGACGAAATAACAGACATACACTCAGCACCTCAGGACTCCGCGAATCAACGACGCGATCTAGGGAAAAGCTTAATGAATTTGGGAATCACCTACTACTGCCCCTACCGCATATCGACGACAACTCCCGCCCGACTTCGGCAGCAAGCCATAACACGCGATATACGCATACGGATGATGAGATGTCGAATACGGATTTGAGACTTAGGCGCACGACGGGTATTGTGGAGCATTCTGCGGAGAATGTGAACGGGAATGGGGAGGAGTCAAGAGATGGGAGGGTGGAGGGCCGGAGCCGTAGGGGGTATTTCAGGCTTGATTTGGAGACGAGGGGGCGGAGGAGAGTGAGGGGTTGGGTGTAATTTCCCCGAAAAGGGATGGGGTTTGTTGATGTAATTTTTCTTATTCTTCTCTGGGTTCGCTGGTGTTGGAGTATTGGGGTGAAGGAAGAGGGAGGAAATACGCGTATAATTCGATGTCTTATGAGGGAAAGGAAGAGCTTGCCGGATTCTCTTCATATGTACCTCGCATCCTGACGGGGTTTTGAACACGGTACTCTTCAAGGTTTTGGCATCAAGTCTAATTCCCCCTGAAAAGGATCCCATACATTTTCCATGTGCTTCTGGTAGGGTCACGCTATACTTGTCAAGAATCATTCTCTACATGATCATCTAATACACATTCACTCACTCACTTACTTAATTACTTGCTTAAATACATAGACATGCATCCCTTGACCATACCAGTAATCTTTCTTCAAATCCCCTCCCTTCCCTCAAAACCTCTCTCCCTTTACCCAAAAAGTCATGTGATCTTATCCCCAGAATGACTATCTCATGCCCCCAATCCTAAAAACACGTATACCCCAATACACACCTGCACCCGGCTATCTGTCCCGAAACCAGCACGCACGAGCTTTCACAAAGGGTAAGTCTGTGGCTCCGAGGTCCCGCCTCCAGGGGTCTACATTATGTACTACTTTATCTTGGGACCGCTACACACAGATACAACGTGATACAACGTGTGCGTAACACAAAGGGCAAGAAGAAGAAGCCAATGTAACTAAACCCAGCCGAGGGCTCATGTTAGCATCAAACTCAAACACGACATCACATCATATCACTCTACATCATGATACAAAAGCGAAAGGACGAAAATCATAGACACAAAGTTTTGTTGGTGAATCTACAACGTTCACTCCTCTCCACTTCTCAACTTCCATTACAACAACGCTATCCTCTGCTAGCTAGCTATGGAGACAAAAAAAGTAAGTAAAGAGTCGTCTTTTCCATATTGTCCCTCATTACTCCCAACAAGAATTTCCACACCAACATGACGTGCGCGTGTTTTATGCCAAACCCAGATTCAAAAGCCATGCAAATGTCTCAGAAAAAATGTATCAAAAAGGAGGGACGGGACCCCAATGGGTATATTTCGCGCCACAAGGAGTGATGAAATGCGAGTGTCGAGGGAGGAAAAGACTGAAAAGGTTTCCGAAAAAGAAAGCGCTTAAATGCTATGCATGCCAATAAAAAGACCGGGAAACTGTAAAACAGTAGGCGTTGCTCCGAGCGGGGCTAAACTTGTCCTCAATTTTACAAGAGGATAGCAAAACCTGCAAAGACGCTGGCGAAGACGACGGCCAGGCCGTAGCTCTGGCCAAGGTTGGCCATAGTTGTTGCGGCACCAGGCTTGTTGGGGGTGCTGGTGGCGGCAGAGCCTCCCCAGCCGCTGGCAGGGGGAAGAGTGGACTGGGCTGCACCGGCGGCAGTTTGGCTCGCGGAGGTGGCAGCTAGGATAGAGCTATTGGGAGGTTGAGGGCTTTGAGCTCCACAAGGGTGGTCCTTTCTGCGGCGAAACGTTAGCGCGTGATGCCTCGGGCGTGGGACTTGTAGAAAAGATTGGGAGGGGCATAAGATGGAGATTGGAAGATTGGAAATCGGGGAAAGGAAATGAGAAAATTAGGAGTCAACATACCGGCAGGCATCCTGGCAGGTGTTTACATTGCCGCAGGCCTTGACGCAGTTGCTACCCCATTGAGTGCAGATATAATATGGGATGGTTTGCGAGTATTCGGTGATGTTGGGGGCCACGTTGTTTGAGCAGACGCAGGAGTAAGCCAGTGTCTTGGAATCACAGGTGTTGGAGACGGTAGAGAGGGATGTGACGCCTGGCTGTTGAAGACAGATCAGAGGGCACTGTGACTTTTGGTTTTGGCACCATGCATCTAAGCAGGTAGTTAGCACAAGAAACAGATAATACGGGGAAAGATGGGCATGCCTCTGTCTGATTGGCGGACGGTTTCGGGATCAATGGTGTACTGGGCTGCGACAATGCCGGACAAAGCAGCAACGGCGAGGGTGAGGAAGGAACGCATGGTGATGGTTGTGTGGAGTAGTGTGGAGTTGTGAAGGTGATGACGAGGTTGAGGTTGATGGAGGTTGATGGAGGGCTAATAAGCACAAAGAGTCAGCTGTTTGATGTTGTTTGACAGGTGGTCTGGCCGATCCGTAGTTGCAGAGGGGTTGGCCAGGGAATTGGAGCGGAATGCATGCAACGTACAGTTTGGGTGAGGCAGTAGCCCTTGGGAAAAAGTCCGAGATTATTACAAGGGAGCTAAGAAAGTAGCGACAGATGGCTGTAGACTAGAAAAAGTATATAGCAAGAAGATAGAAAGGGCTTGGATCCTGAAGAAAGGTTCGAGTTCGAGTTCGAGTCTCTCCCAAAAGCGAGTGTGGGTGACGAGAAGCAAGAAGAAGTGGACAGCCAAAGACGAGAGAAGGGGAGGGAGGCAGCGAGAGTGTGTTGATAATAAAGGGAGAAGGCACGACGCCCGGTGCAGGTGCGCCCACGGCCCAGCCCAGCCCAGGGAAAGGCAGTGGTGGCTAGCAAGGGTGCTCCGCTAGTCGAAGATCGGACGGTCCCTGCCCGCCTCCTCCAGGGCTGCAGCGCGGGACGTGCACCCACCCTCACTCTCCCCATCTCTTCTTTTGTCTTCCTTCTTCATCACCAGTTGGTCTGATGCATGCCAGGACGCCTCCCAATTCTCCATCCAGCCCGCGCCGGCCAGCCATCTCCAGGCACTTCGCGACTGTCTCGACTGTCTCGACTGTCTTGATCTGGATCGTCGTTCTGATCGTGTGCTTGGCTGGGCATCCCATATCTGTGCCGTGTTGGCTCCAGGCGAGCGTGCAGCGAACGGCTTCCCATCTCGTCACCCTCTCTCTCCCACTCCCGCTCCCCGAATGGTGGCACCACATGCGATGCACAATGGCAGACAAAGTTCGGCCTGCACCCGCGCAAGTGCCATCGCCCAATGTCCCGCGGACGGGCACGGATATCATGGTTGAAATTCAATTGCGGAGCGCGTTTGGCTGTTTGGTTTGGCTGGTTTGGCTGTTCGGCTGACACTGTTTTGGCCACTGCACTGGCCCCGGATTGGACTGGGCTGCCCCCCCCAGGGCCGCCATAGTCGAGCGGTTGAGCATGGTGAGCAGAGACCATTCCCTTTCTGCCCTTTGCGCTTCTGCGCCTCCGGGGTCCTCCAGGGGGTGATTGTCCGCAGGGTCCACCCGCCAGTACAGTACACACAGCAGAGGCCATCTCATCTCTGACTGGCTGCTCTTCAACCTGTCCTTTTTCCACCCAGCACTGCAACGATTGGAGTGGCATTGGAAGACGAGCGAAAACACGGGCAGCCAACTAGAACGCGACAAGAATCTGGTTCACGCATGCATCTTTTTCTGGGGGTGACGACAGCAGACAAGTGCACTACTAATATACTACCCACCTGGCCACCACATAGTATAGTAGACCTGTATATTGCTGTGATTCTCCTCCGCCGACGCGGCTTTTCCCATCGTTGCTGGTTGCTTTCTTTGAAACCCCAACAGCACTAAACATATCTCACTGCATGCCACCGTCGCTCCGCTGCTGCTGCACCCCACCCAACTACTGACGACCTCGATCCATCTCCCTTGATAGCGACACCCACTGTCGACCACTGCCGACCACTGTCACCCACCCACCGCGCCCAGAAAGGTCGCCATTGCAGTCAGTCGCAACCGTCATTCCGCTGCACGCACTGTACACCACACGCCACCTCGATCCACTCCCACACCCATCGCTCTCAGACTCTCCATCTCCCTCTGCACAGCTCTCCGTGCATCTCTCCCCCTCCTGCACCTCTACTTGCATTTGCTATTGCTACTGCTACCGAGGTAGACTACTGATGGATGGAGTCTGAGCCGTCTGAACCTGTCAACCACCTCCGGGACCCGCCCTCGCCATCCTGTCAACATGCGGGGCCCAAGTCCGCTGCACTGCGTCCAACGCCGCCTCCAGAGCGTAACAGCATTGTCCCACCCTACTGGCAGAGGCACGAGCGGTCGGTAAGCAGTTTGAGTGTCGACAATGCCACCCGTCCCGCTCCCATCTTGCTCGAGGACCACACCGACGCTGGCTCCGAGCAATGCAAGGCCCTATGGGCAAAACATGTAACCATCGACGATTACGTTATCGTGAGCGGCACCGGCCCCGGCCTCGGGTCCTACGTTGTCTTCCACTGCACAGTCGAGACATTGGATGTAAGTTGTCCCGGGGAGCCGCCCATGCACATGGCTCAAGTGTGGTAGAGTGAGAGCATGAGGGGGTTGTAATATCTGTCTATTGAACCTTAACCCGTGCAGCCGGCTAACAGTCCTTTTAGGGAGGCCCCATGAAGATTATCAAAAGGTATCTTTGCCTCTTCTTGTCTCACTCCTCTGCCATGTTGAGGAGCGCTCACATATTATGACCCAGATATTCAGAATTCGACGAACTGCGGCAAAAGCTCGTCAAGACTTTCCCGCACGCCGGCGGCGCAATGCCGCCTCTGCCTCCGAAGAGTTTCGTCTGTAAGTGTCACCAGATGCGCACCCGCCACCCCACCTGCCCGATTTGAGATAAATCGATATTGATATGGTCCAAATAGCTCGCTTTCGCCCGAGGTTTCTAGAAAAACGGAAGACCGGCCTCTCTTATTTTCTCAAGTACGTTTCCAGACCAGTGGTCCCAGTCCATCTTTCTTTTTCCATATTTCGTTGTGCCACCCACGATGCCACTAGCAGCGCCGTTGATCGTATCGTATCGTATCGTCTGACTTATTTTTAGCTGCATCTTGCTTAACCCCGAATTCGCTGGCTCGCCAGTGCTGAAGGAGTTCCTCTTCTCGTAAATGTATTGTCAGCTTGTATATCTATTAATTCTTTGCCCTTTCTTGTTCATACACTTCGTATTGCCACCCACTTGGACACAAGTCAGGGTTGTAGCATAGGTTGTCAGCATCCGTCACTAGAAAGCTAGATAAAGTCGAAGAGCCCAGGAGTAGGCAACAACCGTTTTTTTTAATCTGGAATCTATTGACGAAAGCGATTTATTGATCAAAGGGCTGGCGGACGTTGGAATGCGGCTCAGCAGATCGTCGACAGATACAGCGCAATGCATAATGAAGCTTTGTAAGATACCATTATCGTCATCGTCAGAACAGTTTTATCCTTCCCTTTGGTTGATCCCACTACAAACTGTGGTTGAGAATGCGCCACTTCACCCAAGGTCAAAACTAACAATTGCAATGACGTTGGACATGAACGGCTATTAGACTGGCTGAGGTCGCCGCTGATTGGCCGAAGCGGGCTGTGGCGCTAGGCTATTGGCCAGTTGGACCTGATATTCCGAGGCTGGGGCGACGCGATTCGCTGAATTTTTGCGGATTTTCCAGAGACAGACGGCGGGAAAGTGAGATAGCTTTTTTCAATCTAATTTATCGACGAGCTCGAGCTCTGATTGTGATGCTTGCAACCGCTGCAGCAGAGCTCCAGCGGCCTCTCTCTCTCTGCGCAGTTCGCCTGTGAGCCCGCCCAAATCGAGACAACACCACCCCCCTAACGGTCGCGCGCCTTCTCCGACACCTGGGCAATGCACGACCGCCTCAATGGCAGCTTCCAGACCAAACTAGACGTTGAGCTTGAACATGAGCCCGCCATCACCATCACCATGATGGCCACTTCGACCAGGCCTCCTCCTCCTCTGCGCTCCGCCGGCGAGCGACGTGCCCGGCTTACCAAGTCTCCGGCGGCCATGACCGACGAGGTCGAGAACCACACACAGAATGCCCTCTCCCACTCGACGCGCCGCTCCTCGCGCACCACGCCCCTCCTCGCCCTCAACGACGAACACGCCTCTCCCAAACCCGCGCCGCAGCACTCCACCAAGGCCACCTCCCTCTCGCGCTCCAACTCCAAGTCCAGAAAGCGTCCAGCCACGGCCCTGACTGCTGACGCGACGATAACGCCCAACACGAGACCTCCGACCAAGGTCATAGTTACACAACCACATGGCCAACTGCTGAGCATCACTAACGGTGTCTCGCACCCGCTGCCGATCGCCCATGAATACATTGCTCCTAGCATTTCCACTCCCACCGCGAATGGAGGACCTATCGCGGGCGGGCTCACGGTGCCTGCCTCTGCGCAGTCCGCGGCAACCCAAACATCCGACAAGAGAAGCCTGAGGAGCCACGACGGCGGTTCGCGTCTCAAAAGCGACCTAGCCATATACTTCTCCAACTATGATGATATCATTGCCGGCGTACCAACCCCACCAGGTAAACTCCAATTGCGATTCCCCTCCCCTTCCCATCTGACTTGAGTTATTGCCTAACCAAGTCCCAGAGTTCCTCGCAGTCGACACCCCCATATACATTGTTGACGAACCCTTCAAACCCCCCAAGTCTCCAGCTGCCACTGCCCCGGAATCGTCACGGGCATCAGTCAGCCCAAGTCGTTCGCGGAAATCCATAACACACACTTCAATTCGGCGACCCTCATATGTAGTAGTACCCCCTTCACAGTCCTCAACCACATACCAAACCCTCGAATACGGCTCGATAATAGCACACGTTCGCAACTATGACGACCAAGATCCTCTCGCCGACGCCGTATATGTTGTACAGCATCGTCGGGCCGAGAGGAAGGAAAAGCAACTGCGCAACATTGAAAAAGAGCGAGCAATGCACGAAAAAGTACAGCTCGAGCGATTGCTTGATGGTCTACAAGGCCACGATTGGCTCAAGGTTATGGGCATAACTGGCGTCACAGATGGCGAACGAAAGGACTGGGAACCAAAACGTGACTACTTTGTCAAGGAAGTCGAGACGTTGGTTGACAAGTTCCGTATATGGAAGGAAGAAGAAAAGAGGCTAAGATCTGAAAAGGAAGCTGCTCTTGCCCTTGCCTCTCGCGAAGAGGACGAGGAAGAGGGAGAGGAAGACGACACTTCCGACTCTGACGCTCCCAATTCCCACGTCGCAGACCAGACTACCGCCGAAAGGCATCGTGAGAAAGAGCCTCAGCTCCCAAAGCCCCGTCGTCCACCTCGGCCCCATGGATACGTTCTTCCTCCCCCTCCACCAGAACCTCTCCCTCCATTCACATCTTTCTATTCCAAACCTCACCTTAGAGCAGCAGCATTGGGCAAACACCGGCATGGCCGAAATGCTTCAGCGTTCGGGCAGCCGATACCCGACTTTGACGAGCACGAGTTCGACCTGCCTGAAGACTATCTCACGTATGAGTTCCTACGCGACCATGCCCGAAAGCGGAGACGACAGAAGCGCGAGAGCGGCGTAAATACTTGATCACCTGCACCAGCCCTCGACCTTTTCATTTTCTGTCGTTTTTTTCTTACGTATACCCTACCAGGCTCTAGGTCACGCAGGCCTGGTATATTGTAGTGACGGCGTAGGACGAGGCACCCTTTAACCTCTGGGTGCACCAAAACAGTATCTATTCTCTTATGGTTGTGGACTGTTCGCACTGTAGATGTACGGATGCAACCCGGGGCATAGGGATTTTGGCGGATAGGTAAAAAAAGTACTTCCGCATTATGTAGTGTTTTAATCAGGCCTTGAAAACATTCAATGTGGAGTTGCGTACAATGCCAGATTTTGTTCAAAGTTAATGGACTTGATTGGTTTTGTCACATGTGATTGATCGAACCTTCGACAGCATCGTACAGCGCTACTGACGTCGCCACTGTTCCACGACGCAAACTTACTTGCGTCCACCATTGCCTAGGTATCTAACTCCATGCCTTGTTAAGTTCACCGTTCACATAGATATATTCCACATCCTTGACCCCACGACAGCAAACGCGGGACTCGTATATTCCGTTGAGCTAATCCCGTCACATTATGCCATACATTCCCCCACGAACTACATCTCTAGGCAAAGCGAAAAGGGGATAGTGTGTATAAAAGACTCTCCAACCCTCTGTTCTCGCCCATTCTTTCTTTCCTTCCCCACACTTCTTTGGAATTTCTTTCTTGGAGAACCCATAAAAAACCCAGGTATACGAGCATGAGGCATTTGGGTGGAGCGGCTGAGTTTAAAATCCTATTATTCAAATGGATAAGCTACTTATGGTAGGTAGTGGAGTTGGAAAACGACCACGGAGAACTTTGTAACTATGCAGTGTGAACTTTGCGTTGGGGGATGATTCAACAACAATACGGCAATGGAGAATATGGACTTGGTTTCCCCCTCCCTTTGCGCTTGCAAGCCTCCAGGATAGAAATGGGATTGGGAAAAAAAATAGAAGGGTAAAAGGCGATGGTGCTGTGGGTTCTTGGTGATGAACTCCCCAGACCGAAACTAAAAGACTAGTGGAGAGGTTCTGATGTTGGGTTGGGCATCGCTTTGGGGAATAGCAGCTAAGAGAAAAAAAATATCTCGAGGCGATCGACATGGACTCGGCCTTCCTCTCCCCTTCGCAACTTTCCAGCATGAACTTGGGCTTTCTTCTCTTCACCTGGTGAACAAAACTATTTGGATCTAGACTCGGCCTTCCTTCTATCTTTACTAATTCCCAGGAATCATGTTGGAAGTAGTCGGGCGCAACTATTAGTATCAAGGGGCTGTTAGGTTTACGAGGGGTGTGCAACTAAATAAACCCGAATGTACAGAGTATCATGTCGCGTGAACTTGGTCCTGTACATGCGAAGATCACAAATATATCCAGATGTGGATTCGGCTTTTCTTTTTACTTTCTACTTTCTGGAAGTCATGTGGGAACTATAAATATTTGGGCTTTATGCACATGGGAAGGTGGATTTATAGGCATTGGAATTCTTTCCCTCCTTCAATCTTCTTGCGCTTTCTTTCTGGGAACGGCACAAAATCACGGCAGAAAATATGTGAGGCTTCGTTGCTTGGACTAAGAAGCTCTTGCAGATCATATGATGATTTGCGTGGTTGTAGTATCTTTCAACTTCAAGGTTTTGAGGCTCAAACCTTATGGAGTTGGAATTTGTTTTCTCATCTTCTTCCTTCGTCTTTCTTTCTTTACTTTCGGACTCCGAAAAATACATGGCGAATCCATATAGGATCTTGTCCTGTGTGTGAGAAACAATTTACTCCGCAAGTTGCGTCAGATTCTCGGAGGACACAATTGAAATCAACATATTTAGAAGGAGAAAGAATTAATGGGATGCATCAATAAACCTCGGAGCAAAAGCTAGCATTTACTTATTGATGGTTTAGGGTCCCGCTCATAGTACTTCACCATGTCCTTGAAATCAGTGAACTGATAATCAACAATCAGTCATTCCAAAGGTACTAAAATGGTGGAACACCATCTGTAATATGCGCTAGATTAGGAAACCGTACCATTGACAATGAAAACAGTCTGAAGATTTTTATGTGCAGAGTCTTTGGACCTTCTAAATCACACCTTTGCAATCCCGAGAGAAATACTGTACAGCCGAATGAGGCGAAAAATCCGAACGAAAACACGCAGTACCGGATGTTCCAAGTTTGTTGTATGCAATTAATATGAGACCACGAGATCATGCTCGACAAAAATAGTGGGATTCAAAGTGAATGCGTATTTGTGTAATGAGCACTTTCGAACTTCGATCTGCCAACCACAGAGTAACTTCACAGTCACATTCATGCTTCGATTTATTGAACGACAAAATGAATGTCACTTTACAAATCATCATGCAAACTCCCCCGCTTCTGCATTGCCAACACTCATATTTACTCATCCTAGATCTACATCCTGTATTAGATTGTTGAAAGGTGAACAAACAAGGGGCGAGAAGACCATACATCGCATAATAAATGGCTTTTGGGATAACACAATGTAGCTTTAGTATAGTATAGTGATGGTGAAGATTCTCTGCATAAATTCTGTCTAGCCATGTTAGATAAAAGAACAATAAGGATTAAACGAGTCAGTTTAAAGGCTATTCGAGAAACACACTTCATTCAATTTGGTTATTATTGTTCCACAAAGCTTAAGCCCAGACCAAATGCACCTTGCGCCAACCTGTAAGGTACCGTATCATACAAACCAAACGGGAGAAACCCAGCCAGTGTACCCATATGTGCCAATCCATCGTGTTTTTACCAGCCATTACACATGTACATAATTAGAAATATCTCCCTGTTTCACTGTCTCCTACTTGTGCATAGATGACTAGCTTCGTTCGCCATTGTTCCCCGCGGCTCCATACGTGGTCTTCTTGGCCCGTCCAGTGATATCCTGCCATGTAGCACCAAACCTGCGACCTGTGCTTGCCAGCAAGCCTTCCTCCTCCTCCTCCTCTAGATCCCGATCGATCTCCCCCTGATCTAGCTTTGGAGTTCGGAAAAGGGTTGTCAAAAATACGACGATATAGACCCCTAAGAAAGCGAATTGTGCCCAAAACAAAACAACACCAAAGAACGGGAAATTGATAGTGACACGGTTGATAAAGGTACTGAAGACACTGGGCGTACAAACATCTTTCGCAACTGGGTTATCAGCAAGTTCGGTACAGGGTTTGATCGCACTGTGATGTTCCGAGCAGTTGGGATGCTCGCCAGGATGGCGTGGAGTTCGGTCACAAAATGTTTGAGGACCGAAGGTGGCGTACTGCGGTGCGGCTACCATGGCGATAGAGTAATTCGTGGCAAGAACGATGAGTGTAAGTAGGACCGTTGCGATAAGTAGCGCCTGAGGGGATGTGTGTCCCTTGCGGATCTTGAAGATGGTGACCCAGAGGAACCGAATGCCGATCGTAGCGATGCCAACAATTGAAGCAGCGAAGAAGAACAAAACAAGGAGAAGGAAAAGAACATAATCGATGGGAAAAACCTTGGAAGACCTCACAAAGACCCAATTGATAGGCTGGAATATGTTGATGTGCCCGAGGATGTAGCCGCAATGAGACTTGCAGATAGAATTCTTCGCCTTATCGATGGCAGTAATCAGCATGCTTGTAAAGACGAGGAGGGCCAGAACCAAAAGAAGTAGGCCGCCGATCAATTTGAGTGGTCGGAAAATGGCTTCGGTCTTGATCCATGCCTTGACAAGGAAGTGTCGGTCTTCACCACTGCTCTCAGCAGCCAAACGTTCCCGGCGGATAAGGGTTCGTTCCTCGCGAATAAGAGCCTCTAATTCTCGACGATCTCTGGTATCTAGGCCTCCTTCTCTACCCTCGTTGCGACCTTCGAGCTGTCGCTGACGCTCACGGTTTTGCTCCAATTGTGACGCGGTATTGGCGGCGAGAGTGGGTGCTGAGATTGACGGAGCTGACTTGATCAGAGAAACGGGGAGTAATGCAAGGCCGGCGCCGGTATACAGGGCGTAGAGCAGAGTACCAATGGTAATGAGGAGACCAAGAGCGAAGGAAAGGGCTCGTTCGCCGTCTGACCCGGTTAGTGGAAGGGTTCGATATGAGTGGATTGATACATACGGTTTTCTTCTAACAAGCGCTTGAAGTAGTCCAAATCAAGGTTCTTGTCACCCCTTGCTTGCTTTGCGACGGGAACGAAGAAGCCGATGAGAAAGATGATAACAACGAAGAGAAGAAACGCAATGGTGTACTTGAAAGCGCCCCAAAATCGCTGACCAAAAGTCTGCTCTCCTTGTTCTGCAGCATCATCGTCATATTCTTCGACCCAAAAGTATGTGAATGGAACAACGACCAAGCAAAGCAACGCATCAAGTGAGAAAAGAGTGTAATAGACGACCTTCAAGGTAAAGAGAATGCTGTCAACATGGTTCGGAGTGGCCCAATCCTTCTTACGGCCTTGACTCGAGAGTGATGTCGATGAGACGAGGGCTACATCGACGGGCAACAGTAGCACAGTCGCAAGAAGTGCTGTAGTGGTGAATATGGATACAATAGTGACCGAAGCGGCGCGTTCTCTCGGAGTCTGGTAGATGTAAACGAACACTGAGGCAATGACGAGCAGGATTGCTACAGCCACAGCATAGGCCACCCAGATGAGGCTCGTCTGGATGAGAGCCATGATGAGCTGGTTGAAATTGATGAAGGAAGGAAACAAACACGACAGGTTGAGCTCGCAGTTAGAAGAAGGTTGAGTCCGACGCTTGCGAGAAAGCAAGCGCGTGCAAGATGACGAAACCAAAGGCGGAGCAAGAGCAGGGAAGCTGCGGAGATCGACAATGTGGCCCAAGCTCCCCTAGCGTCTTGGCACGCGACCTCTTTGAACCGCGTCGCAGTCCTCACCACCAAAAATACAAAACAACCGGCGCATTGTCTCCATCCTCTCCATCACCCCATTATTAAATCTGTTAAGTCCTCTTCTAGAACATGGTCGCCGTGGACAGCGCGGCTCAATCTCACCCCAATGCAGTGCTACACTGAGTTGGCCCCACCGACGGCCGTCAGCCATGCCATTCACCTCCCATTTCTTTCTCCAAAAGCCAACAACCTAGTTGTCGCGAAGAACTCCCTGCTCCAGATCTTTGAATTCAAAGCAACCGTCACCGAGGTCTCTTCGGAAAGCACAAGCAATGTAGAGAATGCCACTGCAAATCTGGACACCGAGGCTGCAGACGTGCCGCTCCAGCGCACTGAGCACACTTCGAAGCTGGTACTAGTCGGAGAATTTCCGCTCGCGGGAACTGTTATATCTCTCGCGCGAATAAAGGCATTACATACAAAAACAAGGGCAGAGTGCTTGCTGGTAGCTTTTCGGGACGCAAAATTGAGCTTGGTAGAGTGGGACCCAGAGACTTTCAATCTCCATACAATATCAATACACTACTATGAGAATCCAGACCTGGCTGGAGCGCCTTGGGCTGCAGAACTAAAAGATACTTATAATTTTTTGACGGCAGACCCAAGTAGCAGATGTGCTGCCCTCAAATTTGGCACCCATAATCTCGCAATCTTGCCTTTTCGCCAGCGTGACTTGGCTGGAGACGACTATGAGTCCGACACTGAAGCGCCCAAGGAAGACAAGGCCGCCACACCAGATGGTGTTGATGGCGACGAAGTGTCAAAGACGGCCTACTCAGCCTCCTTCGTACTGCCTCTCACCCAGCTCGATCCCACTTTGACTCATCCTGTTCATCTCGCCTTTCTGCACGAATACCGCGAACCTACGTTTGGTATCATTGCAGCTTCAAAAGCCACCGCCCCTTCACTTCTCCACGAGCGAAAAGATATCTTGACATACACTGTGTTCACTCTCGATCTCGAGCACAAAACATCAACAACCCTCCTGTCGGTCCAAGGCTTGCCATACGATGTCGAAAGGGTTGTGCCTTTACCACTCCCAATTGGAGGTGCTTTATTGATGGGAGGGAACGAGATCATCCATGTAGACCAAGCGGGAAAAACACGTGGCGTTGCTGTCAATGACTTTGCAAAGGCCTGTACCTCCTTCGCTCTGAGTGACCAATCCGATTTAGCCTTGAGGCTCGAGGGCAGCGCTGTTGAGTTATTGTCCCAAGACACTGGTGACATTCTCATCATCCTGAATGATGGTAGGCTTCTTACGCTCACTTTCTCTCTTGATGGACGTACCGTATCAGGCTTAACCCTTCAACCGGTGGAGGCCGATCATGGAGGCCACAACCTGGAAATTGGTGCATCCTGTCTCGTGAACCTGGGCCGTGGAAAATTCTTCGTCGGAAGCGAAGATGGCGACTCGGTTGTGCTGGGATGGACAAGCAAAGCTGGCCAGTTCGGTCGGAAACGCTCACAAGCTGACATTGCCGCGGACGGGACGGACTCGTCTGACGATGATGAAGATATGGACGACGTGGAAGATGATCTGTATAATGATACAGCACCCGCGGTCAAAAAGATCACGGCTGCTGCTGCCGAGCCTACAGCTCCTGGAGCCTACACTTTCAGAATACACGATGTTCTTCCAAGCTTGGCACCTATACGAGACGTTGTTGTGCACTCCCCAGGTGATCTGAACGGGCCTTCTGCCGCGAGATTGCCGAGCACGGCATGCGACATATTAGTATCAAATGGTCGTGGGAAAGCAGGTGCTGTTACCGCGCTGAACAGAGAATTGGTTCCTACCAATTTGGCACAGTCAAGACTAGCATCAGCTAGGGGATTGTGGGCTGTACACGCCAGGAAACAGGCAAATGCCGCATTTGTAACCGAAGCAGGCGAAGACGCCGAGGCGAACATGTCATCAGACGTGGACTATGACCAATATCTGGTCGTTTGCACCGCTGGCTCCGATGGGAGCGAAGCAACAGTCGTCTATGAGGTTGATGGCAACGAAATCAGAGAAACGTCCAAAGGTGACGTTGAACGAGAAGGCTCGACTATGGCAGTGGGAACACTTGCTAAGGGGACAAAAGTAGTCCAAGTAATGAGGAGCGAAGTTAGAACCTATGATTCAGGTGAGTTTGCGCCGTTTTCTCATCAACAATACTTCATTTTCAACGTGCTGAGATATTTTAGAACTAAACATGGACCAAATTATACCAATGGAGGACGAAACAACCGGCGATGAGTTGCAGGTGATAGCTGCTAGTTTTGCGGACCCCTATCTCTTGGTCTTGCGAGAAGACTCAAGTGCCAAGATTTTCAAGGCCAGTGCAACGGAAGTAGAGGATATTGAGTGCAGTGGCTTGTCTTCGACCAAGTGGCTCTCCGCATCTCTCTTCAAGTCTTCTAACATCTCTGAGGTTTTCGCCTTTTTGTTGTCGCCAGAAGGAGGCCTACAGGTAATTCCAACAGAATCCAAATCACTTTTGACACACACTCATATATATAGATATTTGCAATGTCTGACTTAGACAACCCATGTTACGTTGTGGATGGGCTAAGTTTTCTTCCTCCGCTACTAACTCCTGATTATCCAACTAAGCGAAACGCTGGAAAGACGGCAACTATTACGGAAGTCTTGGCGGCGGATATTGGTGACTCGACTTCCAAATCGCCCCATCTGATAGTAAGTCATGTTCTGTACCGATATACATTGAATACCAGCTAATGTATGGAAAGATTCGAACATCAACGGATGATCTTGTAATCTACAAGGCATTTCATTATCCATCGCGAATTTCATTAGATCAATGGACTAAGAACTTGAGATGGATCAAGATTTCACAAGAGTACATTCCAAGATATGTGGAAGACTCGGCCACTGAATCTGAAGATGCAGGCCGGGAGAATACACTTCTTGCGCTGGACGATATCTGCGGTTATAGTACTGTGTTTCAAAGAGGCACATCCCCTGCATTTGTTCTCCGAGAGGCATCGAGCACACCCAGTATCATTGGCCTCAGTGGTGAATCGGTTAAAGGCCTTACAAGCTTTCATACATCTGAGTGCCAGCGTGGATTCGCATATATCGATGCTGACGTAAGTATTTGCCACGCTTAAACTCCACCGCATACTAACACAATCTAGGATACCTTACGGATCTCTCAACTGCCAACTAGAACTCATTATGGGCACTTAGGTTGGGCGGCTCGTAAACTTCCTATAGGTTCTGAGATTCACGCACTTTCCTACCACCCCCGGGATCTGTACATCATGGGAACGGGTCAAATGGAGGAATATACCCTTCCTGAAGATACATACCATTATGAATGGGCACGAGAGGGTATGTCTAACCTGGCATATGAATTTGACATACTGACATGTGTTTCAGACATATCTTTCAAGCCTCACGTTGAGCAAGGCATAATCAAGGTTGTTGATGCAAAGACATGGAGTGTCATAGATACGTAAGTTTTGAATTGCTAGATGATCTAGCATGTCCGAAGATGCTGACTCTATTTAGGCATGTTCTTGACCCGCAAGAAGTTGTGCTTTGCATCAAAACTCTCGAGCTCGAATACTCGGAAACGACCCATGAGCGTCGAGCTTTGATTGCGGTAGGGACATCGATTGTCCGTGGCGAAGATCTCGCCACAAAAGGCAATATACGCATATTTGAGATCATTACTGTTGTTCCAGAACCTGGTCGCCCGGAAACTAATAGAAAACTCAGGCTCATTGTTAAAGATGAAGTCAAGGGAGCTGTTTCTGCGATATCTGGACTTGGCACTCAGGGTTTCATGATCATGGCACAAGGTCAAAAGTGTATGGTCAGAGGTCTCAAAGAGGATGGAACTCTGCTCCCAGTAGCATTCATGGATATGCAGTGTTATGTCACTGTGCTAAAGACACTACCAAATACAGGCATGCTGCTAATGGGCGATGCCTTCAAGGGACTGTGGTTCAGCGGGTACACGGTATGCAACCTATTTGTATTCTTCAACTGATGCATATTTCTAATATCTAAACAGGAAGAGCCATACAAAATGATGCTCTTCGGCCGTAGCAAGAATCAGCTCGAAGTCCTTGCCGCGGACTTCCTCCCGTTCGAGAAGCAACTCCACATCATAGTCGCCGATGCAGACATGAACCTCCAAGTACTCCAGTTCGATCCTGAGAGTAAGTCCTCATCCCTCTCCCCAGTTCCCAATTCCCACTTTCCACCTATCAAATACTTATGTGAACAGATCCAAAATCCATGGGCGGTCTCCGACTCCTCCATCGCTCCACCTTCCATACAGGACACTTCCCCGTTACTATGAATCTGCTGAAATCCTCCCTCAAAATGCCATCATCTTCTGAGTTCCTTGGCGATGCATCCCCAGATCTCATGGACATTGATAACGAAGATAACACTCCCCTTCATCAAATCCTGCACACCACACAATCCGGAACCATCGCACTTATCACCCCTCTCGCCGAATCTACCTATAGACGATTAGACGGCCTTACGACGTTCCTATCAAATACTCTAGACAGCGCCTGCGGATTGAATCCGCGCGCGTATCGCGCTGTCGAGAACGAGACGGGCGGTGGCGAAGGTACCAGGGGTATCCTGGACGGAAATCTATTGATGAGGTGGGGAGAGTTGGGCTTCCACAAGAGGAGTGAAGGTCTGGGAAAGGTTGGGGCTGAAGAATGGGTATTTAGGGCAGAGAGGGAAGTTTTAGGAGGGTACGGCGTATTTGGAAGTAGGGCGTGATAGCGGAACATGGAGTAGAGTATCCTTTGTGGAGGAGGGACAGGGAAGATGGCTTCGGTTGATACAATGAGACTTTTTGGTTCAATATCACATTTCATCTTTCCAGTTCATTTTGCTAGGTTGAGAATAATGATACCCATCACTCGACCTCTGCTCACCCAATATCGACCGTAGTAGTTCAATCATGTCAGGGAAACTTTTCAGGATTTTGATCTCCATCTATCGATCGCTGGAAGGATCTCGCTGTTATAGGAATTTTTTTGTTGTATGTCCTCTGTGGTTGGAATGTGAGCTTTTGCTTGCACATGTGGCTGGCATGGTGTGTAGGATTGTGCTTCAAACTCAACGTATCTTAATTTGGGATTTTTTTTATATCTGGTGCAGTTGATCTTGATATATATACACATGCTATCATGTATCAAATCGAGTAATGTGTGTCCTACGGTGTCATGAAGAGTTAATCAATTGAACCTACGCCAGACTTGATGTACACATACGCATAATGAACGACGTCCAGTAGGCCATACGTGAATCGGAGATGTAGCCATCAAATCACTCGTTGCATACCTTGAAACGAGACGAATATGCCATATTCAGGCGCTCAGAAGAAAGCGACCCCATCGATTTGTTTGAACTCGACAATTCGGTCATTCTATTCGCTTCTAGACCTGACTGGTCCGATCTTGAACTCGAAGCGGAAGTCCGGAGTCATTCGATTTTTTTTTTGTAAGGCATTTGTAGTAAAAGTTAAATGGTACATTGAAGTTGTTAGAATGGACTTTCTCGACTCTTAGGTCCTGAATACATCATGATTGGCACGGTGTGCCCAAAATTTACATGTGGTTGCGAGACATTGCTTACCATATAGTGCGCGAAATGTACGGAAAGAGTACACATGAAAGATATCTCAAAGTACGTGAAGTCTTTCGAGATGAGTATATTCTGGCATCAAGTTTGAGTGGTGGTTGAGTATATATTGGGTGAAACTCAAAGCAATTGTTTTTTAGCAGAGTATGTGCTATTTAGGTCAGATCCGGACAGTGCTTAAAGAATGGGACTTGGAGAAAATGAAAGTAGGTTTTGGTAGATACTTATTGGGGTGAGGATTTTGGCAAAGGCGTGAACTGCAACAACATATATATCTTCGTAAAACGACTGTTGCAGTCGTTCAACTCATCGGCCTGTTCCTTACTATTTGTCAGTCCCAGACTCTGTTACATTGCGATAACTGTTCCGTGAGACAAACTTCAACCCCCAGGGCTGTGTGGTCCTACCCTTTTTGATGAATAACAACCGGGACTTTGAAAAGGGCTATATTCCCGAGGTCTGTGTAGGTCATTTGCGGTCTGGTTGTCAACCTCGGAAACCTACCCTAATTGATGTTTACATTGGAACGCCCTGCAAAGTGTAACAAATTTTCAATCTGCATGGAGTGATTGTCATTTATCGTGATTCAGTTGTTAGCAAACATTGTCAGGTTGAAAGAAGAATATCGGCTAACCTTCCCGCTTCGAGAAGGTGGAACAGTATTGTTCGATCATGACATTGCGTACTGCTCGGGTGAGAATCCAATTGGATGTACGGCAATGGACCGTACATGCCCCGCCCCATTTCATTGACTCACACCAACGTAAAAACAAGATTTGCCATCAAAAAGCTTATCCGATTTCCCCATCGCCGCGACGGAGAAAGTCCGCAACTCTTGTCCCCGCACGGCCCCAATCCCCACTGTCTATTGGCCAATCGGACGATAGCCATGTTAGTACAACCGTCAGATGTAACGACATCCCATCGACGCTTCGACTCATCACTTCGTTCTCCCTTCCATTTGTCTTTTTCTTAGGTCTTTCGCCTAGTGAGACCGAATAGTATTCCGTTGATTGTGTATATTAATCGCTTGGGTTCCTCACTTCGAATCCTACTTCCGAATCTTCATCTCTAGCTTCCCAATACGGAATAACGGAAGGACCTGCAAACCATCAGTTCTATCTTCGTAGCTCTATTCTAGAGCAATGAACCGTATTATCACTACTACTGCTCGTACAATCCGCCTCAGTCATATCAATCCCATCACCAAATCAACCATTTCCCCAAGACTCCTCTCCACCACCGCCACCATGTCCTCCAAAACCCCCGACTGGTCCGCCTCCCAATACCTAAAATTCAACAACGAACGCACCCGTCCCGTCTACGATTTGATATCCCAAACCCTTCCCCACCTGTCTTCCAACCCCTCCCCCAAAATCCAAGACCTAGGCTGCGGCCCCGGGAACTCCACCTCGGCCCTCCTCTCCACTTTCCCAGACGCCTCCATAACCGGCCTCGATTCTTCCCCGGACATGATACGCGAAGCACGGGCAACCCTTCCATCAGTGACCTTCACTATCGCAGACCTGTCATCTTATACTGCACCTCCGGACGCCGATCTCCTTTTCAGTAATGCCGTATTTCATTGGCTCCGTTCCTCATCCCGGATTCCAACGCTCCAGACCCTCTTCAGGAACCTGAAATCCGGCGCTGTTCTCGCGTTCCAAGTCCCGGATAACTATCACGAACAGTCACATGCACTGATGCGCGACACAGCCTCGCTACCCGGAAAATCGTGGACAGATTCCTTCGCAGGGACCAAGATTGGCGATCTGCAGGACGCGACAAGGCCCGATTTAGATCCGATCGAGAAGCCGGAGGCATTCATCGAGGCGTTTACGTCCGAGGCCACCGTGGTGAATGTTTGGCGCACAACGTATTTCCATGTGCTGCAGGATGCGCATGCGATTGTGGAGTGGGTGCGGGGCACAGGGTTGCAGCCGTTTTTGCATCGGATGGAGGATGAGAAGGTGCGGGGGGAGTTTTTGCAGGAGTATGAGAGGAGGATTGCGGGGGCTTATGGGGCGTTGAAGGATGGGACGGGGAGGGTGGTTTTGGGGTATCCGAGATTGTTTGTTGTGGCGGTTAGGAAGTAGGGGGTGTTAGGATATATTACCGGATTCTTTTGAGATGGGTCAGGAAAATGGGGGAGGCGATATCATCTCCAATCTATCTAACTATCTTACACAACCCATCCACCGCCAACCCACAAATATTCAAAAGCCCTAACACCCACATGCATGATACCAGATGTTACTTCATTCATCCTCTTCCTCTACAACCCAAAATCCATTTCAAGTCCTAAACCCAAACCCGAATCCAGACCCAAACCCAGACCCAAGTCCCCCTGGACCTCCTGTCTGGCACGCATATCCCTCGAAGGTCCTCCCTTCCTCGCCATCCTCATCTCCCTACTTTTCTGCATCTCCGACTCCGCCCAATTAGAAATCCCCTTCTTGATCTTGCCCCAGCAACCTTTCCCCTGTTTCCTCTGTCCTGGATGCCCCAACATCGCCATCTCCATGTCCATCTCTCCTCGCTGGTTTGGCTGGCGTGATCGCATTGTTGACGGCATTCCGAGTCCTGAAAGGGGCTGGACTGGGACGTTGATTTCCGACATAGCTGCGTTGGTTTCTGGTGGCACTCCCTCCCGCCATGCGTTAATCTCTCCTCGCCGACTTCGCTGATGCGGCTGCATCGTTGACCGCATTGTTGACCGCAGTCTGAAATCTTGCTGGGACAGGCATGGGATGTTGATCTCCGACATAGGTGTATTGGTTTCCGGTAGAGGTGCGGCGGGTTGTCGTGGAGGCGAGAGCTGACAGCCGCATTTTTCGGACCAGTCTTGAGTGCAGACGTAGCAGAATTGGTAGCTGCAGCGGCAACTGGGGAGGAGTTAGTTGATGTATGGATTTGTGGGAGGATTGATGGGAGGGCCCCGGAGGGACACCTAGGATACTATATACATACGTCATGTGATTACACCCATGGGTTCGAGCGATCATGTTATTGCAGCTCGGACATTTCTTCCAATTCTGGTCGTGCGCGAGCTTCAAAAGCTTTCGGACATCGGGGTCTGTAGGACAGAGGCCGTTGTGTGCGGCTGCTTTGCATGTTGGGCATGTTTGTGTGCTGCACACAGGACAATATGCGTTGTTGGCGCCGATGTTGGTAGGTGGGATGACTTGGTGGCATGGTTTGTTGCTGCAGTGGAGTGGTGGAGGGGTGTTGATTGAGGCCTCGATTTCGAGGTATTTTTCGACCGTCTCGTAGGAGAGGTGGCAGGCGTATTTGCTAAGGGGGAGGGGGGAACAACAGCGGGGTGGGAAGGTGGAGATATCCAGGAATGAGGATTGGAAGATGGCTTCGAAGCATACGTGACACTGGTGTTATTGGGTTAGTATACTCGAATATTTTAGATGGAAGGGATGGGGCGTCTTACGTATTGGTGGTCTTCTTTTCCGGTTGTCTTTGCACAATCCAGTAATACTATGTTTTCTCGTGATGCACTTTCGAGACATCCCGAGCAGATCAGAGTGCAGCTCATGGAGACGGCTTACACTTTGGATTCTAGTTCGTGGTTCACGGGTATTGCAGGAGTTGGGGTCGACGATAGCTCACGGTGATGTTGGAAAGGGATAATGATAAAGACAAAGACGGAGTATTTATATTGAATTGAAAAATGATAAGGTCGACATTAATTCCAGTGGTCAAGTTTATAAGTAAAGCCCCAACAATTTTGATAGTTTGGTACAATTTGACATTGGATACCAACAATCGTGACGGGAAGATCTTAGAGGTGTATGCATGTGAATCAGAACTATCATTTCCAGGGCATGTATTACGAGAGCAGGATATTTGATTTCAAAGGTGTAAGCAGCGAGATGCAATTCAGCTGTTTGAAATTTTAGGAGAAAGCGTCGATCTGCACCGACTTGGATTCTCTGAAACTAGACCGCCAGTGCCCACCCACAAGTCCCGAGCCTTTTGTTGGAACTGTGCGTCTGCCCGCCACTTTTTGGATGACCCAAGCAGAAGGTCCTCAATATCTGCGATCAAAATGCCCGTCACCAACCATGCAACTCAGCAAAACCTCGCATACACATTAAAACGCCGAGAACCAAGATCAGGTCGAGTGTTGTCGGACTGGTCGCTCGTACTTTGTCGATTTTCTCGATTCATAGCGTTTCGGGTGTAGAAACAACGAGCTCAATCGTTTTTCTTCCAGTATCGACCAATATCCCATCGCTGAATCGGTTCTTTCAAGCAAATCCATCCCGTGTTCCCCTCAATATCCGCTGGCGACGAATGTACAAAAGTGTGGCGTTTGTCGAGCGCAGGTGCAAGGAGTGGGGCAAGAAAACAAAAAAGCAAGTCGTGTAATGTGGGGAAAGATCGCAGTTGACTTACCCAGAACGCCTTTACAAATGCCGCATTGAACGTGTTCAAGCCATCAAACAACTGGAATCTCCTCCGCCAATTGATTCCAAAGAAGAATCGCGGAGTAATCCCACAGTAATGCTTCAACCAGGACAATAAACCGGAATAATCCGTGCCGCTGAAATCAAATTTCGCTCAAGAAAGGTATCTCCGCAATCATTGGTATCGTTGTACGATGTGTCAAAATGAAGAATCAGACCAACTCCGTTCATTACTCCGAGGTATGTTCGTGTGTGACTGGTCACTCTAGCCAGCACCGGCTGTCCCAAGTTGGGTTTGCTTCTGGAATGCAGGTGATCGGTAACTGTGTCGATGAGGCGATCCAGTCCGATGGCTCTCAGTAGAGCCTGGTGCAGGGTGGTTGTAAGGAGCGTTGGGAGTACCCAGCTCATAGCCCTGCGGTGGTGAGTTATGAGGATGGGGTTGTCCACCGATTTGCCTGACTGAAGGTTCGCTCGACCATGCTTGTGGATTGTTATCGGCTTGCGTAATATGAGGTGCATTACGTTGATCTTTCCTGGAAGATGGTCCAGATTGATTCCTCGGGGAGGCCCCGGCCGATGGAGTGAATGGATTTTTCCCTCGTTGTTCCCACTGTCGCATGATCTCTTTCGGAGTGAGTTCTGGGGAAGCGTCATCGTCCAACAGTTCTACGATCTCTTCGGGGACCTATACGCAGATTAGACCAGCCCTATGAGAGCAAACTGAATAACTCACCTCGCAAAATTCGTCGTTGTTCTCAATCAAATCAAAAACGACTTTTACAGCACCTTGATCAACGTTCTTCATTTCCTTATCATTGCTCTCGCGTAGAAGATTTGGAGCCATAACTGTGGCAATATTCCAGGTGTCCATCTTATTGCCCGTTTCTTCATCGACGGTATGAAATGAGGACACCCAGTTCAAGAAACAGAATAAGACTTCCATTGTGTCTCGATGAGACTTTGGTAGAAGGCAGCAAATCAAGTGCAAAACCTTTTTACGCTGCTGCTCATCGGGGAGATCTGAGATTGTTAGCATTGTGTTGGAGACAACCAAAGGTTGAACACTTACCATTGGCCGTCATAAATAGACGGTATAACTTCAAGGTCAGAACGGGGTCGGGCATTAGACGGAGGAAGCGCTTCAAAAGATTAGCTAGAATGACGGGGTTCCTGGTGTTCAGGTCCACCAGCTCAACACCTCTCGCGTCGATCTCTTCTTCGAGTTCACGTAATGCCTTCAAGTTGCCGTTCTTGCGGAACACGCCCTCGACTGACATATCCATGCTCCTCATAGCAGTGACTGCGTCTTGCAGTAACACAGGAACTTTCAGAGTGCCAGGTCCAACGCCATCAGTAGATTCAGTGCCATATTTATCCACCAGTAGCTCAAGTGACTGTCTAAAAGTGGCCTTTTCGGAAGTAGGTTTTTCAACAGATGAGTTGCCCTTCTTTGGCTTAGCCTTGTCGTTCTTAAAGGCTTTGCCGAACCCGATTTTGCCCCAGAAATTCGATCGCTTGGTTTCGATCAAGTCGAGGAGGTCTCCTTGATTGTACTGATTGTCATCGAGGAGAAGACCCAGCTGCAAAACAGCGAGGCCCTTGAGCTTGAAATACTCTAAAGGAGAAAGCTCAGAGAAATATGTTCGCTGCCGATTTTCAGGGACGTCCAGCAATTCTTGACCACCGGACATCTCCCGACGGTGGCCGTTGACTAGCTTTGGTTGATCCTGTCCAAGAAGAGCACTTCCACCTGCACGGAAAGCATTTGGACGCTGCTCCCGCTGCTGTTCCATTGCAGCCATGCGGGCAATATCATCCAAAGCGAGAGAGTTGACTCCGATGGTAGCACTGTCGACATCATTTGGACCGTCACGCTCTTGCACAATCTGCATGCCGCCTCGAGATTGCGCTCCGGCGCCTCCAGGCTCAACAGCCTCGGGTCCGTCGATGATTCGAGAAGTACGTGCACGCTTCATGGTAGAAGATAGATGCTTGTCAAGACGAGTTGAGCGCAGTCGCTTGATGTCAGTCATAGACTGTTCATAAGCTGCATTCGAGTGGGCTGGCTGTTCAACTCCGGAGGAACCCGCGAATGACTTGGATCGGGCATCTGGGTGTAGGTGAGGTGCTTCAAGGTCGCCGGCACGGTGGCCTTGGGTGGAATCATAGCCGGCAAGATTTGGGTCATCTATAGGAAATGTTAGTGGTCATCGAAACGGCACACAATATCGAACTTCACGACAGAATCGCAATGTGGGGAATTGAAGTGTTGTGCTGAATTTAGCGCCGCGACCTACCTGAAGTGTGCGGTAGCGCACCACTGGATCTCAAGGTCGCCATCAATCGAGCATGCGCGACTTTGAGTAAATGAACGTATTGTCGCAGCTTTGTAACTCGTTCGAACCCAGCCTCAGCGTCAGGAATTGTAGCAGCACATTGGGGGCAAAACACTCGCTGATTCGCCTGGCTCCAAAAGGCGTTATGAACGTCGTTACGCAAATCAGCACCGCACCCTCGACAAACCATGCAGCCATAATTGAAAGACATGTTGCGCTTGTGAAGACACTTATCCTCGACCTGTGCATCGCAGATGGGGCACGCGTCCGCCCATCGCGGAACGAGTAACGCAGACTCTGCAGCTTGATCCTTTACAGCCTCCTCTTCGAGCCGAGCATCAAGAGTGTTGACATGAGCAAGGAAACTAGTCAGCCCGTTGGCACTTCGCGTCTCGCGTTCTAGCTTAAGAGCGCCTTGCAGACAAATTCGGATCAACAGCTTGAGATAATGGGCAAGACCCGTGACGAGTGAGAGAAGCTCCTGGGTCACGCCAAGCCGCCGCACTCCGGTGCCCTGGGATTGGGTAAGGAGAGCGAAGAAAGCGACCACTTTTTTGCACAGCAGCTTCGCCTCCCTCGAATACGTCAGGCCTTTTGGAGTGTGCATAACTAGTTGGGCGTCGAGCTCATCCGAGGCGCTGAACAGAAGCTCAATGTGGACGATGAACTTCTTTGCCGCCATGACACCGTCGACATAGGCACCATTGCTCACGTGGAGCAGCATATCTGAGATGCACGTAGCTGACTTCTCTTCGAATGCTGAAAGAGTCTTCCAGATCCAATTGACCTTGGCCTCAATCTCCTCCTCTTGTTTGCGCACCGCTTCACGGACCTGATCTGTCGCATGTTGGTCGGATGCTTTCGCTTCAATAATTGGCTGGCCGGTCGAGTGTAGACGAACATTCCAGTATTTGTGGATCATGTAGCATTCCGGGTGCCAGTGCTGGTTCTGCCCATTCCGAAATATCTCGACGAACTGCTTCAAGATGGATGTTTGGCAGCCATTGCATCGCTGTGCGAATTTGGTGGAGTAGTGATAATGGCAGTAAACGCTTCCCTCATGCTCATAGTAGCTATCGGATGCCCCGAAGACAGTGGGACATACGGAACACGTGAAATGTTCAATGTGATATTTGCGATCCAGAGCAGTAATGTACGATCCGCGAAGCGCTTGACCACACTCGAAGCAGAGCAAGTCGAGCCGGCGGAAATAATCAGTCTCGCACAGCGGATATTGGCCCGGGGGCTTTTCAGGGACGGGGAAGAACTTGGAGGCCACGATCTTGCCGCAATCCTATCATAAGTGTCAGTATCAGACTCGACGTCTCCGATTTCCCCATTTGTTATACGTACATGGCAGGTGAAGCACTCCAGGTGGTACGTGTCTCCCAGCGCCCGAACAAACTGGCCAGTCAAGCCTTCACCACATTTCCCGCACGTCTTCCCGGTTCGCTTTGTCTTGTCTCGTGAAGCTGAGTTTTGCGGATCTAGGTCTGGGTCGGTAGATGAGCGAACGAGCTGGTCGGAGGGCTTTCGTGGCGACAGATTGTGATCGTTATGCGGGTCCATGGGATTTGTAGGCTGACGTGCGATGCCATTGCCGCGGGGATCGTAAGCGTACTGCTGGGGAGCTCCTTGGCCTTCCAGTGAAGGCGGTCCCTCCACTGGAGTGCCCATGGCAAAATTGTGCCAGTGTCGTGGACGGTCGCCAGGGATTGGAATTCAAAGCGGGTATCGCAACGTTGAAGCGGGAGTAATAGGTGAAGGCGCGTGTAACGAGACGGGGCGATGTTGAATGAGGCACGAGTGGGGCCTTGCCAAATGGTCGAGGGTGTGTTGGTGAATGACAGCGGTGGTGAACAGAGGTTGAGGAGGGACTAGTGGATAGGAGTCGAGGTGGCAGCGGTGGGGGTGGGTTGCTGGGTTATGCGAGCAGGCGATGCGAGAGGCGGTGGGGATGCGCTGGCGACGGGTCTTTGCCCAGCGACAAGACGACGACGGCGGTGTGGTCAGGGCCCGGCAGCAGCAGCAGCAGCAGCAGCAGCAGCAGCAACCAAAACTACTGCAGTAGGAACAGCTGTAGCGGCGGCGGCGGTGGGTGGGAGAGACGGAGGGTCGGGAGGGTTTGGAAGACGGGAGGGTTGTGCGGTCGGCGGCATGCGTCGCGGTGAGAGGAGCGGAGGTGTCGAGTCAATCTTTAAGGGTCGAAGCAGAAGGGTTCAAGTGACGGTCGGTCGTTGTGGGCCAGCTCTCCCGCGAAAAAGGACGATTTCGGTCCCTGGACAGAGGCTGAAACCAAAGTAGCAAGCACACCAGCACCGTACAATACAATAGCGTGCACACCAGAACGGGGCTGCACGGGACGACGGCGGGGCGGGTAATTGAGATGGAAAAGGGTGGTGAGAGGCGTGCACAGTCTCCAGCCACGGCAACGAACTGGCGACGGAGGAGGGGGTGGAGTGAATATGAGGGAAGGGGGGGAGAGATTAGACGACGAAAGAGGGGGGGAGAGGAAGCAAGAGCAAGAACAAGAGCAAGAACAAGAGCAAGAGCAAGATGAGCAGGAAAAAAGTGACGGCGTATGTGAGGGTGTGCTGGTGGAGGTTGAGGCTTAGCTGTGATGTGGTGCTGTACAGTATGTAATACGGTAATGTACCCAACAGCGGTACATTGACTTGGACTTTGGGGACATGGAGCCAGCCCTGGGAAAAGAGCACTCCACTCCTCTCACAACAACTTCAGGGCTAGTGCGGGAGCATGAGATGCACGCTTCAGGCCTCGTCAAGCGCGCGCCCTCTCTCGTAACTGGCATCGCATAGCCCAGCCGATCCACATCAGCTTCTTAAAATTGCGACCGACAAGTCGACGCGTTGCCCTTTTGGGCCTCTGGCAATACATCCCAGATGAGGACTTGTCTTCCCCGATTCCAAGCACTTCGCAGCTGCAAGTGGGAGGTTTGCCGCCCAGGAACTAGGAACAGTTACGAGGGCATAACTCGCTGAGTACCTATTTCGTAGAGCCATTTGACTCGGCCTGCTGGTCGTCCACGGGTCATATCGTCTGGCCGTGGCCTGGGCGTACATACATAATCAGTACCTGGCGCCAGGTCGGCTCCGGGCTGCGCAGGAGGCAGTCCTATACATGCTCTAGCTACGTAGGTACGTCGCGTGCTGCAGAAGAAAATGCAATTGCATCCTCGGCCCTTTTCTTTCGTTGAAGATTGAATCAAAACATATCTGGGGAACAGGACTTCGACAACTTAAATTAAAATGACCTCGGGAGGTCGTAGATCCAAGTCACGGGACAGACCATTGATCGAATCTCACCTGGGTAGAGCATTGAACAGCACCTTACCTTGGAGGTCGTAATACTACCCAACTGTCTAATTTTGTCTCTCAGTTCGCAGCATTTGCAGCATTAGCAGGAGGAGCATATGTCGTCTGCACACATGTGCATGCTGCACTCGTCACTGTCAATTAACTATTACCGTGTTATTGCATGTCTCACGCATGCAGGCTCCCCCGACATCCCACATCCCGCACCCATCCCACCACCGCCCAAGCACAGATAATCATGGCACTGGTCTCGGAGCGCTGGGAGGTGGCCACTTGGCCTGCCCTGCCCTGACCTGCCCTGCCCTGCCCTGCCGCCCTCGTCACCATCGCCCACGGATGCGGGGAGGGCCGTGCGCCGTGCAAGCCTTGGCATCGCGGACTTTCTGAGTAACTGCAGCTGCACCACCAGTTCACCACCAGACGCTAGACGAGAAGAACGGCTGTTGCGTCTTCGTCTTTGTTTTTGTCCGCCGCCCGATTGTCCTGCCAGTACGAATTCCAACTATTGGGCCTCCTGTGCAGAGTAGAACAGTGGCTTTGTGGAATTCGGCCGTCTTCTTCGCGTCCTTCACCAAACCTTCATTGCCTGTCCGCACAAAGAGGCGCACCCACCTCGGCCACCACGACAACAGCTCTCCACCGCAAGCGAATCCGCAACCTCCCCTTTCCGCCCAGGCCAAACTCTCCATCGCCTGCCCATCATGGATGAGGATATGAAGGATGTTCCCCAGCGCCCTCACGTCGAGGCACCAGTCTTTAAGGCCCCAAAACTGGTCTCACGCCCGAAACCCATTCTCCAGCAAGAGGAGGAGCTCGGTGCCGAACCGAAGCTGGGTGACTTCGAGAACGATCACGCACTATCCGTCTCCGAGGCCCGCGCTGTCATAACCGCTGTCCATGCGTCCAGGAAAAAGACGGGAAACAATCCACTGGGTGGAGAACGAATTCACAACGACTCCCAGTACGTAAAGAGATCGGGAACGGCATGGTTAGATTGGGGGAGCCATCGCTGACAGAAAGCGACAGAACCATCCAGCAGTTCGTCGACTACCTCGATGCCTTCTCGCGGTACAAGCAGACAGAGAATCTACATGCCCTCGCTGGTCTCATCGATTCACAAGTTGATCTCTCATCTGTAGAAAAGGCCTTACTGGGTATCTATCTCGTTCCAATTCGACCATCTATGACTCGCTAACCTGTCTCTAGGATCGCTTTGCTGCGACACTGCCGATGAAGCAAAAACGCTCATTCCCTCGCTCGCCAACAAACTCAACGACGACGACCTGCAAAGCATGCTGGACGAGATGACTAAATTGCGTGAGCGAGGCCATCTCCAATCTCTTAAATAAATTCAACTGACTTCTCGGACAGAGGATCGGTTCGGAGCTTGAGCTTCTTTATCAATTGAAACCTTGTAATGAACACTGCCGTAACTGACATACAGGTACAATCCCGGAACCGGAGCAAAGAACGCCGACTGCAATAGCTTGGATACTTCATAGTGTAGTGGATACTGTTTGGTCGGCACCGAAGGCGTGATCTCATCATGGATGGGTATGAGTGTTTTTCGCGAGCTCTAAAGCATATATGGCGTAAGTTATGGGTCCAAGCGA
This sequence comes from Dendryphion nanum, assembly GCA_020744415.1. Lineage (NCBI taxonomy): Eukaryota > Fungi > Ascomycota > Dothideomycetes > Pleosporales > Torulaceae > Dendryphion > Dendryphion nanum. Next base: position 888,343 of record JAGMWT010000008.1, read on the forward strand.
AAAATAAAGGCGTTTTTCTATATTTCACGATACCAATTAGAATACGGTTTGTGTCAATTCACAGATTCCAATGATCATTCCGACTGGATTTTTCTAAATAAAAAAATTGTCTATTCTCTCCGGGTTTTTTTGGTCATTTTACTATATGAGTCCCCTTTTCCCATTATACCCGCTCAAAATAGCTCATCCTACCTTTCCTATTCCACGCCATTTCTCAATCCTTTCACCCCACATCTACAGCCAAGTCATCGTCCGTCCGCCACTGTTTCATTCTTACCAAGATCCTTTTGTTCCGACCTGTCAAAGCTGTGTTTCAGCCTACCTGTCAGATATGCATGCTTATTGCGACTTCGTGGGGTCATCCTTGGCACGAAGAGGATTATTAAAGGAGCGTTTCGAATATGATGGGCGTGTGCAAGGGAGATCCTGGGCTTTGTTGAGAATGGAGTAGTGTTGGGTACGTCAGGATGAATTTGAAATTTGGAGAGGGCTTTGGGATTAGTGATTGGATTGGGGTGGTTAAGGAGGCTGTGGTGGGATGGATTGGTGTGGATTGGTGTGGATTGGTGGGGATTGTTGGGATGTGGAAGATGTTACATCGAAGAATGATGCTCGAACTAGGTCATATGCTAATGCTTCCAATCTCCACCAATCTCCTAATTGCTCTCAACAGGGGGTTATAGTGGGATGAATAGGAGTAATACGGGTTGTTGGGAGAAGAGGTGGATATCGCGTCGACTACTATTTCTCGAACTCCATCATTCATTAATTTCCCAATCTCCAAGTATTTCTCAATTGCTTCTAACATCCTTTCACTCAACAACCCTCTTGCATGACTCTGACTTCTTCTCCATCAACATAAATTGCAGCCGGTTCTCCGACGCAAATATCGCCGTGAATATTGCTTCTTTATCAGAACTATATGCCTTTACGACTAAGAACTATCCCTTCATTTCAGTGCTGCTCAGTGCATCCTTATCGGTCTGTCCGAGGATCATGAAGGCTATGCGAGGGCCATGCTGCGGACGCGGGTAAAAGAAATTACAGGTTATAGGTGTTGAGAGTGATCGTTGGACAAGTATATTATTTTGGAACCAGGTATAGAGAACCCGTCTGATTTGAGATGGCGACGAATGAGCGAAAACGGAAAGGCGATAGGGTTGGAAGTGGAGTTAAGTTATTTCACCTGTTGTATGAATACTATTCAAATGTCAACTGGTTCGTTATATGTTCCTTATCAATGAAATTCCATAGATCACTTTTCGACTATAGTTGTTCGAATGTTCCTGACTGATGTAGTCTTGGCTTGGAGCATACCAGCTCCCATGCCGATGTTTGACATGATTCGCCGTACTCAGCCACCATGTCCCAGAACAGGATTGACGCACGAAACCCGCGACCGATGTTGTCCGCTATTGGGTCGCTTCTCAACCTGCAGTGCGATTTCCAAAGGCCCATCACCGATGTTGTTCTTCATTGGTGCGCTTGCCAGTCGAGTTGCGCCCTCTTGGATGGGCATGAGTATATGAATACCAGCAATGTTGAGTTCCTTAGACTTCACATTCTCAGATCATTACTTCCACGCAAGCTTTTGACGTTGCTGTGGCATATTTTGCCTGTTCGAAACTTTCGGGCAAAACTGTAGCATGGACCAGCCCATGCAAGGCTTCGACTGCTATTGGGCTGACCATACTCAAGTAACCCATTCGCAAGCTTCACTCTCCGATCAAGGCGGTTGTTCGTCCTACCACCAAAATGAAACCAACAACGAAAACTATCACACTCAAAACTTACCGCAGTTTGTATCTCTCTGGGACATCAACAATCCTCTTGGTATCAACGTGAATATCAATACATCTTCAAGTATGTGCCTTCATCACATTCCCTTTACCATATTAACCGTAAAGATGTTCAATTTCAGCCTTGTTCCCTTGCGGGCATTAGCCCATTTCAGCCTCCCGCCAATATTGCAGAAGACACGCACCCGCTAGCTATCGACTTTTGTCATGAAAACAAACTCAATCTGGAGTCGTACTCTACGGTCTTTAATCCGCTTACATTGAATGATGCGGCCGCAAACTGTGCACGTGCGGTAGCTCCTCCGGCCCTGCCCGTAATGCTGTTTGCGCCTTCTACTCCATCTATCAGCAGTGGATCATTCCCTACAGCCAACGGTATTTACCAGCCTGTTCCATTCTTTGTCGCCCACACAGCTCACAAGCCACTTTCTCCTACTCCTCATCGTAACCTGTGGACAATCGACTGGATCATTCTTCCAAGGTGCAAGGCGCTGATCATTTCGCAGGCAATCACCATTTTGGCGAGACAGAAAACCTGCCCTTGTGGTCGAGTGGTGCTTCCCAGGAGCATGATGTTTATTCACTGCCAACGTTCATCACTGCTCCGATGAGCGGGTTTGATCCATCGGGGGCCTTCCCATCCTTCGATGAAGCTCAACTGTTAGATATCTCTAATAGTATTCACGCCAACTTCTCACCCCAAGAAGTTGGTCCTGTCGTCAGTTCCAACTTCACAAATTCCCTCCGTGCAGTTGACCACATGGTTCTTTCGTCTCTTCGTCAAGAAGTCGCTTCCGGATTAGATGAAGCTTCTTGTTCTACTACCTACGGAAACCCCTACTACGAAGAAACGTCTCCATTACAGCCATGTGCCACGGATCTGAACTTACACAAGTTTGTTTCGACACATTCAAACAATATGAATGAGACACCAGCCCTCGGTCCTGCATTTCGATCTCATGTACTACCCCCAAGTAGACGAGGGGGAAGAGTCCAGAAAAGGAAACCGATACCTAAGGACAAACAAATATCAAGAAAGGAGCCGTCAATGATTGTGGGGAAGACTGAAATATGCATCAGGTGCAAGAAGTCAAAACTCAAGGTAAGATAGGCAATGGGAGCAATATTTCATCTAAATCCATGTTCTCACTCTGAATAGTGCTCTGGAGGTATTCCATGTGACAAATGCAAAGAAGTTGTTCGTGGGAGAATATGGAAAATGCCTTGCATACATGCCGATTTTCTCCATGTGATCATGGAGGAATCAATACATCCCTGTAAGTCTAGTATTCATTTTTTAAGTCCTACATTCACTTTTCTAACCTAAATTTTCAGATGTTTTCGCCTATGAACATGGGAAGATTCGTAATGTTAGAGGCTACATGGAATGGAGAATGCTTCGCTGCCGCGAAATCAGCCTATTCAATCTGGTCAATCGAGCGTTATGCAACCTGGAATCCAACAAAATTTCAGCGCTTATTGTTTTACTGATGCTTCAAATCATCATTTTTTCGACCCCGCGTATTCCATATCATTTAGCCAGAACATTCGGCATCGTGAGTATCAAGTGATCTTTGTTTCTTTCAGCCGCTAATAAGTTATAGAAAATGGAAAATGCCGAAATCAGAACATCCTTGGGCGAGCATTATCACCGATCAAATCATGTTCGTGCAGTACTCTGGGTACATGCACAATTGATTGCGGATAACATGCCAAGTTGGTCGTCTGTTCACATTGAAACAGATCTTATGGGACGATTTTCTGCACTTATCGACTACGAGTGTCCTGACGGACAATTCTCGAAACTAGACGCTTGGTCGCAATTGGAATTTATGGGTTTCAAAGATGTTTTGAATATGACGTCTGGAATTGAGCATAGGCAACCCATGGAAAAATACTATAATCTGGATGGCCTCGATGATGGCTTCAATGAATTCGAAAAATGTAGATTTTCGGAAGATCTTATTGCAGTCACTCCAGATGAGCAGAAATGTTTGTCCATCAGTATGTTCTTCACCTTGGCTTCCGTAGATTGGATTCGATATATACACCATTTGGAGGAACTTGACGATATCGAAAATCTCGAGCAAAGGCGGCATAGATTTTTCTTGAACGAAGTTATGCTTAGGTGGACAGCATTAGTAATTTATGGAGAGCATGCAGATAGCGAAGCTGCCACAAACACCAAAGTTCCGAGAGGTGTGTACGAGGAGGAAGATTTCCTTACTGACACGAGAAAATTGTGGGATTCCTTCGTAAGCTATGCGAAATGTGTCAACCCGGCTTTCCAACAAGTCACCTTCATGGACGCTTTTAAGGTAGGAAAACGTTGGTCGGAGCTAACGGTTATATTTGGAATCGAAATAATTCTCATAGGAGGCCTTTGGGAACCGTTTAAGACAACCAGAGGCCATCCAACGTGGCTACAAGGCATGATATACGCCTGCACCGACGAAGAATTTGCGAAGCTAAAGTCAGACTTGTGCACGGAAGGATGTTCGTGGTTGAAAGCCGTATGCGCCAGTTTGGACGGAACCGTGCAGATGTTAGCTTCATTCATCAACTGGGAAGGGTTGGACGAAAAGCCCGATGTAGCAGTGTTGCTGCATACTGCTGAACAGATCGACCGCAAGCTAAGAACTACATTTGGAACACTTTCGGACCTCTGGACTCTCGATCTTCGACCCCCGCTCCAATCTGCAAAATCACTGGAATGTCTCGTTCACTGGCTTGGATTAATGGTAATCGGCAGTTGTCCAAAGTGTGACCCTGTTTATAAGCGCAAATTTTTTCAACACGGATTTCGATATCTAAGGCCACTCAAGAGAAAAATTGACTGTAGTACCCTAGCCATGTACGATGAGGAAAAGAGACAGGAATTTCTGAAGCTAAGCAAGCGGAGGTTGTGCCAAGCCGTCGACACGTTCGAGTTCAACTCGATAGAAGAATCGGACAGTAATCAGATCTCGCAACAGCGCCGCAGAAATCATCTTCTCAAAGGCGTTGATACGCTCTTGGAGTCATTCGAGGAAGCTACTCGTCGAAAAGACAATGGGATAGTGCCAATCATTCAAGTAAAAGATGCGGAAAAATATTTCCGAAAGGGTCACCAACATTTTTGTAAGGCTCTTTGTTGAGATTCATGTTTTGTAGTCTTGTCCATTTTGCCTTGCTCATTCTCAGAATTACTTGTACATAATTTAATGGGCTTGTGAGAAGAAACTTCAAAGACCTTTTTCCTTTTGCAACATCTGGTGCACAATAGTTCCTATTCGCTCAGTGTATAGCTTCGGTGCTCCATTGCACTTCAAATAACGCTCCTCTGGTCACCACTTCATCGCCTTGTTTCCTCCCTTAGCTGTACTATTTTGATCTGTTCTCATAACAATCCGTGGGTCTGACAAAATATGTTGTCAATTGTTTCTCAGCAGGAGGTAATTCTACACCATGTCCGAAACCTAGGGCGAATCTTGTAGATGATTACGCTCTGCACTGGTGGTAAAAGAAAGCCATATTTCACAGCCCATGAGATAGATGTGAATTTCACTCGTGATCGGTCAGATCAGCTGTGCATATCATACAAACATAAACACAGTTGCATTAGGTTATGTCCACAACTTCTATGGTCATGCAGCATATAACATTCATCAAGGTAGGATCATATTCATACAGGATGTTATAACACTACGAATTACTCGGGGTATCTCTGACTAAGAACTGGCATACTATCATGTTGATCCAGTGAACCTCTCCACCCTCCATGCAAATCCTGACAAATCACAACTCATCGAACATATGCAACCCCGGGTCATCCGCCAACGTTGAAGTAGCCAAAGGCGGCGCTTCAACAATCTGTGTCGGTTGTGCCGAAAGTGGGCCAATGATGGCTTCTTTGGCGCTCAGTGGAATAGGTGCGTCTTCTAAGTCGAACAGGAGATCTCGAGATTTGAAATCGAGTGACGGTTGATGATGTGGGGAGTGCATCGGTTTGAGCTGGTGGAATAATATTGTGATGAGGATTAGACCAACGAGGACACCAATAGTTCCCCATATTACGCGTAGGCGCCCTGTTCATTGTGTCAGCGGCTGGATAGATGAACCATAGACATAGTACTTACGAGTCGTTCTCGCTTCGCCTTCTGTCTCAAGCGTTGCTTGTAGTTCCACTCGTTTCTTTGCTTCGTCGAGCCTTGCGGTCAATAAATCTGCTTTCTGTTTCCCACATGCTATCCTTTCTTCCAGCTCCTGAACCTGCCGCTGTTGCGCATCGAAATTCCCAAATCCATTCACTTGTCCCTGCACTTCATCGACTAGTTCTCGTGTATCCGTCTCGAAGTTATCATGTAATTCCTTAGTCAAACCATACAGCTCCTGCAGGCTTCCTATAGTCTGTCGCAAAGTAGATAATTTCTCCAGAATCGAATAGTAGGTATCGTCTAAGCGCCGAGAGGTCTTCAACGACTGTTCAGTGAGCGCCTGGAGCGAAGCCTGAACCTCCCTATATTGCATTGTTAATCGTGAGCAAACATGCGGTCATGCGCCAACATACCTTTCCCGAGCTTTAGCCCTCGCTCGCTCCCTCTCGATGTCATCCGGCCGGACCGGTCTCGGCGGCTCTGTCTTCACATCCCCTTCTTGTTCACCGTTACTCCTCGCATTGCTCTCCCTTCGGCTCCGTGATGGGGAGTTGTTCTTGGACCGGCTAGCTTGCTTCAGTAAGTTTCCGAAACTCGTGGGGGGCTGCAGCTGGATTGCAGACTGCACTGCTTCTTTCGCATGGCGGGAGCGGCGGTGGTGATGTCGGTGGTGGTGATGTAGACCATGGAGGTGTGGCTTCTTGGAAGAACGTTCCGGGTCGGTGCTCACGCGCGGTGGAGAGCTGGGCTGAAAGAAATTCGGTCGGAAGCCCTGAGGCCTGTACGGCCTGTCCAGCGGGCGAGGCACTTCCATAGCATGGTCAACGGGATTAACGTGGTTGCATAGTCGCAGGTGCATGGTCGACGCTATCAACGTCACTCCCAAGTGCTATTCCGTGTTCAGCTAGTGTCTTGGCACCGTCTATCAGCATGTACATTGATGCAAGACTAGAATGAGGTCGAAAATGTGCAAATATTAAAGACATGAAAGAATAATGAAGTTCTTATTATCAAAAGCGGGGTACGTGTTAGAGGTTGTGTATAATGCTATTACAACGTCTGTGTACTACGATAACTGCAACTTAATTCGCGAAGTATAAATCGAGTATTCCCCCTTTTGGACTGACATAAAAAACTGTTGAGAGAAACACACCCCAATGGTTGTATAACCCTGCCATAGTTAGAACTCAAGAACGCCTTTTTTCTATTACGGAGTATTCATTAATCCTCGATATCATCATCACTCAGCACGAGTCTTGCAACATCATTTTCTACAGCGCCAGCTGCAGCAGATGCTGAATCGTCGACTTTGCTCCTAATTACATTCTTCCGGTTCTTTTGGGGCGACGCTGGATGGTCTGTGCTCCATTGTTCTTGTTCTCTGCCCTCGTCCACGTCGTCCTCGTCTTCCTGGTTTTCAGTAGAAGCGACCAAACCTGCGCCATCAAAGGATATAATCTTTCGAATCTCACGAATGGCAGGCGTGTTTGCAGCATATGTCATTCGAGACTTTCGAAGTATGATCGGTAGATATGGGAGGCGCTCTAGCAACATTTCATACCGTGCTGAACCCCCACTGCCTAATAGGATGGGAAATGTTGGTTCGTCGTCTTGGGCCTCTGCCCTTGCCGATGGGGACGACTTTTTCCATGTATCTACTCCACCTGTGCTAGCAGTTTGTGGTCTTCCTGAGTCAAGAACCGGCGTAAGCAACTCGCCACGTTGCGCCCGCGAGATCCATAGACCCAGTAACCCTCCGATCTCCTCTTGGGTCCTCCAAATCCGTAGAGAAACAGGGTAGTACATAACGAATGGATTTGTTTTCGATATACCTTTTCCTTTGGCGCCCGTCAGACCAGGAGGAGGTGCTGTACGTTTTACTGGAGCAGGTAGAGCATAAAGCAAGCCGCGAACGCTAACCTGGAAACTCATCTCCTCTTGTCGAAGATTATCAGAACTTGTTCCCTGGAATGTTCTTCGATGGAAGCCAGCTGCCCCAAATCGATCCGGTGAGAGTAAGTCTGCATCTGATAAGGCGTCAATGCATCCCTCAATAGAGTCCATAGTTTCCTCACTGTCAGCACCTGTACACGAGAGAACATAATTTTCGTGCAGCGCAGCGATGAACGTGTGCGTATCCGTACCCAGTTCATCAATCAAAGAGTCCACTTCAACCTCTGATACCTTCGGTCGACGACGTTCCGGGAACCAGTTAGGTGGTTGTGGTAAAGGTGGACTGGCTGAGTTTTCGGTAAGGCGTTTGTTGTAAACAACTTTGCCAACGGCATGGAATATACCGAGTGTGCTCTCCCGTTGGGTGACTAACTCCAATGATTCTCTTTCCATTTTTGTAAGCGGCGTGTCCTTTGGTCCTTTTTTCTTCGTGAAATTGACCTTGGCACTCCATCCCTCATCCTCATCACCTCGAACACATAGAAATTCGAGCGAGGAAGTTGCGCTCCGGATATCTCCAAGCTCAGAGAGACGCTGAATGACCTGGGGACCAGGAACTTTTCTTCGACCGCTCTTCCGCGCTTCCTTGAGTACGATTTGATCTAAAGCTTTGATCATAAAAGTTGGAGCAATAGGATTGAACTCAATGGTGGTCACACCAGAGTGGGATAGAATTTCGGGACCGAGAAGTCGATGGGCTGTAAAACTATCAGCGGCGGCTGTGTTTGTTGATAGGAGTGTTTCTGATATGATCATGACAACAGGTGTTACCGACGGTGTTATTTCCACCCTCTCAGAGAAGAACGTAGTAGCAGAAGGAGTGCTTGCAGCGAGGAAATTGAGAATCGAAGACCGAAAAGATTGCACGGTTGAGGATTCACGTGTAAATGTATTTGGGAACTCCTCTACCATGATTAGTTGCTTTTGCCTCATCGAAGCGGGTTCAACTGGACGAGGATTTGTTGGCGCATCAAAGACAAGGCTACCAAAAGATCCAGTGCGGCGAACAAAGTCTTCAAATTGCGCAGTGACAGAAACGAATCCTTCCGAAGAGGAATTAGAATTGGTGGGATTCTTCCACTCATGTATTTCAAAACCGAGCTCTTTTGACAACAGAGATATGGTGGTAGTTTTACCACTCCCCGCTGGTCCCTTGATGAGAAGAAGCCTTTTCCGTGCCTTTCCATCGAGAACATCTGATATCCAAGTTCGAACAGCGTCGACCTTCTTCTTGTGTACAGCCAGCTCATCAAGCGACACTGGGCCAAATCGCTCGTTCCATGGCCTAGTATCTACATCTGCCGATCGCGTGACCTGTGATATGGGAGGAGTACCTCGTGCGCCAGTGCCTGTTCGGAGGAATTTCTTGCTGCCTCTGGACTGTGTTTGGTCTTCCGCAACATGTGTATCTCTCACCCTCTTCCGGACCGCCAGCGCAGTAGACTTTGGTTGTTGGACAAGGTCATCATCCTCCGAGTCCAGTATATCGTCGAAATCAAAGTCATCGATTGGTACGCTGGCAACAGACTTCTCAGGGCTCGGAGTGGGTTGCGTTGACTTGGGTGGTGGGGCACTGCTAAAGAAAGAAGTGATGGGCTTGTAGATAGCCTTTGGTTTTACAGGTGATTTGCCCGGCGATTTGCGGACTGATTGTGAGGCTTTCGGTTTTGGCGAAGATGCGCGTCGCGAGGTTAGGTTCGGCTTGGATACAGATGTGGCCGTCTTCGAGTCGCCGCGGGTCCGCCGCTTCGGAGGTGAGTCTTGTTCATCTGACGAGGAAGACACCACGACAGGCTGCTTTCGCGCTGCCCGCGGCTTTCCCATGCCGCCTCAATCGGAGAGCCGGTCCGAGGCGATAGGTCATTCTCGAACCCTCGAAGGCCAGTGCTGTGCGCGAGACGTTGTAAGGCTGCGTGGTGTTGGCTCGTTGGTCGGAGGTTGAGGTAAGCTTAGAGCTGCCGGATCGGAAGTAAATTGTTCCTTCGACACGGTAGCACGTGAGTGATTTCCCTTCCGTCTCAAGTCGCTTCATGCAGAGATGTCCAGATGTCCAGATGTCCAGGCTGACAGGGCTGGCAGCCAAGCACGTGCTAGGCACTTTGGGGTAGCGAGCGGGTGGAGCCGTGCCAACTCAGCGCTTCCCTGTCCTTCTTGTCCGTTCATTGTTGTTCCACCACTACCCCTCCACGCTCTCACCGCCTTCACCTGTCGCTGCATGGTCTATGACTGGCATCATCCACCTGAACTCTCGTCCTCTCATTTCGCTTGATTGTTCATGGGCCGGTCGGCCTGTTTATGCATGCGGCTGCCGGGGACGTCTTCCTGATGGCTGGTTGTGAGCTCTCGTGCAGCCAACCGCAACTCTCCACGCATGCACACCAAGCGTCACTTGCATAGGGGCCTGATATCGATGCTTAACACACTTAATTTTTTTTCTCTTGCCCAACCTCTCGCCGGCGCGTGTTCGGTGGAGTCATAGCAACCTTGGGAGTGGCAGGCTGCCAGACTCTATCAGTTCATCGTTTCTTCCAGTCTGTGTCTGTGTCTATGTCTGTTCTCTGCTTCATTGCTTCATGCAGTCGTGGCGACTAATTCTGGGAATGAAGCATCTCCTGCTGTCCGGTGGGTACCGCGTGTCCGCCTGAGCTGGGTCTGTAGTCTGGAGGCCGAAACAGCGTGCAATCGGGGATGCATATATTAGTCTAAAATGCCAGCTCAGTACTTTTCCCTAGCCTTCTATTGGGCGGTCCGTGTTTCCAATCCGTGCTGTCGCCATGCATGGCTCTCGAATCCTTTCCTGCCAGCGAACTGTATATATGCCAGTACGCGCTTGGTGAGGCGGATGTCCTAGCTTTCCGCTGATGTGCCACGCAAGCATACCCTTTGCCTCGTCTTTCGCGGTCTACTTTAGCCCTTTGTACAATGCAAACATTCCCCTGCTAAGCAACCCTTCGCGTCCCCACTTGCTATAAGACACTAAACATCATTGACACAACATGGCGAAGAAGAAAGGAAAGAAAGCCGCTCAGAAGGTGGTCGAATGGACTTCTCCACCTGAATCTCCTAAGAAGGCACCCGAGGAACCCCTAGCTGTACCAGAGCCAGCACCTCTGTCGCCCGAAACGACAGCAACCGATACAACAACAACCGACACAACCCAGTACGAGTCTGCTCAGTCACACCCATCGCCGATAGAGGCAAACTTTGTCGATCTCCCGGACGAAGCCCCACTGCCGGAGTCATCTACCCAGGTGGTATCGGCACCAGTCGAGGACGATGTACTAGCCGAGCCGCAGACGAGCAACATCACACCGCCAGAAGACAAGAAGGCTGACCAGTCACCTGATCCAGCCCCATCTGCAGCCTTGGACACTTCGACGCCAGAAGATACTCCATCTTCAGACAAAGTGCTTGCAGCGGAAACAGCTGAACAGGCTGACCCTATCGTTGTAGAAACGATCGAGACGCCAACCACCATCAAGGAGACGACATCATCGGAACTCGAACAGGCCGACACTACTCCGACCGAATCACCAAAGAAAGAGCCGGAAAGCGTTCAAGCATCATTAGTTGAATCGGATCAAGTCGAAACGAAAACTGTTGAGGAAAAAGCAGTGGAAATAGAGACTGTAGAATCGGCACCATCTGAGCCAGAAGTTCAAAAACCAGAGAGCGCCATTGCCATATCTACCGAGTCAGAGCCCATCAATCCAAAGGAAGAGGCAGCTATCCCAATTACAGAGCCAAGTACTGGCCCCGTTCAGGCTGTGGAAGAGTCAAAAGCTGAGCCCGAGGCCGCACGCGAAGTGGAGCCAGTAGTTACGAGTCCTCTTCCAGAAATCGAATCTTCTTCAACCTCCGAGGCTGTCGCAGATCCAGTACCAGATAACACTGAAGTCGCTGAGCCCGAACCAACTCCCGAACCAGTGGCGGAATCAGTTCCTGAAACCATCCCGGAGCCAGTCCGCACGCCGGAAGACCCACCTAGTGTACGTTCCGCCGATCACGTGATAAACGAAGCATCCGCCCAAGTTCCAGAGAGCGTTCCAGAGAGCGTTCAAGAGATTCTTCCCGCGAAAGTCTCTGAGAGTGTGAAAGAAGTACCTTCGGCGAGCATTCCAGAGAGCGTGCGAGACTTACCTTCAGCGACCGTCCCAGAGAGTGTTCAAGAAGAAGTTCCTCCGACCAGAGTCCCGGAAAGCGTGGAAAGCGCACCTCCTGCAAAAGCCCCAGAAAAAGTACAGGAAGTTGTTACGCCGAAAGCGCCCGAAGTTCCATCCAGCCCGAGTCCTTCTAGCACTTCAAGAACATCGAGGACATCCAGAGCTTCTAGAATCTCAAGGACATTCTCGGCAGAGATTCCTCCACCAAAGTCTGCATCATCACAAGCATCCATTGGATCAAGATCTCCACCCAAGCCTCAAGCGCTCAAAGAAGTTATACAGGAAAGTCGACCACCAGCACCATCTCCGCCCGTCAGGCGCGCCCGACCAAGGCTCACTTCCGCTTTCGAAGATACCGAAGACGACACCGAAGACGATTCTGCCTTGATTCATCCCAGACTCCGAGGTGACCCCCATTCACGAGATCCAACGCGAGGTTTGTCATATCCGCCTCAGCAGTCACAGCATCGTAGCCTTTTTGCGTCACGTGTTCCCCCAGAACACTACACAAGTCCACCTCAGCCTCAGCCGCCGCCACCCCCACCACCCGGGTATCACCCTAGATACCACCAACCCACCGCGCCTCCTTATTATCCTAATCATAATTACAGCATGTCTCAGTCAGGTAGCTATTCGAATCATTCCAACCATAATCCGTACGGTCCCCCTTCACACTCTTCGTCTCCTTATCAAGAATCATGGAATCAATTCCCTCCAAACTACCCACCATATGGGAGCCCAGGAATGCATCGCCAAGACTCCATGGGGTCTAGAGAGTTTCCTCTGGGTCCACCAAGCCTGGAAAATGGGCCTGTTATGGAAGAGGATGGGGGTGAACTATTTTCTCGAATTTCTCAGGCCATTCCAGACCTACACAGTCTCCTCGCCAGATACAAAGAAACTCACGGACAACTCGGTGTACGCGAAGAGTTACTGCGACGGACTAGTCTTGAACAACAAGAACGACTAAGAATCAAAGACGACGAAATTGCAAATCTGAAGGAAAGGATGAGTAATATGGAACACAAACACTCTAGTGAGGCCAGCAGACTACGTCTAGAAATCGGCAACATGGAGGAGCAAGTGAAAGAACTCAAAGAAGAACTCTTGGAGATCGACAGGCTGAGGAAGGAGGCCGAGGAGACGAGAACTGCACTGGAGGCTGCCAAGGCATCTTGGGAGGTTAAACAGAAAGACCTCGAGTCTGCCCACGCGGAATTACAACGGACAGCTGCAGAAGAAAAGGAACGTGCTCAAGCCGAGTTTGCTGAATGGAAAACGACTGCGACTACAAAGCACGATGCTGAGAAGATTGCGCTTGCTATCCAATTTGACAAAAGACTCAAGGAGGCTGATGTCCTTGCGGAAAACCAGCGACAAGAAGCCGCGGCAGCATTTGTGAGAGAGAAAGATGAGCTCCGCTCTGAACACCAACGACAGCAACGGGAGCGAGAGTCCAGTTTCGACCGTGTCCGAAAGGAACTAGAATCCAAGTTGACCACAGCGCAAATCGATAGGGAAGAGGCGCTCAAACACGAAAGAGAAAGCAGAGAGGTTTGGGAAGCTGAGCGTGAGACTCTCACGAAATCCCACCAAGAAGACCAGGAAAGTCTGCAGAGGAGCTGGGACGAACAGCGCGAGGTCATGGAGACGAAGCACAAGAAAATCAAGGATGAATCGGACAAGGCGTGGATCGAGCTTCATGCTGATGCCAATCGGAAGGCAGAAGAAGAAAAGGCCAAAGTCGAGAAACTCACGAAAGAGCTCGAAGAGCTCCAAAAGAAGTTTGACGAGCTTAAGGCGGAGAACGAAAAGGAGAAGAGCATCATCAGGAGTGTTGCAGGCAATCTGGAGTCTGAGAGGTCAAGATTGGAAAAGTTAATGGAGTGCTACGGAGATATCGCGGAGATCAAAAGCAAAGGGGATACATACTAGTAAGTTTGTCTGCACCTGGAATGCCTAATGTTTATTGTTTCAACGGTTCTATATCCCAGAATGTTTTTGGAAGATGAAGGTCTCATTGTCATCGTTTGTTAGCCCACGTTCCCCTTTCAAATGCAATTGTCGTTCCTGGTTCTGATCCCTTGCCGCACTTTAAACATTTGCTGATGATCATGCTTGCCTGTAGCCTCGTATCGTTCTCTCAGCTCCAGAAACAGATCGTAGACCTTGCAGTTACTCATTTCAAATACCTTCCAATCACACCACCGCCGGAAGTGCTCGAAAACATCCCACCTGAACTCCCATCATTCCTGGGGAATACAGATGCTTCTAGGTATGTTTCCGTACCAAACCATGGCCAGGCATGCCTAACGCGAATGACAGGCAATTAAGGGCAGCATACGTTGTCCACACCGTATCTGCCATGGTGACTTTCCGAGTGTTTGGTCCATTCCTGTTCAGCCTCGGTCGTCGGTACGACAAGGCTGACTCACTTTTCCAATCCATGAGCAATCATATCCGTGACAAGAGCACGCGAAAGGAAGCCATCTGGCGGCAACAGACTCTTCTCGCTGCTTTCACTAGCAGCGGTGCTAAACAGCGTATCAACACAGCAGCAGGGACCGTCGTTGACGAAATCGTCACTGCGGTGAAGCATTTTGCAGACCCCAAGGAAGAGGAAGGCATTAAGATTGCTGTAAGGCGGATTGTGAAGCTGGCTGCCGAGACTTGGCGCTTTGCAAGACTTGAGCGTGAGATGATATCTGCAACTATGCCCGCTTTACAAGACGACTCGCATGATTTCACGGGACCAGACTACTGGCCAGCTTACAAGCCAGATGATACCCCCATCGCATCATTAGCAGGAACCTCCGCCGTAGTCGACGACAAGCCGAAACTTCTCTTGAGACTGTTCCCCGTCATTCACCGCGAACCAAAACACGAGAACTTTCGATCGGCCGACGATGGGAAGCCAGATGAGGGCTGCATTTATCATTATGGGCTGGCGTTGTATGATGAAGCCAGATGTGTGGAAACAAGGAAAGAGGAAATCAGATCAGCAGGTTTGCCTCCCGTTAGCACTGCTTCTCCGACCGCTGCTGATTTTCCGCCGCCTTTGATCCCACCGCCCAAAAACCCACCGCCGCCTCCTCCACCTGAATCCGACGTCGTGTCCTCTATCAAGTCACTCCCTCCATCGTATCCGCCCCCACCACCACCCATGAACCCATCCGAGCGAGCCGCATCTCCACCCACGATATCATCGGAACGAGCCGCATCGCCACCTCCGCCTCCGCCTAATCCTTCCGTTCATTCTGAAATAAGGTCATCTATCATTGTACCTAACCCTTCCATCCGCTCTGAAAGGGGGTCATCTCACGTTGTACCCAATCCCTCAGTGCGTTCTGAAAAGGGATCTTCTCCCACTGTATCTGATCCCTCAGTTCGTTCGGAAAGAGGATCATCTCACATTGTGCCTGATCCTTCAGTTCATTCGGAAAGAGAATCATCTCACATTGTACCTGATCCCTCAGTTCGCTCTGAAAGATCAGCTTCTCCTCCCCCGTCGAATCGTTCGATACACTCCAAAAGGGCCACCTCTCCTCTTCGCCCAGCCCTAATCGCGCCTTCCGAACGATCAATATCCCCTCCTCCGACAATATATACAGCACCTTCGGAGCGTTCATTCTCACGAGCCCCGTCTTCAAGGGCCTCCAAGTCCCCTTATGTGCGGCCAATTCCGGGGGCAATAGAGTTCTCTCACTATGGCGAGCCTCTTCCTCTGCCTGCGCCCACTGAGAGTATTATACTCTCCCCTCGATCTGCCTCTATTTCCGAAGCTCCCCCACCCATGCTTACAGAGACAGAGAGTTTGATAGCACCTCGCTCTCCCTCGATCATCCCGCTACCAGCCGCCAACGAAAGCGCTATAATTCCTGTCGATCTCCCACCGCTGATTCCAGACGACATTATCCCGCTTCCGACTGCAACAGAAAGTGGCACCCTTCCTCCACCTTCCGCTCCACGAGAGATCCCAAGTCGAAGGTCCAGTCAGGGAGTTCCAACGCCGCAGGTGTCACACTCAGATACTCCACCAACAGGATCTCCTCCTTCGCCACTCTTCGCAGCAGTGGACGAGATCGAAGCGTTGAGGCCACACCGTAGCCGCAATCCTTCCGCATCCGCATCAGCCTCCGCATCTCGACGTTCGACGCCATCAAAGACATCGAACGAAGAACTTCGCAAGGAACGGGGTGAAACCACTCGTCGCACCAGTGGCTATGCTATCAGTACCAAGTCCAGCAACGATGACAAGAGCCAGAAATCTGAACGCAGTGACCGAACCGAGCGGAGTGACCGAACTGATCGGAGTTCCAACAGCAGATACTCGTGCGAAAGCCGAAGTGCTGCGATCAAGGGCTTATATCCGAATAGCCCAATGGCGGGCGGACCAACGGCTCCTCAACGAACAAGCTCACTCCGTAGCCAGAAGAACCGGACCATCGTATCCGGCAACACATGGGACACAACTATCTCATCCCAGCCCTCTACTGATGGCAACCAGGACACCTCCAAATGATATTCATTTCTTTGATTCTTGATATCCGGCTGTCCTTACCAGCGTTTCCTTATTCATGTCTCCCGGATCTGAAGTTATGGTTCCATTTATCACTTTCTCTTCTCATGTGATATCCCCTTTGTTCCTTTCTCAATCATGACTTGTAGTAATTGCATGTACCCCAAATTTGGCGTTGCATATTTACGACGAAAACTTCACGGCCTTGGCACAAGATGGAGTTATATACACACAAACTTGAAGCGTTCTTTGTTCCTCCTCATAGCGCGGCGTCAGGGATCTGTGGACATTTGACGGAGTCTAGAATATGTGTTCGCCCTGGATGGGCCTGGTGTACAACAACACATTATTGGAACGGACGCATTCGTTACGAACATACTTAGCTATTTTAATACCTACGCACGTTTCCTCTTCTCGAAATTCTGAAATTGGTTGTGAGAGTTAATACAGTACGTCATATGCCGTATGCATCCAGACTCGCTGCATGGCTTCTTTTGCCTCGCAAAGCAGTCGTCGTGGGGTTTTGGTTGATTATCTGGAGAATTCTTTGTAGACTGTTATTATGGGTGAGTTGGAATTTTAGGTGCATAGGAGTTGTACCATGCAAGTTTGATTAGAGTGTACTTCAGGACTCATCCAGTGGCTTTTCTTTTAATATTTTCTCGTACGGTAGTGATTTGGAGACACGTGTGGTCACACAGTAATATTGACAAGATCTAATATTTCTCGAATCAATACACTTTGCAGAGTGCTCCCGGTAAGAGTTGAGATGTGTATATCAAACTCGAAATCCAAAGCAATATCAAGGTCAATCCTAGACCCAAAGTCCTCTACAAAGCATCCTGGGGATCTAATTCGTCGACATGAAGTTTACATACATCGCCATTGTTGTTTTCCCAGCCATTGCTTTAGCGAATCCCATCGCTTTCCCGGAAGCCGTCAAGACCCTCAAAGCTCGAGCTAGCGCTTGCTATTGCATCTAAATTCCAGCGCCCTAAAGGCCCATCCCCAGGACGGTGACTACGACCCCTTTGGCACGAAGCGCAAGAAGGAAGTTACTGGAACCAGCTGTCTCAACGTGAAGTGCATAGCACTAGGACGGAAGGTGGGGCAGAACGGATATGATAAGTGGGTCTATGCTGCAAATTCCAGCTGGAAGTGCTGGATTTGAGCGGGCTGGACGTAGCAGGACTGTGAGAGTGAGTATCTGGTGATTAGTATATTGTATCGAAAAACTTTGAGTGAATGCAAATTGCTGCTTGTACTCCAAAGAAGGTGAGGTTGTTGAGGAAATCGCGTGGTTTGGTTGAATACGTGAAGCAGGACACTTGATCCAACAATTTTTTGGTTTGGGAGGTCAATGCATCGACAACACGAAACTTCCGTCGCTGATTCTTTCATAGGTTCGGCCACCTGGCGTCCGGAAGTAGCAGCCTCCATACGGAGCTCTAATCGGAATATGAAGATTAGTTGAGGTTGTCAACGCTTCCTGGAAATTTGTTCAGTACAGTATACTGTATGTGAAATTCCGGCAGGTGCTATGCTGTTGAGCATCGGAGATCCGGTGTCGAAGACGGGATGGGAATTGGAAAGAAGAACCCCAACAGCTAGCTCTTGCCAATATGGAGGCACGTGGGAGACCCGATCGCAAGGGTGACGTCCGATGAAGTGCGCTAACGCTAGTAGAGGTGTGGGGCAGCCATGGGCGGACCACGCTGAGGTGACCGTGATGTGCCGAGGTCCGATTTTGACAGCTCCAGGCACACCGCAGCACGTGACCGTGTATCATCAAATGCAACTATTTGAACTTTGTGCAAACACTGCACACCGAGCGCCTCTGCAATCCCCGGGCCGTTTCTCTCTCCGTGTCCGTTAGCGAGCTTATATAACGCTGGTCCCTGCGGCCCTTGGCACGCATATATAAGGTGGTGGTTTTGGCGCTCGCAATCTGACTTTTCTCTCTTCATACTTACCTTGCGTAAAACGCGGAGACCAAGAAGTCCGTTGTTTAATCAGGATCACCTGCATCGCACAAAGCGGAGTGGTCTTGGTTTGAATCTCCTTCGGGGGCTTCATACGCGCAATTTTTGCTGGCATCACCTTTTTCATTGGTATCTATCCCTTGTGGATAGTATTGAGGAAGAAAAATATCTCGGTCGAGTGGTTGAGATGAGAACGAAGCTGGGTCAGTGTCTTGCCTTGCTAGAGCCTGGAGGTGGTGTTTGCTGCTCGCTTCGGTAGGAGAGGGTTTGGGCACCGCATTCAACGTTGCTACTAATGGAGGTAGAACATCATTGTGATGTCTGTACGGGTATGTCTTTCGATGAACAGTCGTGCCATCCTCAACTATTACGTGACAGACACTTGCGCTTCTAGTTTTCCTGCCTCCAAGGTTGTTGGTGCGCTGCGCGTAACATGGTCGCAGCGATGGTTTGCATACTAGGTGAGACATGTTCCTCAACAACGATACCACATATTGTCCACGAGCCTGTTCCGCCATTATCACAACAGTCAATCAACTTATTTCCTTAGTTATTTCAGCGATCACATCGCTACTCGTACTCATGAATATCCCTCCCTTGATCTTTCATGCGTGCTGGCCTAACCTGGGCACTCACGAAGCCGTGCAGGTGTGGAGGCAACGATATCGCACAAACTAATCGCGTCGCAAATTTTGTACCACTTCGCGGGTGTATCTCCATACTCGATGAACTCGAGCACGCTAGAATCACAAATCACCATTCCTCTGTCTACTTATCACTCTACGGCTAAAAGATATGATGCATATGACCCTAACTAAGTCATGCCATTTATTCCTTCTTACGTGCACAGATTCCTCTACGTCGAACGCAGCTGGTGCCCAGTCACCATCCTGAGCTACCATCCTATGCCCACATCTTTTCGCCACAGTTTTCGCAATCATGTTCCCCATCTGCCTTGCCCTGTCTACGATGCTCAGCGAGAATTGTACGAACGCGCGCTTTCGAACGTTGACAACGCCATACTAGGAGGATATGAAGCGGTATAATGGAGAGCAAACATGGTTCGCTGCTCACAACGGAAACCTTGCATTTTCCCATTGCAAATTTCCGATTCAAAAGACCGCAACATAATATGTACCTGTTTGAGCAAACTTTGAGTTGTGCAAGGCTGCATAGGTAATATATTGATGGTCCAACCACGTTCTTCCAACGTCTCTTGGATATCCCAGTCTCGCGGTACTGTCCA
This sequence comes from Dendryphion nanum, assembly GCA_020744415.1. Lineage (NCBI taxonomy): Eukaryota > Fungi > Ascomycota > Dothideomycetes > Pleosporales > Torulaceae > Dendryphion > Dendryphion nanum. Next base: position 908,141 of record JAGMWT010000008.1, read on the forward strand.
TCCAGAGCTAAATCGTACAGTAAACGGGCTTGGGATTTCCTGACACGGCAATCCACATTTACGGACCGCCTTAGTGGAATCCAGGAGAAACTTGGATGTGGGGGATCTGTCCTTATACTGCATCGAACTACATTGCAAGCATAGCTCCACGGCTGATCTCCACCTTGTCGGTGCATCGGTATAACTGCTGCATCATAATCCCATCGATGCTTTGATCCTGGCACCGCGTGTTGTGACTGCCGGCGTGTTGAGTGACTGCCTGGAACCGAATCACAACATGGACGATCGTTGAGCTTGAATGGACCTCTTAGTCTTTCAGATATCATAGGCATATTGTGCGAACAGTTCTCACGTGTTATCTTTCTGATCATTCAACGCGTCATATATCATACTATTTCACTCAATTACCAGACCAACAGCACTCTGCACGTACTGTGCCTTTGCATGTCAATTGACGTCGTTGTCATCACATCCCAGTGACTCAAAAATAAACCATGAGCATAGGCTCGAATTGGATGCCCCGCCTACAAATCATCCCCTTCTCTAGAGCGCCAATCAATTCTCTGCGTTTGCATTATAATCTGATACAACCATGTACCCCGGGGCCATGGCACTGCGTCAGTATGCATCTGAGATTGCGGGGGAGACTGACCGTACATCAAAGTGCCGCTGGATGCGAGCCGTACCTTATCAGAATGCTTGTGCAGTCGTATATGACTCCAACCTCCACGGAATGGTGGGTACAGTGAGTGAGTTATGCATCGTCAGTCCATGGTGAGTAGAATATGAACAGTATCTAACATTTACCTAGTGCCTGTACACAAACTTCACAGAATGAACAGCCACATGGAATTATATCATAGACCGATGGACCTATGAAGGTCTCCGTTACGAAAAGTCTATTGTCCTCTTCACGTGAATAAACAAAGACATGGACAACAGACAAACACAGTAGTGGAATACTCAAAAAAGCACAATCTCCCATGTCGAAAATGCTGTGCAACAAAAAGGTCTCATGAAGGCTTACAAGGTCCGAAGCATAAGAAACATCACTTAACCAGAGTGCCAAGTTGCTTCCCCTACGCTTGTTTCCAGAGCTTCCATATTGAAAACATGCCAATTGAAGAAATACGCGCTGCATCATGATGGCATTCTACTTCACCTCACATATTCAGCAGCCTGCTGAATGTACACTCTCGCAAACAACTCTAGGAGGTCCAATCCCAACAACATGGCAATGCTGCATCATGAAGTTATTGCACGTGCTATTGATAGAAGTTCGCGGTGAAAGGACACAATGAGCAGCCGAGCATCGAAGACAAGGAAGGTACAGCAATCATTCATTTGGAAGATGCCCACGGTGCGATTGATTGGAAGCCAGAGGGGGGAAACATCAGTCCACCATAACGGCAATCGACGATCTCCAGAACATATCTGAGTTTGCAGACTCGATCGACAAGTACAAACGGACAACCAGTGATATCAAAACCGCTTCCAGAAAATTTATATAAACCCGATCAAACACCAGTCCAAATCTCACCACCAGCATTAGAATCCAAATATCCTTTGCTCCACCCCAATCACCAACCCACCAGTACTCTCCAGCACTCACCGCTTCTCGATCACTCAGCCCCTAGATCCCAAAATGAAGTCCTTCATCGCCATCCTCGCCCTCGCCGTCCTAGCCATGGCCAACCCAATCACCTCCACTCCCCCCAAGAACATCGGCGACACAGACAAAGCCTGCGGGTATATATCCCCCTCATCTTTCCTTCCCAATAAAAAAGCTGATCCAATACCAGTCCAGCAACCAAGTTGTCTCCTGCTGCAACGCCTCCAGTGAAGAATCTGGCAGTGGTCTTATCAGCGCTATTATCAGCCCTATCCTCGTAAATGGTTGTCTTGGTGTTTCTGCTTCTGCGCGTAAGTCATACTTACTTTCCAGTGGGGTTGGGATATTAAGTGGAGGCGACTGATACTAGTGAATAGTTAACATCTTGAGCCCGCTTGTTGATACGGGAGCTATGTGTGGTGATAATGAGGTCAAGTGCTGCCCTGGTAACAAAAACTCTGTGAGTATATTCCTTGCGGGTTGGATTCTGAGAAGGGCTCTTTTGGCTAATATGGCATTAGGGACTTTTGGTCATTGTCCTTCAGTGTGCTAGTTTGTAAACTGGTTGATGGAATTCAGGTGGTGTGATTGGTGAGTTTGCTGAAGTGAATCGATGTCTTGGATGTAGCGTTACTAGCTAGATGTTCCAAGATAGGCAGTAATATTATGATTGGTATAGCGAATTCTGCAACGTTTTTATGGTGATTAGGTGATGAAGTAAGACAAGAGTGAGCATATCTGATCGTATCTTGAAAACCCATGTAAGTGACGGGCTCATGCTGTAAACAATCTGAAGGGGAATGGACCATGAGATGTGCATTTGGTTCTGACTAATTTTCTACCACGCGAAATGTAGAATGAATGCGGTGAATGTCTAAACTTCACTCGTTTCCGACGATGACGCAGAAGAAGATGGCGAAGGTGTTCCCTCTCTTTCCAGCCGGCCCACGTCCGCATCTGGGCCCGGAGGCGACGATGTAATCGCAGCGAGGCGCTCCATGAGCGAATCGACCCCAGCGGCTGCCTCCTCTCCCGGATGAAGCGATCTCATTAGAGCTTGCACTTCAGCATCGACTCGTGTCATATCAGCAGTAAGTCCGGCCAAGTCCCTTGCAAAGTCAGGGCCCATTAAACCTGTATCATCCCGCATCCACACATCTTCTTGGGAAATGGGGCGATCGCCCTCGTTGAAGAACATCGCCTCGCGGCGCCGTCTTCTGAGTTCGCGCTCCTCGTTCGAATTGCGACTTCGGCGCGGCAACGGGACTTCTACGAGATCCTCACGCATGGAGAAGTTCCGATTGTAAGAAGCCCGACACTCTCTTAGAACCCCATAATCATCCAACAGGCGTAAAGCTAGTTCGGCCCTTCGGACTCTCAGCGGATTGCGGCTGTCCAGATCTTTCCATAGCAATGCGCAAGCAGCATTATCGGTGATAAAGCGTTCGCACAGTATGCGCGTGCTCGCCTTGCGAATCTCGACATTGTTACAGAGAGCAAGGGTCTCGAGCGATGAAATCTTAATTGCGTCCTCATTACGTGCGGCAGCGGAGGGAATAGTTGGCTTTGGTGGAGGTGTGTGGACTTCAGTCAGGGTAACAATAGTGCGTAGACCGTAGGCGACGCCTTTAACTGCAAAGAAAGTAAAGGCCCCTGACAAAGCGTTAGCGCATGAGAAGAAAAATGTATATTAGAATCCTCGGCAAAGCACGCTGAACAGCTGGGGAGGTTCTTAGTTGTCATCCGGTCCCACCAGCGCTGCGAAGACCTATCTAGAGTAAATGGGATGTATTACCTAAACCGAGCCAGAACCAGCGATCATCTATCCTGGACGCCATTGTATGGTTGTCATGTTTGGTCGGAAGTGAAGGCAATGTGGAGCTGGAACCTCATTGTCGGCGTCGTGGTGGTAGAGTTGGTGATGGTGTCGCGGTGGAAATGATGCATGTAGCAGCGGGGAGCAGGGATGCATGCCGAGCTATTCCAAATGGGGTAGGCGGTGAGTTCAAGCTTGGGCAGTTCCGAAATCTTGGCTCCAAAATTTCGACAACCGGTGAACTTTTGTATCCATCCGTGTTCAAGTCCACGCATATTCTTTAGTCGTTGTAAAGATCCACAAGCCTTTGCCAGGCCTCAGCGACAACAGATATGCCCCCCTCGCAATTGAAACGGCTCAAAGCCTCATTGCGCGAGCAGGGCATCACTGGACCACAAAAATCTAAGAAACAGAAGAAAAACCAAAAGACCAGCGCCGACCAACATGCCAAAAAAGCCGCCGCCTTAGCTTCGATTCGTGAAGCTGCGAACCCGTTCGATTTCAAGCATCTGTCTCGCCCGAAAAAGTTCGAATATGTTACAAACCAACCACAAAACGCAAAGAAAACATTAGGAAGGCCTGGTGTTACCAAAAGCCATGGCGAGGAGACAAGACGGAAGACGTTGTTACCAGAAATGAACAGACGGAATAAAGTTGGCGGCATAGTTGATCGAAGAATAGGGGAAGACGATCCGTCAATGACTCTGGATGACAAAATGATGGCGAGGTTCGAAAGGGAACAACAGAGGAAGAGGGGTAACGTTTTCGATCTCGAGGAGGCAGATGATGAGGTTGAGCTTACCCATGGTGGAAAGTCGCTCAGATTTGATGCGGATGGCGGAGAGGACTACGATGCTGCTAGTGTGAGTGGCTCCAGTGATGGAGAGGCGGATGGCTTCCTGCAACGGAAGAGAAGAAGGGATGAGGAAGGGGACGACATCCTTGCCGATGGCGCTGATGAACCGAAGACCGACGAGCCGGAACGTAAGAAAAGTAAAACGGAGGTTATGAAGGAGCTTATCGCCAAATCGAAAATGCACAAGTACGAGAGACAGCAGCAAAAGGAAGACGATGACGATTTAATCGAGGAGCTTAACAAGGGAATGCCCGATATGTTGGCTGCTTTGAGAGGGCACAAAGCAAAGCAAGATCAAGCCCCATCCGCTGCACCCGAAACCACATCAACGAACGAGTTTGGCATGAATCCTGAGCGTGCCGCATTACTTGTGAAATCAAAATACGAAGTTGATCGGGATTTCGATAAGCGGGTCAAACAACTAACGACAGACCAAAGAGCAAAACCAGCCAATCCTACTCTGAAGCCAGAAGATGCCGCAAAGAAGGAAGCAGGTCGACTTCAAGAGTTGGAACGGCAAAGAGAGCTGAGAATGAAGGGGTTGGCCGAGAGCCCTGACGATGACGAGGATAGTGCATCCGCAGATGATAATGAAGAATCTATCCAGGACGATGCTCGGGAATTCGGAATCTGGAACCGTGAGGCCCGGCTCGAGGAAGAAGAAGATGAGTTTGAGCTGGATGCGGATCTTATTGCTAGTGGCTCTGAAATCGACTCGGATGTATCAGAGGATGACTCTGACGACGCTGCTGAAGAGCATGGCGATGATGACGACGAATTTCTACAATATGTCATGCCAGAGTCCTCCAAGACTACGGACAACCCCAACAACGTTCCAATTGGTATTCCTGGTACAAATGCGAAACAGTCGAAGCTTGCTTATACATTCGAATGTCCCCGCTCTCATGATGAGCTCCTTACTATATTCAAAGATGTCGCTCTCCCCGATCTCCCTACAGCAATCGTTAGAGTCCGAAGTTTACATCATCCTGGACTGCAAGAGGACAATAAGAACAAGCTTGCCGATTTCGCTTGCGCACTTGTAGACCATATCGATTATCTTGCAAATCAACAACCGCCGGCGCCTTTAGCGATTATTGAGACCATCATTCGACACATACATTCGCTCTCTCGCTCATATGCGATTCAAATTGCGACGAGATTCCGGCATCACCTGAAACAGATTCAAGCAAAAACTGAGTTTGAGGCTGGAGATCTTACCATCTTCACGGCCATTGGAAGCATTTGTGGGTTTTGAATGCGCTCTTCCTCATGAAAATACTTACTAACATGATCCAGATCCGACATCCGATCATTTCCACCAAGTTGTTACACCTAGCATTCTACTGATGGCACGTTGGATGGGTCTTGCGACCTCGCCCAAATCAGCAAAAGATATTGCAACCGGGGCGTACATCAGCACCCTCTGCCTGCAATGTAAGCTATTCAAGGAACAATCAATTTCCTGTGCTAACCTAGTCTACAGATCAACGTCTTTCCAAACGATACATACCCGAGATCATCCGCTGGACCACCCTCGCCCTCAACTCCCCCCATATGTCTCCCAAACTCCTCACCACCTACTGCACCAACATCACCACTATGATCAACCTTTGGCAGGGCACCCCGGCCTTCACCGAGATCTTCACACCCCTCCTCAAGCCCCTAAAACAGCACACCCCAAGATCAAACTCCACAATCCAACGCCTCACCATCGCCCTCCAAACCGCGCGCCTCGCGCGCCTCCCTCAAACCCTTCACAACCACCGCCCGCTCCCGATCAAAACCAGCATCCCCAAATTCGAAGGTGAATTCGACCCAACGAAGCACTACGACCCTGACCGCGAGCGCGCGGATGCCAACAAGTTACGCAAGGAGTATAAGAGGGAGAAGAAGGGGGCGATGCGCGAGTTGCGCAAGGATGCGAATTTCATTGCCAGGGAGAAGTTGCGGGATAAGAAGGAGAAGGATCGCGCGTATGAGGAGAAGTATAGGAAGTTGGTGGCGGAGATTCAAGGGGAGGAGGGGAGGGAGGCGAATGCGTATGAGAGAGAGAAGAAGGGGAGGAAGAGGGGAAGGTAGATGGATGTATAGTAGAGGAGGTTTTTGTTTTCAGATAATAGATATGTGGATCGTTGACGGACATTCCCAATGCTTGGACTGTGACGTGTGACTATCTTCAACTAACCTGAGACGCGAATGTTCGTGTGATTGACCCAATAGCAAAGAAAGGAAAAACCTAATTCATCACAAAGGACCATAGATATATATTCTCTCAGGCCAGAAAAATTACAAACTTGTGGTTTTCATCTATGGACCAATTCTTCTCATATAATACATTTCGGCCTAGATAGATAGATAAAAAAAAGGAACCCAAACGCCATTACCCATCGATCAGCCAATTACCGTCCACGAATAGCCCATCCTGTCTCCAGTTCCCTCTCTATTCCTCCTCCTCACTCTCCTCCTCACTATCCTCCTCCATCCCCTCAGCAGCCTCCACCTCAAACGTCGGCGCCTGATCAATCCCCAAATAACTATCACTCACCAAATACAGCGTCAACTCCTGCTTCCCCGGTTCCGTGACCGTAAATTCCAATTTCGTCTGGAGCGACCTCCCAACCGTGACCTTCTTAATCGCCAACAAAGTCCGCGCCTTCTGATCGCCCACCACAAGCCAGAAATTCTCCGTTTTGTCCGCGGGATAGAAGGGGGCGTGAACGTCCTGTTTGGGCTCGTCATCGTCGTCAAGTTCGCGGGTTATCTTGATAGCGAGGTGGGAGGGGCTGTTTGCAGTTACGGAGTCTGGGTCTAGAAGTTGGTGTTCGAGTTCGACGTTCGGGTAGTATTCGTTTGTGAAGGTGGCGGCTTCGCTGAGTTGTTTGTTGTTGAGGGCGAGGGCTTTGACGAGGGACGCGTAGTCCTTGTTTTCGTCTGGGTCCATGGCGTCCATGAACTCGTAGATGTCGTTAATGGAGAATTGTTGGGCGGCCTTGACGGTGTCGTTGTCGAAGTGTGGGATTTGTTTGAGGGGTGAGTCTTTTTGCCACATGGCTTGGACGGTCATTTGGGAGATTTCCATGGCGTTCATCGCGTTGAGGTGGCCTTCCGAGGAGAGGACGTCGACGCTGGCGCTGAGGATGGTGAGCACCTTCTTGATAATGTGTTCTTGGTCTTTGGCGAGATCAACTGGAAGTTGCATGCGCGAGAAATGTGCCTGTAGCAAGACGAACGCCTTGAAATGCGGTGTTTCAAAGTTCGGTTCCTGCATCTTGTATGGCACCCTGTCATATATGCGTTCAAGGATGTGGGCTTCGTGGCGTCGAATCTGAACATCTTCGAACTCGGTTGCGGCGGTGATAATCTCAAGCAATCCCTTGATACCAGTCTTCTCATTGAGTGACATCATCAATGTCTGCATAGTAATGAAGGAGATGTTATAATAGGCAGCGATCATACACGGGTTGAGAGGTGTAATCACGTCTTCCTCTTCATCATGCTCAATGAGTTTGGCATCCGTGAGCTCCTTTAGGGTTGTCTCTACCAACTCAGACAGATAACCACTCAGACCATCGTGCGATACGTCGTGAAGGTTATAATAACTGGGATTGGCAAGAAGTCGGCGGTAGAAATATGTATACGTTGACCAGTCGACAGCCTCCTGTGTAGACTCGATTGTCTTCGCGCTGATCTCGGCAACGAATGCATCGTGAAGGTAGTCATGAAGATTGCTCTCAATAGGCAGAGCTTCGTTCAGGAATTTCTTGTAATAGTCTCGCTTCACGGCGGGAACCATCAGAACACCCTTGGCGGACTTGTCTTCACCCACTCGTCCTGCTCGACCGAACATTTGCAAAACTTCGCTGATGGAATAGTCAAGATAGCGGTGTTCCCTGCCCTCGAAGAACTGAGTACCCATCACAATGACGAGATGAGCATTGCTGTCTACCTCCCAGCACGAATCTCGGGACACAACCATGACTTGGATAGCGCCGACGTTGAACAGATGTTGCACAGCTTTCTTATCGAAAGCATTGAGTGCCTCATGGAAATACCCAATACCATGAGAAAGCGACTCTGCGAGTGCTTTCTCGTTGACCTTCTCAAGAATAGGCTTGATGTCCTCTAGAGGTGCGTTGAGGAATCGGTCTTCGTCATCTTCCGCAACAGCAGCCGCAAAGATGTCCAATGCTGAGGTACGGGCCTGCTTTCGACTCGGCACAAATACAATGGCTGGCTTGTCCGGCGACATCTGCGTTACAGCCTTGTAGGTCGGCTTCGCCATCGCCAACATCAATGAAGGGAAGTGGGGGATGGTGAAGGACTGAATCTTCAATTCCAAGGGTATCGATCGAATCGCTGGGCTGAAGTTGAAGATTGTATGCTTGTTGGCGCCGATCCACTCTCCGACGTCCCGGGCATTTGACAATGGAACGCTCAATCCGACAATTCGCAGACCTGATTCAATTTGGGCGGCCATGGCGTGCATTCGTGAGACCACAACCTCATAGGTATGGCCACCTGGACCACCCAACATGTGCAAGTCGTCAGCAATCAGCAGAGCCACAGACTGAACGTTCTTGCGTCGCTGCCACTGTCGTGAAATAACATCCCACTGCGCTGGAGTTGCGAGAATAAGGTCACCCTTCTCTAGCAGCCTAAGATCTGCCGTTGTTTCGCCGGTCAGCTTGACAACGTCTTTGCCACCACCGAGAGTAGCAAGTCGCGCACTCCAGTTCTTGAATTGGTTGTTAACAAGCTCCTGGAAGGGTGCTAGGTATACAATGCGGCCTTCAGCGTTGTTGGACCAACGGCGTAGAATAGAGAATTCAGCACAAATAGTTTTGCCAATGCCAGCGGCAGCTCCCACGAAAACATTGTCGTCTGAGGTGTATAGGGAATTGAAAACCTGAGTTTGGACCTTATTAAACCGGTGAATGTCATCGTATAGACTCTGATATTCTCGTCTCTTCAGTGCTGAAATCGGTAACGGTTGGAGGTCGAGAATGGGCGTATGTGCGGGGAACTTGGCGGGAAGGATCAATTTCTGGAATGATACTGCAAGTTTTGTCTCTGAACCCATCCATCGATCAGATAGAACTGTGATGAAGTAGTTCGGAGGCATTGGGTCGTCGATAGGAACCGTCAGTTCGACATAGTGCTCGTTCGCCTCTCCTTCCGCATAGTCCTTTCGCAGGATGAATGTGTCATGGAACAGGACCTGTTCACCATCGCAATCTTCCACGAGGATCCAGAATGCCTCGGACGCTCCGTGGAGTTGTTCATCCCACACGAAGTTCGGTCGAATAATGAGTTCAAGACGAAGCATTGACCTCGTGACAGGTCGGGGTGTTGCTTCAATCTCCAGTCGCGGGAACTTCTCTACAAGCGAACACACCGTCTTACCCGCCTTTGGCATACCCAATAGTTCACCCATGCTGGGAGGATCGAGACCGAAGTAGCTCGTCCACGGAACGTCAATGCGTTCTGCCTTTTGCAGAATGTCTCTAGGACAAGATGGGAATTGCCTTAAGGGTGACATGGTCGGCCACATTCGCTTTTCGGCCATCTTGCACAAGTCCAAGGCAAGCTTGGCGACCTGTGCCCAGCCCTTCTTAAGACAAATTTCGAAGATTGCTCGAAGAATACGTCCGGCTGATTGTGTGACATATACAAGATCGGCCATGAGCGCAAGACCCTCCAGTTTGAGGCGAGAGATATAGGCCTGGAGAAGGACGTTGATCTTGGCTTGTGCCTCTTCGACGCCTTCCTTGACTGGGATAGGAACCTTTCCAAGAAGCTTTGCAAGCTCAAGTTTCTCATCTTGTCGGACCGGGATGTATTTGAATTCCTCGCTGAGAGCAAAGATTCGGAATAACTCGATGGCACTGATTCCAGGTTGGATGTGCTGATTGTAGATGGCCATAGAGTTGTGAGTGATGTAGTAATGCGACGCGATTCGTCCAAGTTCCGTTGGTTGTAGCTGCCCAGTTTTCTTGTCGTATTTGATAAGGTTGCACTTCTCCAGAACATGCGCAGCTGCGTGTATTAGGTCTACACGTTTCTGCTCCAGAGCTTCATCGTCTGCATACTCGGTACCGACGCTGTACAGGCCGGGTGATCGGAGCATACGGACGAAGAGGTATGAATATCCAAGCCAATCTACACCTTCGTCACGCGTGCGAACAGTGCCCAGAACGACTTCTGCGTTGAGATTGTCTGCGAGTCGACTCATAAATTGAGATTCGATGGGTAGCTGTTGATTGAGGAGCGAGAGATAGTATTGGATCTCAGCCTGAGTTGTGATGATGATACCTTCACCGTAGGTGTCGAACTGGGGTCGACCTGCACGACCAAGCATTTGAAGGACATCTTGCGGACTCAGTTCCACCCAGTTACCTTTCTCTGGCGAGTAGATCTGAGTTCCTTTGATGATGACGGTATGGGCTGGAAGATTGACACCCCAAGCCAATGTCGCAGTACAGACGAGGACCTGAAGGGAACCATCGGCGAACAGATCCTCAACGGTTGTACGGTCCGCTCTTGACATTCCAGCGTGATGGATACCGAAACCGTACTGCATGAGCTCTTTGAGATCGACATTCTGTACACCGTCGGCTTCCTCGCGTAGAATTTCCCTCGTAGCAGCGTCAGAGCGAAGAATTTGACCGATGGTATCTGATTCCAATGCCTTGTCTTTGATATACTTTGCTGTTTTGGCAGTCTCCTTCCGAGAATGGACAAAAATCAACATCTGGTTGCGGTGCTGGCCAACTTGTTCAAGAACTTTGGTGTAGCAAACATCGTTCATCGTCTTAAGCTGCTTGATAGCTTTCTTGTCGGTGACTCCGATGAATTCTTGTTTCAAAGGACAAGGCCTGAAAGTCGCGTCGAAATGGAACACTCCCTTCTCCGGATCAGCACGGAGAAAGCTTGCTACGTCGCGGTAATTTGGCAAAGTAGCACTGAGACCAACGATTCGAACATGCTCGCCTGTCTGCTCACTACGTCGGATTGTCCTTGCCACGATGCTTTCAACCACAGGTCCTCGATCGTCGTGAAGAAGATGGATCTCGTCGATACAGATAAGACGTACGAGATTGATGTAGCTGCTGTCGGTGGCTTTTCGGGTGATGACATCGTACTTCTCTGGCGTAGTAACAATTATTTGCGTTTCGGCGATTTGCTGCTTGGTAAGTTGACGATCACCAGTAAGCTCAGCGACCTTGATACCGTAGGGCTCCAAGCGCTTGCCAAAATTTCCGACCTGTTCCTGGACAAGCGCTTTAAGAGGTGCGATGTAGATGATCTTGAAATTATCCAGAGCAATTTCGCCAGTGCGCGGATCTCGGTTCTTTCCAATCTCGCGAAGCATAGTCAACATAGCTACGTTCGTCTTACCAGAACCCGTTGGGGCGCAGATAAGCATATTACCGTCGTCATTGAATGCCGTAGGGAAACACCGGGTTTGGACTCGGTTCAGCTCTTTGGAAGAACCGAAACCCACTCTTGCCCAGTCTGGTAGTTCAGATGTTGGCATATTGCGGGGCTCATTTGGATCGCGCTTTCGTGTTGGTGCTGGTACGTGAATTTCTTCATACCCCTTGAATTGGCGACGTGTTGAACCTTGCGGGAGTTTGACGCTTGGGTTCGTCATGAGATGGTTACCTTGATCAAATACGAGGTTGTCCAAGTTGATTAACCTGCCTGATGGCTGTAAACCACCGACAAGTCCATCATGCTTGCCCCCATCGGCCATGGCGATGTCCTTCGATTCGGGAAGATCAATGTCCATCAGATCGATTTTCATCTTTCTGGGCCCAGACTCTTCAGTTCCCTTGACTCCAGCCTCTCTCTGCCGTAGCTCTTGTAGGATTTTTTGCTGACCAGCTGCCTTCATTTCTCGTTCGATAGCAGCACGCTCATCCTTGTCTTCTGCGGCGCGCTTCCATTTTGTGACCCAGACCACTCTATCCCTGTTGGTGATGAATTTTGCAACAACTTCATGGTGCTCATAATCAAACAACTCCATTAAATCGTTCTCAATCTCACGCAAAGGCTTCTCATCTCCATCTTCATCGATGCCAGACAGAATTGCCAAAGCCTCTCGTGTCTTCTCCTGCTGTTCGTGTGCGTCATCATAGATCTGACCGATTTGTCGCTGTAACCAGAAGGCGTCGATTTCGTGTGTAGGTATTATTTCCTCAGAGCTGTCTTTCCGGCCAGCAGCAGCACCTTCGTCACCTTGAATAATGATCTCTTCGGCGTCCGCAATCTTCCCTTCGTCGTCACCATCCTCGTTTGCTTCTCCGTTTTCTCCGGGAGCTGCATCATCATCATCCTCTTCGTCCGAGGTATCTTGATCGCGTACTTCGAAAGTCTGAGCAGCATCTTCGTCGTCCTCGTCCTCGTCGAAAACAACTGCGACACCCTGGGTTTCGTCAACTTCTGCGCCATCGTCACCCAGGTTGCCATCTTCCATTTCTTCGTCCGCATCTTGCGCATCATAATCTGTGATCTTCTTTCCAAGATTGACCAACTCATTGAACTCCTTTGCGCCCAACGAGAAGCCGAACAGATCGTCAACCTCCTTCTTTTTATCCAGATCCTTCATACTATCATCCTTCAAGTATTCCAGAACTGCATCAGCCGCGCTCCGCACAGTTGCCGCTGAAACATCTCCCAGATTCCGACCGACAAGCGTGGTAATAAGTTCGAAGGTTGCTCTCGTGGCAGGCGTTCGTGGCTTGTATGTAAGTCCCTCGACAATCAGATCAACCTGAGCTGCTCGAGCCGGTCCCGCTCCTTCACCCCTCTTCCTCTTGCGCTGCTCGCGCTCAAGAACATCGCCACCTTCCGTTATACCGCCGCGCTCAACGTCCAACTTTGGTTTCTTCTTCTGCGTTGGCGCATTGTCGCGCGCTGTCCGTGATCCCATGTCTCGAATATTGATCTTATTCGCGAGCGACTCCGGGTCGCCCGTATTCTCATCTCCGCGGCGAGTGACAAAACGTCGGTCCGCTTGGAGGACCAAGTTTGACATCGCCGCATATTTGTACTGGCCGAGCTGGTTGGGGTTCGACATCTTGAGTGAGGGTAGGCTCCTGCCTCAGATATTTGTGGATGGGTCGTAATTAATCGTGAAACACGTGTCGGACCGCGGGACGACGTCGAGAGAAAGTGGGTATCATGGAATGCGCGCAGACCATGGAAGTAGATGATGGTGATGTTCTGCGGCAACGAGATCTAGAAAATCTCGAAGCGGGAGCTTGGACCAAATTGCCAAGAACCCCAGGCACCAGATGCGCACGTGATCGTATCTTGAATCATCACTACTCCCGTACAGACTCGGCAATACAAGTTATAAGTTGACATGATCAAAATTAATTGAGATTATCGTAGACTGGGTTGCACTAGGATAACGATCTCAAAGAAACACCATAACGGTGTACAATTTTCGCTACATCTAAAGCCACACTGGACCATGTAATAGTAATACAATTACCCCCGCTAAACTCCAAACTAAGACTTTTTTACTGCCATTGCAAAGCAAACTTTTGATGATTCGCCAAAATCCTAATCTTCGGCTCCATTCTAACCTCCACCCACCAACCCAACAAAAGCGGCCTCAATTTCTGCTCCATCACCTTCCACGCCTCCGCAACATCGGACGTAACCCTGGTCTGCCCAATCTCTGCTTTCCTAGTGTGATACACTTCTTCTGCAATAAGCTTCTCGCTCGGGGTGCCTGGTCGTAAAACACGTATTCCCCCAAATCCATACACGATGTGAATAACCTCCCACGCACCAATGATCTTTTCCGGTCGCTCGGTCAGGACGTAATCAAATTTGGCCCAGAACGTCGGGTTCAAGAGAGTTTCGGGGTCTTCGACTTTGGAGTAGGCCCAAGCTCGTCTGTTCGCAAGTTCTGGTGCCTCAAGCACGTCTAAAACCGTTTCTGCCCCGTCGTGGTTTTCAAGAAAGCGGGTCACGCCGGTTTGGCAGGCTAGATTGTCGAGGTATACTTGGTATTGCTGACCCGGTGGATGTGGTATCTGGTGCTGGAGGAAGTCGAGAGCTTCACCGCCGGGATAGTTTAGACTCGAGATGCCGAGGATTAGAGTTGATGCAACGAAAGAGACAAGAACGGATCCGACGAGGGCTAAGCTTAGCCCAGCGTAGATGATGGACTTGGTTCTTCTGTTCCAAATCCAGGAAGCCCCAGCAGCAGCGGTAGCAGTAAATCCAGGGATGACATACAGGATGAAACGCCATTCCTTGTGGGGGAGAAAGCTATATATTGCGATAAAGCTCAGAGAAGGCACAAGAAGATCGAGGCTTTTGCTACGAGTAGCAGGGTTGAAAAGTGCCAGAGGAATGCAAACCAGATATGTCAACGGATTCAGCATAAGGCGAGGTAGTGCGTTGGCGAAATAAAAGTGCCACGGCGAGACGCCCCAGGCTGTGGAGTGACCTTGAATGGTGTTATAATAGAATCCTGTCCATTCTGGCCACAACGGGAATGATTGCCAGAAGAACGAGTCGATCGGTACCGTGCACAAGAGGCCGATAAATAATCCTCCCAGACCTGCAGGTAGGATAACCTTAGTGATGGACGCCCTTCCCGTGGCGAAAAGGTAAAGAGTCGTTGTTGCCACTAATATGGCTAACTCAGAACGGAATACCACCCCCGAGAATGTAAGGAGATACAAACTCAAACGATAGTTCTTAGACACTCTCGTGCTGTCCCACTGGTTGGCATAAGCCTCCATCAATCCTCTCAATGCAATCGTACCTAAGCATAACGTAAGCTCGATGATCTTCTTCAGCGGAAAGCACGACCTACTAAAAAGAAAAGCGAACATGTTAGGCAACGTTCGCGAAGCATAATACATGACATGAAATTGGCTAGCCTGCAACAGAGCAAACCAAGCGCCAGCGCTTGTCCCAAAAGCTCTCTGTACACTTTTACCAAACCAAACAAGCGCCGCTGCATTCGAAAGTCCTAGAACGCCTCGAACTATGATTTAAGTCAGGAAAGCTTCGGATAACATTTCGATTTTTTCACCTTACCAAGCAATTGCAATCTCGCCGTCCCATCCACCCCTCCAACCCACGGCCGCGAAAGCCCCGAAAGAATCAAAGCACCCACAAACGTCCTGGGCACCGATCCTGGAAACGAAATATGATCATAATTCGCCGTGAAGAACTGTTCTGCATTCCTGTCCGGAATTCCGTGGATCAGAATGTCATGGACGGCTTGGATATTAAACGATTCCTCAACTTTTGTGTACGGTGAGATGAACAAGTGGATCAGGACGAACGCCGGGATTAGCGAGTAGAACAACCAGTTTATTCCGGCCATGACATCGGTTGTGGAGATGCAGGAGCTATGTGATGCTCCACAAGGTTTTATGTTTGATGTGCGTTTGAGATGGTGGTGATGGAATGAATGAATGGATAAGGAGAGGTCGTTGAAAGCGGAAGCCCGGGTTGAGGCACGTCCTGAGATGGTCACGTGGTCTGTCTGAAACTCTAAAATCAGCACACCTCACATATCTTTCCAAATTCATCCGCAATACCTTTTCTCCGTCGCCAAGATGGAGTTAGGTCAACTTGCCGTGCCGTCTGTGTATGCGCTTATTCTGTTCCTAACCTTCTCCTCTCAATATTTATTCCTTCATCTTGAGCCACAACCCCTGACACGAAAGGAGTGGCTCTGGCTCAATGTTTGGCCCGTATACGTTCTGATATGCTATACAAGATCTGTGCTGGTAGATCCTGGACGTATACCTAACATATCAAATGAGAAAGAGATATTAGACTCCAAGACCCAAAATGGAACGGCACCAGAAAATTCTTCTGCACCGCGAAAATGGTGTCGCAAATGTGCAGCGCCCAAGCCTCCCCGAGCCCACCACTGTAAAGAATGCGGTCGTTGCATTCCTAAAATGGACCATCACTGTCCGTGGACCCAGAACTGCGTCTCCCACACTACATTTCCTCATTTCTTCCGCTTCCTGCTCTACGCTGTAATCGGCATGACCAATTTCTCCATTCTCTCTTGGCCGCGCCTCGTCCATCTCTGGCAGAACCGCGATCTTCCCAGCTATCTCGGCCCTAGTGCTTTCCAAATGGCCCTCCTCTTCGCCTTCACCGTCGCCAACTCCATGACACTCTTCGCTCTTTCTGTGCTACTAATCAGAAATATTTGGGTACTCGCGGTGAACACAACCACAATCGAAGGTTGGGAGATTGAACGTCACAACACGCTCGTCCGCCGCGCGCGGTATTTCGGCGGCTATCTTGACGGACCAGGTGGCATCAAAGTGCAGATTAGAAAGCAGGAGTTTCCGTATGATATTGGGATCTGGAAGAACTTTAAGCAGGGGATGGGGACTGGCAATATACTTGCATGGTTCTTTCCTTTCGCTGCTACACCTACAATCGAGACGGGGATTGATTTTGAAATCAATGATTTCGAAGATGCATCACTATCGTGGCCGCCTCCGGATCCTGACAGGTTGCAAAAGAAAAGGACGGTGGCCGTCGGAAGACCAGAAGAAGCGTTCACGTATAGAGATGTTGGGCTTACGCCCGAGGAAACGCTTGCTGCGTTTAGAAAGAGGCAGGAGGAGGATGTGGTGAGGAGACGGAAGCCATTTGTTGAGCGGGTAGAGACTCAAATGGCACGGGACAATGGCCTCGAGGATAGTGAAGAAGATGATGAGGAGATTTTCGAGGAACGTACTGACACAAAGGGCAGCCGCAGAGGGAGTCTGAGTGGCGAAGAAGGGTGGCGGAATTCGGAAGGAGAGAGATTGAGGGATTTTGGGCTGGATGAGGATGTAGAGTTTTATGATGAGGAGGAGGATTTGCCGCTCAGTGAACTGCTTGCGAGGAGGAAAGCGCAGAAAGAAGATGTGCAGTGAAAATTATTGTCAGTATGCTCTCGATGAGACACTGGGCATCCACAGATTCATTGATTCATCCCTCACATTTTCTTGCCCATTCCTGCCAGAGAACACTCAATTAATCTTACCGTCACTCCCTGTCAAAGTGTCAATCGCATGACAATTAAAGCTGAGGGTTCAATCTAGTAGGATCTTTGTGGAACATCCAATCAGACATCATCATCTTGCTTCCGATCTTACCATGCATAGCAAAACGGGCGGCAGGGCGCATTGGAGCACAGGAAACTTAAACTACTTCCCGTGTGGCCTAGCATTCCCTTGGTTATGGATCTTGGGACACCAGACACGTGCTCATCATCATCGAGATGTGGATATCCGGGTAGCATGGGTGACGTTGCAACGTTGTCAGTGTTTGATATGGGTCCACATATCAATATGTGTAATCAATCGCACATTGATAGCATGCAGGTGGGATCTCTGTATAAGGGCTTAAGAGCACGAATAGTGTCCAGGGCTTGCGTGAGCAATGGGATAACTCTATTCCTGATGAGAATCGAAAATACTCCCACGATTCGATGCCCCACCGGGCACACCCTCAAATCCATTTCCATTTCCATCCCAATACCTTACATTTCATCCGATCGTACAGCAAAACCCAGACCGAGCGGTCCGAGTAGAAAAACCGATACTCCTCCATTCCGTTGGGATTAAGTGAATATCAAGCTCATGCCTCCTGGAGAAAAAAAGAGCTCACATCTCCGATACAATTTCAAGTGAGTGAATCCCCCCTCCGCTTGCGTCCTCACGCAATCTTCTTCTTTTCCAACGGCCGAGATGCCACAAAGAGGCCAGTATCCAATCTCTAGTCGATTGGCCGCATTCCTGATCTCTTTTCCGCGGCTCGGAACCTAGTAATCGGCGGAGCCGTTTCCGTGAACGGGGTAGCCGAAAGCTGTGTTGTCGTTGTCTGCCATCTCCGTGTCGCCACTCAAAACGTTGTTGTGCTGGGCATTCTCGCCCTGGCTGAAGGAACCCCCGGCGGCAGCATTTGCACCTGCGCCGGTCCCACCGGCCCCGGCTGCACTGAAGCCGCCGGCAGGTGGTTTGTTCTGATTTGCGAGGAGGGTCTCGTACCACCAATCAATACCAATAGTTCAGATAAATGTCTTCGCCAACTAGAAGGCAACAAAGGAGAGGAATCAGGGGGTAAGGAAAATCTGGCAGCTTACCTCGCGATAGCGGGAAAGGTATATCTTCAACGCTTCGGAGTAGTTCTCGAAGCCAAGAGAAGTCATGGCAAACAGGATATCCTCGCCGTTGACAGTCTTGCGCTTCTCCTGCTGGCACTTTTCGGACGCTATCGACACAATTTCAGCGGCCGGTATGTGCGGCGTCTATTTTGAAACTGACCTTCGCTGGTGATGAAGGAGATGAACTCGCTCACACACTCCTGCATGCACTCCTTCGCTTCCTTTGCAATTTTTGCGTTCTCGGGCAAAGCCATCTTCATGATACGAGCGACTGGAGCAAAATTACGAATGTTAGCGTCTGAAGCGGTATTGCTGTTTGTACATTTGGCAAAGGTTTGTGGCGGCGAGGCGGATGTTTGAGGGGACGACGACATGGTTCTGGCTGCAGGTTGACCGTTTTCCAGGCACACAGAGATGCTGACTGGCTCGCTGGGGTTGCGGAGGCGTTTGATTCGATATAGAGACGGCTCAAGCGCGCGATCGGGAGGAAGTGGGTTTCCAGCAACAGCGAATGGTAGCAATCCGTCGACGTGCAGGTAGAAGCAAAAGGACGCGCAAATCAGAATGACGAGGAATGGAAATAGAAAACCACGCACCATTTGCTATTGGAAGCCATCGATCTTGTTCCTTGACTTCGAACTCGTACCCGAGTCCTTGCGCTTGTGTTTCCTGAGCTTCTCTATCCATATGCGGCTCCGAATCGTCAGGCGACTGAGCTCCTTGTTCCACGCCCTCCTTCTTTGGGGGGGTGGAAGACATGTTTATTCGGTAGGCTGCAGGGCCAGAAATGAGATCAGAGAGACCGTGTGCGCTGGCGCTTTGCTGAATTATTCGCTGGCGTCCACGTCACTGTAGGTGCTTCTCTTGCTTGGCGGCCGAGTATGCAACCACGGTGTTACGGGGGGGGACGTCTGACAAGAGATGCGGTTAGCGGCATGCAGAGGCTGGATGCAGGCCAACGTACAAAGATGTCTGCAGCACCAAGAAGTGCGGCAGGGCGGGATGATGCGTGGATGCGTGGGCGGTGGTGACGCGCAAGGGGTTGAGTGGGTTGGATGCCGAGAGTGAGAGAGAGAGAAAGAGAGAGAGAGACCTGGGCACGGGTTACTACGGAACTTTGCGAGCAAGAAGAGTGGTTGTTTGCAAGGTTTTGGTGGTTGCACGCGTAGATGCGCGAGCGAGAGAGGGGCACGTCGCAACTGGGGGCTCTTTCTCTTCAGCTCTCAAAACACACAAACACGCACGTGAACACACAGGTAACTAACTCTTTAGTGAGGAAAGGGGGTATATACTGGTTACTGAAGGCAACGGCGGCAGCGGTAGCAGCAGTAGCAGCAGTAGCAGCAGTGCACAACAAGTGAGAGAGCTGTTGTCTGTGTACTTAGTGCTGTGTACTGAGTGCTGTGTACTTAGTGCTGTGTACTGAGTGCTGTGTGCTGTGCTTTGTGGTCTGGCGTCTGAAGGAGAAGAAGACGAAACAGTTTGGTAGGATCACTGGATGTTCCAGGGCGAGCTTGACACCATGTACGACGGCGCGGAGCGTCCACAGGAGCCTTTGCGACGATAGGACTATGATGCAGGCGGTCAGAAGAAGATCTGGAGCTAGCGGACAATGTCCAAGGGCTGAGGGGGCAAGAATTGGATGGAATTGGACGGAATTGGACGGAATTGGGATAGGGCAGCAACAGGAGGAACTGCTGCAGCCGTGGGCGCAAGGTGAGGTGTTGCTGGCAAGACGGTCCACGGATGGGCGACAGCAGTTGATGTCGTTGTCGTCGCGAGCGAGGCGCGGGCAGCCAATAAAGTTTCGGCTGGGCGGGACGCGGGAGGCTCACCGGGATGGAAGCTCCTTGAGCTCTTGAGCTCTTGAGAAGCGTGTTGAAAGGCGTCCACAGGCTCTAGGCGTGCTTGGGCGTGTTGGGGCGTGTTGAGAGCTGCCTCAGAGTTGCCTTTGCCTGGGGAGATCAATGTCGTCGGGGACAGCCAGTCAGCGACAGGCGGGATGCACCAGCCTAGGTAACGCACGATGGGGGGGCACTGGGGGAAAACCGATGGGACAAAACGGGCCTGTGATGAGGAAATAAAGCGGTTGGCGGGAGCGAATCGTCGTGAGAGGGGATGGAGAAAATCCCCGTCCAAAGGCCAGTGAGACGTCCGCGATTTTCTCCAGCTCTCCGCCTCGGGCCGTGATTTGCCCCGCCATCTGCCTTTGGTGCTGCCTTTCCAAGACCCAAGACCCTTTCCATCTGGGGCATCAGGCACCAACCACCAAAAGCTAACCCTTCATCTCATCTTTTCTTGACCTCACTCGCTCCTCCGTCCATCATCCGACTCAAATCTACCCGTACGCTGTGCCTCGTTTTCACCCACACCTTTCTTCTTTGCCGCCCGCAAAAACAACAACACAACAATCCTGCTCACCCTCCTCTCCGCCCCAACAACACGCAGTGTGCCGCACTCGTCGAGGCCTAGAGGGACCCTTTTTCAGCCCCCGTGATGCCTCACCATGTAACTGTACTGTCTAAATTATGCGAGGCCAGGGAAGCGACCCGCATGCGGGTAATGCCCGCCAGCTGCTTCTTATTCGACTGCCCTACGTCTGGCTCTCAAATCAACCAATTTCCTTTTTTCTCCTATTGGATCTCCTAGCTGGCCTCTGTTATCACGCTGCTAGCGAGACGGTAACCACTTACCTTCTCTGCGGTAAACATTGGGGAGCTCTCTTGGGATGAATCCATGCCGCAATCTAGCGTGTACTTCTCCGCACTGCAAATGCGTCGCCGGGACCTCCTCGCAACATCCACCTTCTGCTCGCGGAACAGAGCGCAACTGTCACGCTGCATACATATTAGAGGGGCTAGTTGTCATTGCAGCTCTCGGGTTCCTTGCCCGCGTGCGTTGTCGTCGTTGTCCCGTCCCGGCCCTTCCAAGTGCATACATCCTCCATCCTAGTCAGTGGCCGACGTGGGGAAGAATCCGCAGTACTTTTGTCAATCCCGTGTCCAAGTTGGCACTTTTGCAGAGCACCCGGGTTTCAGCTTTTCCTTATTTCGACAGGTGACGTCGGCACAGCCACTGCCTTTGTTGTCCAATACTCTGGTCTCCGTTATCATTTGGTACCCTATAGGCAACTTGCCCACGTTCACGGGAGGGTTCTGCAGAGAAGGGCGTCGATCTGACTTGGCTTCGACGCCAACACATCCTGCATCAGCCATTCGAGCCACCACCTTCAGCCTTGCCAAATCCCAGTCCAGTGGCACCCTCTTTCTTTTTTGACAGAACAGTTCAGCACAGCACCACGTCAATCACAGATCTCCAGGGATCGTGGTTGTTTCGAGAACATATACCGTACGCAGCATTACTTTTTTTCATTGCTTAGTGATTGCAGCCACGTCCAGAGATGGTTCTACAGCGTACACTGAGCTGACCCGTCGCGACCCAACTCACACACCGTGTACAACTAAGCCAGTTCAGCAACTCCAGCCGCTTCACTTCGGCCATATGAGAACACCACCTCTTCAGTGCAATGACGACAAGCGTGAAAATGCCAGCAGTTTGGCCCCTTAGTTTCTATGCACCAATACCTCTGGCGTGGGGCAACTACGGTCTATCCCTTCTTCAAAGACCCGGTTCATGTCATGTTAGCCCGCCCCAGCTGCATGATACATTTTGCAGTCGTTCATGTGCCCGCTGCAGTGACTCGGTACCCGATGCCCATGTGGCTCTGAGAAGCATATTTGGCGCCACTGTCGTATTGTAGGCTACGTGCATGGGTAACACAATCGAGAACAATGCCACCCTTTACTGGCCCGGCTGCTGAACCACCTGGACGTTGTTCTTCTTCTGCAGATGACGCAGTCAGTATGTGGCCCGATTGATGCCTGAGATATCTTGCAATGCGATGCAGACTGGGGCAAATCCGTTGCTACTACGCTCCAAAGAGAGTAAACATACCTTCCACTTCTCCATCTCGTCCTGCTTGGTCTTGTACTGCTTAACAAGCTCATCTAGCGTCTTCTTCAATCCGTCGGAGTTCGTCTTCAGGATTGGAACGACCTCTTTCACAGTCCGCTCAGTCAACACTCCATTAATCATGCGGAAGCATTTCCGGTCCCCCGAAAGAGGCTCTAGGGTCTCTAGCACAAGCCTGAATGTTTAATTAGCATCAAAAGTTAAACTTTGCGTGGATATGAAGCGGTGAAGGGATATGCAACCAGGGAAACGAGAATAAATGTTCTGTCTAGGCAGAGATGACTCGAAAGGAGGGGAAAAGCGGTGTAAGTTGACATGCGAGTGGGAATTGCGTAATCATACTGGGGATAGGAGGGGGGCTATACGAACTTGTGCTCTTCGGTTTCTTGCTCGATGTCGCCGATTTTTTGTGCGAGAGTTTGGAGCGTGTTTTTGTAGTTTCCGTAGGTGTTTTGAAGCTCTGCATTTTCTTATATCAGAAAAAGTGCACATGACATCAAACAATCAATCTAATCCACACTGCACAAAAGCGAAACGGAAAATCACCTTGCTGCTTCTTCAAAGATTGCTGAGACGCCATTCCGAATAAATCCATCCACAATCTCTTCAGGAGTCGTGGTTCGAAATCCGTAGTATCGAAACGAGCGATGCGGGGGACGGTTCTCACAAGTCGACGTTGGAAAGTCTCGCTCTATCCGCTACGCACGGGCCACATTTCTCCCGCCGCCTCCCCATCTGCAGGGCTTCGATTTTGTTCAGTGCTGCACCTCCAGACCTTCCCCGATCCACCGACGATCCATTGAGTCGCCAAATCCTCAGGACACCACTTCACGCCACCACTACCACAACCCTCACTCCCTGACTCCCCCGTCTCCCAAACCAAAATGCACCCCCATCTCCACACCGAAGAGAACAAAGGTCCGTTTTCCCCCCATCTCGTCCCTCTTACCGTCACCCTCCTTCCCTACCCATCCTCAACTCCTCACTAACCCTCCCCCCCCAAGGCTGCGCCGAAGTAATCGCCCTCCTCGACGAATGCCACGCCAAAGGCTTCATGTGGAAAGTCTTTGGCAACTGCTCCGACGCAAAACATAAAGTCAACATGTGTTTACGCGCGCAGCGGTTGGAGCGCACGAGATTGAATCGCGAGCAGGCGAAGGCGAAGAGGGAACATATCGAGAAGGCGTGGAGGGAGTTGGATGAGGAGTCGTGAAGGATGGGAGAATGGGGAATGGATTGGACGTTTGCATTTGCATTTTTGGGGAGCGGGTGGAGTTCATGGGTTTTTTTTTCTGGCTGTATAATATGGACGGGTGGTGTGTACGATACAGGTGGGCTCAGAGAATATGCATTTAGATCTGTATTTCGACATGGAGTTTAAAAAACTGCTCTAAAAATGGTATCAAGACACTCCGCTCTCATTCACGCGGCCTCATCCATATCATCCTCCACCCTCGGTGGAATCGGCGTACCTCCCATAGGCGTCGTCCCCATACTATCCAATCCTCTATCCATAATGAGCTTCCCTCCCTCCATTGTTGAAGGAGGCAGCGCAGCCATGCCTGCATCTTGCCGGAGCTTCTCGTATTCTTCTCCCTTCTTTTGGAGCTGTTCCTGGAGGAATTTCTCGCGCTCGGTGATGCGGATCTTTTCCTCTCTTAGTTCTTCGATCTTTTGCTGTACTGCTGCTCGTCGCTGCTCTTTGGCCTGGACTTCGGTGCGCAGTTTTTCGATAACTTCGGAGAGGTCCGGGAGAGGTGTTATTTTGGGTGGGGTTCTAGCTCCTTCGTCGGTTTGGTCGACTTTGTTGCCGTATGTACCTGCCCGCGTTTGAGCAGCTTCATATGCGGCGTTGCGTTCGGCTTCCGAATCATCTGTTGCGTCCTCATCGTCGTCTCCTTCCGCGTTGTTGATGAGCTCTGCCATTTCCGCCCGCCGTTTCTTCTCGGCTTCGCGTTCTGCTTTCCGTCCTATGGTAATATTGCCATCTTCGACATACTCTTCAAATCCCTCGGCGATATCTTCATCCTCGCGCACAAGACGGGTTTCGGCGTACTTGTCTTTCGGTCGAAGTGATATCTGGTTTCTGTTTGTTTGGAACTCGTCATCGTCATCGGAGGCCCATGGCCGATCTTCTTCGTCGCCGAGGGCATTATTTTCCATGGCTAACCGAGCCCGTCTGGCTTTCTTCTCCTTGATCTCAGTTTCAGTAGGAATTGCAGACTGTGAATCGGCCGTGAGGGTCGCGGAAGAACCGAACTTAGAAGCAATATCCAGAGCGCGCGAGCCATCTTCCTCGTCTGAAGTAGATTTTAGATCTTTTGGAATAGTTGGTGTCGACTTTCGCAACTCCGCGAGGGAGTCCTTGCTATACGATGGCCTTTCTTCATCCAGGTCTGCTCGAGGCCGAGAAGAGTCTAGCACAAGTGGCGACCTGGCCCTCTTTTCCGCATTCTTCTCGATAGCTATACGACTTAAGGTAGTCTTCTTAGGGGTTATAAACCCATCGCTTGATCCCTCGTCATCGTCTCCGCCGCCGCCAAAAGATATACGTTGAGATGGGCGCTTCTTAGCTTTCGCAAATGTCGGTCGTTTGACTACGTTCACTACGCCGTGAGTTAGCACGGATCTCCTAATAGTGTCAGAAAGCGAGACTGGCAGTTGTGGCATGGAGTATATCTCACCTGTTGAAGGATTCCGTGCTCCGCCTTCGGAAATATCTGTGCTCTCTGCGGATTCTTCGTCGTGCGCTCCGATCTTGCGCGCGATGCGCCCAGAGCCTGCTCTCTTCATGGTGGCGCAAGTTTTAGTCCGATTTTGTCAGTGGAGATGATGTCGAAATCAATGGCAGGCAGGCACAGCTGGGCAAGTTCAACCTAGGTGCACGGACCATGCACGGCACTGTCGAGCAAGCAACTCTCGCGCCGCAGCAGTTCACCACTCACTACTACCACCCCTCTTCATACAGACCAGCGCCCAGCACAAAACCTACAGTTCCTTCCTCAAAATGCCTCAAGCTCAACCTGAACTTAAGAAGGTAAGCACAATGGAGTCGAATATTGTTACGCTGTTGGATAGCTCTTCGTTATTCTGCTGCACAACAAATTTCTACATTCAAACCCGCATCCTCATAGGCAGTCGCTAACTTGTAATATAGTATCTTGAAAAGCGCGTACTCGTCCAACTTAATGGCAGTCGAAGAGTTCTTGGCATACTTCGTGGTTACGATGTCTACCTAAATGTCGTTCTAGACGAAGCTGTGGAAGAGAAGGCAAACGGCGCAAAAGAGCGAATCGGCATGGTAGTGATTCGCGGTAATTCAGTGGTTCTGCTCGAGGTATGTAAAAATTGGACCTATTTCACACGGATGGAATCTAACATTGTTTTCTAGGCTCTCGACCGTATCAACACAGACGACCACCACAAGGGCGGACGATGAGTGACGGCGGTCAGTTGACACAGTGTGTCAAGTTCAGAACTTTTCAAAAAACAGAAGATGGCTAGCGGCGTCAGGATACATGGCTATTGGGTAATTCCCCTAGCTCCTTCTTTATGTGTGGGCGGTCGCAAAGCGATGGCCTTATGAAGTGTCGGGATCAATTTAGTTGACATGCTTCCTCCTAGGTTGACTTGATAATGATACCACTCTTACGACTTTATTGGGGGACTTCACAATAGGGTGCATAATCGCAATACCAGTGCCAGCGATATAAAACTCTATTACACTATAATTTCGCCTTTTCATGTGTTTTTTTGTACTCTTGTACTAAGTCCCATGCAATTTCGGCGAATGGCTTCATTTGTGAGGCATAATCCTGTGCCTTTGCACTACTCGCCTGACGCAGAGCAAATCGAGCTGCAATTCCTTGCATGATGATTGCTCCTCTATAGATCCCGAACGCATCCCCCCAAGTTACATCAGACCTGGGATCCCAACCAGCTACTTCCGAGTACCATGTGATTAGCTGGTCTTTGGACGGTAGACCTGGCGTTGCGCCTGCTTGGAAATCTTTGCTTCCTCGGCCAATATCTAGCGCTTTTTGAGAGGTCGCCGTTACAAAGGGAGTGAGAAGGTTGCTCAAATCAGAGAGAGGATGTCCTATGGTCGACATTTCCCAGCTGTACACAATTATCAGCTTCTGAAAATAACGTGAGACAATGCATATTGACTCACTCTAGTATGCCAATCACTCGGGGCTCGGTCTTGTGAAAGACAACATTGTCGATCTTGTAGTCACCATGTACGAAACTACTCCTGTCCTTTGGCTGTGTCTTTGGATCGCTGAAGAAGGTGACCATATCGTCTTGGTGGGGAATCTTGCCTACAGGGATTCCGCTGTCCTTGTCAACGGCGGCTGCCTGTGCCTTTGAAATGGTATTGAACGTAGTGATCTGCCGATTGTAGAACCCTGAGGATTTCCCATAGTCTTCCAGGCCAACATCCTTTGGAACTACTTTGTGGAACTTTGCCAGTGTTGTCACCGCCGAGTGCCACCTGCAATCATTTGTTAGCATACGGCACCTCAGCTTTAGCGTGTGGAGGAATCACATCTTAGTTCGTTCCTCTGGCGTAACTTCTGGGATAGCAGGATCTTCAAATATCCTGCCGTCTAAGAATTCCATAATGTAGAAGTCTGTCTCAAGGACCTCTTCATCCTGGCACAAGCATATCGCCTTGGGTACGGGTACATCCGTCTTCTCCAGTGCATGGATGATCTTGTATTCGCGATCAACACGATGCGCCGTCTTCGAGAGGAGCTTCCCCGGCGGCTTTTTCCTCATGACATATTTGCGACCATTCTTATCTGTCAATTGGTAGGTGGGATTTGACTGTCCATAGCCAAACTACACCCAATTATAGTTAGCTCTCGAACAACTTCAATGTGGGCGGAGATCGAACCTGCTTG
Organism: Dendryphion nanum; assembly: GCA_020744415.1. Taxonomy (NCBI): domain Eukaryota; kingdom Fungi; phylum Ascomycota; class Dothideomycetes; order Pleosporales; family Torulaceae; genus Dendryphion; species Dendryphion nanum. The sequence continues at coordinate 935,468 of JAGMWT010000008.1, forward strand.
ACTTCAATCGGAACGGCGATTTCAGGAGCGTTGGAGGCAATGTAGCGCTCTAAAGAGGCGACGTCTATGGGTTGTCGTAGTGGGCCAGCCATTTTCAGTAGCTTTGAGATTTCGGATCATGGCGCAGAAGCGTCGTGGTTTTGTATGCTGATGGGGGACTTGCGGAGAAGCAGCTCCACGATTTACCGAGGCACAGCCAGGGAAAAGCGTGGAGCTGCTTTGGCTTTAGAAAGTCCGACCCGAGTCAACTCGGAATGGCCGACAGCACTCTTCATGTCGCTTTGAGGGGGGAATATGCCAACAATGATATCGACACTTGCTTCCAATGGTCGGTGCCCATAACACCTCCGCGACATTGCGCGTTGACTTCATCGTATCCCAATCCCGAAGCCATAAAGATGTATGATTTGGGTGTTCAACCAATGATATTGCTAAAGGTATGTATTCGTCATAACCCTCGGATTCCAAGAGGAATAGACTCCATGAAATTGTACCGTGTCCGACAGCGGCGACCAATGAATCCCGTCAGTGGTCCTCGCTCCCATTACCAACATGGAAACATGGTGTCGCCACTAAACTTGTGGAATCATGAACTTAGCTTTACAGGCGTCGTTCAATGTTGTTTCAATGGGCGTTTGTCTCAAACCAAAAGTTCGCATATGTGAGTGCACTGATATATGTAAATTGAATTTGATTATGATTATCCTCTTGGCCATATGGTTGCTTCTTCCTCGATGATTGTGGCACCAGGGAAAGCCACGGCGCACGTGACTGCGCGTCGAGTCAAGGACAGTCCTTGTACATAAAGCGTGTATGCTCGAGACGATTTCCGAAGCATGGCAATCTATTCATGTGAGATTAAAGGCCTCAACGACGTCGAGACTAAACGCAGAATTGAAGATCCTTTTATCGCGCCCGCCACCAGACGATAACTGCCCTGTTATTGACACATCCAGCGTGTTGTATGCTATATGTATAGCAACGGCTTGGAGATGAAGTGCCTTGGGGTTTCAGATGTCGTTGGCGTGGATGCGGCTGGATGCTAACAAACAACAACGAGCCTGAGGCACCATAGAACGCAGCAGCAGCATAGTATACGCAAAGCAGACGATGTCGCAAAGGTTGGGCTCCGAGTTGTTGTGATGCATACGTAGTGTTGCTAGGCGAATGACAGTGATTCGTTGGGTTTGCTCACATAATTACGGCGTTTTTGCGTTCGCATCCATCCACCAACCCCTGCAGGAGCAAACGTCAAAACATTGAAACCTCCTCTGTGCAACAGGGTCAAGCCTGCCCAGGTAACAATAACACAAGGCCCAGTATGGCCCTTACGCCAGGTCGAAGGCTGGCGGCCCCGCGGCCATCTCTAAACAACTACCCTTCCACCCCCAATTTGAATCTCGCTGCCAGTACTTCTGCGATCGCACATCGCAAAGCAAGTTTACAAGCCCTCACCGGAGGCCCGACCACTCCTACAAACAAAATGGGTGCCGACGGCCGCGATATAGGCGTCGGTGATACTGTTGATGTCCCTGGTGGCATGAGCGGGACCGTCAAGTTTATCGGAAGTGTACAGGGCAAGAAAGGCGTTTTTGCAGGTGTTGAATTGGGCGCAGAATATGTTGCGCGCGGCAAAAATGACGGCGATGTAGACGGGTATGTAGTCTCTTCAATATCAACCCTACGAAACTAACGACACAAAAGAATACGATACTTTACTACCTCCGTCCCTGGCGCTGGTATATTTCTACCCATCCACCGTGCCACCAAACGTTCTTCCGTAGATTCCGACTCCTTTCCTCCTACGCCAACGACACCTTCATATGCAAACTTCAGCTTATCGACGACATCCAAGCCAAATTTCAGCCCTGATACCCCATCTTTACCGAAATTCTCACAGTCTGTAGGACCTGGAGCCCGTGCACCAAGTCCTGTCTTAAAGGCACCCAAAGGCCGACCATCTCTGCCCCGCCCAGAATCTCCGTTTAGAAAACAACCTAGCCTTGCCCCAACGCCGGGAAGAAATGCGCCCATCACACCAGCCGGTTTCTCTAAAAGCGCAATAGGACCTCCGAGATTCAACAGTCCTGCCCCTCGAGGACCTGTATTTCAGAAGCCACGAACTCCTGGTCCCCAACGGCCATTTTCGCGGAATAACTCTCGTCTTGGTCACCATGATACGATTAACGAGGACGCGGAGACAACACCTGTGGCGCGCGGGAGTAACGGTTCGATAGCAGGAGCCCAAGCTCGTCGTCCCGGATCCGACCAAGCCGAAAAGGAAGTGCAGCGACTCAAGGCATTACTGGAGGAGCGGGACAAGCAACTGGGTGCACAGGCTGCTTCACTGGCCGAAATGGAGTCAAGTCTAGCTGAGATTCAAGATTTAATCCCGGACGATGGTATGGATCTTGGCCGATCCCGTAATAGTTTTGAGCCCAATGATATCGCACAACTACGAGCGCTTTTGCGTGAGAAAAACGACAAGATCGCCATGCTTACCGCCGAATTCGATAACCACCGCGCAGATTTCCGAAGTACAATAGACACTTTAGAAATGGCCAGCACCGAGACTGAACGCGTATATGAACGAAAAGTAGAAGAATTACAGAATGAGATTCGAGAATGGCACGAGCGAGGCGAAGATGTGGAAAGCGTAGCAAATCAGCTTAAGCAGCTTGAAGAGTTGGTTCAAGAATTGGAGGAAGGTCTAGAAGACGCCAGACGTGGGGAAGCAGAAGCCCGTGGTGAAGTAGAATTCCTGCGTGGTGAGGTAGAGCGTGGGCGTTCTGAACTTCGTCGAGAACGCGAGAAAGCCGCGGCTGCTTTGAAAGGAGCTGGTGCAATAATGGAAACTCCACTCAGCCCTGGATCAAGGGAAGTCGAGCAACGCGATGACGAAATTCGCGGTTTGAAGGCTATAATACATTCTCTAAGCTCTGGGCCAGACGAGCATAGTCGATCGCCCATGCACCGACAAGGTTCCTTCACGAATCCAGAAGAGCTCAAGACCGCACAAACTAACGTTGAGCGCTTGGAACGAGAAAAGGAAGAGCTTCGAGGACTTGTGGAACGCAAGGCATATAGAGAAGAAGAGCTCGAACGAGAGATTGAAAGACTAAAGAAATCGCTCGGCGCTGCAGAACAACGAGCTAGCGTCATCAGCAACACTACGGAGCATACAGCCATTCAAGACAAGCGATCTTCTGGCAGAGACTCGAAGGGTACTGTTGTGAGCTGGAGAGGCTCACCGCAGGCAAAACGTCATGATGGGCCTCCCGCACTCGAGCCAATGATGGAATCTGACGCCCACTCTTCTGCCGATGGCAGTGTTCTGTGGTGCGAGATTTGCGAAACTGGCGGTCATGATATCCTTAATTGTTCAGCTATGGGAGGTGACGGAGCTGTTAAACCTCAGGATAAGCCAACGCGTAACGGGAAGGAAGTCGTCATTGAAGGGCTCCGCAACCTATCGATCTCTTCTGATCGTGCCCGCCCTGCTGCACTTACGCCAACTAAGTCTCCAGGCAATGCGCCAACTGCCCCTCTTCCTACCCCCCTCAACGCAAATTCCTCGCTGGTGCCACCTAAGGGCTCCAGTGTGGCGGACCCTGACAAATGGTGTGCTCTATGCGAGAGCGAAGGTCACGATGTTACGGCTTGCCCTAACGAGGATGCATTTTAATCAACGCATGGGTTGATGTGTTTTCTTTGCAATGATATCCAAGAACGTTCAGTGTTATTTCAGATAGTGATGTTATGAATTCATACTAATAGTCCTAATCATATGCATATATTCTCACAATTCACCACTTTGTAACAAAAATCAAGGCCAGGACCAACAGGTCAACAACCTTGTTGTGGCTAGATTGGACATGTTGATTGATGAATGTAAACAACAGAATGTTCAGATGTTCCTCAACCTGACTCACAGTCCCAGAAAAGGTGGGAATTAGTTGACCTCTACAGAGACATGTGTTTCGTTTTCACTTAGAAATACTGTTGGATGCATTCCCACATCTAGTTCACGACAGTATACGCCTGATCCGGTAGTGAGTCGATTCCGTCGTTGAAAAGGAACAGGCAATTGATTGCCTCCCAGGTATGGGAAACATCTGCCTGGATGCCTGCCCGGGTGCCTGATGGCCACGCGAACGCCCGTCGCCAGATCAAGCTAGCGCAAACGCAGAGCCGCATTGACATAATCCCGAGCTTCTTCCCATTGTTTCACGAAGTACAAAACCTCAACCTCACCACGAATCCTGCGCGCGACATGATCCTATGGGTGACACACCTCAACTTTCCTACCAGCTCAACAATCTCACATTAGTGACATACTCTACCAGCCCTGGGTCACTCCCAAGTTATAAGAAGTCGCTGCTCGCTCATCTCCTTCCTTCTTTCTCCTCTTCTTTTCTCCACTTCAGATACCGCAAACCAAACCACACCACACGCTGAAACCACAAGGCGCAAATCGATCACATTACATTACCGCACCGCGTAACTCAAGCCAACACAACAACTCAACAAAACCACGCCACACCACACAACTCTGCCGTATCGGAAGCCAACTCGTACACCACACCACATATACCACACGTACATTTCAGTACAGCACCACGCTCAACCCACACGAAAGACACGAACTTTACGCACATTTCACCATCAAACCCAAAGAAATGCCTGCTACTGGTCCTCGTCGTCGCGGCGGCATCCGCAAACACACACGCCACGATCGGGATGGCGATCTTGTCATGGGTTCAGCTGCCACTACCACCATTCGGACCTCAGCGAAGACTAGGACTCCCCATGGTTCAAATCTCACCGAGCTGCGCGTCACTGGGTGGTCTGACCCAACCGAGATCACCCGCATCACACAATTTCTCGAGCGACATGCGTCCAAGCGCAGTACCACAGCAGTAAAGGGCGGTCCTTCTCCCAACATCATCAAGCGGTCACGAGTCTCCGGCGAAACCCTCAACATTTTTGTACGCCCGGACGATGTCAACGCCTTTGGAAAAATCAACGGATTCTCGTTCGCATCATCACATGGAAGCCAAAAGCTGACCATTACCGGCCCTGGAATCCGCTCGAAGTCACCAACCGAGTCAACATCCACTACTACAACTACCACCACCGCCCCCAACACAACTACGAACGAAACTGTCGAGCTCTTCAAGGCTTTCCTGTTTCAGCGGTACAATTCCGAGGCGAAGCTTCTGGATCTTTCCAACCTGGCCAATGCCGAAGGAATGCACGAGATTTTCAACACAACTACCTCTCGTCGGTCCAAGTTCATGCCAGTCCTCAACAAAGTCATCGATGATTTGCTCCCCACTGCCGACGAGAAGCGCGAAGCTATTCAAAGTGTCCTCCTCAGCAACAATGACCTCGAAAACCTGTCATGGGTCTCGGAACTGTCACGCGGCCTTCCACATCTGAAAAATCTCGACCTCTCAAACAACAAGTTCAAGAGCACAAAGGATTTGGAATTCTGGAAAAACAAGCTTCGCGCCCTAGAAAACCTCATCCTTTCCAACAACCCTTTCGAGACTGCTCAACCGCTTTGGCAGCAAGATATTCTTGCATGGTTTCCCCGACTCCGTTTTCTCAACACGGTCGAAGTTCGCACAGAAGAACAAATCGCGCGATTGGATGCACCAAAAGAAACTCCACGACCTTCGTCTACCAATTGTTGGAACGACACCTCAGGTCTTGCAGCGCCTTTCCTATTGGATCTCATTGCTGGCTTCGACAATGATCGCAATGCAGTCCTTCAGAAGTACTACGACAATTCATCAGTCTTCTCCCTCTCGGTCAACGCGCGCGCACGGGGTGGAGCTGGAAACCAGCACGAAAGAACACCATGGGACTCCTACCTTCCACTCAGCCGAAACCTCATACATATTCATGGGAAACGCACCCGATACCAGCGGAAGCATCGGGGCCTCGAACAAATCTCAGCAGCCTGGACTCAAATGCCACCAACTCGACATCCACCAATTCCTAGTCCCAAGTATGTCATGGATTGTCAACGCATGCCTGGCGTTCCCGACCTCACTGGACAATATCCTCAAGGCGTCGAAGGAGTAATGATTACAATACACGGGGAATATGAGGAACACCGAACAGCCAAGGGTGCCAACGAAATTGTCCGCCGCTCTTTTGACCGTACAATCACTCTCGGACCAGGCGGAACAACCGGTATTCGAGTCGTCAGCGACATACTTTCTCTCCGAGCAGCTGGTGGTGTGCCTGCATGGAATCTTACGCCAAAGGAGGAAGCTATGGTACTACAAGTGCGTCAAACAACAGGCCTCACAACCGAGATGGCAATTGAATGTCTGAAAGCCGGCAACTGGGATATGAATCTTGCATCCGAGATTTTCATCGCCCGAAAAGACCAACTCCCGCCCGACGCTTTCGAAAGCATCTAAAACGTCATTACACACCAACTCGGCGTAGTACTTCGATTGTCGGCACAGCGCAAAAATTCAAGAACTTGATAAAGATAGCCTCTTTCACAGAACGAACCCGGGGAAGTTATACCTTGCGACGGATAGATTATGGAACAAAACGACGAATGTATATAAAATGAAAGAAGAAGGAAGGCCCAGATTGTTTCCAGCGATTTCCTTTGTATTGATTGCGAGCAAAAAAAAAGCATTTTTACAGCGAGTCTATGGCGAACATAAAGTTCGCGCGGAGGATATTTTGTTTTCCTTTTTCTATTAAGCCCCGAACTTTGCATTGCGACCTTTAGGGAGCGGAGTTATTGCTAGTAGCCATAGTAGCGGCAGCATGTCTGGAGTTTTGCTTTTACTTGGTTTTGGTTCTGTTTTGGTTTTTTTTAGAGAAGATACCCAGGTGGATGGAGATGAATGAATTGATCGGTAGTTGTGTGACATGGTCGGTCAGCGGAAGGATGAATAGAATCAGCGTTTAGCCGCAAAAGAAGCCACAGTTGGTTGAAGTTGGTTGTTGCGATGAATGGGTAGATAGAAAGTGTACTGTCGGCCGCAAAAGAAGCCACTGGAACGGTTTTTGTCTTTCCCTGGTTGGTGTGTTTTGTTGTGATCAATTGGCCGCAAAAGAAGCCACAGCGACGATTTTGTCTTTTCTTTTACTTGTTTTGATGGAGGTAGTTGTTGTGCTTCCGTGGATAGCTAGAAATTGAGCGTTTTGGCCGCAAAAGAAGCCACAACAATGTTCTTGTCTTTGGTTGATGTGATGTGCAATTGCGAATTGTGAATTTATGTCTAACTCGTGTATTTGGGTGAAGGTCTATCCTGATACGAAACAAAGTCGTTTAACTTGTAATCCAACATACGAATGATCCAATATATCGTACCGTATCATCTAAATCACCATATCACATAACTTCCCCCCTTCCCCTCCCCTAAATCTTACTCGCCTCCCTCAAAACCTCCTTCGCTATCTCCTCCCCCTTCCTCCTTATCTCCCCCAGCCGACCCATCTTCAAAAGTCTCTCAATCATTTCCTCGTCTCCAAAATGATTATTATGTTCGAAATCCGGCTGTTCATCGTACGCAACCCTCGCCGCATCTACTAGAATCCGTGCCGTCATGCCGAAAACGCGGAATGTGGATAGGTCTTCAAAGGGCGAGATTGCGGACTTGGATTCGGCGTCATTGGAGGGGGGAGACGGGGTTTTGATTCTGGCGCTGGGCGAGGAGGGAGGGGGTTTCGGAATGTAGAAGTTATGCATGCGCCAGCGCGATTCGTACCAATCGGTCCAACTCCCTCTATACCAAGAATGCGGTTGTCCCGTTTTATTGCAAGGCCCCGGACCAGCAGAATCCCAATTCGAACGGAGGAAGTTGTGGAAGGGGGCCGTGAAGACGGCGGCGACTTCTTTGGGGTCGAGGCGCGGGATCATCTTTTCTTCTACGTCGAGATTGGAGGATTCAGAGGAGGAGGATGAGGGGTTCGAGGGACAAAGGAAGGCAACGCATGGTCGGACGCCGAGTTCGGTCTTTGCGAGGTGAGAGGGCAGTTCACACAGGTGTTCGACGCGGAAGCCGGGGGGGAGTTTGGTGTCGGTGGTTGGGAGGCCGATTTCTTCGCTGGCTTCGCGGCGCGCGGTGTCGAAGGGGGTTTCGGTTAGGGTGTCAGACTTGCCTGATAGTTGCATTTGTTAGAGATGCGGGACAGAGAAGATGGGGGAAGGATGGTGATGTACCTCCGGGCAATGCGGCTTGTCCTGCATAACTTCGGAGCGTGCTCGCTCGCATTGTGAGGACGACTTTAAGTTCGCCATAGCGGTCGGGGAATAGGAGGATGAGGACGGCAGCGCGTCTTGTTAATGGGCAGTTATACCATTGAGTTGGAGGGGGTTTGTAGGCGCGGAGGCGGGCGAGCGCTTGCTGTTGGTGGAGTCAGTTGATTGTGTGAGAATTATTGGTATATATTGGTGGATCGTACAGCTGATGATGGTGTTAACATATTTCAAGGAATTGCTGTTCACATTGTGATAAGCCATGATAGAAAGAGCGAAGTGCTGAAGGGTGACGAAGTTCAAGGTGGGCGTCGGAGGGGTTAATGTCAATGACCGAGGCTCGGGATAAACTACCGCCCTTCAGCTTAGGAAGCATTTGGAAGAGCCAACAAACTGTGTGTATTTGGCGCTCTACTGTTCAAGATCCTGGTGGACATTCAAAACATCCCATATGCTTCCACATATTTTCTTTTTCTTTTTCTTTTCCGAATTCGTCGTTGGTTGTTGGTCCGTCATATGCGCTCTTGACTTCTAGTCCAACATGTTCCAGTATTGGAAGAAGAGTCTGCCGCTTTCATCTTCTGGGATATCGGCCTACCATACAACTGCCATCGTCCAGACATTCAATCAATCTTCATCCGGCAGCAGCAGCCTCCCCCTTTTTCTTCTTCTTGTCCTCAATGCACTCTACATTGTCTTCCGGAATATCCTTGTACGTCTCCGTCAAGTAATCAAAAATATCGTCACTCAGATCACCCTGCACTGTGATCTCCTCGCCTCCGCCGGGCACCTTCGTCACACTACTACCTGTCGCAAACTTCTTTCCGAAATCCTTGGCTACCTTCTTGATATCGAGGCCGAAGTTCTCGAGCCCTTGTACCGCTGTGACATATTTACGCTTATTTCGCTCGATGCGCTTGATGATGATCTTGGAGGTAGCGCGTTGCTCTTTTTCGCGGGCTTCGGCTGTTGCGGCTTTTGCAGCTTTCTTCTGCGAATCCTTTTCGGCGCGTTTCTGGGCTTCGAGTGACAGGCTGGAGAGGTTTTGTTCGATTGTCTCTATTTGTCAGAGACATTGTCAGTTACCTGCACCTGGTACAAAACAGAGAAGTACGGGAGGTCGAACCTTGCGAATACAATTGCGCGTGCATATCTGGGTGATGTTCCTTAAGCCAATCCTCACATTTCTTGACCGTACCGCCGAATTCGCAATACTATAGGACCGATATTTTAGAAATCTTTGCTCAACGACGCGTATGCTCCGATATTCTACCTACTTCGGGTGGTAGACTGCACACTGGGGAGAAGATTAGCTAATGAGACCGAAGCAAGAGAGGGTTGTAGTACCTCCACAATAGGCGACCTGTTTGGGATATGACTCGGCCATTCTAAAAGTGTGTATTTGAAATAAGAATGTTGAAACGTTCGTGTAGTTGATTTTTGTTGGTTAAAGGACGTGGAAAGGTCGAGTTCAGTCGCGTGTCCGTCGCGGCGGGGCAATGGCGGGGTAGCTAGGTTCTTCGTTAAGTTAAAGTTCATATTTCGCGCTAAGCATATCCTTCATATGCTCATTTCTCTTTACAAGTCGCAACAGAAAGAACTGTTGCCAATAATTCCTAAACTGATAGACACTAATTCAATTGTTTTTAATTCTCTCACGAGTTTAAAGGAATAATATATTTTTGAAGATCATGTTAATACGGGTTCATTCTACAATTGGTGTTAAGATGAGAGGAGACTGAGCGCACGCATTCATATTCATTATTGATATCAAGGGATATCTGCATCATCGTCATCACCACCGAAGCCAAAGCTAAAACCACCGCTTTCCTCTTCTTCATCATCTTGTTTTGTCAGTTCCTCCCACTTGCCCCTCCCCCTCTTCGCTTTCCTTTCCAACTCTTCCAAGCCCTGTTCAAGAATTTGTGGGTCCGTCTCCTTCAATTTCTCAACGAATAGTTCGAACGCTTGATCAGCCACTTCATCTTTGAATCCACTAACTTGGTCTCTCTGATCTCTCAGGAAACCCAAAACGTCGGCCAATTTTGCCGTCGGCACGAAGTTCTGTGTCAGTGCAAGGCTATCTTCCAAGTTCAGGACAAGATGGAACCATCCGGATGGAACATGTAGTACTTCGCCTGCACGGCAAATGCCTTCCCGGCAGCCTGGAGTCTGACGAGCTAGAGAATGAAAAGTCAAAAGATACTCGGCAATAGACAACGGAGAGGTAATTTCTGACTGGTCATCTGAAAGGATGACACCTGGTGGTGGCGGGAGAGTAGGGGATGATGGGAACATGAGCCAGTATTTCGAACCCGTCAGAATGGCATTCCATGCGCTCGTGGCATTGGGGTCCTTATGGAAAGTGCTCCCACTACCCTTCGAACCCATTATCATCCACCTGCGGTCTGGCCGATGTTCGCCCAAAACGTCGAAGAGGTCCTGGCCAAAGCAATCTGGAGGCCAGTACGCTGCGTTGTGTGCATCGCGCCCGACAGATATACCAGTTTTTTCTACGAATGCGCGGTCGAAGAGATACAAGGGGCTCTCATCGTTACTGTTAGCCAGATATTTTGTATAAGTGATCATTGGCCAGTCCACAGCTTCGGCGCGGAACTTCACGTCAGGGTATGACTGAAGTAGATATTCCGCAGTCCATGTGCCAAATATTGGCCATTCTTTTACAGGTGAAGTAAGTATGAACGGTTTGTTAGTCCATTTATCGGCATACTGCTCGTATGTAAGATCTGTCAGCCGTTCAATCGAGTTTTGCGATGGTATTCCAGAAACGATAGGCTCCAGTGGCGTGTTAGCACATTGAAATGGCCGATAAAGGACGTCAGAGAAGAGGTTTTGGCACGAGATGGAGGTAGTTTGATCTCGGGGTATGCTCAAATACGTCGCACGCCATGTGCCTTGCCATTCAAAACTTTCAGGATTTGCCCTACAACTCTGTTAGTTATTTCCATGCCGCAAGAAAGTCATAGGACAAAATGGCTCTAGACTACGTCAGGAAGGTCTATGTGCGTCCGGTAGGATCCGGTGAGACGGAATGAGTCAACGTATATTGTTGCAGCCTTGATGTTCTGTTCAACATGACTTGTCGGGGGCCTTGTTTCTTTCTTTTATTCCTAGAAGAGGTCTTGTCGTCACAAATGACTAGGTAAGACACGTCCAACAAAGACAGAAAAAGTGTCCCCAAAAAAAAAGAGAACATTTTTATGAAGCAAAAAGCTTGATAAGATTTGTGCATGTGATGCTCTGAAGCAAGAATAATCAAGAATGACAGAGACACGACTCCACAAGCTAAAGAAGATGTGCTCAACGTACGCTATGAAAAGTGCTCTCCATAACTCATCGAGTCGAGTGAAAGCATACAAGGCTTTGCATGTGCCTCCCAGTCGAATTAGGCATTCGGCATCGAATGACTCAAGGAGGAGGCTTAACAATTCATCTGGAAGCCTTGCGAATGAGCCACACCGTGCCTTGAGATTCTCCGATGCAGTATAGGCATTGCCTGCGGGCTTCACTCCCAGAGGATGTGGTGGGACTGCTGCTGCTGCCGCCACATCGTCTATGTCGTCGGGGAGAAGATTCGCCGCTGGGGCCATTTTGATCCTTTTGGAGGGTCTTGATTCGGCGTGATCTGTATGGTCGAGCAACGTCCCGGGCGCCATACCAAAAATGAATGAAACGACAAGCAGAAGGAGGGAGAGTGAGGGAGTCACCGGACGAGGGGGGCAATGCAAACACTAGCAGGCGGCGAACAGGAGAAAACTAGAGTCACCAATTGGCAGCCAGCCCTTTTTTGCAGCGCGCAGCGTGTAATGTGCAGTGTGCAGCGGCGAGTGAAGGCGAAACCGCGGGCGCGGGCGTGGGCGTGGGCAAAAAGACTCTGGGACAGTGACAATGGGTGGGATGGGTGAAATTTTTAGCGCCGTTTCCCAGGCTCGCCTCGCTAAGAGTTTTTTCCTGCCCTTTAAGAAGAAGCGACCTCCCACCTCCACCTCCGCCCTCACTCAACAACACCAACTCAAACTAACAACTCCAAGACACTCTCACCCTAGATACCCGTTAGATTCTCCTTGAGGATCTGGTATCTAGTTTTTTTCAGCGACTTTTCACACCTCCCAGCGGCGGTATCCAGAGGATCACCACCGCTATCAGCCCCGCCACGAGCCTTCTCCGACTACAGAGCAGCGCCTGTAGTCACTCGTAAAACCCACAATCATGGCTGACAAAGGTCTTGAGGATGTGCCCGAGGGTAAGTAGACCGATCTCTCAATCTGCGGCTGCGGGGGCGGCGTGGTTGCGATGCGCAAACCGCACGCCCGCCCGCTCGACTTTTTTCTTCTCTAGAGAGCGTCCAACTGACAAGCGCCGTGTCCCACAGGCCAGATCGAGTCCAACTACGATGAGACCACCGATTCTTTCGACTCGATGAACTTGAAGCCAGAGCTCCTTCGCGGAGTTTACGCCTATGGTTTCGAGCGCCCCTCCGCCATCCAGCAGCGCGCCATCATGCCCGTTATCAAGGGTGAGTTTGTCCGATAGCCCCGCGCGAAAAACAACAAGCATTGACGTAGTCTGCTAGGTCACGATGTCATTGCGCAAGCCCAGTCTGGTACCGGTAAAACGGCTACCTTCTCCATTTCGGTCCTCCAGAAACTTGACCCCAACATCAAGGCCTGCCAGGCCCTTATCCTCGCCCCCACCCGCGAGCTTGCCCAGCAGATCCAGAAGGTTGTCGTCGCCATTGGTGACTTCATGAACGTCGAGTGCCACGCCTGCATTGGCGGCACCAGCGTTCGTGATGACATGAAGGCTCTGCAGGAGGGTCCTCAGGTCGTCGTCGGCACCCCCGGCCGTGTCCAAGATATGATCCAGCGTCGTGTCTTGAAGACGGACAACATGAAGATGTTCGTTCTCGACGAGGCCGACGAGATGTTGTCTCGCGGTTTCACCGAGCAGATCTATGACATCTTCCAGCTTTTGCCCCAGTCTACCCAGGTCGTCCTCTTGTCCGCCACCATGCCCCAGGATGTGCTCGAGGTTACCACCAAGTTCATGCGTGACCCCGTCCGTATCCTCGTCAAGAAGGATGAACTTACCCTCGAAGGTATCAAGCAGTTCTACATTGCTGTTGAGAAGGAGGACTGGAAACTCGATACTCTCTCCGATCTGTACGAGACCGTTACTATCACCCAGGCCGTCATTTTCTGCAACACCCGTAGAAAGGTTGACTGGCTCACTGACAAGCTCACTGCCCGTGACTTCACCGTCTCTGCCATGCACGGTGACATGGACCAGGGTCAGCGTGATATTATCATGAAGGAGTTCCGATCCGGCTCTTCCCGTGTCCTGATCGCCACCGATCTTCTCGCCCGTGGTATCGACGTCCAGCAAGTTTCTCTTGTCATCAACTACGATCTCCCCGCCAACCGCGAGAACTATATCCATCGCATCGGTCGTGGTGGACGTTTCGGTCGTAAGGGTGTTGCCATCAACTTCGTCACTGCCGATGATGTCCGTATGATGCGCGAAATCGAACAGTTCTATAGCACTCAGATCGAAGAGATGCCCATGAATGTGGCTGGTAAGTCTTTCCATGACCTTTGTCGAGTCCCTGTGCTAACCATATCATGCAGATCTCATCTAAGTACTTACATATCATCTTCTCGGCCGGTCCATCAACCGTTTTATCCTCCAAGACACACTTTGGCGCGTTTTGGGATAGCACTTTGGTGGTAATCTAATTCGGATAATTGTCTGCTCGGTCAGACGGTCCTTTGTGTTCTTTTTTTTTCTCTCAAAAGCAGCTCGAGTGTGAAACGTGGCGGGGAATACATTCGTGAGCATCTCGGCGTTTGTCCCATTTTCGTGTGTGCAAATGGTTCCTCCTTTTCAAAAGAGAATTCTCCTTGCGTCGATAGAAAAGTGTGGCGGATGCCTTGTGGTGGTGATGATGACTTTCCTTTCCCTTTTGTTCCATGCTTCGGTCTCTTTTCCTTTCCTTTCCTTATTGTCACGGCACGCGCCACGAGGGATGAAAATGGATGGGATGATACCCGTCGTTCACGTTCCATCATGGTGCCGTGTGTCTGGGATGATGATAATGATTTCCTTGTGGAGCTATAGAGTTGGTAGCAAATGCATGACTGTCTATTCTAGAAACTTTGCATTTGATTTGCATGTGAGACAATTGTTCCTTCTAACGGATCTTGGAAACATGACTGAGTTCGACATGTTTGGGCGATAAAATGCAGGTTTCATGGATCTTTGCACATTGCACCTGTGTGTGTGGACTAGGCTTAGGTGACTGAAGCTAGTGCACTTGCGCATCACGGATACAGTGTGTGACGTACGACATGCTAAGTACTTCGCAGTCCAAGCATCTATCATGACTGACTCGGGGGACAATGTCGTATCCATACACAGCCATCTGGCTGACTTGATTAACAGACCGCGTATATAGCACTTGCATTTCATACAATGATGTCTCGCTCCTCTCTTGTCCAGCCACCCCATCCGCCCGCTCACTAATTCTTCATTAAACCCACCTCCCCCATCTCCCTCCCACATACAATATCAACCATCCGCTCCTAAGCAACAGCCGTCGCCGTCGCCGTCGTTGTTGTTGTTGTCGTCGCGGCATTACCTCCCACTCCTCCAAATCCCCCCTCTCCTTCACTTTCCCCCCCAACCCTCCTCTCCTCCTCCTCCCTCTGCATATCCGCCAAAAATTTCTCCCACGTCTCAATTGTCCCCTGAAAAAACTCAATGTTCGCATCCGCCAACTCCCCCAACGTATCCTTAAACTCCACCGCTTTGATACGCTCAAAATCCGCGACTTCGCCCACAGTATGCTCATCGAAAGCCTCGGATGCTTTCTTTGCGTTCTCGACTTCGCCCGTCAGCCGTTCGATCTCGATCTCGAGTTTGCGGACGCGCTGGCGCCGCGACTGCTCATGGTCAATGCCGCGCAGGTCTTCGACTTTGGAGCGCAGGAAGCCCGAGGCGCCCATGCCAGCGTTGCCGTGTTGGGAGGCGAGTTGGTCGCGGTCGGCAGCGGATTTGGCGAGGTAGTCGGTTAGGGCTTCGAAGTCCAGTTGTTTGCTTTCGCGGGTTTTGAGGAGCGTCTTGAGGGCCAGGACGTAGGCATCCATGTCCCGGAGACTCGTGAGGTAGGCTTGGTCGGTGTGGTCGCGGATTCCCTTGAAGCCTTGGGAGGTTGTGGCGACGGAGGAGGCGAAGGAGGTAAGGGGGCCCTCGACGCCCGGTTCGAGGGTGATGAGTTTCTGGCATTGGGCGGCTAGGTCGGCGTAATCAGTTTCGAGGTCGCCTTCGCGACGGGCGACGCGGACGGTGACTTTCTCGACGTTGGAGAGATCTTCGGCTAATTTTGTGGCTTTCTCACTGACTTCGATGAAGCGCTTGTCAGGCTTGTGGACTTTGGTGAAGGTGTTGAGGAGGCTGTCTGTGATGGATTCAACGATGCCGCCGCTGCCGCCACTGCCACCTTGGTCGGATATGCTGGCGCCTCGTGAGGATCGACCTTTCATGTGCTGGTTCCAGTCTGAGGTTTCAAGGAATGTGATGAATAGAGCGGCTCGTCGCAGTACGGGGTGGAGGGCTATGCGCTTGAGGAAGCGATGCAGCGAGTGTGCTCTCCGTTGCGTGAAGTCTGGTCCGAAGCGGTCCCCCCTCACATACTCCATCTTGTGCTTGTCTGGCAGTGGCGGGACGGCGCATTGTGGATACTCTTTCGAGAGCTGTTTCCAGAGGAAGACGAAGTCGGTGAAGCGGCGGCGTACGGAGAAGTCGGAACGCGCAAAAGATTGAAAGTCTGACTGGTAGAAGGGGTTGGTTTCTGGGGATTGGTAATGGATACAATGCTTTGACTTACTTGTGTGGTGACTAGATATGATACGTACGCATCTTTGGTGCCTGGGAGCTCTTTCTGGGGTTTGTTCACTGTCGTCTCCAGACGACCCTCAGAGAAGTCCGCCATCTCGGATCTACAACGAGTGCGTCTGCACGGATTGGTGTTCGAGAGAGGAGATTGGGGTGAAGAGAAGTCTTCGAGGAAATCGTATTCGCCGTCACAGTTGGAAAGCTCTACAAAAGTTGGGGGTGAGACTGTGGTGTGTTGTGTAGTCACTAAGTTGACGTCCCCCCAACCGGCAGCGGGGCGGCGTGGCTCAGGCTCAGGCGGCCCTGGCCCTGGCTTAGGCAGACCCGCGCTGGCGGCTGCGTCATCTCGCTCTCGCCAAACGTTGTCATTCCCGCTCAGTTGGTCGTAGTAATCAAAGTTAGGAATTCTCATATCTCTGCTTGTAAACGAGATTTTGCGGAAAGATAACTAGTGTGATTGATAATTGTTTCTGAGCAAAGCGTTCGTCCGCTCGACAGATATTTACTTATGCAGTTATCTCGTGGCAAGGACACGGTAAAGGGAAAGCAGCGCCAACGCACACAGAGACATTTGAGCCTGCCCCCCAAGTCCTTCCACTGCACATCGACAGCAGGTTTATACCCAGGGCCTGTGCCAAGTATGATTGCAGTATGTACAGACGAATCGAAGGGTATCGTACACTCCAGTGCCATGATCCCGGCTACCTAACACGAGGAAAAAAAAATACATTGTCCCAACCTCCATCACGCATACGTGTAGAAACAGACAAGACTGCTCATTAAGTAGGCTGGTAAAGCGGTACAACATTAAATAGCGCGTTCATCGTTACATGCCAAAGCAGAAGACGCAGATGTGGAGGCGCTCATAAGAATAGGCAGTAAGAGCAATTGCAAACGAAGGCTTGTTCATGCGTCTGGTATACCAAACCGTTTGTTGAACTCGTGGAAGATCTTGGGTGTGATTTCATCGCTGCTGTTCCCTTTGACGGTCCAGAGAACGCCCTTCTTGTCGTAGTGTTCCAACAAGGATTGACTGGTGTCTTTGAAATTCTTCAGTCGGGCTTTCCACACCTCTGGGTCGTCGTCTTCCCGTCTAGTTAGAGTTTCCCCAGTGACGTCGTCTTTGCCTGGCACCTTCGGGGCGTTAAAAGTGGTGTTGTAGACTCGGCCTGACGGCGCATGGACCCAGCGATTACATATGCGATCAATGATGATGTCACTAGGAGTGTCGATATTGACCACCATATTGATAGGAATCAGCTCGTCGAGCTGGTCTGCTTGAGTTGATGTCCTGGGGAAGCCATCGAGGATGAACGACGCCGAGGGATGGTCCGAGTAGTTGTATTTCGAGGAGCGAAACCCGGATGGGATATAGACGGTATCTACGGTCTCGTCCATGGAGTGCATCTCCATTGAGCTCGAGTAGACGGTATATGGCCTGATAGTGCTATCCGTAAGCCACCCACGATTGGTGAACTCGTTGACAATGAGCCGTAGAATCATTTGGTCAGGCACAAGGGCGCCGGACTTCATCTTGGCCTGGGCCTGTATGCCTTCACTTGGTCAGTCGTCGCAATCAAGGTCGGAGCAATCGGAACCTACCCAAAGGCGTTCGCTCTCGCACATTCTTCCTGAGAAGATCACCAGAACTTACGGACGCCAGGTCAGGGAATCGTTTGAGCATTCTCTCGGTCTGAGTACCCTTTCCGGCCCCGGGCGCGCCGACTAATATTATCCTTGCTGCTCTTGAAAGGGCCATTGTATGTTTTGAAGTGGTGATTGCTGGTTATAGGGCACAAAATCGAAAGTATGAATACAGAAGGCGAAACGGGGGAATGGAGGCCAGAGAACCTCGGGAAGGAGACGGGCGATCTGCTAGCGGAGGCACATGGTGAGGAGTGTTATGGGGTTTATCCTAGAGAATTCTTTTGGGGGTTTGTGTTGAACGACGCGACAGAACTAGGAACAAGAGCAGAACGAGACAGCGGCAGACACGTCGTATCCTGACAACAAGAAGATGGCAAACAAGAAGGGAGGTCGAGGTCGAAGACAGAGGGTGGAGGGCGCCGTCGGTGGTGTTGAGGACCCGATTCTCGGCATCTTTCCTGGTTTCTCCTACAATAACTAATAATCTCCCCGCAAAAGCCGACTGGCGTGCTGGCCCTCATGACGACCTGCGCTTTCTTGCGCGGCTCCTGGGACCCCCTCTCCCCCACCCGTTGCACCTACGACACGCAGGCAGGTATGCACCGTCACCCTGCGATGCCGGGTGCACTTACTGCTTGGTATGCTGCGTGGGAGAGCGGGTGAAAGCAGCCGGCGCACGCCTTCTGGCCCTCTGGCCCTCTGGCCTTCTTTTTTTCTTTCGTTTTTTCCTTCTTGCAGTGCAACGGTTGACAGTCCCCCGGCAGTGAAGTGCGCCGTTAGCCTCTCTTCTGCCGGGCAGCGCTGCACGTCGCCTTGTGCTGCTCCTGATTATTTTCTAGCCGTCCGCGAACGGCCAAAATAGCGAAAACCCCCCCACGAGCTTCTAACCATTCGCAATAAGCCAGTGGAATTGAAAAACAGTGCAATCCAGAGCCCGCCCGCAGTCAGTCATCCAAACGAGGCCAGGGTAGCGTGTGCCAAGCGTTTCTGGCAAGCTTTTTGGCCGGGCAAAAGATCGCCGCGTCTGTTCCTGGCCCATCGGCTTCGACTTTCATCTTTCGTCAGCGCTCTGCTCTGTTCTTACTTCTCAAACACCCGCCACACCCACACACTCCCTCCACTACTAGAGCAGCGCTCATTCCATCTCACCTTCTACCTCTTTTTGCTTCCCCTTTGTCATCGTTGAATCCCACTCCTAACTCCCAGCCATCTAACCCAATCCTCATCACGTTGCCCCCCCTTCCTCCCTACGTCGCTCCTTTCCCTTCCGCTCCCGGCGCAATATGTACGTCAGTCGGACTGCCACCCGGGCAGCCCCCGCTGTCTTTCGGGCAGGCATGAGGGCGTCTGTGAGGCCGTCCAGGAGCATGCCCAAGACCCTCCCGGCCATCGCCATACTCCTACCCTATCGATCCCTATCTACCGAGACTTCGACGTCATCGCATTCGCATGGTAATTTCCCGCCTCCCGGCTTCAATCTGGAGAAGACTAGACAGAATCTCTCCAAAGAAGAGCAAAAGAAACCACTCGAGAAGGAAGCCAAGCAAGAGACTCCCGATGTTTCCATTCCCCGCGGCGTTCCGACTACACATCCTCCTACCAAGGCCGCCGAAGCCGCAACACTCACAGAGCTCGCCGCTGAGAAGGTCTCTGGCGATTCAAAAGAGGACAGCAAGGCAATTGCCAAAAAGGAAGAGGAGAAGGCCAAACTCACGGTTTGGCAAAAAGTCAAGAAGGAGGCCAGTCATTATTGGGATGGCACCAAGTTGCTCGTTGCCGAGGTCAAGATCAGTTCCAAACTTGCATTGAAGATGGCCGCTGGATATGAGTTGACTCGTCGAGAGCATCGCCAAGTCCGTTCAATCCCTCCCTGCCGACATATCAATTCTAATATGTTTGTCTAGTTGCAACGAACCGTACAAGATTTGGGGCGCCTGGTTCCATTTTCTGTCTTTCTCATTGTTCCTTTTGCGGAATTGCTTCTCCCAGTCGCCCTGAAGCTCTTCCCCAACCTCCTCCCCAGCACTTATGAGGGGCAATCAGCCAAAGATGCCAAAGCAAAGAGCCTCCGTTCTACAAGGAAAGAAGTTAGCACCTTCTTGCGCCAGACGTTGAAGGAGACTGGATTGCCAGTATCTGCTGAGAATGCGCGCAGGGAGGAGTTCTCCGAGTTCTTCCGCAAGGTCAGTCACATTGTGATGCGCTTTTATGTATGCATTTAGTGCTAACGTCATATATCGCAGGTACGAACTACTGGAGAATCGCCTTCACACGACGAGATCATCAAGGTGTGCAAGATCTTCAAGGATGACTTGACGCTTGATAATCTTTCACGACCCCAGCTTGTTGCCATCTGTCGTTATATGAACATGACATCTTTCGGCACCGACAACTTCATGCGGTACCAGGTCCGCGTCCGTATGCGCCAGATCAAGCGTGATGATCGTGCCATCGCATACGAGGGTGTTGACTCACTATCCGTCCCAGAGCTCCAGACCGCCTGTGCTAGCCGTGGATTGAAGACTCATGGCGTGTCTCCTGCTCGTCTGCGCGAAGATCTTCAGACTTGGCTTGATTTGCGTCTCAAGAATGGAGTTCCGTCAACACTTCTTGTCCTCTCCAATGCATTCGTATACGCACAAGGAAAGGAATCTGAGATGACATCGCAGATGGATGCTTTGCAGCTTGTGTTGTCCAGCATTCCAGAGGAGCTCTACCACGAAGTCGAACTCGAGGTCCACACTTCCGAGGGCGCAGCAACCAACAAGCAGCGTCTCGAAGTCCTCAAGGAGCAGCAGGAGCTCATCGAGGAGGAGAGCGAGCAAATCCAAAGTCACGAGAACAAAGCGACCGCCTCACCCAAAGACACTGAAAACATCGACGAGGACGAGAAGCCCAAGCGCCAGGAACCAGAAGAGAGCAAGGAGGAGGCCGAGGCAAGCTCCGCCGACAGCGCCACTGAAGCTGGCAGCTCCGAGCGCGCAGAGCAGGATGAGCGCGCACGGAAGGGCGAGAGTCCCGAGGACAGCAAGTCCACGGAACAGAAGAAGGAACCCGAAAAGAAGGAGTAGGGTACTGTACCATACATCATGACGATTCTCTACTTTGTTTTTTTTATGTAAATCTTGTGTAAATATAGACCAACCCTCTTCTCTGAGGATGAGCCCGGGGGGCTGAGGCGACGATGAATTGGGATGAGGGCACTTAGGTGTCCCGAGATAGATGAAAGAAAAATACCCAAATCATACTTGACGATTGAGATTGTTTACAAGCCGAAGTGCATTTGTGATAGGATTGGTCGGATTGTCTGTAATGGCTGGGCTGTTGTGAGAGGGGAGTGGAATAAGGAAGCAGGGTTGGCTTAGTTAAATATCACATGTCACCGTAAACAACAAACCGCCGATGAAATACACTCCTACCTATCATAGAAAAGATAGTCACCGCGAAGGGGGGTTTATTCAAGGAACACATCGGTTCCGTATCCCATCGCCAAAAAACCTGCACCACTCATTTGTCACGAAGCACATATAGTTTGAACAGGAACCAATATTTCCAGCAGGAGTTGTGGATATTGAGTTTATTTTCGATGCAATCGAATTAAAGTTCATGACCAAAATAGAGAGGCACATCGGCGAGGGCAGGGATATCAGTACTCTTACTCTCTCCTATGGTAGCATAGGTGACGAGGACATAGCACAGCACGGGATGCAAACCTACTCCCCAGAATCCTCCACTCACCCCACCGAGATACCAAAAGATACCCTCCCCGCATTACGCAAAAGACGCAATCCCCTTCCATCCCCGCATTCGTCTAACTTGCCCGGGGGAGGAGCGGAGAAAGCGGGGGGCTCGGAGGCTGGCGGAAATCACATGTCTCTCCGATGGACGACCTGGGAACGGAATCAATGGGAAACTGACTAGATGGGGAAGATGGTTGTTGGGGGGTTGGACCGCGGGATAGATGGATTCTGTAACAGGGTATACCTTGTGGTGTTGTAGGAAATGGGTTGAGTGGTGCTGCGGGGAGAAGTATATAGGACATTGTCTGTAGACACGATAACGCATGGTGTGATATGAAACGATCGACTTAGAGCTCCAGATATCAGGGGATATATGAACATTATTATTTTAATTCTCATCTGTTATATGCAGCACGACGCACTAATGGCAGTCATAATGATAGACAAAAACACTGCACTCCCTCACTCCCTCACTCCCTCACTCATACCCATCAAACCATATACACCATTAACTAAAATATACAATTCCACTCTGGCCCTATCTGTCTCTCGCGTCTCCCTAGTGCCCCGTAACATTCAACCCAATCGACTTCAACGCCGGTCCCACATTCAAGTCGACCCGAATCTTATTCGCGCTAAGCGCCGACTCGAAATACGACAAACGTTGATCGCCCACCGAACTCGTATTCCCGACGACATCAATAGGTAAGATGGCATTCTTGTACTTATTCGTGATAAGGCCGATGACAGCGAGCTGGTCGACGCGGCTCTGCATCGGGTAGCTGTTGTTACCGGGCCGCACGATGAGGTTGGGGAGCAGGCTGCTGCCAATGGGTGTGTTGTCGACGGAGAGGGATAAGGTTACGTTGCCAAGGTCGATGGTCATGACAGAGGGGTTGGGGATGTAGACTGTGCCGAGCATATTGGAGCCGTCGGGGAGGATGGCGCTACGGCCGGAGAGGATGGTTACGTTGGAGATGGTGAGGCCGGAGAGTTTGTTTAGGCCTAGAGGTTTGGGTTAGTGGGTTGTCTTTGTTATGTATATAAGGTATGGAATTGTGCTGGATGTATGTGAGGGCCTTACCTTTCATGGTGACTTTCTTCCTGTAGTCGACGGAGATGGGTTGGAGGCCGGATTGACGAATTCTGGTCTTGCCGGTGAGGAAGACGCTGAAGGACTCGCTACCCATGACGACTTTGTTGTACTCGACGAAGCGCTCCAGCGAGGCGAACTTGAGATCTTGCTCGACGACGATATCCGTTGAAGCTTCCGCCTTGGTCTCTGGGACATCGATGACAATGAAAGGGTCCTTGTTCTCCAATGACAAGGAGGCTTTGAATCCCTCGATAACTGGGTGGAAGCTGCTCGTGCTCTTTGCTACACTGACAAGCTTGAGGTGGATTCCATCTGGCCTGGGTGATGTTACCTCTTGAGAGGTGACCTCTAATGTTGAGGAATTTAAATCTTTCTGTGCCTTCTTGGGTATCGCAACGTAGATGCTGAATGTTTGTTAGTTTACTACCGAGAGGACATGTTATTGGGGCATGCACTTACATTGGAACCACTACAATCACAACGATGATACCTATTACAAGCAGATCTACGATAGGTATGGATCAGAGGAGACTCGATTAACTATGCAACGATGAGACTCACCACACCACCAGAATTTTCTGCAGTGGTTCTTGATTCTACCACCTGCTCCTGGCTTGGGTCCAGGTGGATATAGAGTGTTCATAACACCGCCTTTCCTGCGGGTCCCATTGGAGGAGTGAACCTCTTCGGTGATCGGTCGCTCGCTCTTGTGATCCATTGATACAGATTCACGCGGAGCGCTATTAAAATCAAATATAATATGATGGTAGAAACCGAGATGGTAGACAGCTAAACAAGGGCCCGGCCGCTGAGTTCAGGTTCGAGGAAAGATATTAAATGTGTGGGGAAAGGAGCTTGTTATGAAAACGAAAAATTGATAGAAAAGCTGCAAGCACATGAAAATCGAGAATTAGGAGCGTAAGCCGAAGTGTGGCACGAAGATCCTTCTCGGAGGTCAAAAGGAGTATGAGTGGCGATAGGACTCTTTCCAGACATGAACAAATCAAAACGGTCGAATCTTGCTGAATGAGGAATATGTCCGAGATGATAGCCAGTTAATTACCCTTGAACCAACCAAAGCCGAGGCAGGGCTTCAGATCGTGAACGAACAGCACATGATTGTTGTCTTGATGCCTTCGTGGCTGTTGTTCTCGTATGAAGATTGCTGCTTCGATGCCTGAGTGGCTGCGCGTCTGGAGTCTGACAATCTCCAGCTGGGGTTGGATGGCTATTGTCGGTGGTACCGTCCAGGACCGGAGGCAGAGTGGCGGAACGTGAGAATTTCAGTCCTGCCATTTTCACCACCCAGGGGCTCAACAGGAGGCATGAACGGATGTGACCGAACGTTTAGCTTTGTCTGGGGTACGGCCATGGTGGCTTGTTTCGGCTAGGCCGATGAGAGGGTGTGGGGTAACGAGGGCCAATCTGGATTCCCCCATCGCGGCTGTCGATACGCTTTGAGAAAAGGCATCCTCGTGTCTGCAGGCACATACAAGCATGCGAGGACCAGGAGGAGGCAGCTCGGAAGCGGATCGATACAATCGATCAATAGGAGACGGGAAATGCTCAGCCTCTACCTTCACATGAAAGGCAGACAAGCAGACAGTCCTAGCACCCTCGGGTTGAGAGAGACTATCGCAGCCGTCGCGATGGCTCTACATACAATAGTACCTTCGACTATTAGCTCTTGTTTGCTTGGTAATGACTAGGTAGTCATGTTGGACTCCGCTCTTGCTCGTTTATCACTTACAATCATGGTATTTTCTTTGCAAAACTTGCGTCGCGTGACAAGGGCATGGTTGCGGGGAACGCTCCAACGATTCCTTATGTGCGACTGGGTCTTCTGACTCTCAGCTATTTTGCATCGTATAGGACGTATCATAGTAATGCTAAGAAAACGCCAACGTATTGAAAAGGCAGTCGGGCGTTTGGAAGAGCGGACAACCGAAAGCCGCCCGGGAGCCGTCCGGGTCTGGCTAAGAGCCTGGGTGCTCCCTGTGGAAGCAGTAATAAGAAGCGAGAGGGTTAAGGGAGGGAAGAATATTCGGTTTTGTGTGCTATGTGTATTTACACATGAAGTTTTAGGAGGCTTGAAACGTCTTGATAGTAGAAAGATTGGCAGCGGTGAGGTTGTTCAGTGAGATGCACTCCAAGGTTAATGCACGCAATGTCGATCGGGTTGCCAAGAAAGCGCTACTGCTAAAAGCGGATTCTCCAGATGCTTGACCTTCACGACATGGAAATCCACACCTCTTCCAAAATTACGAGAAATTGCGGTTTCGTGCGAATTGAAACTCCATATGGCATTCGAGTGAATCGCAAGGCAGATTTACACTTTATACGGGCACCTAGCAATGGCGCATTCCGATTCCGAGGAGGAAGACTACATGTCCATGATTTTCGATGAAGCGCCCAAGAATGAGAGCTCTATCCAGAGAGCGGCACGCCTGCGACGCGAAGTCAGTCACTCACCCAGTCCGCAATAAGTGACAGTACTGACATTTTCAAAGCGAGAAGACAGGGCCCGTCAAAAACCAAAAGCTGAGAAAGAGGCTGAGGAGGAGGCTGCGCGCGAGGCTGCGCTCGCTACCGCATTACCTACATCGAGCAAAGGGTTTAAGATGATGGCCAAGTTTGGCTTCAAACAGGGTGATACTCTAGGGAAATCGGAGAATGCGAGAAAGGAACCAGTTCAGATCAGTGTGAAGGAGGACAAGGGCGGCATAGGATTAGAGTCCGAAAAGAAACGCAAGTTCAGGGAGCAGGCGGAGAAGATATTGAGGGATACTAAGCGATCCAAGGTCGAAGAGGTGGATTATCGTACTGCACAGAGGCAGAGACTCAAGGAGGAGAAACAAACCAAAGATTTGGAAAATGCACAAAGGACTGCGGAACGACTTGATGACAAAGAAGGAGAAGGTAAAGACATGAGCAAGGTGCCACTAAAGAGTATCAACATTCTATGGCGTAGCCTTGCCCGTCGCCGACTAGAGAGATTGCGTGATCGTCAGGAAAAGACAAAACTTGCGAACAGCCTATCGTCTCGTCTTCCCCAATTCGAAGATGAAGACGACGAAGACGCCGAGTACAGACATATTCTTGGCCACGAAACTTACGAAGCCCCATCGTTACTTATTGAAGATCTCGAAGAAGAGGATCCTGAGTGGGAGGATTTCGAGGCCCTGCCTGTTGCAGATCGGCTTCAAAAAGTCGCAGATCACCTTCGGGAGACGCACCGATATTGCTTCTGGTGCGGCTACGACTATCCAGACTCTAACATGGATGGCTGCCCAGGTACTACTGAGGAAGCCCATGAAGTTTAATCATTTGACTTTCATCTTGTGTTAAACTGCAAGTGGTAACAGCCTGCAAAATCCATCATATTCCTGTACAAGCACAAACGATGACTAACTGTATAGAAATTCGGCAAAACAGAAATATTGTTATCAACAATGTGACAAATCCACGAATTAGCTACAAGTTCAGCAGTGGCCGGCATGTTGAGTCTCCGTTAAAGATATAGATGCGGATTCCTAGAAATTAGGTGATGCACTATGTGATGTGGAACAAGAAGCGAAATTCTGGGCTGATGGCATGTGCCTTGAGATCCGTCCTGGCCCATGAGGCTGTGTATTCCAGCTCATCATATTTGGAAAAAACTGCCGGGCATGGTCTAGTTGTTTGCGATTCTCATATTGATGGAGTCAATTAGACGGGTTTGATTTCAAGCACCAGCCCCGGGAGTTGTATTTGCACTTCGGGATTATCGTAAGGTACCAAGGTTACACTATAAGTAAATTAAAATAATAAAAATGAAAAATCAACCTATGTTGCCCGAAAGTTAATAATAATCGTGATAATTGATCTTAACTGGGTAGTACCAAGGCCAGCTCGCGCTTTGGCCACCACATCGCGGAATCATGTGTTTTCGTGTTTGCTACATCCACGAAACCTCATTTTCTCACTCATCATAATCAACCTGAACGCGCATTGCACATCCAATAATAATGGATTTGGAGCACCAAAGATGCTATCTATATACACCACCCGAGGCCCAGGAGCGGCCATCAAAGCGACAACGGACAGACAAGCCCGCTGGCCAGGGTCATCTGGCAGACCGTCTCCAAACTTTCCGATCCATCTGGTCTCATCAAGAAGAACGGATCCAGGTATTACTCTGATAATATGACACATTGATAGTTTGCTAACAAGCTCCAGGCGACTCTTGAGGAGGCTGATAGAGCAACACAGGAGAAAATTGCCGGGTTTGTCGCAGCCCACTCTAACACAGGAAACAACCAACCGCCTGCTATTCCAACCGGCTTAATCGTCGCCGGTCCAAGTATTGCATCTCACAGTCCATTTTTTGGTCGACTTGGCCGCAAAATTAGAGAACATTCCAATTGTGCATATGTAGTACTGACTTCAGGGGAAAGCCCTAATCTTAAAACGCTTTTGAAGAACCTTATCAAGAAAGTCACCTCGCATCTCGAGGATGATGATGACGAGGAACTTGGATATGGAATTTTGGCAACCAGAAATGGACCCAGGATGCTCAATTTTGATCTTGGACATGTGCAAGCATGGCAGAGTCGAAATCGCGTAGAGAGCATTGTTGTAGCTATACAGGATAGCGAAGCGTTCGATACCAGCGTTCTCATCGAATTAGCTGACCTGCTTTAGTAAGTGCGATACTGGATCTTTTGAACCTCACTCACCCAATATAGTGCCTGGCTCGATCGTCTGCCATTTGTTCTTCTTTTCGGCATCGCAACGTCTGCCGAAAGCTTTGAGGAGAGATTGTCAGGCAAAACATTGCGATTGCTTGACGGCCAGAAATTCGATGTAACGCAATCCGGGGACATCATTGAAAAGTTGTTCCTCGCAGCAGTAGCCAGTCATGACGCCCCCATCCGCATCGGACCTATTCTCAGTCGCCGTATTCTTGATAGGCAGAAAGATCACGTTCAAAACGTTCAAGATTTTACGGATGGGCTGAAGTACGCGTACATGTCACATTTCTACGCTAGCTATCCGACTCTCTTACTAAAAGATGGCCTATCTTTTAAAGATACTCCATCGGATGTGTTCGCAGCAATTCGGAACCTACCCTCTTTTCGCCGGTAAGAAAGGTTGTTTATTTGTAGACGATGAAGACTGACTTTTGCAGGTGGATTGAAATCTTTCTTGAGGAAGGACGTGCTGAGGATGTTCGTGATCTGTTGGACTCAAACCGAAACCAACTGCTATCTGCCCAGATTGCAAAGCATTTAAAATCTGGCACGGATGCAATGAATACGCTGAGCAGCGCTGCGAGAGTAGTCTTCCAGATACGAGACTCACTGCAAATGACGCCGAAAGCCGCACTCTCCTCGCTATGGGTTCGAGCTGCATCAGCAGATATGCTTGGATCTCCACTTCTCCGCGAGACTATCCTTACAGTCAAGAAAACACCATCGAACAAGTTAATCCAGCTTCTCGCTTCGCTCCAAGAGTTGGATCTGGATGATTTCCCATTAGATTTGGATTCATTCCAACATAAGCTTGAAGCTTTGGTAAAAGACCACGACGCAGCCATTCCCCTAAGAACCCAGCATGATGTTCGTAACGAAAGCCTTAGGACAACTGTGGTCGCACAAAAGGTTCTGCTTAGCAAACACAAAGCGGCATTATCCGAACAGGACAGAGCTTACTCTGATATCGTCACATTATTCCACGAACAGCTCGAGGCCTACTTCAACAAGGCGTTCATCGACCCCAAGAATCTCTTTCTTAGCGAATTACTCATATATGATCTCAAATCCCCCCATACCGAGGTATTCCAACCCAGACCACGTTTGGCAATCGAGCGCGCCTTAGCTTCACCACATGACTACCTTGGCTGCGATTGCTGTGGCGCCAATGCCGTGAATGGTGAAGAGGCTGCACTAGGTGCTACTCAGCCCGCGACGGCCATATTATACCAGCTTTACCTCGAGACTGGTGCTCTAATCAATGCCAGCGATCTTTGGTCAGCGTTCAATACGATAGTAGGGGATGAGGAGGAAGGCAATGAGCAACAGACGATGTGAGTAAATCCCCTTCTGTCTTGTTCTTCGCCGCTAACCATGGTTATAGGGCATTGTTCCAACGCAGCCTAGCAGAGCTAAAACATCTCGGATTCGTCAAGCCAACCAGAAAGAAGACAGACCACGTTACGAAGATGATGTGGAAAGGGTTGTGATGTCGTTCATTTTCGTATCATAATACATTTTATACATACCCACCACCCTTCCTCAATCTATCACGACTTCGGTTTCGGAGCAGTATCGCACAGCGCACCACAATTCTTACACTTCCTCGCCTCCTTATCCGCTTTAAACTTATTCACAGCATCTTTGATCTGCGTCCCCAGATCCGTACAATGAAAACTCGCCTCATGAACCTTCTCCCCACAATCCTGACAATACCATCTCAGCCTATCCAAACTGCCCTCGGGCCTATGTTGCTCAAGAACTATGCCCACAGTGTTTTCAAAACGTACGGGGTTGTGTGGCGTGTTCGGCGGTAAGAGAAACATATCTCCCTCATGTATATGGATATCGCGGAATTGGCCGTCATCGACAATCTTGAGAAGCATGGAGCCTTTATACTGGTAGAACCATTCTGCGGTTTCGTTGATGTGGTAGTCGGTGCGTTCGTTGGGCCCGCCGACGATCATGACGGTCACGTCGTCGTTGTAGACACAGTAATTGTTGATGGGGGGTTGGAGCATGTGGGAGTTTTCGGATATCCTGGTTGGGTAGGTTAGTTTGGGGAGATCTTTTTGCAGTGGACAGGCTGTTAATACCATTTTGGGATGTTTAAGGGACTTGCGATTATTCGAGCTGTTCGTGTGCTGGAGAAGAGTCTTTGCGACGGAGGTGGCGGTAGGCGCATAACCGGCCTGCACTTATGGGACTGCTGAGCGAGGCGCAAGGCCGGGCGCAATGATCGCATAGTTATTGACATGGTTTTAAACTCATCTGAATGTTATAAAAATGTGAAGACAGCTTTGTGGACTTCGATATCAAGATGTCGTGTGATGGACATGCTCCGAACCGCGGCCGCCCGCAGCCCCGCGAAACGCAGGGTCCTAGCTCTCCGTACTACTTTGATACGCGTCCCCTCACGTTACAGACTTGAACACCTACACCCTAACTCAACGATCGTTGACTCCACGTAATTATACACCCAGAACACAATGGATCACTCTCATATGGACCACGGACACATGGATCATGGCGGCCACGGCGGTCATGATATGCCCATGCCCATGAAGTGTAACATGAACGTATGTCATCCCCTACGCAGCTGCGGAACTCGAGTGGCTAACAGCATGGCATCTAGATGCTCTTCACCTGGGACACTGAGAACCTTTGCATCGTCTTCAGCGGCTGGCGCATAACCGGCACCACCTCGCTCATCCTCTCCCTCTTCGCCATCATCCTCCTGACCGCCGCATATGAAGCCATCCGCGAGATCTCCCGACGCTACGATACCTACGCAAAGAGCGTCGCGGATGGACGACGGAGCGGCGATGATCTGACCAGTGAGTCTCTTCCATTTCATGTCACATACCAAGTAGTTGCGCATAGTACTGCGCATATCTAGAGACCAGGGCTATGGTTTCTTTTTTTGCAGTCCAAGAATCATGTGCTGAGTCGGCTTTGCCCGGTTTCAAGATGACAACGAGGAATCGAGCTCATTGCTTCACCCAGGGAGACAGGCTGGAAAGCCGAGTGAGCAGCAGACCAAGATTATCAAGGCGGTGCTGTATGCTGTACAGGTGTTCTATTCGTTTTTCATCATGTAAGTTGTGGTGTTAGATTTGTTGAGGTCCTATTCATTGACGATTGCAGGTTGTTGTTCATGACATATAATGGCTGGATTATGCTGGCGGTCGGGGTGGGAGCCTTTGTGGGGTATTTGTTGTTCAGTAATTCACCGCCTACGAAGTCGGCGGCTTGTCATTGAGACGGCTTGAGATCGGATCGGAGACCGGGCTTCTGTCCGGAGGAAGCACTGCTGTGGATACCCACATGGACAGCGAACGGTCAAGTCCATCTATAGCCGTGAGCACAACGCCATGCGGGATTTGATTGTGGAGAAAACGACCGGAGTCGCAAATGCATCAAAGCATAACCTGTAAATTCTTGCCACTAGTTGAATTGAAAGAACATTAAACAGCGTCTATACATTGTCTGGAACGCTTGGATTATGGTATGACATGTTATTCTTGGCTTTTTGCGCGTGTATTCGAGTAATGTGTCAAGTCTAATCAACGCATGCGGGATACAGATGGCTGAAAAGGTTTCCTAGTGGGTTGGCAGAGCTTTTACAATGCTGATGGAGTATTGTATTCGGGCCATGTACAACAGTATCGCGTAGCGATGAGGCTGATGCTCGGGTGACAATGGCCCGAGGAGCTGTGCAGTGTTGGAGTGGGACCCAACGTTGAATGCGCCAGGTCCAGAAACCATGAATTCAAGAACGCAAAAGATGCGAACAATGCAGTCAGAAGTCAATAATAATCATGATACCATTTGTACAGAGTGCTGTCAGCGTGTGTTCAGACCAGTAGGATGCGGCAATTATGCCCGATGGTGTTGGAAATGCTGTCGGCGCAAAGACCGCGGCGTTTGCCCTGGTGACACGGTTTGGGAGTCAATGCGTGACGGAGAGAGTTGCCATCTTGGATCGAGGCGCAGACGGATAGATGAAGAGCACGACACTGGGGAAGACGCAACGCCAAAGAATTGTAAAAACTCGGCGAACTCATGGAGAAGTCATCGTGGAAGTGGGACGTCGAGACAGGCTGGCATTCTTAAGCAAGTCCTGGCAGAAGCCAAACTGGGGGGAGAACACATTCACATGCCAGAGATATGTGCAACATGTGGGCTAGCTCGAGGTTTGCCCCGGATTCTGCGACTCGGCTTTCTTTCCACGGGGTCAGCGGCGCCAACTTGGGCCTTGGGCAGGCTGCCCAGGAGGATGATTCTGGCGCAGCGGAGGGCACATGACGCTGGCGAGGCATTCACATGCCATGTCAGACGTGGGTGTCAGTGATGGTCAGTCCTGGGTCGCGCATATAAGTCTGGATGAATCTGGATGGTGCGTCACAGACTCACAGCTGAAGCCGAGCAGTCTCCGCCGCGTACAATCAGTCGCCCGTTCATTCGCTGCCCGTGCCCAGGACGTCGCCCGTTCAAGGACTAGTGCATTTCGCCGTGGCCGAGGCAATTGCTAGTTTCACTGTCCCGGGTGGAGTGCATCACCACTACTTACTATTACCGTCTACGCTACTTAACCCTCCCGCAGCCCTCTTGTCCGTGGCCACGCACTTTTTTCTCCTTCACTCCCGCTCTCCTCATCCTCTTCCCCACAATATTGTCATTTCACATCAGGCGTCAATATGTCGCAGCAGCGGGTTATTGTTGTCGGCGCTGGCTGTAAGCTCATTCCATCATCCGATGATGCAGCATGGCGGACGCATGGGCTAACAATACTGTACAGTGTCCGGCTTGAGCGCTGCCCACACCATCTATCTTAATGGCGGCAACGTGGTGCTTCTTGACAAGAACAGTATGTATTTTCATATTAATCCATACATTATTGATGCAATTTGGGTCTTTGTCTAACTCGCGCGGCCAGACTTCATGGGAGGCAACTCCACAAAGGCAACCTCGGGTATCAACGGAGCCCTCACCCGCACACAGGTCGACCACGAGATTCGAGACAGCGTAAAGCAGTTCTACGATGACACTCTCAAGTCCGCACGAGACAAGGCGCGGCCGGATCTGATTAAGGTCCTCACCTATAAATCCGCCGCTGCCGTCGAGTGGCTTCAGGATGTCTTCAACCTCGATCTGACCCTGGTTTCACGGTTGGGGTAAGTCCTCAAATCTTTGCTAGAGTAATCGCAAACAGTACTAACAACGACGATAGTGGACACTCTTTCCCAAGAACGCACCGTGGCCACGATGCCAAGTTCCCTGGTATGGCCATCACATATGCTTTGATGCAAAGGTTTGAGGAGTTGGCCGAGGCAGAGCCGGATCGCGTCCAGCTTGTCAAGAAGGCCAAGGTTGTCAGGGTCAACACCGAGGGCAACCGTGCCACTGGTGTCACATATCTCTTCAATGGCGAGGAGACCACCGTCGAGGGCCCTGTCGTGCTCGCAACTGGTGGCTACGCCGCCGATTTCACAGAGGACTCCCTCCTGAAGAAGCACAGACCAGACACTTTCGACCTGTCAACCACCAACGGTGCTCACGCCACTGGTGACGGACACAAGATGCTCATGTCAATTGGTGCCAACGGCATCGATATGGACAAGGTTCAAGTGCATCCCACTGGTCTGGTAGATCCCAAGGATCCCACGGCTAAGACTAAGTTTTTGGCTGCTGAAGGTACGTCTATTCAATTGTCTTGCCATGTTTCATTGATCTAACATTTCAATAGCTCTCCGTGGTGAGGGTGGTATCCTCCTCAACAGCAAGGGCAAGCGTTTCTGCGATGACCTCGGCCACCGTGATTACGTTTCCGGAAAGATGTGGGAGGAGAAGGAGAAGGGTGCCTGGCCCATCCGTCTCGTCCTCAACTCCAAAGCCTCCAACGTCCTCGATTTCCACACCAGACACTACTCCGGCCGTGGGCTTATGAAGAAGATGACGGGTGAGGAGCTTGCCAAGGAGATTGGCGTTAGCGCGGATGAGCTCCAATCCGAGTTCAAGAGCTACAACGCTATCGCCAAGGGCGAGAAGAAGGACATCTGGGGCAAGAAATACTTCCATAACTTGCCCTTGGACATTAACGACACCTTCCACGTTGCCCACATGGAGCCCGTACTCCACTTCACCATGGGTGGTATTGAGATCAACGACCAAGCTCAGTGCTTGAACTCCGAGGGCAAGCCCTTCGATGGTCTTTTCGTGTGTGGTGAGTTGGCCGGTGGTGTCCACGGTGCCAACCGTCTTGGAGGCTCGTCATTGCTCGGCTGCGTTGTATATGGACGTGTTGCTGGTGACTCTTCATCAAAATATCTCTTCCAGCAGGCTCTCCAAGGTGCTGGCGGCTCAGCTGTCTCTCGTCTTGGTCAAATCTCCCTTCACATCGATCCCTCGCAACCTGGTAAGGTTTCGGTCGAGTGGGGTAGCGGCGTCGGTGCCGGTTCTTCATCAGGTGGATCGGACAAAGTCGCACAACAATCGCAAGTATCGGCTGCACCAGTATTGAAGCAGAACGCCGATTCCTCCGATCCCGGAAAGGTATCTAAGCCAAACGCCCCCAAGGAATTTACCATCCCTGACAAGGAGTTCAGCCTCGAGGAAGTTGCTAAGCACAACAAGAAGGATGATCTATGGATTGCCGTAAAGGGCATTGTTATGGATTTGTCAAATTGGACAGATGAGCACCCAGGTGGTCCCCAGGCTCTTTTCAGCCATATGGGTAAGGACGCATCAGAAGAATTCGAGATGCTACATGACGATGAGGTTATTCCCAAGTATGCACCGGAGATTGTGATTGGAAAGGTCAAGGGACAGAAGGTGACTTTGGAATACTAGACGGGATATATAGATTCGGCATTATGTATTTGTAGCTTGTTCCACCAAGAATGGCATTGCGACGTTTAATTTTCACATGCAAATTTACCATTTACCTTCATCGGGAAACATGAATGTCTTCAACGCTTCGCTTAATTTATCATTTTGGCGCTAGTTCTTGAATCACCCCTGCTGCAGTTCCCCAGACCACCTGCATGTTCCGCGTATGATGCACCCCCTTTGAGCATTACGCAACGTTTCATTAATCACCTCAACACAAATTCCTACCTTGCTCTGGTGAAGAAGATGCTGCCCCAGCTATCACACCGGCAATACCGCGCACGATGACGGCCTACGATGACTTCGGGATGCCTGTTGGAGCATATACCGAAACCGAGAGCTTAACCCACCAAGCATACCGAGTTGCACGCGCATTCGTTGTATACAGAGTAAAACCGGTCACAGAGAGAGTTCTTGGAGGCCGAAGAGGGGAGAGGTGGAATTGGAAGGCTATTTTCAGCTTGGGGCGGTTGTTGATTGTATTATGGGTTGTGGTGGTGTATTGGAGTGAGCGCAGTGCGTTCCGGGAGACGATTGATTCGTGTGAATGGGAAAATTGGGAGAAATGGGTATGTGTTGATCTCCTCACTCATTATATTAGTTTGGTGGCATGCTTACATATAGCTTAGGAAGAGGGCGCAAATCCTCATAGACTACTCTTCGTTTCCGATCCACAACTCATCGATCCTCATTCATATCCTGGCCGACCATGGCCCCTCGACTCACTCACATATCTTTATACCGATCAGTATATGCGCCGCACATTTTCACGAATGCAGGAGGTATTCTATCCTGACACTATTATATTTCTGGGAGATTTATTCGACGGCGGAAGAGAGTGGTCGACGCGGTTAAGTCAAAGCCCTGAGGAACAATACCGAAAATATGGTAATGATTTCTGGTTGAGGGAATACGATCGCTTTGGAAGGATATATTACGATCATTGGGGAGACGCTGGAATGGATCCCCGAGCTGGACAACCCCCGAGGAAGATGATTACCACTTTGCCTGGAAACCATGATTTGGGCTTTGGCCGAGGAGTACAGATACCAGTGCGCAAACGATTCAATGCGTACTTTGGCTTTGGTAATAGGGTAGATGTCATTGCGAACCACACGTTCGTCTCGATAGATGGACTCTCGTTGAGTGCGTTGGCGGGAGAAGGAAATCCCGAAACAAGTAAAGAGCTATGGGAACCTACTATGGAATTCCTGGATGGAGTCAAGGCCCAGAAACAACGTCTCGTTTCCCAAGAGCTGAGGAAACAACAAGGACTCTCTGCGAACCTTCGTTATTCCCACGACGTTGTCGAATCGCAAGACTTGACAAAAGCCAGATTGCCCAAATTCGAGAAAATCACAAATGAATTTCCAACTGTGTTGCTTACGCACGTTCCTTTGTATCGAGAGGAAGGAACACCGTGTGGACCTCAACGAGAACGCTGGCCACCAACCCCGCCACCCAAGGGCCAAGAACCACTGGAGAAGGACGATCGAAACGCCATAGCCGTTAGGGGTGGCTACCAATACCAGAACGTCCTCCACCGAGAAATCACAGTCGATGTGGCAGAAAAGGTCGGAGACATCGAATATGCTTTCTCCGGCGATGATCACGACTACTGCGAAGTCATCCATCGCAACTACGCATCTGCCGGCCGCGGCATCAAAGAAATCACCGTGAAATCCACGTCCTGGGCCATGGGCGTTCGGCACCCTGGAGTCGTGCTCGTCAGTCTATGGAATCCCGTGGATAAAGACGGTGCACCCTTGAACCCTAAGCAGAAAACCCTCCAGACACATCTATGCATCTTCCCCGATCAACTGGGGATCTTCATCCGCTACGCCCTGCTCTTCTTCTTGACCTTGTTCCTCCTAGCGATCCGTGCCGCTCTTGTCGCATCAGGTCGAATATCCACCGAATCAGACACATCCGAACCTACGCTCCTGCCCACCACCGAACATATCTCCGGCGCCGAGAGCGAAAAATCAGCGCTCCAGTATCCCGTGGAGCCTTCACACGACGCAACGCTCTCCAACTCCAGCACCTCATCCGCTCGCAGCAATCTCCAAGTCCGCAGCTACAACTCGAGAACACGGAGTGTGAGTCCGGGGCTCGGGTATGCATTGCCTTCTGCTGCACCGGCGTCGAAATATACGTTTCCGCTTGTGCAACATGCGGGGTATTATGGACCGCCGGATGAGGAGGTGGAGAAGAAGAAGGGTGAGGTTAAAGTTTATGGGGATTTGAGTACGAGGAGGAGAAGACAGAAAAGGAAGGGATTGGCGCTATTCAATTGGGAGTTTAGCATCAGTCTGTTCAAGGTGGGGGTTGTGGTGCTGGCGTGGTATTTTTGGTTGGTGTGGAGGTGGTAGAGGAAGGGGGGGAGGAAAGGGGTGCTAGGATTGTATTTGTACTCGTAGCGTGTATTTATCTTAGGGATGGTTTATGAATATGTTATGCATTATGTCATGATTTCTGTTTTGTGACTTTTAGCCATGCATGTAGGGTTGTGATGAGTTTTTGTTTTTTTGTAGGGGGTTGATGTGTGATGTCTTGGTTCGTTGTAGAAGTGTTGGCGAGTACGGGAAGGGGGAAGCGTTGGATCGTGTTGGATCGGGGTCTTTGAAAAGTACGGAGAGTTCTGTGAGAAAGTCATACTGAGTGGCATGTTTGGAGTGGATGGGTGGAACGGATGGATATGTAAGTAGCAATCTAGGGAAATTCGAATGACGGTGATGTTGTTTGGGATAGATGCTGAAGGTTTGTTTTTGGTGGCATTCGAGGAACACGAATCTTGTGCATTTCTTCTGGAATGGGAGTGTTTGTGTGTCCCGTTGTGGATCATGATGCATTGTGTACGTAAGTTTTGGTTTTTTCTAATCTGGTGCTTGTTGAGGTTCCAGGGCATGTTTGTAATGATGTATTTGGAATGTGTGGGAATAGAAAGATAATTTGGTGCAGATTGAGCCATGGGAATCATTTACGTTTGCTGAGAGAAAGAATAACGTCTCTGTATATGTGCGTGGATTATGATGTTTTGTTGCGTCCTTTGCATTTCTTATATTTTTACTTGTTGGTTGTTTTCATGCGGATAGGATCGTTCTATGTGGATTTCACAGTGAAGTGTCTGGAATGGATAGAAATAGAAGATGGTTATGTAGACGTTTAGGTATGAGAATCATTCATATATGTTTAGATTAGAAGATATATGTATCACAGTGAGATGTTGATACTTCTTATTTCATAGAAGACATTAAGGTACTAGAAAGACTGTGAAGACGATACGATCTATCAGACCGTCCGTTGTGACAATTGAATTACGCGTTGTTGATTACTGATTCACCTATACTAGCTTTATTTGCAATATCTATTAGCATAAAGGTTAATTCTATTACTGTATATTATTGCGTCAAGACACTCTTCAAAATCGCACTCCGGTCGTTCTTCACGACGTCAGGTCAAATTTTTTTAACAGCATGCTAGGTCGATAGATGTGAGCCTTGCAACTGAAGTCAAAGGTCGGTGAGCGGCCCACATACTGGGAACAGGATCTGTGGATGGTGAGTAGTGCTGACTGAGCCACATGCGTCACATTTGAGGGTGATCAACAGAGCTTTAGTGCTGCGAAGTGTATTTTGACTGATTTGTTTGATGTTGTAAGGGATTTAAAATATCGCAAGGAAGACCCATAGGCCTCTACCTTCTTGCGGTGATAGCAAAATATGCATAGTAGCCGGTATCCACGCAACCCTCATTCTCATCACTAAACGTATTCTGCTATGACCGTCCTTGACCTTAATTTTGTCCGCAGGGGCGCCAGATGTCCACGGTTAGAACCGACTGGCTGTTCTTGATGTGTTAAGCTTTTCGCGCGGCGACCTTGTGTGTTGTCTTTTACCGGCCAAGTAACTTCATCCACGGCCGGCACACTTTTGCTTGTCATCCAATGCCCATACCCCATGATCTTCCGTCCCCTATCAACCTCCCCAGAAGCAGTGTCTGCTTTCGTGATTTTTCTTTTACGCAAGATGCCATTGCATTTATCATCCCAGAACCAGCAAGTATAGGATCATAAGGGTATTGATCAACATTAGCGGTACTGTGACATCATCAATATATGTTCTCCACACGTTGGTAGTTTTTTGCCCCTGAAGGTGCCACCAGTATTGTGCTGGAAATCCGACTTACTCCGCATGAGTGTTCG
Source organism: Dendryphion nanum (assembly GCA_020744415.1). NCBI lineage: Eukaryota > Fungi > Ascomycota > Dothideomycetes > Pleosporales > Torulaceae > Dendryphion > Dendryphion nanum. Next base: position 973,932 of record JAGMWT010000008.1, read on the forward strand.
CACCGAAGAAATCATGTTGACAAGTTTCGCCTTTATTGAATCATCGCTTCGTGCGCCGAACCCGGGGTCTGCACTGCCAGCCGTCCAACCTATGCGTGCGAGGAATCGATCTTCGGAGAGGACAGCGATAGCGTTGACTAAGAGGACGGAGACTGTGTGGATGTGTTAGTCGAGTGATGGGTGCAGCTGTGGGAGACGTGGCTTTACCGTAGAAGAGACTGCCGAGACCGAAGAACAACATTGTGTAAGGGCGGAAAGATACCGGCGAGAGTCGGGGGGTTCGAATTGCAACGAGTGGGGAGGGAATCACTATTTGTGGTTGAGGTTGCCTAACACTGATGCCAGTTGGAAGTTCGGAGGTTTGGTCGGTGAGGTACCAGCCAAGCCATATCACGTGAATAGCCCATTGTCAGCTCGACGTTTGAAACATGATTGGACATGAATTCTCCACAACGAAAGCGACATGGAAAACATCTGATGCGAGTATATGGTTTAGATTGGAGACATGTTTCCAAGTGCAAGTTGGTCGTTGGCTGGAATCACGAGCGTCTGCAATTCCCAAATAAGAAGCATGGGATTCTGAAGTTTCCCCCGATCTGCATGTTTGCGCATAACCTTGGCAACAGGTTGTTGGCATCGTGTTTTCCGCGACAATCTTGCATGGCAATCGCCCAAGATCATGGTGCGGCCCCTGACCTGAATGTAGGAAATTGGAAGACTCGGGCTTCGCATGCCTGTTCCCTGATTTCCCCATCTTGTTTCAAGTTCTCGAAGATGCAACAGCTCTGTGATCGAGGTCGATCGCGAGCAAGGGTCTTTGGGCTGGCAATTTAAAGAGTCCCTCATGCCCATCAGGTTGTCCCATCCGAGGAATCTCTCAGGACTCGGGGAGGAGAGAAAACCCACCATCGAATTGCATGGAGGAGGAGCAGTTCCGGTGCTGGCTGCTGGCCACAGGCAGTCGTGCCAAACCAGTCCCAGGGCAATGAACGGTGCGTTTTGTCTTTAAGCTCAGGTCCCCCATCGCACGTCATCCGACGAGGCGAACGCTTTCGGCTCTGTGATCCAGACCCTCACCAGACCCTCAACTAGACCCGGCCCACTCCAACCGCACCCATTTCGCCCACATCAGTCCCCCTCTGAGTATTTTCCTTCCTACACCTAGCGACACAACTTCTGGGGACCTTTGCAGTTGTATCGTCTCTTCCACCAGCCCGCAGTTATCGTCACGATCGAGGAGAACGTCCCCGCTATTGCGCAGGGCTTGTCCGACCGCAATCGAGTCTAGACCTTTGGGATCGACGGTTTCCGATTTAGCGACCTGACTGCCATTACCACACAGTCGCCCTTAAACACGCTGCCCACCGCCGTGTCCCTCAGCGAACCACCATTTCTTCTGTTTTCCTTTTCTGCGTCATCCATATGTTTGCGGCAGCTTGATCATCGCTTTGTGTTGCATCGCTGTGGGCGTTGTGGCGCAACGGTTCAATTATTCCAATTTTGGGCCTTGCGGGTAGATGACTTGCATACAGTCATCGGACTCTTCCGGACTGCCGCTTCGCACATACTACATCTGTGCATAACTACAACAGGTTTCAACTGTATTTTATTCCCTAATACATAATGGCCGGGACAGAGGAAACAGAGCGTGGCTATTTCAACCTGCGGGGCAGGTCGGAGCACTCCCCCAGCTCCATCCGGAGCCGCGACTCGTTGTCTTTACATTTACCTTCCTCACCGTCGGCAACGATGACATCTCTTACCGCTCTACAGTATCTACCTGTGCCGATACTGGTATTGTCTTCTGATAAGACCGTTACCATTGCTAATGAAGCCATGGGTCGTTTGCTGGGCATTGATTTTGAAAGTATCGTCGATCAAGAGCTGTCCATTACCGAATATCTAAAGGGGAAAACTATGGGGGACCTTGGAGTTGACATCTTGCAGAACGGGTCTCCCATATTAGTATCCTGGGAGGTTAGTGGGAACAGCGGTCATCTTATGTGGGCTTGCAGCTAACCGATGTGAAGGATTTTCTAGATTCTGTGATAGAAGACTCTAGGCATATCGTGGAAGAGGACGAAGCTGTCTCCCCATTGCATAGTGGCGGAACGACACCGACGGCCCCACTAACCAAAACCTCGTCAAGAACAACTCTACCCTCCCTGAGTAGCACCAATTTGGCAAAGGCTACCGTATCTGACGTGTCTGTCGAAGTGGTCATTGCCCCTCACTCCCGTGGCGTGGATAGCAAAGGCCACAAACCTGACAAGGCAGTATTTCATCATGATGCTGTTCAGGCCAACATGATCGTTTCTACCTGGTCCATAGAAGACACGCAGTACTTTACCATGACCTTCACGAGCGCAACTCACACCGAACCCATCAAAGATCCTCGTCCCACTAGTCGAATTGTTACAAGAACAAGCACTGGCTTTCACTTGAACCGATCTCGCGGTTCAGGGTCAAGCTCCTCTTCAGGCCATCGGTCTAACACTAACTCTAAGAGTGTAACCCCAAAGCTCCAGCAACCCGAATTCCCCCCACGGGGACCACCGCTCAAAAGCTCCTATGACATTTCGTCATCAGCTTCGATCTTCCAAAAGGCCAACCAGATGAAGGATGCAATTCTGAACTCTGTTAACATGCCTGCTTACGGTCAGTCGTTATTTTAGGAAATGTTGGATGTCAAAACTAAATCTGTGCCAGCAATGTGGAAGGACGAAAGCTTTGGTATTCCCAACAAATCCATGTTACGCCTCCTCCCCAAGGACGGAGAGTATACATCGGGTGACCAAAGAGCATTTCTTAAACAGTTCTCTCTCTACACTGAAGATTATAAGCGTAAGCTAACATTAGACGAACTGCCCATTATCGAGCTTTGCCGTACAAGACAGGCCTTTGCAAGTCGGCGAATTGGAATGCGTCATCCTCTTACCGACGCCCGGATTATTTTCGATGTTGTGGGTGAGCCGATTTTGCACGAGGCGTCTGGGGATTTTCTAGGCGGAATCGTGATATTTAGGGATGTAACCGAGTACACGAAAAGGATTGCAGCACAGATCGAGGAAAACGAGAGGCAATTTGAGTATATCGCAAATTTCATGCCGGTAATGGTCTGGACAACTACCCCCACTGGATTGCATGATTGGTTTTCTCAAAGATGGTACGACTACACCGGTTTGACAGTCGATGAGTCTTTAGGTGAGGGCTGGCGGCTGCCATTTCATCCTGACGACATGTCCGCCACGGCCAAACGATGGCACCACTCGCTCGCCACTGGAGAGGAATACAATACCGAATATAGATGTCAGAGGCATGATGGAGAGTGGCGATGGATGCTTGGACGCGCAGTACCATTTTTCGACGACGATGGGAAGATTGTAAAGTGGTTTGGAACTTGTACGGATATCCACGATTTGGTCGAGGCTCGCCAGGAAGCTCGACAAACGAAGGCACAATTGCTCCAGGTCATCGAGCACGCAAAAGTTACGCTTTGGGCACTGAATAGAAATTATGAGATCACATTAATGGAAGGTGATATGAAGTGGACTAGTAAAGAGATTGTTGGGCGAAATATCTTTGACCTTTTTGGAGACAATAGGGGGAAGTCCGAGGTTGAAAAATGGAGGATACCGATCCAAGGGATATTGGCAGGTCAAGCACAGGACGAAATAGTTGAACGATATCAGCAGGAGGACCGATGCTACCGGACCCGTCTGGTCCCGCTTTGGACAACATCTCGTGTCGGGGGGATCGATGGAGCATCCTATATCGATGGAGTGATAGGAGTATCAATAGATGTCACGGAATCAATGCATCGGGAAAACAGATTGAGGGAGCAAGAGAAGGAGAATGCAAAGTTGTTAGCAAATGCTGCGGCGGCGAAGGAGGCTTCCAGGATGAAATCGCAATTCTTGGCCAATATGTCCCACGAGATTCGGACGCCTATCGCTGGAGTCATTGGAATGAGCGACTTGCTTCTGGACATGGATCTGGATTCCGAGCAGAAGGATTGCGCAGAGAACATTTCACGATCGGCCAACGGACTACTCACGGTGATAAACGACATACTGGACTTTTCCAAGGTGGAATCCGGCCGATTGGACGTGGAAGAGGTTCAGTTTAGCCTCTCCGTAGTCCTCAGGGATGTCACGAAAATGATGTCTTTTGCTGCACAAAGGAAGAACATCGCCTACGAAAGCTTCGTGCAACCTGAAGTTGAAAGAGGCTTGCGGGTCATGGGTGATCCTGGACGACTACGACAAATCCTAACCAACGTTTTAACCAACAGTATCAAGTTTACAGCCGAGGGAACTGTTCAATTGCAAGTATCTATTGTAACGGAAACGGAAGAGATGGTTACGGTAGCGTTCGCTGTGGAAGATACGGGTATCGGGATAGAGGAGGAGGTGCGCAAACGACTTTTTCAACCTTTCAGCCAAGCGGATTCGTCAACTGCTCGCAGATTCGGTGGTACTGGGCTCGGATTGACCATCAGCAAGAACGTAAGTACCTTGAACGATTTCTGTACTTTCGTTAGCGAAAGATTGTCCGGTTCAAGGAAGGCAACCGTACTCTTGAACATAGCCTGTGTTTTCGTACAAGTCACACAGAATTCCCCCAGATCACTGGCCTGAAGCAAAGGGCATCAAAGATGTGGGAGTGGAGGTGAATGACTGCTAACAAAATTGCAGCTTGTCGAACTCATGCGTGGGGATATCACACTCGAATCGAAGCTTGGGCAAGGAACTACAGCGCGATTCTGGATACCTTTCAACAAAGCTCCTTACCAAGATGGCGGTTCACCGCTGATCGACCTGGCATCAATCCCGGACCGACTGCAGTCTGATGTGTCGGTCTCTTGTGGAAGCTCTGAAGATCATGCAACTCCACCTGCTACCCCTGGCGGATTTCGGAAACTACGCGGCGATGTATCATCAACACCGTTAACGAAGGCGATTTCTCACGGGCTACCAGACAATTTGATGAATCTGTCAGAAGAAGAACGAGGACAGATTCACATTCTCGTTGTTGAGGACAAGTAAGGCTTTCTGATCCGTGTTCGCTACTCGAGGGACCTCTCTAACTGATACACACGTCTAGTGCAATTAATCAACAAATCGCGCTCAAGACAATTAAAAAGCTACACTTTTCGGTCAACGCAGTCTGGAACGGCCAAGAAGCGCTCAATTATCTGCTCAAAGAACCATCCCCCACGCATCCCCGGCCACATATCATATTAATGGACGTTCAAGTACGTACATGGATACCTAATGCTCGCATGAAGCGGTTGCTGATAATTGACCTGCAGATGCCTATACTGGACGGGTACAGTGCAACCCATGCCATCAGAACAGAAGCCCCTTTCCAGGATCTGCCCGAAGTACGGAATGTACCCATCGTAGCCATGACTGCGTCGGCCATCCAAGGTGACAAGGAGAAGTGCCAACAGGCAGGGATGGATGTGAGTGGCGTGCACTTGCAGTCAAAAATCACGGAGTAGCTAATGTTTCCAGGATTATTTAGCGAAGCCTGTGAAGGGCAAGCTGCTTGAGAAGATGCTGGTATGGGTTGAAGGCAAAGTTTTGAGAAGTGAGTGCATGCTAACAAGTCCTAGGTCAAATGGGCGTTGGAGGGTGAAAGGCGGAAGTTGGCCAAGGGATCTACATCGGGAAATGATCCGCATGGCGGCGGCGCATCGGCCACAGGTGCACAGATTCATGGGCCGCCTGCCAAATCACTCAAGGATCTACCGCAGATCCACCACGACCTGGTCAAATCTGAAACAGCGGCGCAATATCCAGCGCTGACGGCTGAGCTTGACCGCCTTCACTTTGAAAGCAACGCCGCCTTGGCCAAATCCTCCGAGACTGATGGGGACCGTGTGCTTCGACGAATCCACGCCGAAGAGATGGCATCTAGCTCTAGGGATGAAAAACTACTGGCCATGAGCGGAAGATGGGAGCAGGTACACCGCCACCATAACGGGAGCGTTAAGGAGATCGGGACACATGCGCTTACACAGGAAAACATACAGAAGTTCACGCATGATCAAGAGGGCATAGATGGAGGGATAGGAGGAGATTCAATCCAATATCGCAACCCACGAAATCAGCAATTTAGCTCCAGCATAGCCAACGAACCCCGAAGTCGAAGCCTCAGCGCAGCGACCAGGACCAGAGAGGAAGGGTTGTCGTCCAGACCGTCGCTGACAGATATGCGATATCGGGAAAGTGAGCGAACGGTTACACCAGCAACATCCCAATGAACGAATGAAGGAGAAGGAAAAAAAAAAGTCTACTTGGACCAATAGGAGAAAATCATCTTGCTTGCCCACAAAACCGCCCTCATCAAAACACCGAAAAGAGAAGAAGGGTGTGCACGGTTGGGAACGGAAAGAAAAGATACGGGTCAGGACGGCTGTGTCAGAAGTGATTAGGATGGCAGGGTGCAGATTGCGCACTGAGAGATGCAGCCAGGAGACAGGGTACTTTGGATCAAGAGAACGATGATTACCGTATCGAGACGGGATGGAATGAAGCAAGAGGCAATCTCGCAGCAGGTGGACAAAGATGCGGCTCAGGAATGGGGTTGTTCAGGAGAGGCGTCGTTGCTTTGGGGTGGGGTGTGCGCACTGTGCACATTTTGTCCGGGGTGGATTAAGTCGGGTTCGATTGGATGGGAATGTGAATGGGTGGTCGGAATTGCAAGGTCGGCGACCTACCGCCTCACTCCATTGGTACCGGCTATCTAGGGCTGGCTAGTGCGGCCTTGCGCAACGATGTCTGGCTTGGAGGGGACGTGCGTTGGTGCCCTGGGGCCTGCACTGCGCTTTGCCCTGCGCGATGCAGCGATGTGTGAACGACAAGACTGCACGGGACTGGACAGGACAAAACAGAACGTTCAAACCACAGGAGGAGACCAGGACTAGGACCACCGGAACCAAGACCAAGATCAGGACCAGGACCAGGACCGGGACGAGGACCGGGAAGGAAGGGAAAGGGGCGCTTTTTTTCTCATCTGGCATCAATCTGTGCATCTGTGCGTGCGGCGTCGTTCAGATGGTGGTGGTCTTTGCTCTTGAGAACATGCATGCCATATCTGGTTTCAAGCCAGGCCTTACCAGCATCCCAGAACATGCCTAGCACACCATACTCAGTAGGTTTTTTTCTCCAGGGCTTATGCTCAAAGGAGAAAGGGAGCACGGCATATTCGAATGAATGAGTGCACCTTGTTCCATGGGTGGTTCTGCTTTTGGGATGGGGATCCAGTCAGGATGAGAAACAGGCCAGCAAGCAAGCAATTAAGCAATTCTAGACCTCGATGAAAATCATCCCATCCATCCATTCACCAATATTGAAAGAAGAAGGCAAACTGCACACTGCACATTGCACATTGCATGATCTGAACAGGGCTCCCATCTAACTGCGAAAAAAGGTGTGTAGAGAGTACACACAAAGGATGTGGATCTTTCACCAAGACCCAACTCTCTTTCTCTCCATTACCAAGGAAGGCTCCATCTAGCCTGTTGTAAGCACATAGACAGTAGAGCGGCATGGTAAGCCGAGAACCTCTTTCACCCCTCCCCCGCCCTCCTTTTTCACAATAAACTTTATACCCCCCATCACGCAGCAATTGAATGAACTAGTCGATGCGAGGATTCATCGAGTCCCACATCTCCATCTTGTCTTGTCTCGTCTATCTGGATCAATCAATAGAAAACAGCACAGATTGTGTGTGTGTATGTGTATATGTTATATGTCGTGAACCAACATCAAACAAAACCCCATGCCACTAGCGCGCTCACTCCACTCCACTCAGCACTCGAATGCTAGCGGAATAGATTATTTCTACGCGGGGAGGCGCACGGACGGGAACAGGTGGGCAGCCCTGGACCTCACTCGAAGAACAAGGGGCCAGACAAACACAAACTTGGCCTGTGTCCTGTGCTTGTGCCTGTATTGTACTGTCTTGTCCTCTGCGTGTGTGGTATCCGCCTTGGTCGTTATACATCTGGCAAATGCTGAAATGCTTGGGTCGTATTGTGCCTACCTGGAACTTGACTAGGGGCTTTGAACCCTTTTTTCTTTTTCTTTTTCTTACCCAACTGCCAAGGCTTTTTTTCGGGCACATGACACTGTGGAAAGATATTTGGATGTATCTGTACATCCCGTATACGGACTTGAACATGGTGCAACAAGAGATAAGTCAGGTTAGATCAAGGTGCTCTAAGAGGTCTAGATGGATGCTTCAAAGATAATTGCGATCGACCCGGGCACGCAATTCCGTAATCCCTCTTCGCGAATAGGGATTCAACCGTCTGCACCTTGCCCTGCTGTCTGCATCTGTTGCATTCTGTAGTGGCGGTGTTGCGGCAATGGTCCAATTTGCTAGATGCAAGCGCAGAAACTCTGTTGGAGAAGGGATTGGCAGTTGCACGTGGGTTAGGAAAGGTTGCACCCAGCTTGGAAACGAATATCGAAAACGATATTCGTGAGAGGACTGGCTGGATTGGACATGTGGAGTGATAGACGGCCGGGCACTACAACTGACACATGTACACACGCCAGATGATCGTCTGTCTGTGCCAATGAGCCGCAGCGTTGGGCATTCGCAACCTTCGCCGAGGTAGCTTTCTGCCTAGCGTTGCCAGCGCCTTTCCAGATTGATATCTACTTCACGGTTCACATGACTTGCCACTCTCCCGCATGCGCTGGCTACGGAACAAGGTGGGCCGGGGTTCATGTCTTCCTTGAGCACAGCGGCCAGCCGGTCAAGATTTCGAAAATTGCGGTGAAAGTAACGCGTGATGGTGTGAGGGGTTTAGAGAAGGAGAGGCGAGCTCTTTTTTTTGGTGCGCTAGGAAGCCAAACCTAACCGGGAATAAAGCTATGGAGAACAGGAGTTGTAAACAGTCGCGGCATACGCACCCGAGATCTGATCTCTGACTTGGAGAGATCTCGGTGCAGGTGGGTTGGAAAGCCGCGCGTCTGGCCTCCTGAGACCGGAGACCAGTTGCGCTGATCGAGAAGGAGAGGAAGCAAAGGGTCCTGGCCTCGGAATTGTGGAGAAGAGCGAATTCCGGAGAGGGTGGTGAAATTCCCCATCTCACCAGCGTCGCAAAGATGTCATCGGAAATAAAAAGAGCACGGGACGGAAAAGGCGACCTCGGACGGCGCTTGTCGAAGAAGAGTTAGGCACGATGCAATCTATCAACCGCAGGATGCGCGGTGCCAGATGGAGATGGTGACCAGCGGTGGTGGTTTGTTTAGCCGTTTGCCCTGTGGACAGTGGGCGAGAGGGAATGCAGGGTCCACAGCCAGCAAGCACAGATGCCGGGCCTTGTCTTGGGGTGGAGCCCTGGAGAGGGGTGGAGGGGCGCTGTGGTTGGCCGACCGACTTGTGGATGGCCAGCTGTCCGAGGCGGCACGCATCTTGACATTGCAAGCATCGCAGTCATTGTAGTCGTTGCGGTCAAGTCCCCTCCATACTAGACTGGTCCTGTCCAGTCCAAGTGAACTCTGCGTGTGACGGAATGGCGTCAATAAGCCATCGTCTGCAATGGCACCAGGCATGTGCTATTGAATAAGAGGACAAGAAAAGAGAAGAAGAAAAAAGACAAGAGCGAGATAGCGGCAGCGATTCAAAGCCGTTGCAGGGGGGGGGCTGTGAAAAGCGCACCGCCGACAGCAGCCGCTACTGTCGAGGTGCCCGGCGACACTTACGCCGTGGCTTGAAGGTAACTGAATGGTTAGCACGAACAACCGGCAGTGCTAGTGAAGGCGCGGTAGCTAAAGGTAGGGAAAAAAGGAGCCAAACTCGAGAAGGATGGTGGAATGGATGGAGGATCATGGCAGAGAGATGGGCGAGGGTGACTGAGTAAGTGGACAGAGAGTAGGGTTGTGTTGTGGTTGGTGCCATTGGTGGTTGCAGTGGCTAGCGTGGCCCCCGGTCTCTCTGCTCCCTCTCTGCACCTTCTTCACCCCTCGCCGATGACGCCCGCCCGTCCCGAGGCAACGGCACGAAAGTGGGCCCGCAGGTGTAGTGCATCGCGGCAGCCAATGAGCAGCGAGCCAGAGTGGAGACGCCAAGGGCGGAGTCGAAGCGTTGCTTGTTGTGACGGTCCAGCGATGTCGTCACCGCGCTGGCGGCCCTCTGCTGCTGCTTTTCGCTGCCCACTTGCATCGCATCCCACCAGAAGCCAGAGTCCCCAACCCTTCGTGTCAGCACCAGAAACCGCCTTGGCTCTCATCATAATCCGGGAGTATATGGCACTGTATAGCACAACCTTCGTCATGGCCTATATCCGCGAGAATGGCCACCGCCCACTGCGCCGGGGGGGAGGAATGCTCCGCTGCCTCGCTGCCTGGCTGCCTGGCCCGCGACGAGGCAGGTACCACGGCCTTCGACATCACCACGACCACCACGCCCACTGCGACCACGCCCAATTGCCACTCCCCTTCTTTCTGCGCAAAATCGCAACGCAGGGCCAGCGCTGGAGACTCTCCATTGGCCCACAGGTTGCTTCACTCAGCGAACGGCCTGGCATATCCCGTGCCATGGCCGCCCCGTGGACCGAGCGACGAATGGCGCTCTGATTAAGCTCACGACATTCTGCTGCGCCTATCCAAAAAGAACAGTGGACGGCGATCAAACGCTTGCCCATTGCTTGAAGCCTTGACGCCCACTCAGGGACTTGTTCTGCTCGTCGCTCAGGGGAGGCTAATTTCACCTCGGGCTGCCGCGCTATGTCCCGGGGTGTGTGGACGGGCTCAGCAGGTCGCTGCAGCAGCGAGAAAAGTCCAAAGCCTACCACAGGGCCAGCCGGGCACAGGGCATTGGGGGGGAGGGGGGCAGAGAACCATGTCCCTCTCCGTAATGAAAGTTACCGCACGAAACCCGAGGGTATGTTGTGCGCGGACCGAATACCCCTCCCTATAACCTGCGGCGGAAACACGTCGGTGGTGGCCAGGGCGAAAGTCAAGCAACTCTGCAAGGCATAGAAACTTCAGAGCGCAAGACAGATATTCAACAGACGGCGTGACAGAAGGTGACGGGGAAACGAACTCGCCCTATTTCTCAGTCTCTGTCCACTGCTCTCTCTCTTTATTATGCGAACGGCATTCGAGCTGATTATGCGAGGCCCTGCTCTGCGGCCGTTGACACTAAGCTCCGGGTTGCTTAAAGTGCGCGCTCTAATGGAAGATGGATGGTTAGTCCATGTGGCCCAGCAGCGACAACAACAACTAAGCCTGCGACTACGACAGCAAAGCATCAGACATTGTGCAGTGGTCAGTGGCCAGTGGCCAGTGGTCAGCAGTCAGCAGGATTAGACCGGAGAATTAAGGCCACAATTTGCCACTCTTAGCACTGTTACGACAGTTAGGACAGTTAGCAGCGGGCGGACAGCATTTCAGATTGCTGTCCTGACGACTCGGGCCTAGCGTGCATGACTTGATACGGGCGCTGGAAGAGGCCAAGCGGCCCGAAGGGGAAAAGATGACGGCTGCCGGAGGCGTGCTATCCCGTGTTTGGTTTTGTTGACTGCCAGTGGCGGCACGCCAAAACAAAAGACAGAGCGTCTCCCGCTTCTCTCCACCGCCCACCGCGCCGTCATTCGCTGCCTGTGCCCACTGGGCCTGCAGCGGTGTAATGGTGCAGCGATGCAGCCATGTCGGCCATGTCGTCCATGTCGTCCATGTCGTCCATGGGGGGAGTTAGAGACCGCTGGGCGTTGGGCGACTTGGACTGGTGGCGCTATCTTAACTGTGCTGTACCGTCTACCCTCCACTGGCTGTGAACACTGTTGATATGTACCGGGAGCAACAGCGATGGGAGAGTGGGAGAGTGGGACAGTGGCATAACTGCAGCCCGGAACCGACGATGTGTGGCCTGCCATGCGCTCGCCCGTGGTTATTCAATCATGGCCTCCCACTACGTACTATGTAAATAATAATAATTATTATCATCATCATCATCATCATCATCATCATCTTGATACAATCTACGATATACCACCACCATACAGTGTATACAGTACAGTGGCGCGTGTGCTCACACACGCACACACACACACAAACACATTTATATTGTGGGTAGTGGTAACTCTCCGCTCGTGGCGTCCGGACATGTCCACTCCCGTGAACTCTGTCAAGTTACGTTGTTGGATATTGCGAACTTGTGCCGGCCACAGTCATGGCGGCGGCGACGGCGGCGACGGAGGAGGAGGTGCGGCTTCGGCATGTTCCTTTTCTTTGTGTGTGTTGGTTCCAAGTTCAAAACGGACAAGACTGGTTGGATGAAGACATCAGAGAGAAGGGGGTTAAAAAAGCCCTGGACAACTTCTCCTAGCAAGCACTCAAGAGCAAGGAGGGGGGCAGATGGCAGCGAGGGCGTGCAGCGGCGTGGGAGCGGCGCCGGCCATGGCTCCTTGATCCTCGACTGCCCTCCCCACACCCACAGACATCACACACCACCACTAACACTCCCCCTCCCACCCCCCTAAAATGGCCTCCCCCTAAAAGCAGCCTCGAGAAAATTCCCACTGCCCGCTAGCGGCGTCTGAAGCCCTGCTGCTTGTGCTTCTGCTTCTGCTGTTGCTGCACGTACTGCGTAGGGTGCAAAAAGGGTGTCCGGGGTCTGGCGGTGGTGGCTGCGCTTGGAGCCAACCTGCTTTCCCTCCCCAAAGTCTTGGCTGATGAATGAATGCTTTCCTCTGTGTCTGCGTCTGTGTGCGTGTGTGTGTGTGTGTGTCTGAACCCGAAAGACGTAACCAGGCAGAGGCGAATTTATCAGTCCGCCCTCCGCCAGTACGATTATTTGATGCCCGCTGATCACCTCTCACAGCTTCAAATTCCTCACTCAATTCTAAACCGCTGTCCACTTACAACACCGGCGGCCTCAGTCAATCATCACTCTATTCATCTTCGCCTGCCTTTTCCCTCTACTGCTTCTTTGTTGCTCTCCCACTCTCCCACCCTCCCACTGGCCACTTACGTGCCCGTGGAAAACCCCCAAACCCACACCACCACGCACACAAACACGCAACTCACCCACCCACCATTCACACCGCACGACTACTCTCCTAACCCGACACCCAACCTGCCCCCTGCAAATCCCGCTGGGACGACGACTACTTCTCCACACTTTGCGCTCGACTTGAAACGCTCGAGCACCTGCCACTCCGTCACCTGCAACCCAGGGCCCCGAAAACTCAATCTCTCTGGTCCATTGCGACGGCTCCTGGTTTAGCACTGGTCAAGCGATCGACACCCCGAGCTGTCCATCATTGCCTTTCCCGGAATCCTCCAGGACGGGTGCTCCCAGTGTCAGACTCAAGTTCAAAAGGCCCGCAGATCCCAGAGTCTACATTGACTGTGATCGACTCCACGTTTCTCGAACTCTCGAACCGTCGGTTTCAGGCTCTTGGATACATCTTACCTTCTCCAACTTGGTTACTACACATTGTCGTCAATATTATCAAGACTTCCCCCATAGCTCTTTGTTGACTTGTCGCTCCTCCACTACCATCAACACTACCGTTACCAAAGGGACTATTCCCCCCCCCCTCCTTCCATCCTACCTTCCCCTCCTCCTCCTCACCACACACCTTCGATATGGCAATGGCCGTCGACAATCGACAACAAACCCATTTGTCCAACATGGGCTACGATCCATTGCGTTACCAGCAACCCCACTTCACGAATCCGTGGGTGTCGACGCCGGGAGGCAGCTCACAGCAATCCATGTACTCCTCGGCCATTGCACCCAACGTGCCTGCCGTCATGGAGGGCCACGCGACGAGCCAGCCCCAGTCCATCCAGCGACCCACCAGCATCGCCATTCCCTATCACGGGCTACAAGTCACGGCTCCTCCGCTCGGATCAGGTATTGTCCTCCCGGATGGGTTGCTCGCAACAGACAACTTACTTGATGTGTCCCAAGATCTACTGTCACGGAGTTACACAGGCGGATATGCCACCTCTGCTTCTCCTCAAAACAATACGTACGCTCCCACTTCGGCTCCTTATTCTCAGGTGGAATATGGCAACAGCACAAGAAGCCCCTATGCATATACTCAGGACCCCAATCGCCGCTCTTCCCATCCGTCAGTACCCTCAAACGCACTCTTTGAAAGCGCCCTCGAGTCTCAAAGGCAGCGCCAGAGTTCATTAGTTGACTTTCCTAGTATGAATCAGCAGCATCGCAGTAGCTTCAGCGACGCCCTCGACGCCAGCCGCGGCATGGTCTCTCTGAGTCAATCAGACATCACCCCGAGGAATATCTACGGCAACAACGGTTCCAGCCGCAGCTCTACCGACTCGTATGGATTCCCATCTGCACACTCTGCACATTCCTCCATCTCGTCCGCCAGCTACAATCCCTCAAATTACTACGGCGGAGAAGGCTCTGTCACAGACTACAGCTCTGCCTCGGAATCTGTTGATCTCACTCACTCACGCACCCTTCCCCGACCAAGTGCGCTCATGGGCGGATCGAGCATCCCAGCGCCTCAGTCCATGATGGGCTCCTTCAGCTCCAAGGTCTCGACTAGCTCGCAAAAGAAGCACAAGTGCAAGATTTGCGACAAGCGCTTTACCCGCCCAAGCTCGCTCCAGACGCACATGTACAGCCACACTGGCGAAAAACGTAAGTCAATTCAAGACATCTATTATCCAGATGCAACCATCTGACACTTTATCTAGCATTTGCCTGCGAAGTCCCAGGTTGCGGTCGTCACTTCTCCGTTGTGTCCAACTTGAGGCGGCACCGAAAAGTACACAAAAACGAATCCACCGACGATCACCCCTCGCCGGATGATGACTGAACTGTCGATCGCCGTTGACTGATTGACATGTCGATTACATTTACGTTTACGGTTTTGGAGCCATCTACGTTGTCTTCGGTCTGCTCATTTTCACGTTGTTTGAGATATCCTCTGTTGCGCTTCCGCAGCTACGCGAGTTCTGGTCAATATGCTAGACTGGGACATGTCACGAATGGATTGGATGAATTGTTTTTTTTCTTGTCCGGCGCCCCTCTTCTGTATTGAGGGGACGCCTAAGGCGTTACTGGAGTTTGCTTCCATATTTTTTATTTTTTTGCACGAGTACCCCCTTTCATACCGGCGAGTCTTTCCTCGACAGGTTGTATCATTACGCGTCTGGCATTGCTTGTTGTCTGCTTTTCCATTTCACCTTTCATACTTGCGGCCCTTGGAAGGTCATGCCGATTTCCTCCAGTTTTCCGGAGTACCACCATCGTTCATTATACCCTTTAATGTTTTAGACTCTCTTTGAGCTCCACTGTCTGGCTTATATGCCAACGCGGACGCATATTATTTGTATAGTAGCTTGGAGGGGCATTAGTATCTCCTTCCCTGGTAGCCACTGCGGGCGCCCCGCACCAGAAAGGTTGGCTCAGAGGGGAAGGCATCTGTCATTCGTTTCACACCGCCGCGACGATGGCGGCGAGTAAAATGACGCACTTCTCCGGCAGTATCTTTTGGCTGGGGAAAAATAGATATTGTATCACGCAGTATTGCTATCCTTGAATCTCGGGAGGGGCCAGTGACGAAAGTAAAGCAATTCAGGGTCCATCACTTGACCTATCTCGGGGGGGCTTACCGTGCCGAAGTTGTCGATTTCAAGGCCAACGCAGCAACAGCCGGCATCAACGCCAGCCTTCCCACCCATGGCCCATGGGCAGCAACACTGACGACGTTGGAGAACTGACTGGGTGGCGTTGGTTCCGAGGACAGGGCGGGTTTACGGGCTCCCTGCTGGCTCTTGTCTCTCTGCGTCGCAAGGGCTTTCACACCTTTCTCGCCTTTCACACGAGACCTTCTCGCGGACCCAAGGCGGCGCTGACATCATCGCGCATCCCTTAGCGTAGACCCTGAGAGGGCTCGGGGCGCCATCGCGAGTGGGGGAGGAAGAGGCGCCCCAGTGTAACCTGGGTGGGTTGGGCGATGTTACATCCCCCTTCACTTCCATTTCATTCGCAGCCTCTTACTGGCAAGTGCCTCTCAATCAAAATCTCGTACCTTGGGGATTAGTCGTCCATCCTGTCTTCCGTGTGTCGGTGTGTTGAGTCGGCCTGCGGTACGGTACACTTGACTGGCACAACAGCCTCTAAGACGTGTCCATGGCCCTTCTCCACGCGGTATTCCAATTTGGCCCGGCTGCTGGGGGCGACCACCACTACCGTCTCACATCCGTCTGGTTGGCGGACATTCTCTCGGGCATCCTTCTCTTTTTCTTCCTTTGGCAGCTGGCACAGGCCTATTTGCCCCTCCACTCTCTGCGGCCGTCTGACTGCGCTGGTTTCGGGCCGCCCGCGAGATATGGACGGCCTATCTTACCGGCTCCGGGCGTACCAACTCGACGAGGATACTGCCAGAGAGGGAGAGCGAGAGTCTTGGAGAGAGCTGGGACGACCATGCCGCAGGCAGATGAGACGCATACGTCCTGGAGGATTTGGTAATATGACATATGCCATCATAGTTTCTCGCTGTGCTTAGGGCTCGCAACTCGCAACCACTCATGTTCCTCTCTCCATTCATACCCAACATCAATTAACACTGCATTTTGCCACGCCTTCAGCCATGCTAGATGTACGTGCAGTATGCCCCATGACAAGTCAATTGTGTTGCATTTTGCATCGCCAACTTCAGCCTCAATGGATCTGTCTATTTCAGCCTTGTTCCGTGAGAGATGCCCAGGGCCCAATGTTGTTTAAGCCGCCGCCGTTAAGCCGGGCCTGCAGCAATAAAACGAGCTCGATCTTTAGAACAGATACGTAGTTCGATGCACGTATCCAAACATGTACGAATACGTGTTGTCTTTCCAATCCCGGGGCTTCTAGTTTATCAAAAAATTCGCCGCTCAGCGGACCAGGGATAGTGGTCACGAGCATCCTATTCTTCTTCGTTACCGGACATGGTGAGCAGCAGCGAAAGATTAATGCTGCACATGTGCGGTTGATTTTGAGCTCAACATGATGCTGCATGCCCAATTATCCACGGATGCGAAGTTGTAAGTACTGGTCAGCACGCACCACCACAGGCACCCACACCGCGGGCGCACAGGCCTCCCAAGGCTGCAAGCTACTGTCTCAGGTTTACGATACAGGCCATTCCAACCTATCACCCGCCCCTTCTGTTGTGGCTTCTGGAAAACGACCAGAAATTGAAATGAAAACGGTTTTTCGGAGGACCCTTGTCGATCGTGCATGTTCGATTCATTCCTTCATTCCAATTATACGAGGTGTCGAGATTGGGAGATGGGCGATGTGCAGTGTTTCTGTTCATGTGGCCAGTTTCCGACGTGGCCATGTGAGGATCATGGATGGATGGACGGATAGATGGATATGTATGGCGCTATAGCATGAAGAAATTATTTTCACAACAACAGAGCCGAGCTATGCACTTAGAGGTCAGAGGCCAGAGAAAGGGGTGGAGGGGGAAGGGGGGGCTGATATGGCTAATGGTCTTGGGGAAGAGAGGGTGAGGAGTGGGGAAGTTTGGTATTTTTCGCAGCAGCGCTTGAGCCTCCAAGCTAAACCCACGACTGCTTCTGTCCAAGATATTCATCCAACTGCTCATCCCATCTCCACAGATCGTGTTGTACGATATGATGGGTCTGTCTCTGCTTGAAGAAGGGTTCGTTTTCCCGCAACGCAACGCAACGCAACGCAACGCAAGAGCGAGATTCAATCGTGTCGAACCCCTCACGTTCATCTTCTACCACTCACGGCTGGCAGGCTGGCTGGCAGTGAGGCAAGACGAGGCGAAGTGTTCACATGCGACATTCTTTTTCATGCGGACAATCAAGTGCCAAGCATCTGTCAGTGTACCGTTTCGATTCCACGCAACGCCAGGCGTGTCAAGTGAAGCGCTCCGGGCAAGAGACAGGACTGAGGCTGTAACGAGCGCTTTGCACCTGCACTGGCGAAACCGGCGCCAAGGTACCCGTCTATCGATGGAGAACTGACTATACATAGCAGCATGCATACGGCATAGGTAATGTAATGATTGGTAACGTGGCCCCGGTGCTAGAACCCCGCGATTTGCAACCATACAAGTTTGTTCTACTCTCCACGACTCGGACAGACTTATTTCCAATCCCACACATCCATTCCTTCATGTTCGACGGGAGAGGACGGGGTCTAAATTAGATACAGTTCCGAAAGGCATTCATTCATGCTTACTTGCCTTGCTAGTTGTCTTAGCAAGGCCAGGAAGAAAAAAAAAGGACCCCTCTCTAACCCTTCCTCTCTCTTTCTCGAGAGACGGACTTCCGCCGTCGCGAAACTGGCGTATCGGTGGGTTTCCCATCCACTTACATGTGGAATCCCTAAACGTTATTGAATATCCATACCATAACTCGACCTTTTCCTAAAACCGCGCCATGTACTGCTTGCTTGCTACAGTGCTACCTCACGGTCCATGGTAACATCACACTTCCTCTTCCTTCTCCTTTATGCTCCCCTGACCTCGCAGATTGCTTTCCTCGGGCTTTGCTCCGGTTCTGGTTCCCAACGGTCGCTAGCTGGACGATTCGGTGGCTGTTCATGCAGATACTCTAGGTGGAACCTTTTCCCATTGTCAATGCCGCGACCGATATCTTGGGTCAACAAGTTTTTTTGGTTTTTTTTTTCCCTTCTTCTTTATCCTCAGTCTCTGCCATATGTAATCTTGCCTCGCTTGGCGGGCTTCGTATCCGCCTCATCGTCATCCGGCGCCTTCTTCTTCTTATTAGCAACGCCATTCTTGTTCCCACCGTTTGTGCTCGGCTGGCTATTCTCGCGCGTCGCGAACGAGGATGTAGGTGTTTGTGCGTGGGACGGGGTTGTAGTAGCGGAGTTTGGGGCGGAAGAATCCTGCTGGGAAAATTTGTCAGTGGATATGATTTCCCCCAATGTTATGCTTTCCGTCTCGAAGCTTGTTCTGGATAACACACGCACCTTCATGAAGCTCGACGAGCTGCGACTGAAGATTCTATCGGCGTCGCTGATGGGGACTTTTCGTCGGGTTGCGGTTCCGGCGCCGCTAGATGTGGTGCCTGCGGTTGCACCCTTGATGTAGTTGTCGAAGCCTTTGATGATGTTGCCTGCGTTTGTTTCTTCGAGGTAGGCTGTTTCGATTCGGAGAATGTTATCTTCGATTTGTGCCTGCGGAAGATAGTAAGTAGATGGTTTCGCGCTGCAAGATTCGAAAAACGTACCAGGCCTGTGTCGAGGGTTCTTTTCCTTTGCAAAGATTCTCGCAGGTCGCGTCGGAGTCGCTCGTAGTACGGCATGCCGCGCGAGGTGTCTGCGGCGGCGTTCGTAGCACTTGTCGGAGGTGCGTTTTCTGCCATCCTGAAGTTGTAGTATCTTTTCGTTGTAGGTATTCTCGTGGAGGTATCGCAGAGTTTTTCGCAATCGATTGGGGCTAATCTGGGTTGTTCTCGACGTTCTTAGTTCTGGTGATGTTGGGAGCTTTCCTCGGCCATCAGTCTAGGTAACCGTTCCGCGCTTGCGTCGTCTTGGCAATTCCCAACCGCATCCAGCCAGGCACGACCTCTTCCCTTCTTTTTGCCTTGCAATCGCAACTTTTTCACCACCACCCACTTCCATCCAACTGCTCCCGAATCAGGCCACCATTCCGCACCTTTACCAGTGCAATCTGTGATATTCACAAACCCAACCGTAACCAACGATAACCCCGCGCGCGACCATCGGGCAACATGGACGTCAAAGAAGTTGAGCTGCGCGGCAAGTCCATCAACAAAGCTCTAGCTGAGAACGAGCCGAGCTCATCCTTGATCACCCTGCTCAGCGACCTGAAAAACAATCTCAAGGCGACTGAGGATCTACTGCGGCAGACGAAAATCGGCGTGACGGTCAACCGGCTGCGGACGCACAAAGACCCAAGCGTGTCGAGGCTAGCTCAGGAACTGGTGATGAGATGGAAAGATGAAGTGGGAAAGCAAAAGAAGAAAACTATTCCGGCAACAAAGGTAGCTCATGCAACAAATGGAAGTGCATCGCCTGCGCCGCCACCCTCGGGGACAGCCTCGCCTGCACCGAATAAGAAGAAACATACCGTCGACCCCGCTACCCGCAATCACAAGACAGACAAGGTGGACTACAATGTCACAGGAGATGCGGCGCGCGACTCTTGCGTGCGACTCATGTACGATGGCCTCTCGTACATGATGGAAGACCGTACGTACAAAACCCCACAAATTTCTCCATCCCCATCTTCAAAAATCCGCATTACTAATAGCCTTCCCCACACCCAGTCCCCGAAGACATCCTCCGCATCGCCAAATCCGTCGAATCTGCTGCCTTCATCATCAACGGCAGCACGAACAACGATAAATACCGCGGCAAAATGCGCTCCTTATTCCAGAACCTCAAGAACAAAGCCAACGTCGATCTGCGCCGGGACGTGCTCTCCGGCAGCATCACGCCCAAGAAACTCGTCACCATGTCGCACGACGATCTCAAGTCGGCTGAGCGCCGCGAGGCGGATAAGAAGCTAGAGAAGGAGAATATGAATGAGGCAATGGTGGCGCAGGTCGAGCGGAGTATTTCGACGGAGTTCCAGTGTGGCAAGTGCAAGAAGAAGATGGTTAGTTATAGTCAGGCGCAGACGAGGTCGGCGGATGAGCCTATGACAACGTTTTGTGAGTGTATGAACTGCGGCAATCGATGGAAGTTTTCTTAGGGGGATGGTGAGAGGAGTTGGTGGGGGTTTCTGGGGTGTGGGTACATGGAGGGAAGGGAGAGGGGGAGGGAGGATATGACGTGTTCTCGTGAGCTGTTCACGGTTCAAATCTGCCTTCCACATGCCCGACTCGTCAACCCTTTTCAGACCTTCCAGACAACCTTGAACTTCTTCTTTCTTTTCCTCGATTGCCTCCGTTAACCTGGAAGCCAAAAAAAACCCCCAATTTACCGAGAGAGCAGCGCGAATAGCAGTCAGTGAGTGTACGATTCTTGAAACCGTCTTCAAGCGATTTGGAGGGTTGGCGTTTTCTATTTTTCTTTCATCTTCGTCTTCTTCTTTTTTTTTCCTTACAGGCATTTCCACAAACGGCGTATAAATTTGAGTCTAATTTGGGGTAAGCCGAAGTCTCGGTTCTTGTGGTCTTGTGATCACGGTCTTCTTCTTTTCTTTCTTCCTTATGTGGTGGTGGTGGTGGTGGTGGTTTTGGGGGGATTGTATCTCTGCCAAATTCGAAACTGTAGCCTTTCTTCCGAATGCT
This sequence comes from Dendryphion nanum, assembly GCA_020744415.1. Lineage (NCBI taxonomy): Eukaryota > Fungi > Ascomycota > Dothideomycetes > Pleosporales > Torulaceae > Dendryphion > Dendryphion nanum. The sequence continues at coordinate 995,192 of JAGMWT010000008.1, forward strand.
TTTCAAATGAAATGAAGGGATAGATTCGGGTTTTTTTGGTGTAATCTTTTATTCGAAGGGTGGGAGGAGGTAGAGGGGAGAGGGGATGGGGATGCGATGGACTTTTTTGATACCGCGTGTATCGATAGAGTGAATAAGATATATTGTTTATCTGTCAATTGCTGTGATTTTACTGCTGTGATTTTACTGATGTGATTAGATGTGGGTGTACTGTCTTCCTTACGACTCTGTGTTCAGGACGCATTGTGTTAAAATATCCAAGTGAAGTGCAAACTGAAGATTGATAGATGAGAAGCTTTGTGCAGAATAATCCTTGAGGTTTTTGGGACTAGAGGTTTGAATTTAGAGAAGAAGATCAGGATACAAAGATGGCTGGTGTACTCATCCATTGTGAGTAGAAATGTAAATTGAACACTGTGCTGGGTGAAGCTTGTTATTTTCCTCACGAACTATAACCCTTTTTCCACGCCTAACTGAAACTAAACATTGCCAACGAAATCTTCTCACACCTAATCTACAAGACAACCACACATTCCCATCTCCATTCTCCTCACTCACGCCACATCCACAAACCCCCTCTTAGCCGCCCCCGTTCTCCTCTTCTCCTCCACTCCCTCCACATCCTCCAACCTCACTACCCCCTCCTCCTCAATCCTCTCACCCACAAACCGCATCGCCGCAACATTAAACCCAATCAAATCCTTCATACCCATCAACATCCGTCGCAGATCCGCCGTCATGGCCTCCAACTCCCCCTTAAGCTCGCGACTCGCTACAATCTGCTTCTGGTGCGTCTTCAGCATGAAGAATAGTACGCGGCATGTGAGTGTCGCGTTCCATTGTCGCTGCACCCAGATTGTGATGAATGTGAAGAGCGCGGGGAGAGATGAGAACGGGAGAACGAGCAGCGCGTCGTGGAGTTGAGCAGCAGGGATTTTGGAAAGTGTGTTGAGGACGTGGCGTTCGGCGGAGATGTTGCCCAGCGCGAGGTAGAGGGGATTTCGTTGGGGTGGTGCCATGTTGGGGTTGGTTTTCTTTTGAATTTCCCACGCGCGGACAAGCTCGAGGTCGGCGATGCCGAGTTCAAGGGCTTCGGCGATTCGTTCGCCTGCTGTGAGGGTGGTGATCGTTTGTTTGGAGGCGGCGACGGCTTCGGCGGGTTGTTGGTTGCCAGTTAGGAGTTGGTCTTCGTCTTCGAGTGAGTTGGCGAGGTTGGCTTCGTAGAGTTCTTCTAGTTCGCGCTCGCGCTCTTCTTCAAGGAAGATGGGCTCGTCGGATTTGGTCCAGATACGAATACTCTTATCGTGAGAGGCTGTCACAATGAAGTCTCCTGTTCGAGCAACAGTCATGGCCCAGATCTCCCCATGGTGGCCTTTGAATTTCTGTATCTGTTCAAACTTGTCACCGTCCCAGCTCTTGATCGTCTTGTCCTTACTGGCGCTGAAGAGAATGTGCTTCTCGTCTTGCTCAACGGGATGTGGGATGAACGAGATTTGCATGATACTGTCTTCGTGGCCGAAGAGTGCTTTGTGGCAGTCACCAAAGTCGAGACCCCATATTCGAACGTTCTTGTCGGCACTGCAGGTTGCTATTAATTTGCTGTCTGATGAAATGGACATGTTCAGGACGGGGAGTTTGTGTCCGTAAAGATTGAGGAAAAGCTTCAATGAGTCGACGAAGAAGACTTTGACAGTGTTGTCCATGGTTGCAACGGCGAGGAGCCTAGAGTCAGGAGAAAATTCTACGTTGAGAACATCGTCGTTCACTTTGAGAACCCGCGACTGGACAAGTCTGAGTTGTGGTGTAGTTCTTTTAGTACCAGGTATCTCTTCTTGGACGATTTCGAAGGTCCAGAACTTGACAGATTTATCTGCACTGCCTGTTACGACAGACTTGCCGTCAGGATGAACTTGTAACGTCCAAATTGCGCCCTCATGGGCGGGGATTTTCTCGAGCAAAGATGATGCAGCGATGTCATATAGTTCGAGATCGCCTTCCTTAGTTCCCACCAAAACAATTTTATCGCCGGGTAGGAAAGCACAGCAAAGAGCATAGCCGCATTCTAGTGTTCGTAAACAGCTCTGTGTGCGGGTATTCCAGATTTTGAGACCTCCACTCGATGCGGAGGCAAGCATTCGGTCGTCAGAACTTAGAGCAAGAGATCGGATGTCGTTCCTGTGTCCAGATAACTCTACAGAATATGTTCTCGTGTAATCCGGTTGTTCATCGCTCTTTGTTTTGCCCTTCTGTGGGACCTCATAGACGTCTATGAGGTTGTTGCTTGTTCCGACGAGTAACCGTAGCTTCTTTGAACCTTTCACATTCATCCATGAAACGGATCTGACTTTTCCAGCGGTTCGAACGGTAACATAAGGTACAAAGACTTCGCTAATCTCGGCATCGGCGACGTTCACGTCATCCACAGCTTCAGCCTCGGGCTCTTTCTCGTCGTTCTTAGCTTTCTCTCGTCTCCTCCTTCGCTTCCTGGCTAAGCTTTTCTGAACTTCGGAGTCGGAGCGCATCCGCCAAAGTTCAACAGATTTCTCGGATCCATGCACAGCGATGTAATCAGACTTGGAGTGGAATGCGATGCCCAGGATTCGATCCTTTCCATTTCGATACAGTGTACCGCGCTCCTTCAGATAACGATGCTCTTCACTTTCGCCGATTGCTGAGCCGGCTCTTCTCAGACCGGCAAGGTCTATTATCCACACCTTGAGTTCGCCATCGTTACCAGCTGTTATGCATCCGCTCGCATCAGGCGACACTCCTAGGGCCCAGCACTCCCCATTGGACTGCGCAATATGTGTTTCAATGCAATGCTGTGAGTTCACATCCCAGATCTTGATCAGTGCATCCTTGCTCGTTGATAGAAGGAAGGCTTGATCGGTCTCCGATTCGGGTTCTGCATCTTCCTCGTCGGCACCTCTGGCAATATTTGGGGGGTGTATAAAATGAAGGCCTGTGATTTGACCCTTATGTCCGCGAAGTTTAAAGAGGCCAACCTCAGATACAAGGTCCCAAATAACAATGTCGGTGTCCTTTGCTCCACTTGCTAATCTCACTCCCGATTGATCGAAGACCAGAGTTGTGATGCCAGATTTGTGTCCGTTGAAACTTATGATCACTGTGGCAGTCCGCGAGTCCCAAATCCTTATACTTCCATCGGCATAGCCCACAGCGAATACATCAGGGTCTACCTCGCTCCGACATATGGCAGTGACCTCTTCTGTGCATGATGAATCGCGCCATCTACTCAACAACTCGCCTTTCTTTACATCCCAACATAAGACTTCTTCGTTTGCGGCGGTATAGGCGCGACCAGATCCGGCGGCGCGACTCGATCCAGGCTGCGTTACACCCTCGGGGCTCCAGACGATGTTCGAAGTAGAAGATGCGACGACGCCAAAGGCGTCAGTTTGTTCGTATTTACTGCGATCATGAACATTATTGTATTTCAAGGATGCGCCGAAATAGCTGGCTTACCTGTAGGATTTGACCATTTTGCGCCTCTGACGAAGGGAATCGGGGTATCAGAAAGAAAAGACAAATCAGAGAGAACCAGGAAAAATCCAATGCATTATCTCTTCACAGTTGGAGTTGTCAAGTGAGGATTTATTGAGGTGCTGCGAGGATGTAGTGTTGCGAAAGCTCGCCGAACTTTTTTTCTGGACGAGGACATGGGATAACCCCACAGGGCCAGCCACAAAAGTGTGGCGCATTGCCGTTCCATCGTCCGCCGACGCACATCACTCCAACCCAATCCACCCCAGTGAGCTACTCCACTACGATTCACCACTCCCCACCAGACCTCCTCAATCTCTTCCGCATAGCGGCACCTGCGCAATCATGCTTCTGCTAGATTACCAGAATGTGCTCATCGAGTCTATCCTCACAGAACGCTTCGCCGGGTACCGCATACCCCGCTGCCTGCTACCCATCAATGGCCATTAGCTGACAGCGTTGTAGCGCACCCCCCGTTTCCATCGATCAAGTAGTGTCCGACTTCGATGGTGTCACGTTCCATATTTCCACTCCTGAAGCGAAAACAAAGATCCTCGTATCGATATCAGTCAAATGCTATCCAGAGTTGGTTCAGTACGGAGCCCAGGCAGTGCTTGAGCGCGAATATGGTCCTTATATTGTGGCGCCAGAGAGTGGATACGATTTCTCCGTCCAAGTAGATCTCGAGAACCTACCTGAGGACAAAGGTGTGCCGATTGGAATCATTCGTAATGTGGACAGCTACTCATTCCAATCACAGAGGGCAAGGATGACCTGATCCGTCGCATATCTCTCCTCAAGCGCAATGCCATGGCTGCACCATTCGAGCAAGCTTTCGACGAGTTCCAGCAATTGCAGGAGGAAGCTTCGAAATACACATCTGAGTCGGCGCCCCAGGGTGTACAAGAAGGAGGTGAAGTGCGTACGATCCATTACCGGGAAGAGGAAGCTATCTATGTGAAAGCTAGCTTTGATCGAGTGACAGTCATATTCTCTACAGTCTTCCGGGAAGAGACGGATCGGATCTTCGGCAAAGTATTCCTGCAGGTACGTTCCCAAATGTTGGGCTGTAACCTACAGATGGGGTTAATACTAAGCGTCTGTAGGAGTTTGTTGATGCTCGACGAAGAGCTATTCAGAATGCCCCACAGGTGCTCTTCCAGAACAAACCCCCGCTAGAGCTTCAGGGTCTTCCGGGAATCAATGATTCTGGATCTGGTGAAATTGGTTATATCACCTTCGGTACGTCTTCGGTCGTCAACAGAAAGCGATTTTAATGAATTAACTCAATATCACAGTTTTATTCCCTCGCCATCTGACTGTCCAACGACGCGCGGAAGTCATTTCTCATATCCAGACATTCCGCGACTACTTCCACTACCACATCAAGGCATCTAAGGCCTTCATCCACTCGCGTATGAGGAAGAGGACTGCCGACTTCCTTCAAGGTACCTATATACCAATTGTGTAGAAACACATAGATTCTAACTGTACTTCAGTTCTACGAAGAGCTCGGCCAGAAAGTGAGGAGAAGGAACGTAAGACAGCAAGCGGCAGGACATTCAAGGTTCAATCTTGAAAGACGAAAATTGAACTCCTAACCAATGACAAAGCCCAGCCTACGCCCTATATGCAGCCACATGGTGCTGTCTAGAGTTTAATATCCATGTGTTTATTGACTAGCGTTCCAAGGTTGTTGATGTGGTGGGGTAGATTACAGCGGTAACACTATAGGCCTCACCGAGATCTCTACATTTAGAAACTCAAAAATACCAAATTAAACGCTCATAAGTTGGTTTTTTTGTAGAATTGAACATTCTCAGATGTGTACCATTCTGCTACAAAATAGTTGCTGCGTGTAATGTTGTTTTGATACATAGGTACATCTGATGTGGATATGCACGGGCCCACTTGCGGAGCATCGCGACTTCTCCATTCCAACGCGACCGACCTTCATGTCGACTATGACCACATTTCCACTCCACAAATCATCCGCATCCTCCCATCGAACTACATCGCGGAAACCTTTGTCATAATTTACCATGGCGGAAGCTCCTAAGCCAAAATACGACAGCCTTCCAGGCATTGACACATCCCCGGATGTGTATGAGACTCCCGACCTCGACAACGATACCTCCACAATCCAAGCATCAACGGCAGTTTCCGAGTCCGAAGGCGACGAATCAGAAGAAGAAGAAGAAGACGAAGAGTCGGCAGTCAGACACCAGCGATTACAGACCGAACAAGCACGCAGTCGGTTCCAGCCCTCACGAGTAGATGCACGCGGGGTTGATTTCTCCGACAACATCAGCGCCCAGCGACGTTCATACCGCACATCCACTCGCGGTGCCAGGCGGAGAGGCGAGATTCTCGGCGACGATAGCGATGAGGAAAAAGAATCCTTCTCACGGAAACTTATGCGGGTCAAAAGGGAACTGCATGAGCTGGAACACGAATATGAAGGTCGGTTGCAGTCGGGCGACACAACCAAGATTGAAGAGCGCGATCCAAAGGAGATCATGGAGTTAATTAGCGACAAAGTGGATTTCATATATGCTCGGCGGAGAGGTGGCGTACGGGGTGCGGAACCTATTCTGGACAGAACCATTACAAGATTCAACAACTACCCTCCATTCGATCCTTCAAAGCGAATCACAAAAGCCATCGAGAACCAACCACCATTACCCGGCACTCAGATCCAGAAGTCACAACTAGATTTTGTGCTGAATCAAGCCGCAGACTTCGACGCCAGAATGACCAAGCTCGAGAACGCACTCGGTCTCAACGGAAACACCATGCCAGATATTGGCCAGAGGCCGCCATTCCCCGTTTTCACCACCCTACACAAACTCGAACAGATTACCGGAACCCTCGCAGACGCCTCCACAAGCAACCTCGAGACAGTATCCCAAACCGTCAAGAAACTAATTGCCGACGCCGAAGAACTAAAACAAACAAACGCGGAAGCCTTACGCCTAGCCGAAGCATCAGGCACTTCAGGCAGCAAATCCTCCGAAATCAAATCCCGCCTGGATTCAGAACAAGAAGCCAAAGTAAACGCTCTCCACGGAACACTGCCGTCCATCGACAAGCTGTCACCCATGCTGCCCATTGTTCTGGAGCGCCTTCGTACGCTTCGTCTCGTGCACACGGCAGCGTGGCAGTCTGACGAAATTTTGACTGAGTTGGAGAGTCGGCAGTCGCAGCAGGAAGACGAGATTAAGAAGTGGGAGGAATCGCTTGAGAAAACGGAGAGTGATGTCAAGGAGTGTGAGAAGGCCATGCATACGAACATGAAGGTTGTCGGGGATTGGGTGAAGAAGTTAGAGGAGCGGATGGAGAAGTTACCTCTAGGAGAGTAGAGGGGGGTTGAAAGGCTGGCAGTTGTGAAGCATGGGGAGAGTGTCGCTGGTATCTGTTCAGACTGAATCGAGGGCATTGTCAGTGCCAGGACGATATGCATCAAAAAGCGGAGTTCGGTATTGAAAAAGTCTCCATGCATGAGTTTTCCTCTCAGATATACCCCACATAGCATGCATGCAATCCGCGTTTAGAACCTGTTTCGTTCATGTTGTGCTTGTCTGCTCTTCGTCGTCACCGAATTACTTCATAGCGCCACCACGCTCCGTCATCCCAATCGTAATCATACACTTCTACTTCCCTTAATCCAAACCACCCGGCTCCTATCCCCAACCACATCACCCGGCAATAACCTTCCCCCTCCCCTTCCCCCTCACAAACTCCACTGCCCGATGCCTCCTCTCCTCCAACCCCGCGCTCTCCCCCCTGTGCCCCTCCATCCAACAATCGCGACAATACAAATCGCCCTCGCACCCCAGACACCGCAGTGTAGCATCGTCGTTGCAGATTATGCACCAGGATTCTGTTTCGTCGGCTGTGGCGAATTTGTCGAGCGAAGTGGAGGTTATCTTTGGGGGTTTCTTGGTGGGGGAAAAGGAGGGGGCTGCGGGGAGGGAGAGGGAATTGCTGGATGAGGAGGGAGAGGGGTTGGAGAGGGCGGCGAGGCGGGCTGTTAGGGCGTCTTCGAGGGCTTGGGTTGCTGGGAGGGTGGATTCGGGGAGGGAAGTTGGGGCTGAGGGGAGGGTTAGGGGGGTTGTTTCTGGGTCTGTGGTGGTGGATGTGGATGTTGGGTTCGGTTTCGAGGATGTGGGTTTTGGTGATGAGGTTGGGTGTGTGGTTTTGGGATGTGTGTTTCGTTCTGGTTCTCCTTCACCTTCTTCTTCTTCATCTCCGTCTTGGTTTGGTGCTTGTTCCGGCTCTTCGAGATCACCGTATTTCCTGCTAATAGCAAGTTCCGCCATAATACGCGCAATCACATCATCCGCTTCTTCGTCTTCCGTTTTCTTCTTGTCCTGATTCCCATCCCCATCCTCATCCCCACTCTCCTCCTCCCTTTCTTCCCTCTCAACCCTCCCCGACCCCACGTCGACCTCCACATTCTCCCAATCCGTCAGTCCCTCCCCCTTCCTCCTCTTCTCCCCGCTCTCCATCTTCCTCCCCTCCACAACCTCCGGCAACAACCTCCTTATATCCCTCAACAACACCCCCACATCCTTCTCCTCCCCAGCCCCAAGATCCCACCTCCCACCCTCATCATCACCACCCCCGGACCCTCCTAACCCCAACTCCCCAACCAACTGCTCAAGACTCTTCTCATCCTCCTCATTAAACTCCACATTCTGCCCCCCAATTCCCTCCGCGATCCCCTCAAGATAACTCGGTGCGCCCGGCGCTATTACAGGTGCTTGTGTAGCGGTATTCGCGTTAGTTGAAGGTGTCCGGGATGGTTGGGGTGAGGCGCTGGGGCTGGGGGAACCGAGGCGAGCGAAGCGTGCGGCGAGATCGTCTGGAACGGCAGTGAAGGGTTTGGAGGGAGTTATGGAGGCGGCAAGTGATGTGTCGAGGTTGACGCTGGATTTCTTGAGGGCGTTAAGACGGGCGAGGAGGTCGTCGTCGGGGTTTGAGGGCCCGGGCGGGGATGGCGGCATTTGGGAGGGTTGGTCGGTGGGTGATTAATTTATTTCTTTTTCTCTGAGCTGTTTGGGATTCTTGTTGGAGGTCAGGACGGGATGATGTGGCTAGTAATGGGTAGAGGGTGGTTTGCGCGCGGGATGTTGTTCCTGTGGAGGGAGCATGTCTCGGGGGTTTGCGGAGTTCAGGCAAGAGCTTGGGGAAGCTTGGTGGTGGGGGAGGGGTATCAATCCATCTATTGTAGAGAGGTGCTTCCCAGTTTCGATTAACTACACGCACCCCAGACATGCTATTGCGAGACATTCTGATCTCTCCATAGATTCAAGCCCTCTGCAAATGCTATACAAAGTCAAATGTTCTCAAAATCTAGAACAAGTTGAATTACCACAATGATATCGTGGCATAACTATTCTCCAAAATTAAAATAAAATAATAGACCACGTACACTACCTAACCCAGTACTAACAACTATGAATATTCTAAATACACCATCTACCTATTCAACCCAATAAGATAAAGCAGTTATTCCTCCCCAACAATAGCCAAACACCAACTAAAGCCCCACTATTCACTGCCCTGACAGGGAAAAAACAGATAGCAACGCAAAAACTCTACATCAAAGTTCCAAGAAGAACAAGAACAAGAACAAGAGACACCAAAATGCATACACATCACCGATCTACTTCTATCCCGAAATCCCGGACCCTACAATCATCTTCACAAACCCAAATAACCCAAATAACCCGACATCACTAATTATTTACATCCACCATCCTACTTTACATCCCAACTACCTTCTCCCTGCCCATATCTTGCTTCTTCCCCCCTCTCAACAAACCCAATTTTCAATGCTTCCTCTACTTTCCCATTTCAAACCACCATATCAAAACATCACAGAGACCCAAAGATCTCAAAAGAATATCTCAAGTCAAGCATGTAAACGCTATATTTTCGCTATGCCATGCTGCATCATTCCGTTCCATGCCCTGCTATGCAATACATGCATATGAATATTTCGTTCCCTCCTGTCCCACTTCCCGCCTTCCAGACATGCATCTCATCCGCTATTCACAAAGAACAAAAGAGGTCAAATACCTCTTCCCTAGCTGCTCTTAGTTCTGACTTCTTTCCTTCTCTCCCGTATCCTATCTCTCAAACTCTCAACTCGAAATAAAATGTATACCAAGAGAACGAAAAAAGGCCAAGGAAAGAAAATGTACATATTTCATCATCTTCTTCTCCTCAAAAGCACGCTTTCTCGCTCGCTCGCCAATGTACAAATCATATGTACACAAGATTGTATAAAAACCACCATCCCCCACCACCACCTCTACTCCCCTCATCAAACGAAACCAGAAAATAAACCTGGTTTCTCAAAGAGTCGAAAACAAAATAACAAGAAGCGCCGGGTATTGGACTGAGAGGATCCCATTTCCATGTCATTCATTTACTCAAAGAAGGAAGGTCGACTTCTTCCTCCCAAGACTAAACCGATTCTTCGATTTCTCAGGCTTATCCGGCGTTCCCGTAGGCGTGCTTGTATCCGTCTCAACACCAGGCGTAGTCGGCATTTCATGCTCAGATTCGTCATGTTTCTCTTTGGACGAGGACCAGAATTTGGGCTTGTGCCGCATGCTCATGCTGGTATGCCTAAAGCGACTGATGGCGCTGTTCTTCGCAGTTCCATTTTCCTTGGTTTTGTCTTTGTTGCTGGTTTCCTTCTCGGTTCCTGAGTCCACGGCTTCGGAGCCGGCGGGTGTGTCTCGCCGTTTCTTGGCTTCTTCGGTCGCGGTGGCTTTGCTAGCTGCGAGGACTTGTCGGAGCTCTTCTTCTTGGCGGCGATAATTGTCTCGCCGCTGGGTTTCAACTTCCTTGCGTTTTTGTTTGGCTTGTTTCTCGAGTTCCTTCTCAGCGGCTTTGCGTTCCTTTTCTTCCTTGGATTTTTCCGACTTTTTGATGCCAAGGTTGCTCTTCTTCAAGCTCAAAGTTGGAATACTGGTTGTAACGTGATCTAGAGTGTTGTTGTGGTGTTCGGTAGTCGGTATTGGTGGGGCGGTTGCCGCATGGTTTAAGCTTGCAAATGGCTCCTCGACTTCTGCGACAGGGGTTGTAGCATGTTGGAGAGGGTGGCCGTTTGTCACGCCGTTTGGCTTTGGTGACGAAACACTTATTGGTTCTTGGGTGGCCTCGGTAGCCTCCTTGGCAGCAGCCAGTTCCTCAGCCTCCTGCTCTTTCTGCATGGCCTCGAGCGTAGTCTCTTGGTAGAACAGCACATAGGCGCATGCTAATACGTTCTCGCCTCCGAAAAAGTTCCTGACATACGCTTTGTCAACGGGCTCAACCATCTCGTCGTCGAACAATAACCAGCCCCTGTCCTGGGTCTTGATGATGGAGACATAATGACCGTGGTAAGGGCCTCCTCCAATGTGTACAACCACGGCATACAATTCGTAGAGTCTGTCCGGATCTTGGGCATCGTCGGTCGTATTAAATAGACGGAGATAATATGGATATACGACTCGGTGGAAGAGTTTCTGTAAGCGTTGTAAATCTTCGGTATACTTGAACCTCTTTAAATGAAGAGCCAGAATCTTGGGCAAGCGCTTGATTTTCATCCTCTTCTCTGCTTCTTGTAGTCCTCCACAATTATCGCAATGAAACTTATTACGCTCGCACAACATCTCCTCTTCTGAGAACTTCCGTAAACAGCTGGTCACCGACGAATGTTGTTCTAAATCCACCGAAAGGTCCAGGAATGCCTCGTCTCGCTGTGACGTATTCTCACACGTCAGACACCGTGTCTCGGAAGTCAGTGTGCCCTCGAAAAGCTCGTGTACCCATCCTGTGTTATTCGCCGACGCTATCGACGTCTGGTCTGGAAGCTCAACTACTGCTCCATTTGTGATCGTGGTGATGCCGTTCGGAGTTGGCTCGCTTATCTCCGTGATCCGATTTTTGGAGAACTGCTCTACGTTCTCCACCACTTCGTTTAGTAAGAGATTCAAAAACTCATGCGCGTCTTGATGCATCGGTGTCCGGAACATCTCGTTGTCTCTGCGCAGAATCTCAAGGAATTTATTTGGGCTCACAACGCCGATACGTGACCGATTTGCGATGACAGCCTCGAATATATCTTTCAGCGAAGTGAAGAGTGACTCGCTCATGCCATATGTCCCAGAATTTTCATAATCCATATTGAGGACTGGTCCCGCAGTCATGGCTGCCTTCTTCTTGTATTCTGGAGAATCCTTGTTGTCCTCAGGTTTGGTCACGGTGGGGCCAATGACGCCTCCGGGGGTGATTGAGGGCTTTCGTACGGCGGGAGCGCTGGGGCTCGATATCGAGTTCCTGCCCTTGGGAGAGAGGGCAGAGTTCTGGCCGTTGGCTGTGGGTGATAAGTCGGTGTTGAGCCGCAGAGCGGAGCCCTCTGCGGCTTTCTCGAGGGCATCGGCTGGCGATCGTGTGGGGAAGTTGATGACCTGTTCCCTGAACGGCACGGAGTAGTACAGACATTGCACGATGGAATTGCAGTAGCTGAAAGGGGGTCAGCTGGAGGTCTGGTTGAGGCATTGAGTATGAGGTGTTACCAAGTACTGCCAAACTGTCAAACGGGTCACGGTCAGCAAACGGGCCTTTGCGCGAATGTGGGGTACTGGGGAAGAAGTACATTTTCGAATCCAAAAAACTTGTCGCTGCCATCTGGGCGAATGGGGCCGGCATCGAGCAGGAGCTTCTCAAGGGGTGTGGGCTGGAGCGCGTTGGGATCCTTCTTCGCGGGCAAGTTGTTTGATGCTGGGCTTGCGGGACCCTATTGTCAATTATTAGCCATTGTGACACGGCGCAAGCAGGAGATGGATGCCGGGGAAACTGACAGTTCCTCCTTTGAAGCGGCCAAAGAATGAAGTCATGTTGGGTGTGGGTGTGCGGTAGTGGTGGTTGGAAAGGATGAGGAGGCGGAGGAGGAGGAGGAGCAGGCGGGTCGAGGCAATGACATGCAACTATGCGGCAGGTGCGCGACGAACGGATGCCACAAGCGGAATAGGAATCGCGACGGCGGACAGCATTCGGATGGGAGGTGATGGAAGTCAGTTCAGGCCGAGCAAGATGTGGAGAGTAGAGTAGAGTAAAGTAGAGCGAGGCAGAGCAGAGAAGCAGAGCAGAGAAGCAGAGAGAAACGGGGGCGGGAGAGTTGGCGGCGATGGGCGATGCAGGTCGCAACGACGGCCCAGAGGCTTGGACGTGGGAAGGCTGCTAAATTAAGTGCCCAGGCGAAGCCGACTCAACAGCAAGCAGCCCGTAGTAGAAGTAGCACAGTACAGTAGGCTGTAATAGTAGGTAGCAGCAGTCGCAGCAGCAGCAAGCAACGGACCAGAAGAGGACCAGCACGAGTGAGCAGCTCTCAGACTCTCTCCCGCGGCAAAGGTGCACGGTGCGAGTTGCGCAAGTTGCCCCGGTGGGGTTGGCGTTGTTTTCTATCTATTCTTCCTCTTTTGCACCAATGATCCAACTATCTTTTCCACTCACAGGGGGACAAGGCTGGCGACTGGGTGACCTGGTGACGGGCGGACGGGGCAAACAGTACTGTCAGTATTACTGGCAGTTCCAAAGATGCACAGAGAAGACAGAGAAGACAGAAGCTGGAGAGAAGGCTGGCTGCCGGTGGGTTATCGGCCCATGGACACCGAGCCCGAAACGAACAAGACCCCAACGGGTAACCGCGTGGTGAATGGCGTGAATGGCCAGCCCAGTTTTGACGGGTGATTCCTGGGATCTGGGCGCGTGGGTCCTGCCAACCATCTATGATCCCATCCCATCTCATCCCATCCTATCCCACCCTATCCCATCGCATGCCATGCTTGGGCCCTGGGAGGGTTTGACGGTGCACAAGCATACTGCAAGGGAAAGGGAACAGCAACGCAAACGCAGGGAACTGACCTGACATGGTCATGGCATGCTTCCCAAGCGCATGTCCACTCCTCTTTTTACCCCGCCGCCCGCCACGAGGTCTACCGTCTGCTTGCTTGCTTGCTTGCTGGCTGCCAGGCCCTTTTCCGGAAGCACTACTTACCCTTGCGCTGGGAGGGAGGGAGGCCTGGCACTGGCGACATCACCATCCATCGGGCATCGTATGTATTGTGGCAGTGGGGTGCCACACCATCCTCCTCTTCCTACTTTTCCTCTTCCTTTCCCCTTTCCCTGTATTGTCTATGCACCGCTACGACCACGGCTCACACACCCCGACGAACACATTCTCTCTCTTCTCTCTCTTCCACACATCCACATCCACACCCACTCACCTACTAGCCCCCTTGCAACGGACCTCAACTGACTCCGTTTCGTCCTCCGGCTCCGCCTGGGGTTGCAGCACAGGCAGCGGGCCGGCCACCGTCTCTATTTCCGCAATCCTTCAAAGCAACGAACCGACTCGAGCGGCAAAACACCTCACTCTCACACGCACACACAGTGACACACACTCTCTACCCGTCTTTGCTGTTGGCCCGTTTTGTTTTGGAATCAATGCAGCATCATGTATGCGTGAAATTCCCACCACTTATGCACCCTCTGCACTGCTTGATTCTAGAACAAGCCCTCGGTCCCGTTCGACAAGCAATGGTGGCGCCCGGTTGCTTTTGGCGCATACATACATACCACGCGGGCATGGCTGCTGAGCGCTGACCAATCCACTTGGGGCAAACACCGCTCCTGCATCATCATCGTGTTGGCTGGATATACTATTGTACTAACACATATTTGATGCTTAAACAAGTCCATCTGCCGATTCACCGCTATGGTCTTGGCGGTATTGACCTCGCTTATGGGATGCGCCGATATGTTATGTGTGCTTGTGTGGTTAGGGAATGGGGAGAGTGAATGTGCATAAACTGTGTGTAGGTTGTATGCAATGTGTGCTTGATAGACTACCCTCCAACTTTCGCGAACGGCCATCTACCTAGTCGAGAAACCCCGACATCCTCTTGGTGCACCGCCAAAACATCGGTGCGAACGTATTAGGACCTGTTCTCTGCTTCTATTGCTAGGTCTCAGTACAGTACTATAGCACACAGCACATCGCCATGCCATCCTCGGGAATTCTCACATCCCCCTCACTAGCTCCCGCTATTGTACTTCGTACTTCGGTACATACCCGAGATCCTCGCAGAAAAAGAAAAGAAGACGCGAATCAGTCCAACCAGTCAAGACAAGACATAGCTGCCTATTCCGACTGGGCATGCCACCTAACTTAGTAATATATCTCTTGTGTAAGAGTGAAGATAAACGTCCGACGCCATGCAAATGCCCCATGTTCCGCCTGGTATGCAGAGACGAAAGGAAAGGAAACAGAGAAGAGGCAAGTGGGTATATCAAATCCTCCGAAGACGTTTTCCTCCGCCCATCTCAATCGCCGTCCTGCTGTTTAGCAACGTTGTCTCGCCTCCTTCTGGTGGAGGGTTGTTCTGAATGTATTCTTGTCGTATTCGCACGGCCTCACGATCCCACGTCGCCACGCGCTCCTTGAAGGTGGCCGCGTTCACTGCCGCGTCATCTTTTGCACTCTGCGTCTGATCCAGGTACGGTTGCTTGATCTCTGTACTGGCCGTTCGCCACATGAGTCCCAGGGCTGTTCGAATCTCGGTCTTTGATGCCTTGGCGTTGGCGTCTCCAGTCGCTGCGCGCCGCTTTCGATCGCATTCCTCCTTACAGATATGCCAGTAGTCTTTGGTGTAGAGAAGGAACGGGTTGACACCTGCACGCCCTGGCTTGACTGGCCGTTCGCCGATCTCACTGAGTATTGCACCGATGATGGATGCTTCGTAATCTTCGTCGCGAAGTTGGCGTGCATTACGGTTGTCGCTGGGCTCGCTCGCTGATGCTAACTTATGCTTTGACTCTCCAGCAGGTGGTGTGGTTACAGGTTCCACTTTCACCTTCTTCTCCACCAGTGGGCTCGGCACTTTTATGGGCCCTATCATTGACTCGAACACCTCCCCAGCGGCGCGAAGGCCGGAGAGATAAGCTCCGTGAACAGTTGCAGGATGTGTTCCGCATGTTGCTTCGCCAGCAAAATGGAGTGCACCATGTGGTCTGGCCATGACATCATAGTCTCCGGTCTGTGTTTTCGGACCAACATACGAATAGCTACCATAAGCGAATGGGTCTTTGCTCCATCGAGTGACAATCGACTCGGAAGGAAGTGGGACCGACTTGGGTGCGAACATCTTAGATAATCGACCCGTGACATCCTTGATGAGTTCTTCATTGGATGTGGCCTCGGCGTAGTGAGCTGCCTCACCTGCCATGAGAGCCACAAGAGTAGGTCTGCCGCTTGTCTTGATACAATTCCAGAATAGATAGAACCGTCCCCGTCGAGCAGTGTAGTCTTTTGGATTTAGCGAATCTTGATATTCTGCTTCGTTCAACAGGCCAAACATGTCGCGCTCAGGCTCCCAGAATGCCTCTTCGTAGACGAGTACAACCTGGAAAAATGAGTTAGACCAGACATTCCAGCTGTACGAAAACATTACTCACCTTGTTCAACAAGCCAAATCCCATGCGCTCAATGACTGCTTGTTTCCAGTCTGGAAGCGCAGGTTCGAAATTTATTGTCCCTGACTTTAGCACACCGAGGGGTGTAGTTATCACGATCCGGTCGGCCTCGAGAATTTCGCCATTTTTGCATGTGACCCTGATTGCCTTCCCGCCTTTTCGATCCGAGGAACTGTGTTGTATTGACTTGACAACTGAGTCAAACCTCACGTCTAGCTTCTTGGGGCATTGCCAGAGACCACGAGGTACTTGTTGATAACCACCGATAATCTCAGTATGTTCACCTTCAAACTCGTTGCCAATGTCCTGATCCCATCCACTTAGACTTAGTTGATTGACACTGGCAGCGTTGGCGTACTCCAAATTTGCATGATGCCAATTTAATAGACGCAAGTCCTTTGGCTTGACGTCAAGGAAGGCTTGGTATTGATTTATACCGTCATCCATGGTTTGACCTAAGGTAGGAAACTCGCAGGATTGTGCGGCATTGCTGAGGTTGAGAGACGCCGAGGAGTTAGTACCTGATTTGAGCTGCCAGCCCATATTAACTGCTGCCTGAATTGCTGGGATGTTTGGGTTGAAGCCTGCCGAAAGTTGGTATGCTCTGCCTGCTAGTTTCTCTACGCCAGAGGATGGTTTCTCTTCGGTCGTTGACGCGGTAGTCTGGGCATTTGCTGGCAATGGAGTATTAGAATTTTCAAGTAAGGCTATCGTTGGTCCATCGGTATCACTCGGGTCCCGCCCGGACATGATGAGATTGCGATCTCCTTCTACGGTTCGAAAGGTAGCGGGTTTGGTACGATACACGCTCGCGCGTTCCAGTACATCGTTGTACAGCTTTTCAACAAGGATATCCTGAGACTTGTCCACAACGGTCCCGTTATGATCGTAGAGCACTGTATTGTCGCGTAGCCCATGATATGGTATACCAAGTTGGCCTCGTATCAAGGCATTCAAGGGATTTCCGTGCTCGAACCCTGTAACGATCTGAGCACCCATTTCGGCAGTACATCGATGTCCCGCAGGTAGTGTGGATCGCGCTTGGTCTCGTAGAGGGTGAGAATATACTCTACCGCCAACACGAGGACGCGCTTCTAGGACAATGATTCGGGGCGGTCGCTCTCCCTCGCCTGCCCATTGCTCACCAAATTGGGTGAACAACCCTTCCAGATGCCGCGCGCACCCAAGTCCGGACATCCCAGCTCCTACTACGATAATTGTCTGCTGACTCTTTATCTTATTTCGAGGAACTGCCACTGCGGTGTTGGGGTATTCCACACAACCGAAATTGATGTAGCCATTGCGAGTCAGCCATTGATGAGCCACTTTGGCAAGACTGAAATAGCGTTTGTCTCTTGCGCAGCCTGCAGCCTCATCTAACGAGACGTTTAGTAATGGGTTTTTCGTCCACAATCTAAGGATGGCATTCCTTATGTTGAGATAGATGGTGACCTGGGCATGGGTTATGTGGCTCCGTAGCAATTTGTATTCCTCGGGATGCAAGGAGAAAGGGTTCAGTCGTGAGCTTTCAGCTGCTAGAATGCTTTGTCTTGCAAATTCTTCCCACGACATCTCGGCAGGGATAGATGAGCTTGCTTTGAATTCAAGGGTTCTAGTCTTTGCTGAAATCGAGGCCTCGGGCGTGATAGAGAGCTTCGAATTGTCGTTCGCAACAGTCGCTGACCTGGGTGTCAATTTTCCATTACCTCTAGTACCTGCATGCGGTGATGCCGTTGCACCAATCGTGTTGATCCCGTTGGTCGATGGAGTCGCAACATTTATTTCAGTGGTCTTTGCGATTGGAACTATGCTGCTTTTTTTTGATGTTCCGTTTTGTCGAGCGCTATAAACAGGGTGAGGATAATTGAGAGGGGAAGGCGCATGGCTATGTTCCTGCCCCCCATTCATGTATCCACTTGATGCCGAACCATCTCGATCTTCCCTGCCACTTGTTTCAGATGTATCGTGAGTGTCGCCATAGTGAACAGAAGATGGTGTTGATTCGCTGTATTGGCCATAGACCAGGTTACTAAGCCCAGTTAAAGGAATCGCATGGGGTGCAGGGGCCTTCAACTGCGAGCTGCCAGGCGATAGCGGCAATAGGTCATCGTGAGATGAGTCAAATAAGAATGGACTCTCATCGAGCGTATCCGTGTCGGTCGCGGCAGTGAATGTGGAATACATGTTGGATAGGTTCCTCTCTTGGAGGATGGCATGAGCCACCTCACACGGGCGGCGAAGCCGAAGATCTGGAGTGGAGCGACCGCTTAGTGTTTAACACATTGAGTAGAAAGAGATATGGCGACTCGGTTATCAAAAACATAAGGACTTTGGTTGTCTGACGGCCGATGTCGTGGCGGTTGAACAATTGGTTCTGCCCCTCAGGACGGGTTGGAGTTGAAGGCTAGAAGGCTGACCTATCCCATTTTGGAGCGGGCCCGTGCGCCGAACACCTGCTCGGGTGCCGTCCGGCCAACCTCCATCCATCGCCTATCTGTCTTGTGACAATGTCTCTTCCTTCCTGCCAGCACCTCAGCGTTGAATACACCGCCTCGGTCATGCAGGAATAGTCTAGACTGATGAGAAGCGGCTCTTGAACCATTTATTTGTGTCGAGCTCGCTGTGCTGTTATAGCGATACCCTACACCATTACATCCCGATCTACCAGCTAAAGACAGCATCCTATCCATAAACTACCTCGACGGCACTTCATTACCCATGACGCATCCATGAGTCCACCTGGTGTAGAGAAGAGGTGTTGGGTCTTTCTGTACCTTCGTTTGACATTGCTCAATTCGATGTAATGCCCACCCATGAATGTATGGTGAGCCAGTGACATACCGGACGATATCTAGCTATCCAGAAGATCGTTTTCGTAAACAACAGATTGTAAGTTTTGCAGTCTCGCAGTTGACCCCTTTGCCGCCATGGCCTCACATTTTCGATTAGAACACGCACTTACTTCTATGCTAGGTCTAGTCTTATACGTCGAAAGTAATTGATTCAGGAGTCCCGCAATGCCTACATTACTGATTAGAAAGCAAATGAGAACCTCTACGTCCCAATGATCTATTGCTTCCGTGCAACCACACCAACCGATTCGATTGACAACGGGGTGCATTGATAGAAGTTACTATATCTGATTCGAAGTAAAGAGTGGATAGCATGCTTTGTTTTCCACACAGACAATATATGCTAGACTAGATATGCCGTGAATCAAAATGCGTAAGGATATTAGGGGTTGGCTGCTGAGAGCGAAATAGTAGAAATTAGGCACATGAGGCAATCATGAAGACTGTCTTGGGCTACATCAGTATATATAGCTTGATGGACCAATGCAATTCGCTCATTAAAATGTGACGAAACAATTCCGTTGTTGTACCTATGGGCATGTCAAGAATCCAACGGCATCCAAGCGGCAAGCGGGGGTGCTGGAGGCCTTGGCGTTTGCGGACTTACCGCCTCTTCGCCGGTCAGAGGCACCTCTTTCTCCAACCTCTACAACATCACGCCCTGAGACGGTTTTTCGCAGACTCGACAATGCGATGGCCCTGGTCAGGCGATGACGATAAGCAGAAGTCACACCTTGATTCATGGTCTGATCTTATAGACCCGGCCGATTGGTCGTGGAGCACATTTACTGCACCTGGAACCCTCCTCCCGTCGATTGTCTTCACTGCTACGACTCTATCGGCGCTGCGTATATACAAATCATATTTACGACGCATTCCCAGTGTCAATCACATTAAGCCCGGATATTTCCGGCGACGGACGATATTTGGTCAAGTAACCAGTGTTGGCGATGCCGACAACTTTAGAATATTCCATACCCCTGGTGGAAGATTGAGTGGTTGGGGCTGGCTACCTTGGAAGCAAGTGCCTACGACGAGAGAAGGCTTAGCAAAAAAAACGGTAAGTTGTCAAGCACTTAATCACTATCATTTTTCCTTGTCGTGTTCCTTTTGTACGTTAAGTATATACTTACAATATTTCCTAGATTCACATTCGGATCGCGGGAGTTGATGCACCAGAATTGGCACATTGGGGACGAGAAGCACAACCATACTCCAAAGAAGCTCTCGAATGGCTCACACAGTATATCCATCGTCGGCGGGTGCGTGCTCATGTATATCGACGAGACCAGTATGATCGGGTAGTAGCTAGGGTCACCATTAGGAAATGGTTCGGGAGGAAAGATGTGGGATTGGAAATGCTGAGAAATGGATTGGCGACCGTCTATGAAGCGAAGACCGGATCCGAATTCGGAACTTTCGAGCAATGTTATCGTGATGCTGAAGCGAAGGCTAAAGCTGATAGGGTAGGCATGTGGAAACAGCCTTCTGCGTTAGATCGGCTGCGCGGGAAAACCGAGAAGACTCCAGAGAGCCCTAGAGAGTATAAGAATCGGCACATAGCGGCGGAAAAATTGAAGAAAGCAGCATGAGTTCAAATAAAGACTCTTTCATGGAAGATTTGGACGTCGAGAACTATTGTGTCTTGTCATATCTGAGATATCAAGGGACGAATCCCATCTGACATGGAGATTAGGAAATGATCATATGAAATGATCACCAGCCTAGTGACTATTCGATACGGAACCATTCAGTAATGAAAATCGTGATACTTGTTTTTAATATCAAGGCATGTCAATAGTGAACATGAACTCGCGAGATATACCTTATCGAACTAAGAGAGAGTGGGGTGGATCAACTCTTTCATGCAGCGGCATATGCCACTGTTTAGTTAACCCTAGAAAGAACAAGAGCATGCAGCAGCCTTTACACTTAAACATGGAGCATGCACCATCATCGTGTGACTCGCCCGATCTAAGGACAACCGGCGATTCCCCATCTCCCAAGCGCGCGGGTGACTCAGTGTCCCGTTCCATGCACAAACGGTTGCACTGGAGAATTTTCTTTTCGGCGGTACAATAGCAGAATTTTGAGGCCGGTTATCGGTCTCGTGACGATCTTTTGGCACTCGAAAGGAGGGATCAGAAGTATTCCAATGATTGAAGCGATGGGGAAGATGATACGCCAGTGCTGGCCGGTTAATAGCAACTGTGGAAGGGATTGAACTGTCACCTGAAACAAACTTGAAGAATCTGGGCCCTTTCTGTTCCTGATTGATCGATATTTTTTTTCTGGTGACGTTGCCCGGTGCACGTTTCTGCCGACCCCAGAATCTCACCGCCGGCCTTATCAGCGAAGATCGGATGCCTGCTGATTGGCGAGTCATAGAAATTTCCAGCCGGAACTGCAGCTTCACCGCACCCCGCGATACACTCAATAATTTTCTTCGACCACAACTGATTTCGCACTGCATCATCGAGCTCAAGCTCAGGCGATTTTCAATTGCACCCCTTGATCCCCATTCAACTCTTTTCGACTTCATTTGACATCTCTGTTTCCCACGAACCTTGTCACTTGAGCTCGAAGCTCCGCCGCCAGCGCTCTCTGACCACTTGTTATGGCTCTCTGCGGGCGTCTGGCACGTCGCGCACCAGGTCTCACAGGACAACACCGATTGTCAACACCCTCAATTACCTCTAGGGCATTCACAACGCGAACTTCCCGGCCATTTCTTTCATTGCGGAGTAGCCATGAGTCACCAGCACCATATCGGCAATTGCGAGCCTTCACCAAGGTTTCAGCAACATGGAACAAGACTCAGGAAGCCCCCAACGCGCAAGCTTATTTGAACAGCGGTGTGATATCCGGAGCTCGCAATCTTGTGGACGTGAAGAAAGTTCTTGTTATTGGCAGCGGTGGTCTCAGCATTGGACAAGCAGGAGAGTTTGATTACTCTGGTAAGCACAACAGCAATTCCGTTCAGATTAATGCCAGGACGATCGAGTACTCATATTATCGATAGGTTCGCAGGCATTGAAGGCCCTTAAAGAGGCTGGAGTCTACTCAGTTCTTATCAATCCCAACATTGCAACTATCCAGACCTCGCACGTGCTCGCCGATGAAATTTACTACCTCCCCGTTACGCCGGAATATGTCGAATATGTAATCCAAAAGGAGCGACCGGATGGAATCTTCCTTAGTTTTGGAGGTCAGACAGCTCTCAATTTGGGTGTAAACATGAACAAGAAGGGCATTTTCGAAAAATATGGTGTCAAGGTTCTCGGGACGAGCGTTAAGACTTTGGAAACCAGCGAAGATCGTGATCTGTTCGCCCGAGCGTTGGATGAAATCGACATTCCAATTGCCAAATCGATTGCCGTTTCCTCTATTGACGAAGCCCTTGAGGCTGCGGAGAAGGTTGGGTATCCCATCATCGTTCGTGCAGCTTATGCGCTCGGTGGTCTTGGATCCGGTTTTGCAAACAACGCCGAGGAGCTCAGGGATCTTTCGGCTCGCTCACTTACTCTATCGCCCCAGATCTTGGTAGAGAAATCACTTAAAGGCTGGAAAGAGGCAGAATATGAGGTGGTGCGAGACGCAAGCGACAACTGCATTACCGTATGCAACATGGAGAACTTTGACCCCCTCGGAGTCCACACCGGCGACAGTATAGTAGTATCTCCAAGTCAGACCTTCAGTGATGAGGAATATCACATGTTGAGGTCTGCATCAATCAAGATCGTCCGTCATTTGGGGGTGGTTGGCGAGTGCAACGTACAGTACGCACTTCAACCTGATGGCCTTGATTACAGGGTCATCGAAGTCAACGCACGACTTTCCCGTTCCTCGGCCCTCGCTTCAAAGGCAACTGGATATCCTCTTGCATATACCGCCGCGAAGATTGGTCTTGGACACACTTTACCTGAATTGCCCAATGCTGTTACCAAGACCACCACAGCGAACTTCGAACCCAGTCTAGATTACGTTGTGACCAAGATGCCTCGATGGGATCTTAGCAAATTCCAGAATGTTAAGAGAGATATTGGCAGCTCCATGAAATCTGTAGGCGAGGTTATGGCTATCGGCAGGACGTTTGAGGAGTCATTCCAGAAGGCTTGCCGACAAGTCGACCCCAAATTCTTGGGCTTCCAGGGTGACAAATTCGAGGACCTTGACGACACACTGAAAAATCCTACGGATCGTCGATGGCTCGCCGTTGGTCAAGCCATGTTTCACGAAGGTTACTCGGTTGACAAAATTCATGATTTGACCAAGATTGACAAATGGTTTCTTTACAAGCTTCAGAACATCGTTGATTGCACACATGAACTTGAGGAAATAGGCAGTCTCTTTGGGCTAAAGAAGGAAGTCATCCTGAAAGCAAAGAAGCTCGGTTTCTCTGATAAGCAGATCGCCAAGGCTGTCAACAGCAGTGAAGACGAAGTACGAGCTCGCAGGAAGAGCTTTGGAATTCGACCCTGGGTCAAGAGGATCGACACCCTCGCTGCAGAGTTCCCCGCGGAAACGAATTATTTAGTAGGCTTTTCCATTTTCAACCCTTTTGAACTCTGCTAACGATTCTATAGTATGTAAGTACTTGATTGTCATTTTCGGTTTTTTGGTGGTGTTGTGGTCTTGGCAGAGTGTTCTTGTCTTGGCAGAGTGTTCCTTCCTAGGACTTCCTCACGCTATGCTCTTTCCCTCTGGGTTCTGCTTGGCATGACGACCATAAGACATGAGCACTAAGTTCAGAACTGCTTGAATTGGCGACATGTGTGTGCACGGTGTCGAAAAGCCATGCATTAGGAACAAGGCAGGAACCAACCTCGAAACCCGAATTTCAGGATTCCCTTTTGTCATTGCCTTAATCTACTGTCATCGGGAAATCACTAACCTAAACCTCTAGACAACGTATAATGCTTCCTCTCACGATGTTACCTTTGACGATCATGGTATTCTTGTTCTCGGAAGCGGTGTATACCGTATCGGCAGCTCTGTGGAATTCGATTGGTGCGCGGTGAATGCTACTCTGTCACTTAACAAGCTTGGGAAGAAGACTGTCATGATCAACTGTAAGCTCCGACAAAATGCAAACATTGAGAAGGTTGCGCTTATGGTATACTACAGATAATCCAGAGACTTATTCCACCGATTTCGATGTTGCCGATAGACTTTACTTCGAAGAGTTGAGCTATGAGCGGGTCATGGATATCTATGAATTGGAGACTGCCAGTGGTGTTGTGGTGTCTGTGGGAGGACAGCTTCCTCAAAACATCGCGCTCAAACTTCAAGAATCTGGAAAAGCCAAGGTTCTTGGAACTGACCCCCAGGACATCGACAAGGCCGAAGACCGTCACAAATTCTCCCAAATTCTCGACTCAATAGGAGTGGACCAGCCAGCATGGAAAGAGCTCAGCTCTTATGAAGATGCACAGAAGTTCGCCCAGTCCGTTGGTTACCCTGTGCTTGTTCGTCCATCATACGTCCTGTCCGGCGCTGCCATGACTGTCATTCGTGACGAGAGTGAGTTGAAGGAGAAACTTACTGCTGCCTCTGAAGTTTCCCCCGACCACCCAGTTGTTATCACCCAGTACATTGAGGGTGCTGGGGAAATCGATTGCGACGCCGTTGCTTCGAGTGGAAAACTCCTCGTCCATGCCGTCAGCGAGCACGTCGAGAACGCTGGTGTCCACTCCGGCGACGCAACTCTTGTCCTTCCTCCTGTCGGTCTCGATGATAGCATCAAGGAACGAGTAAAAGTCATCGCAGAGAAGGTTGCCAAGGCATGGAACATCACCGGCCCCTTCAACATGCAAATCATCAAGGCCGAAGATCCAGAGGGCGGCGAACCCAAGCTCAAGGTCATCGAATGCAACATCCGCGCCTCTCGTTCATTCCCCTTCGTCAGCAAAGTTCTCGGTACCAATTTCATTGACGTCGCAACTAAGGCCCTCGTGGGTCGCGATCTCCCCGAGCCTGTCGATCTCATGGCCGAGAAGAGGGACTACCTTGCCACCAAGGTCCCCCAGTTCTCCTGGACCAGGTTGGCTGGTGCCGACCCCTTCCTCGGTGTCGAAATGGCCTCCACGGGCGAGATGGCATGCTTCGGCAAGGACCTCGTCGAAGCCTACTGGGCTTCCGTCCAATCAACCATGAACTTCCGCCTCCCGCTCCCAGGAGAGGGACTCCTCTTCGGCGGCGACGTGACCTCTGACGCCCTGGTCCAAATCGCCAAGTACGTGCATCCTCTCGGCTACAAGTTCTTCGCTGCAAACAAAGACGTCAAGAACCTCCTCGAGAAGAACGCGGAAGTAAGCGTCGACGTCATCGAGTTCCCCAAGGAAGACAAGCGCGCTCTCCGAGAAGTATTTGAGAAATACGATATTCGTGGTGTGTTTAATCTTGCTAAGTACCGGGCTAGCAGCCTTGTGGATGAGGACTATGTCATGCGTCGGAATGCGGTGGATTTTGGTGTTCCGCTTTTCTATGAACCCAAGGTGAGTCTTTTGATCTGCGTATATGCATGTTTATGCATGTATTGGTAATTCTTGGTAACTGACTATTATGGTGTAGACTGCTGTTCTCTTCGCTCGGTGCATGAGCGAGAAGTTGCCTAAGAAGGACGGCATCCCGAGTGAAGTCCGTCCTTGGAGTGACTTTATTGGTGGAAAGCCGTTGTAGGGGAGGGAAATGGAACGGATCGTGCAGAAAATATCTGGAGCAGGTGGAGATAAAATGGAGGTTGGTCAAAATGAGTAGGTAGCAGAATAGGAGACTGTAAGGTAGTGACAGGAATAAGCGGAGGAAGATTAAGTAGTTTTGACCGACCGAGATAGGCTTTTACGCTTTATTGTGTGCGAAGGCGTTTTCTCGGTCGCTTTTCCAAGTGTGCATATATCCATGTTTTATGTTATTTCCCCTCTTTTGGTTCAGTCTTCTGGTTCGAGCTTGTTCTGTACGTGTGTTCCCCACTCTTCTCTTGAGTTATTGTGTCATTGTTTGAGAGGATCATGGGAGGTTAGCAATTCGTAAAAAAAAGGTATGCAAGGTTATGTGGTCCGTTGATTGATTGAAAATTGTTGATTGAGGAAGAAGAAATTCATTTATTCATTCATTGATATCTAACTCCGTCTCACATAATCTCGCACTTAGCAGGCAACCCACAAGGACCTTCCTTATCCCTTGGTTCCTTTTGTTGCGGTTCATTCGAAGCCGGCTGTGCTACCGTTGTATTCTCCTCCTTCGCAGCTACTGCCGCTGTTCCATTTTCTGTTTTTGTGTTTGTATTCTGGGTGGTTCCCTGTGTGCTAGCTTTATTTCCCTCCGAGCCATCTAGTCACGCAAAGTTGACCTTCTTGACGGTCTCGTAGAAGACCTTGCCCTGGATCGTAGCGATCTCGAGCTCGAGTTTTGTGGGCTGGCGGGAGCCGTCGCCGGCGGCGAAGGTTCCAGCACCCCAGGGGCTGCCGCCGTGGACCTCCTCGAGGTTGGCGAGTTGGCCTGTAAGGAGATGTTAGTTATTAGATGCTCATGTGTTTCTTGGATAGAGAAGTCGTACCGAAGCTGTGCTTGTAGCCTAGGGGGACGTAGATGATACCGTGGTGGGTCAGGGTGGACAAAGAGGCAATGGCAGTGGACTCCTGACCGCCTCCGAGAGTGCCGGTCGAGATGAAGACACCAGCGTACTTGCCCCAGAAGGCGCCGGTAGCCCACTGCTTGCCGGTCTTGTCCCAGAAGGTCTTCCACTGGGCGGGGAAGTTGCCGTAACGGGTGGGGATGCCGAAGAGGAATGCATCGTAGGACTCTAGGACTGAGGGGTCGTCGAGGGTCTTCACGTTAGGGTCCTTGGGGGGAGCATGCATCTTCGTGAGGACATCTTGGTCCAGAGTCTCAGGGAGCCTGGGGGCGAATATCAGTAATTAGGCGCCGGTGATGTGGTGGTGAAGTCACTCACTGGTAAAGGTCGGCGGAACCGCCAGCATCCTCAATGCCCTTCTTCTCAGCTTCGGCCTAGAGATGGGTAGTCAGCAATGAGGTCTGATGCGCAGGTGGGGGTTCAATTGGGTTCCTGGTAATATCGGCTGCATGTGCAACAATCGAGCACGTCATGGGTACAAGGAAGCTCCGAGACTCACCAATTGCTTGATATGGCCATACAGGGAGTAGTAAACGATAGCGACTCTGGGAGCCATGGCGAAGACGAGGCTGCTGGTTTGGAACTGAGGAGGTTAGGAGGGAAACTGATGCTCAATGGCTTGTTGTGTAGAGAGGAATGAAGAACGATGGAGTCATCTGGGTGGATGCGGTCCCTTTATGTACTCACCCCTCTTTCTCCTCTTTGTATCAACTCCAGGAGCCATGGACGCAAGATCTGGACCCAATGGGCCGATAACGACACCCGAGGCGCATATTGAAAACGTTGTTGTGATCCGAATTGGCAAAGAGTTGGCACAGAGCTGCAGCAAAAGCTCTCCGCAGTCGTGGAGCTAAGCTGAAGGCTGCCCCTCCTGCGGAGTCGTGCCCCTCAGTGGACCTTGTCGCAACTCGCCTCAGGCAATCTTGGCAGGATTTATCACCATTGGTAAGACTTTGAAATGCACTACAGAAGACAAAGTTCCCGTGTTCCGGCTTGATTATTCAGCCCATTCACACTTACGAAATTTTGGCCTAATGTATTTGTCGTGTCTTTGCTAATAATACCTTGTCCACACAGATTGGTTTTAGAATATGAGGGTTGTCAGCGCAGCAGATTGTCCCAAGATGCTCAGAGGCTACGACAGTCAGCGCAAAAGTCTTCCTCTGACTGCCCCTTGACTTTCCTTCCTTTGGCCTAGCTCCATGCGGCGCGGGTCGTTGCAGCAATTGAGCTCCCAAGCTTTGCGAGCTTTTTTAACATATGCCCAATGAACTTCTCACATCAGTACAGTACTTTCGTTCCTATCGCTTTGCAGGATTGGCAACAGACATTGGAGCGAAAACATTTGGAGGAGCGCAATGAATTATACATTGGATGGCCTGTCTGCCTTAACCAGGTAACTTATTTACTATTGAGAAGTAGAAAAACCAGGTAGTAAACCTCTACCTCATCTTCGTTCTGAAAAACCCGCTAATGAATTTTTTTTTTTTTTCAAAAGGCGATACCACTCCCTCATTCGAAAAAACTTTTTTTGTGAAAATTGAGTGGCAGTTTTAAGCCGGGGTAATCCGACTCCAAACTCCCGTTACATTGCAAATATATCGTAAATCATGAATGCTAAATGGTCATTAATGCAGAAAGGGTGAAGGTAATAAGGCCGTTCATCGAAGATCGATCGACGATCAAGTCGAGATGGAGAGACGGTTCCGTCGGAGACCTGCCAGGAACACGTCTTCATCCATGCGTTGGAAAGGTCCCTCCTCCTCTTTCTCATAGAGCCCAGAGCTTCCGTATGGTCCTTTGCCGCTGGCAGCCAGAGGCGTCTCGGGCCAAGTACCGTCAGATGCGAGTTGCGCCAGGGTAAAGTCACCGTGGACTGCCCTGGTAGATGGCTCGAAAATGCACTCTGCGAAGAATAACTCCACATACAAATCCCTCGGGATGTAGCTGCTCGCACGACGGCGAATAAGGGCGCGAGCCTGGCGAAGAAGCTTCTGCAAATCCTCACCAGCCTCATTGGTAGAGCGACCATCCTCGTGGCCACATAGATGCAATGCTCGAACTTGCAAATCGCCGTTAAACTTCACATTCTCGTCAGAGAAGAGATGGGAGCAAACTGATGGCAAAGAAATGGAAAGTGTCTCCAACTTTGGGCAGCTTCGGAGGAGGTCGCAAAGATGGTCGTTCTCGCTGGGCGATCCGGGGTGTGGGTGCCAAAAGCCATCTTGTGATCGCGGGCTGTGCTCCAGCACACGAAGTGTGTTTCGTGATGCCTTCACAATGGCCACGACACCATCAATTGAGATGGTGGAGATGCATGTCAGGTGGAACTCCTCGAGACGATTGGCAGTACGAGCGATGGCGTACAGGTCGTTGTCAGTGATTGGCATGAAGGTGGTGTCACCGAAGATCTTGAGTCGGCGAAGCTGGCCAAAGTTGACCGACTGCAAAGGCTGCAGGTCAAACTGGTTTGCTGGATCGGCGGCCTGCTGTGCGGTTGGGTCGACGGAGAGAAGCTCAAGTGACTCCAATGGCTTGCCGTTTCCAACGAGGAGGGTTCGCCACGCCTGTGCACTCATGTGGCGAACCGTTGTCCACGGGAGAGATAGAGACACCAAATTCTGGCAGTTTTTCAAAGACTCGAAGATGAGAGCATCAGTCTGAGCTGTGTAGAAGCCATGGAACCACATGCGTCGAATCTTGGCTGCAACCTCGGGGTAGTCATTGAAAGTCTTGACGGTGTGCTTAAGGGAAGCGAATGGGTCACGGTAGACGGCTGTGCCGGTGGGTCGATCGATCAGCTCGTAGAGACGATAATTCTCCCGGCGGTTGGA
Source organism: Dendryphion nanum (assembly GCA_020744415.1). Classification (NCBI taxonomy): domain Eukaryota; kingdom Fungi; phylum Ascomycota; class Dothideomycetes; order Pleosporales; family Torulaceae; genus Dendryphion; species Dendryphion nanum. Next base: position 1,024,555 of record JAGMWT010000008.1, read on the forward strand.
AAGCTCAGCCCATCGCTGTTATACTGTTAGCAATGCTCTCAGCCATTGAGTTGCGGAACTCTTACCTCTCCACCCTTCCAGCGGCGGATATATACATCCTTGAGAGCGTACCCCAGAGACCACTCGTGCCACCGCCATGAAACCAAACGCAGAGCCGAGGTAGCGTCCCACTTCAACAATTCCGGAGGAACAGGTCCCCTCACATAGCGTTGGAGAGTAGCTCGTTGAAGGGGCAACGGTGCCTGGCTTAGACCGAAGGTGTACGACGGACCATCACGTTGATTGGCGTCGGCGGCGAATTCGAGGATCTTGGAAAGGATTTCGTACGGGATCTCGTTGATGTGCATTGAATGCAATTCGATGGTGTTAGGTGGATGTTGTTCCTTGATTTCCCCCTTCCCAGGTAGTCGACAAGAAGGTATATATGTGTCCAGGTGGCGTGGATATGAGAAATGTGTCGATAGGAATATGGTTGACGAAGGTATCCTTGATTGTGTTTGCGTGTAGGTGATTGAGTAGTTAGTTATTCTGGTAGGTCAGTTGAAGATCGAAAGCAATGAGGTCAGTGGGTGAGACAGGTTCTTATAGTCCCAGCACGTTCTCCACCAAAGGCAAAATCTTTTTGCCAGGCGTTGAGTGAACAAAGGATGGAACGGTTAGTCACGCCTTTCCCCAGAACTTGCCCAGGGAACAGGGCCAAGACAGGCCCGGGGAATGCCAAAAGGCCCTCGGAAGGCCGCAGTGCCAGACAATAGCAGACAAAGTGGACAAAGCGGACAAGGCGGAGCGCTAAGCATGATCATGCCGATGCAGTGAATGACACCATGAGCCCAATTAATTGTGCTGGCAGCGTCGGAGCACGAGTGCGCGTTCGCGATGGCGAGGCGTGTACATGGTGAGTAGTTGCGCGCAGCCGAGTCCCTGGCCATTTCCGCACCATTTCGTATGCCAAGCGCCGGGCCCCTCTGGCGCACGTGACTTTTCCGATCACGCGCCTCCAGAAAGCGAATTCTTTGAGGGTAACAGAATGCTCATTCTGACACATCGAAACCGTGGCGAAGCGCTCCGAGCCTCCAGCGTGCGTTTGTCTGCCCAGGTGACTGGTTTTTCTGGGTTTACCAAGCTGACTGCGTCGCAAAACTCTTTCTTCCTCGTCTGCCATCTCTTGTCCGTCGCTGAAGTCGGTTTCCGTGCCCCTGTCGCCGCTTGCCGTGGCGTGCTGGTCTGAAGCTTCACCTGGCCCTGCCTACGTACTAAACAGAAAGAAAAATATTCATCATCCTAGGACATTCTAAGGACATCCTTCACAACACACACACAAATACTGCATACTGGTGTCACTGCTGGCTGGCTGGACCATCTCTTCTGTGCTGCCAATGTTGCCAACACGGCTTCAACATCTTCATCCGTGCCCCATTGCATCCGCTGCACTGGCCTCCTTCGGTGCCCTGAGTCTTGACGTCTCTTCCAAGGTTTCCATGGATGTCTCTTTCAGTCTTCCTCCTCCAGGTTCCAGGGCTGGCCTCCGCACTTTTGGCATCGTGAGTCGCCCAGATGGCGCGAGTCGTCGCCATCCTCACGCCTTCGCCCGCAGCCATCCTGGTCCACCCAACATCTCTGCTGTCACCAAACTTAGCTCACCGATGTCTCTCCACTGTGGGAACCGCCCTCCGCATTTCTTTTATGTGGTGCAACACCACTGTTAATGACGAGCTAACATGATGGGTGGTGGATTGATGTCGGATGGCTTGATTGATTAATTGCCACAGTGAGCAACATCACCACATCATTCTTGAGAAACACTATATCTTGTGAAATCCATTGATATTTTTCTGCTCTCATCGCTCTGGATCAACTCACTTATCTTAGTAGATATCAGTACGGTCTTTTTTGCTATCTTGTCACCCGGAAAATATGGCATCAACGATCAAGCTATCCGCATCCAACACCACCGCCATTTGCACCACGTTGCTCTGCACGCACATACAGGATACATAATTCACCAACGCATCACCATGATCACGCCTGTGTCCCTTTGACAAACGTTTTTGCTCCTCTGCATGTGGCCTGAAAATTTCTCCTATTCTGTTACGTTTGGAAACTTCTTCCCCGCTATGCAACCTCTCCAAGCTCAACACCACCACCATTTATGCATCACGGCAACTACATTAGCCCATACGCCAGACATTTGCGCCGCACAGCTTCCTTCTTTGTATCAGCGCCAATCGCATAAGATGCACTTGAATGAGGTCCACACCTCATCTGCCTATTATTGAATTACGACACTTGTGCAACATAGCCAGATGAAGCATCAACAACAACGTGCCCAGATTGCGGCCTGACGAACGACGAATGATGGATGCTGATCACAACATGACCATTTCAGATACCACTATCAAGCCGTTTGTTCATATGTATTCGCACGGCAAATCCAAGACTTGAAATTCTCTGGTTTTGCTACGTAGCTCGTCGAGGCGATCGGACATGAATCAGCGTGGCCAACAGCCATAAATTGGACACCCCAGGTTTTCTTCACTAAGAAAAATACGCTACCCCGCATAATGGATCTCGGACCCAGATTTCCGACCCCAACTAATTTAGACTTTCAGGGCCCTCTCTAGGTAGTGCTCTCGGATTTCCGCGACGCTCTTGTTGGAAGGAGTCTTGAGCCGCGAGGGGAGGAAAGGAGCAGCGCCTTGCATGCATTGTAGTGCAGTCGCCTTGAAGTCGAAACTAAGGGGTACGATCGGATGACCTTTCGGCATCCGTGGCGCGGCGGACGCTTTCACGCCTCAGCGGCGTAAGCGGCATCCAACCGCCGGCCGAACCTTCTCCATGCCAACTCCAGCTGGCTTAATTAGCAGCACAAGAGTCACGGGTTTGTGCATATGACCTGTTCGACGACAAGCTCCCCCTTTGTATCCGCGAAAGACCATCGTGACATTCCCCGAAAAACTTCTCGCCTCCGCCTTCAGCTATGACGCTCGAGTATCGTGAGATTCGGCGAGACTGCATTTGTCTTCATGCCGAGGCGTCTGGTCTTCGTCCTCGGCGGATCGCTCGGCTGGCCAGTCACGTTGACACATCGAGTCACGATGCCGTTTGTAGGCTGAGCATGATGATGAGAAAATCGTCCGAGGGTTGTGGTCAGGGCGAGTGCGAGTGCGAATTGGGGTTTGGGTTTGGGTTTTGTTGAATCAGACTGTACCTTGGAAGACCTTGTTGTCGTCAACCAGACAGACGCCTAATTGGACGACACACCATTCCACTCCGTCGTACAGGAATTAGGTCAACCGCGCAACGTTTCGTTCCACATTTCGAAATGCAGTGATAACAGTAACTTGTCCTATGAGTTCTTATCATCCATGCATTGCGACTCCGCGTTACCAAAGTCACATCCGCATCGGTTTGATATCTTAGCAGTTTCGCCAAGACGGCATGCTATCTTGGTCCTGTCGCACTTGGTGTCTCTCATTCCATTCTCAAAGAATCTTAAGAACCGAGGGATGTGTGTGTCATAGTTTGATCAGTTCGATCTTACAATGGTCGCGAAACCGTGGTGCATAAAACCACCGCCAGGTTCAGACTTCTAAGGTCCGGGGATAAACATTATCCCAATTCACGTCGCGGTATCATCATCACTTCATCAAAAACGACATGAATGTTTAACGTAAATTGGGTATCTTCTACAGTATCCTCTCTAGGGAGGGATAATCTACTCCATCCTCCTAATCCCCTCACCTTACCCTCTGCGCCCTCAAACTTTCCACATTATTCGCATGCGCAAGCAAATACTTACAACACGTAAGCGTATACTTGCACGCCTTCGTCCACAACTCCTCTTTATTAAGCGCCAGCTTGATACTCTGATCATGAATCCGATCCTTCTTAATTTCATATGGCATCTTGACTGCATTCAGCCCAGGACTGCTATGCGACGGCGTAGGCGAGTTCTCCACGAATTCGCCGAGTTGTCGTAAGCATTCGAGGAATGCGACCATCGCTGTGTCGAATTTGCGATGAAGGAAGCCGAAGTTGATGGGGAAGTCACCCGAGGAATAGAGCTCGAGGCGTTGGCGGACGACAGGGGCTGTGGAGACGGTGGAGGCAGCTCCTCTGTCGGTGGTGCCTTGTTTTGGTTCGAATTTTAGGATTGTAGAGTTGGAGCCCATGGGACAGAGTTCGTAGCCTTCGAATTTGTGGCCGAGACGTTCGGCGAGGGTTGCGAGGAGGAGACATGTTTGTCCCCATGCGGCGTTTATCTCGGGCCAGTCTACGTAGGGCGAGGGTAACCGTCCTAGTCGCAGGCCATTGATAGTTGCAAAGTGATTATCGTGGGTAATGTTAAATGTGTCGTTGTAGACACTGCGCCGCTGAAGCTGTGTTAGTATTTGTAAATCGTGCGTATGCCGTGTACTCAGAGCATCGCGCTCGTTCTGGAATGACGATAGGTTTAGTGAGAATTTGTTCCTATTCATCCAGAAGTCAGACTCGAGCTTATCGAGATCTCGAGCTTCAGACTCCAGAGTAGCTAATTGGGCGTCCAACTCTGCCTTCTCGGTTTCAAGTCTTTCCAAATTCGCCATTGCGGCAACCTCGTTCTTCCTTGCCGCTTTTAGGTCTGCTTCTGCAGCCTTAATTTCTTCTGTACTTGGCACATCGGTATTGGCACGTCGAAGGTAATCTACATATGCATCGCGTTCGCGAGTTGCGACTGCCATACGCTTTTGTAGACCATCTACAAGAAGCTCTGTGCATTCCACGCATATTGGATGATCTATGTCGGACCGTGCGGATAGAATCTCGAACATGCGGTTCGTGGTCTCCATGCCATCCGACATCTTCCCTGTCCCCGAGGCCCCCGAAGTACCCATAACACTTGCTCGCCGTGACATTTCCGAACCGTTCGTTTCAGGCTCTTCCGGCAGCGGTTGCCGCTCAGGGCTCCGCTTCGATATGGGTGTGGGTGAGGGCGGATCTAACATCGACTCGGACATGTGAACGTTGACAAAGGACATGGATGGATGGTGCGATCCATGTTGGCTGGCGAAGCGTGGAGGAGGGACAGCACGTTTGAAGGTGGGGTTTCTTGCGGACTGGAGTGCGGAGTCGTATGTCTGGACACGGGCAGCGGGGAAGGTTGGGCGTGATTGACGTGGTGCGCTATTCTTTGAAGTCTGTTGCTGACCGGAGACGGTAGAGTCTGAACAGTTAATACCTAGACGTTATCAAGGAAGTCTAAGGTCTGTGTTTACCTGTGAGAAGTTTGAAGGCGGCAGGATTAAGCTGATCAACCGAGGCGTCGAGGTCGATAGGCACCCTGCACTTTTGGCAGTACAGCCTCGACAGAGAGTTTCCATCATTCGCCATAGTTTTTTCGGTTATGAGATGCTCATATTTGAATGAAGGCGACTAAGTGAGGTTGATTTGTGCTCAAGTTGTTCGTTGGCAGTGTGGTTGTCGATGGGTTGAGTGATCAGCGTCATCTGCAGGCGGCGGCGCACGGACCGTACCTGACAGGGGTGCTTGGAACATGGCGGGGAATCTGCAGCGGGCGGCGCGAAAAGAGGCTGGAGACGCGTTCCCTGAGCTTTGCGATCGCACCGCAAACACAACCCCTCCAACAACCACCGCCAACGCCCACCTCCATCCCAATTGGTCCCAGACAACGCACCCCCTCTGCGGTGTACATATTCTCATACTGGACTGATAGGCCATTGTTGCCGCCATGGAGCCCCTCGTGAAACGGCTGCGCCGTCATGAATCTCTCGAGCTCGACGAAGAGAATCCCGATTTCCAGACCCAACGAGAGAAGGGCCAAACACAGCTCAAAGACGCGTGGGAAAAGATATTCGCCAAATACGAGAACTTTCCAGAGGACATGGATGATGAGATTGAGTGGGATACCACCGGCGACGGGATTGGACACATTGTGGTGGATAGAGGCCATGTGCGGCAATTACCAGACGACAGAGACGGGGGAGCGGTAATGCAGATGATTGAAGAATTGGTCGATCATGGACCCGAGGAGCAAGCGACAAACCTGGATGAGGACTCAGAAGACGAACTATCGGCCTCTATACCAATCAGAGTCCATAAGCCCAAACAGGTCATACAAAAGGAGCAGCAACAGGGAGAGCAATCATTGCAGGTGTGTTCCATTCTCTGCAACAGTTATTCCGAATCAATGCTCATTTATATCAGCAGCTAGAGCCAATAGCCATTCCAACAGCAACTGCGCCAACAAACCCAATACCACAATTGTTCAATTCAGCACTCCTGGGAAGCGCATTGAGCCCCCCCGATCCAACACATATTGTCCACTCCCCACAGGTACCTGAGAACCAACCCGCGCACGCAAACTTCCTTGAGGGTCTCAATAAAGCTATCTCGGAAGCTGTCAATCAGTACACTTCCCAGGCTTTGCAGAGCTATTACAGTGCGCTCCCTTGCCCTGTGCCTACCACAACACCGTTAGTATCAGCGCCTATTGCAACTCCAGTCGCCGCCTCAGCCAAAACCCCTGGCACAGATCCAAAATGGTGGTTTCCTTCTCTTTCGACTCTGATTCCACAGTCCATACTTGCTCAATCCAGCCCAATCCCAGCTCCATCTGGGGAGCGTGTCCGAAGAAAAGGCTTCTCGCGAAGAAGCATTGGTAGCACAGCAACTCCCAACGTGGCCAACCCAAGCTCGCCCGCTGTATCCGGGTTGCAAGCAACGGGGGGAACAGATAGAGCTCCTTGTGAAAAGGATGAAACAGAAACCACGATGACACAGACATTTGATACTTCAGAAAAGATTGATGTGATATCAACTGTCGGCACAAACACAGACAGCGCACCATGGCAACGCTTCTGTTTCAGTTCTGAGGACGATTATTATATCCTACAACAAAAGGAAGACCGCAAACTTACATGGGCACAAATTCAAGAAGGACGTCCAACACTGGCTGAGTTACCCGTGTGGTACCTTTCGCAGTACTATCAAACTATTCGGACACGAAAACCAGTGAAACCAATCAAACCAGTCCGCACCCGCGCTGAGAGGAAGAGAAATCGAAACACGGGGAAGTCTGCGGAGGCGGAGGTACATGAAACCAATATAGTTAGCCAGAAAGCAAAACCAGCCGAGATGGACCATTCAGAGAAACGAGATTCAGTCCAGCGCCAACTGCTCACGCCGAGCTCGATTCAGAACGCCGAAAATAAGCCTTCGGTTACGAAGGAACATATTAGGGATCCTTCTGAAGATATAGACCAATCGTTGGTGGAAAAAGATGGCATGGCCGAGGAAAATTCTAGGCATGTGAGTCAGGAAGAGGAGGATTCTATGCAAGTGGACCAAGAAGAGGAAGATATGGAGCTTCTGTCACTGGTAAACAGTCCCGAGCCTGAAGAGATCGAAATTCCAGACTTGATTGTAGATCCGGAAGAACTTATTCTTGCTTCAATCGAAATACACGAGGAATATACTGTAGGAAAATCGGAACCTCAGTCTCCAACTACGACAGTGGATGCCGAGTATCAAATCATCTCCGAAATGGGGATGCAAGAAATCCTCCTACCGAAATCTCCCTTTCTCAAAGCACCCTCTCCATTCGAGGAATCAGCCGTCGACGTCTCGAAATCATCGCCAATCAGGCTGTACGCTTGCGAAGACTGCACAAAACCCTTCAAAACATCCCGAACCCTCAAATGGCACCAAGACACCGAATGCCAAAACCGACACTCCAAAACCCAGCCCTCAATCCCCGGATCCTCATTCACACCCGCCTGTCTTCCCATCGAACCCCAAGACGAACTCACAGTGCCAATAACACCTCGCATCAAGCGCGAATCTGCGACACCAGAACCCAACTTTCTCTTCTCAACACCGGTCGCACATATTCATACCCCCATGTCTGCACCGCAGCTCAAACCGTGCCTCAATTCGTCGGTCAGGAAATCAGGCCCTGTGGCGAGGGCAATACAGAATATGAAGGTGCGACAGGAATGGGCGAAATCGGTACGGAGGAAGAGTGGGGGTGGAGGGAGGGTGGGCCAGACGCCGCAGCCGGTGAATATGCGTAAGAGGAAGTTGGTGGTGGCGGATTTGGAGGGGGAGAGCGAGGATGAGTTGGCTATGTAGGAGGAAAAGGGATATTGGAGGTTGAAAGAAATGCATGAAAGAAGTTAGGGTTATGAGTAGGAACGGAGGAGTTGGATGCGGAGTTGAAAGACATGTGAATGAAATGGAATCTAAAGTTTGTATATATGGAAAGGATTAATGTATATAAATGCTATCAATGTGTATACCCACGCAATATGGAAATGATATGAATTCAGAATGTACGTAATCAAGATAATAATATTAAAATCGCAATGTTTGACAAGACTAAGAAGTTTACTTACCGAGCTCTTCAGTCTCTCAACGAATAGTCATATACCTCCCCTCCTAAGCCGATCTCGATCGTCTTGATGACTTTGTATTATCTCATTGATAATCATGCTGTCTATTGTGTACTTATCGACAAATGAACGATCTTGATGACGTTTGTCTGAGAGTTGTTGGGTCATTCCACAAATTAGACCTCAACAGTACCAATACTTCTGTCATCGGAAGACATTAATTCAATAGTTGAGTATGGCAGAGGGCATGTAGGTGTAGAGTACAGGGGTTTGAAATTAGTAGGAATTATCGGTCGGCGGGGACTCTGCGGTACATCACTCATCAAATCGAGTTCAAATAATTTATCTGCGAATGGAAATTGATGAGTTGGTTTACGACCATTCTGTACCGTGATATTTCATCCACATGATAGTGAACATGTAATCTCGGAACGAGAGTCAGTGCATAGATTCTCGAGTATGTTTTGCGAAGAATGTGTCAGAAGGAGTCATGGACAATTATCTTTATGAGTGCTAGGGAAAGTGACGATATCTGTACATTTCAAATCTTGTTAACCGATTGTTCGTGAAGTTGTGATCATTGTGACAGATAGTGATCATGCTGCAACAGAAGACGTAGAGGCTATTTGCGAATAATGACACAATATCTATACACTATGCGAGTAGGGATGTACGTGTAGATAACATGAAATCGTGAAAGACCTCTCTCATTCCAGAAGGAAGCAGCCCTAAAGTCAGTATGAGAAACTTTCTTGTTTTCTCATGCAGATGTATCCCTATGCTTTTCCATTTTCACCCGAACACCAAGGTTCGATCCTATCGCCAACGTCGGAAAAATAGTTTCCCGCCCCTTCACTAAAACTACCAAGCGCGCTTTCTCAACAAGAAATGCGTCACCTTTCTCCCTTTCTAGGGCCTCTAATCCTTGCTACAGGGTCCTGATTTATTAATCCTTTGAGTATCCGCACTCGTTGGAAGGGTTTGGGAATGGGTTTAACATCATACGAAGGCGCTTTGCTGCACCTACAAGATAATCTGACATGTCTTCAAACGTTTTCAACTTGATGGTCTCCCAATGGAGTGTTTCCACCATACGTATAGCCTCGGATCTTGTTCCGAAACCATGTTCAAGTCCCGAATTTTGGCAAAGATACCGTCTGAGGATGTTGAATGACATAAAATGATAATTTCAACGATGCCCTTCAATAAGATAAATCTCTATGATATAAAGCTCCATCCTAGCTTACGAAAGCCTTCCTCTATCTTACCTTAAGCTATATAATCATAAATATCACGTTCCATCTGTTCAATCATTTCAGATGTGGGTGACACACCTGTCGAAGCAAGTACTGGGATAACATAGTGTGCGGTATCTCTTTCTAACCTTAAATTACTCTTAACGAAGGCGTGTGAGATCTTCTTAAATGTTTCATTCTGGAGAAAATACTTATAATGGTCAACTCATGGTAGACTTTCCGGTCTTGAAGCATAGCTATCAAATCCAATCGGATTGGGGCATGTATGTAGAAGAGCCCGCAGAAACCCGCTGAAGAGCTCTATACGATTCGATATCACGCACAACGACCACGCTTGTAACCCTCCGTAGTTTATATTATGTTATTTGATGAGCCAAGCGTACCGATTTCCAGCTATGTTGATGTGCAGACGCTCGGAGTTTGAGGGTCCGACAACAGAGCACCTAATTAGCAAACAACACACGATTGATAGGCATATCTTACGTAGCTATACATTTGCCTCAGAGTATTGTACTTCACACTATGTCCACTTAACTTGAAAAATAGCAATATTGGTACACACATTCTTGGAACTGCAAGGATTTCTCTCATATCAATAGAATAAAACGTAGTCACTGCTGCAAGCTATGTCATTTACGTTGTGATATCCATGCATAGGAAGCAAAATTCGACGACGTCAGATACAAGGTGGATGAATTGGATTATAGTATGGAATGTCTATATATCCCAGACAGCGCATTCATTGAGTAGCAGCGTTACCACCTGCTAGTGGCCTCTAACTCAAGCTACCTTGAGTGTTTGCTGTGATATCCACCCGGAGCATCGGGGTCGCCGCGGGCGCCGAGTAATCGCTTAATCACCAGCTCGTGGCCTCCAGATGAAGCCGCCTGAAGTGCGTTGCTGTAGCGTCTGCCTAGGAAATTGGGATCGGCGTCTTCTTTAAGTAATAGCGTCACTAGATGCTCATGGCCTTCGAAACGCCCACCGCTAGTTGTTGGCTTAGTGTATCCGAGATATTACTTGCAAAACCGCTGTCTCTAGCACTATTCTTACTCCATTAGAAAGCGTTGAAGATTCAGAATATATGTAAAATGCAACAATTGACCATCAATGTCATCCTCGTTGAAGCTATAATCAGACCCGTCGGAAATTGATTCTTCCACATATTCTATTTCATTGTTCTTCCATCCAAGTCTCTTCATTTCCCTTCTTATATGGCCACTTGGTCCGTCCTCGTAAACCTCGGCAATTATTTCTTCAAGGGACGAGATGGCTCTGAAGCAGGTGTCTACCAGCGCCATAGCCTTACCAACGATCTTAAGGTGATCAAGGGCATCGAGCCTGAGCTCCATATCATTTGTGCTAGACAGCGACGTTGTAATAGTGCTGAGCTTATGACAATGGTCCCGGATTATTTCAAGGATGCGAAGGCTGTCATCTTCTATGGTGACATCCTCCATATCCAGATAGCGGAATCTGGGAAATTTGATATAGATATGTCGAATGTAGTTCGCGTTTTTGTAGCCAATTTGCTTGAAAAATGAGGTGACATCTTCGGATGTGCACATTGTGAGATTGAAGTGATTTTGGGCGTAAAGTAGCGAGCTAGCTTCCCCGTGAATCATCTTGTTTACGCGAAGGAGCCCAGGAGTAAGCTCTCGAGGTTGGAATCGTCTGAAGACTGATTGCGTCGGACACGCTATATATTGTTGACGCAACAAGAGACGCCCATATATGTCATTGCGGACTTCGCTAGGGAGACTAAGAAATGTTATGGGCATACTAGTGGTCGTGAATTGCTAGTATATTTGTCCGCTGCAGAAATCAGCCGATTTTCGTCATGGGTACTATAGTGAATTGGAGACATTACATTCTGAAGATGGAATATTACCGGAGACAAAGTCAAATAGCAGTAACGATTCTCCTGACCGTTCTATCTGTGAGTGATTCCTGATCATCAGAATTAATGAAGATGCCTAAAGTGAGAAGGATGAGAGTGTGTGGGTTCTGGCAACAGGCGTGTTGGTTAGGTGTCAGGAGGTAGTGGATTAGTATCAGAGGAGGATGGCTGGTGGCATGATGGATTGTTAAAATAAAGCCGGTAAGGGCTTGCAAAATGAAACTTTAGCTCGAACGGAATTTACAAAATGAGAAGTTACTCATGCAACGGGAACCAATCTATTGACAGTTTCCTACTCAGACTTTAGCTACTCCTCCATTGCATGTGCCAATACTGCTCAATTTAACAATGATAACATGTGGCAACATACTACTGGCTGCACAAGGGAGGATGTAGAAACGTTGGAGCCAATCAAAAGATACATCTACTGTACACCCGAAAATTATACGCCGGCTAGCTAAACTCTAGAAAGCTACCACTCTAATCGCAGCATATGAAGTCACGATGGGTTCGAGAAGGCCTGGAATAATTCGTTTTGATAAACACATAATTAGGATCACCGCATAGAAAGACAAAAGATCTTCCCTTTATGATATTTATTTCGAAGCCTAAAATGGTCAACGTCAGAGTATTTCATGCTGAAACGGAAGTAGCAAAACCAGCTTGTATAAGAGCCAAAGGAACTATGAAAATACACCAATACTGAACGAGGAGCCGTAATATCTTTGGAATAATACATGTCCTACAGCAGTGAACATAGAAAATTCAAAGCATGTGACAGGGTCACAGCCATATCTTACTGACAATTATCGCCTATAGAACTAGCTGTTAATTCTGTGCTGTGTTTTTTTCCTTCCCTTGGGACTTTGTCATAAATCTCCGTTGGGTATAAAAAGGTAGTGCTGGATCTTTTTGGTGTAGAGAAAGCTTTCCTTGGAAGCTCCTCTATGTAACCGACTAAGGTAGATAGTCAGTTGATTTCTCCAGCACCCAATTGCGTCGATCCACTTGGCTGCACGCTCCGCACTATGTTCTCATATTCTGTCAATTGTAATGATAAGAATAAGAGCAATATGCTGTCTATCCATGCTCAGTCTACACTCAAATTGGACCTAGAACCGATCTGGACTATGGCATTCCGCGTTATGAATAATTGATATGGCCGTCGAAGCAAGGGTCCTGGAAAGCGATAATGCCCACTGGCGACCTACTACCATCACTTTCGGCCATGCCTCGTGAGAAGACTTGAATTCCGTGAAAGATGTTAGACGACAAAGCCGTGCACTATAATACCAGACTCGGCCAGTGGCAAGAGAACATCGATGGCTGCTTGAGTCAACGAGTGTGAAATCGTTCTCAGCCAACCATTGAGGTTTTTTCTAGCATCTCCAGATGATATGTAGATTGGGGATTCGTGTAATCGGTTGGCCGTAAACTGTGTCCTGTCGATGATGTCGGGTACATTAATGAGTGGGTTCTTAGCAACGGTCCTCGGAGTGTCATTGATGTCCTGTTTAAGAACGTTTCGCTTAATAATCCAGAATAGGCAATTTATATGCAACCCCGTCACATTGGGGAGCTTTCGGCATGTATTGAATGCCAGCCAATCCAGCTCATGTTTGTCTAAGATATTCCCGGAGGACCTTTTTTTTTAATGTTTTATCTACCTTTTTAGGGGGTCGAGTTCTCAATAGTGCATGGAGGATACTCGAGTAGTATCGCAGCAAGGTGATACTGAAATAACTGCAGGCAGTTCACTTAGTCCAACGAATTGCAGTATGAACCCAATGATGGTTGTAATAATCACAATCTAAGTCGAACTTATCTCCTGTCGTGCGGATGCGTCCCTTGAAGACGGAATTAATTCTTCAAGTGGTCGGTGTTCGGCGTTGTATGCACAGATGTCGAAAGTTTTCTCGCCTTTGATTTGACCTCCGGGTTGGACCTAGTGCGTGGTTGAACAGGACGTAACGTTACCAGGCCCCTCAACTGTTTTTCTTTTGAAGTCTCGTTCGGTAGTACTTTGCTCGATGAGAAACAAGCACAAGAACATGCCAGAATAAAGCAATAAAGTGCCGACTATCATTACGGAAAGAGTCCATTGCTGCCGGTATTTGCCACTTTTCTTACAGTCCAGGCGATGCGTAAAGACGGTAGCAAACATAACTACAGACAACTGTACAATAATACTAAACACGGCAGCTACTCGCAACTTAATACAGGACGGCTTCTGCATCCCGACATTTAGTGCAAGATTGGGAATAGGAGTGAATTTTTCCATGGGTTGTGGGCAAGGGTTACTTCGCAGTCGGTCTTGCAGGTGCGATTCGCTGGAACCAGAGGACACGAAGAGCACCAATCTTACCGGTGCAACAAATTGTCTGGCGGACCGCACAGAGTGACAATTAAACGGAGCCGATAGATGTATGGATGTGTAGTGAGACTGCTTTGTGATATATTTGGGGTATGTAACATTAAAAGCCATAAAGATCGAAATAGACGTTTTATCCAGGGGCGTTATCCCATGAACGTAGCCGTGAATAGATCAGGTGTTGTTGACAAAAGAAAGTGTTTAACTCAGACAAGGCTGGAAGCAAGAGCGGATGCAGAAAGACCTAAAAGTCGAAAGCAGAGAAGAACGTGAAAGGCTCAGGTGATGCAGCAAACTCCAGGCATGCAGAAATGAATGGCCGTGTATAAGTGCAAGGAAACATGAGTGACAATGAGACGAGATCCGTGGCGATGAATCGTGCAAACCATTAGGAAACGTCAGAGTAAAGTCGCGGCACTGGCTAAGGCCACCAGCCCATCGCTCTATAGCTGTCCAAAACCTGATCGATTTCTTGTCGAGTAGGTTTAAGGTGTTCGTACCTGCACTGAATTAGTATTGAGAAAGAGGCGGTAGGCTGAGATATCTCACTGAAACCCAGTTTCCTTCTCAAACAAGCTTCCGTCGAGGCTTAGATCTGTGTCTCTCAAGAGCTCCTTTTCCATGAAAGGACTCAAAGGTGTTGGTTGTTTGACGTTAGCTTTAGCTTGTAAATCTGCCCAAGGATCCAGTAACTCGTCATTAACGTCGTCAACGACATGATCCATATTCAAGCGAGCAAACGCTGATATGATGGTGCCGTGGAAGCCAGTATTAATGCCGAAGATCTCATGCATTAAATTTGCTAACACTCCCTGGGCTGTCAAAATCGTTAGCGTCAATAGATATTGGGATACTATGATTATGGAACAAAACTTACAGGTATTTCCATGATCAACCAGATTGAAGATTGGTACCGGTTTCCGTGGAGCTGGAGCTTTCTGGTACCACTCCGCAACGGTCCACAACCCACGAACAACATCTTCTACATGCACGGTGTTCTGCCGCAGATCTTCTTTCCACAAAAACTTCATCTCCTTGCCAATGAACTGGTACACGCGTGCCATGCAGAGACACGTCGAAAGGAACTTGCTCGTATATGGGCCGTACACATGGGCCATGCGCATTATTACCAGATTCAGCCCTTCAATCTTAGCAAGATCCTCCTCGGCCTGTAGTTTCCATTTCGCAAGCTTCGACCACGGCTTCAGCTTGTCGCCCTCCTTGCGAGGAACCGAATCTGGTTTGTAGACCATGCCCGAGCTGCTTTCTATGAAGCACTTGACCTTGCGTTTTGCGGCCTCCTTGCCCACAGCCATGGAAAGTCCATAGGAGCGTAGTTTGTATACCTCGTCTTCTTGAGAATATCGTGTTTCGCCGCCGCAATTGAAAACGTAGTCGAATTCTTTGCCGCCTTCTCGGTCGAAGATACGCGGGAGGGATTCTACGTCATCCGGATGTTAGTCCCGTTCCACTACCATATTCGAGAGTTGTAGCCTGGTATACGCACGTTCTCGCGAGGCATCAGCCTGCATGAAGCGTTCTCTAGAACATGCTTCCTTGAATTCTGGAGCGAGCCAGGCGAGCTCTGGGAGGTGCTTGTCGACAAGACGTACTTCCGAGGCAAGATTGTTGTCGTGAATGTACTTGGCAAGGAAGCGGCCAGTGTAGCCTGAGGAAAGAGCGTTGATGTTAGCTTAATCTCACACAAAAGAGACATGAAGAGATTCGGAGAAAAAATCCAGGCAATTAGAAGCAATAATCAGCTCGAATGCGGAGTGACATACCAAGTCCGCCAATAATCAGGACCGCGGGCTTCTCTGCCATGGCGGGGGTTGGAGGTCTCGCTCAGATCGGATATGCGCGCAGAACTGAGCACGAATATGGGGGCCCCTCAGGCGCGAAGTTGGGCGAGGGACAAACAGAAGACAGAGTGATTTTTGAAGCAGACAGAGCCAAGTGGGCGGCGATTGTGTATCTTTAATCTGCTGGTGTATCGCGAAGTGAACTGGCCCGATACTGCACAGTGCGGGATGTGGATGAGCAACAGGACAGGCTCCCAACAGGCTGTCCCACGGATGCAGCAACACGCACGTATGTACGCACAGGACTGGCAGCAACAAGCGGCGGCAGCAGGTCAGTGTCAGAGCAGGCCCAAACGTCAGGTAATCAAGATCCGTCCACGGTCAAGTTTCAAAGACAGAGCAGGGTAGGGGGTGTGCGGATGCGAGCGGCGACAGGGGGCGTAAGAGTACGCAGAGGACGCAGACACGGCGGCGACAGGCAGATTGGAGAGAGTGAGGGCGTCAGTCGTGGCAGCGGAGGTGCAGTTGGAAAAGGAAGTGGGAGTGGAAGCTTGGGTGCTGGATTGGATTGGATTGCTGACCACATTGTACATATGTACCCAAGGGCGGAGGTACTGGGTATGTAGGGCACATGCGGCGGCAGAGAGTCAGTGGCCTGCAGCACGAGAACACGACTTGACGACTTGCCATTAGGAAAATGGCGCCCAAAGGAAGTCCCCATGAGGGCAACAGCACCGTGCGGTGGAAATGGCTCATGTACGTAGGTTGTGACCATGTTCTGGGCAAGTATTGAAAAAAAGAGTGACCGACATAATCGCCTACCGGCAACAAATGTGGCACTATGGATGGTTGGCGGAGGATGGTGGAGCAGGGCGCCCTGGTGGCTTAAAGGGCATGCAAACCATCATTCCATCATTTCTGTCGGCTCCGTTTCTTTCTTTTCTTTTTTCTCGTTTGTTCGTATCCCGCAAGTTGGCACTGGATCGGCGGGCGTTTGCATTTCGGCTGCAGGGTAAGCAACTACTACATAGTACGTATTTGTTGAACGGCCTGTATTGTACATTCGTAGTATCATCATGTATGTACATGCTTTGCAGTTAGCAGTCGTCCTCCGAATATCATTACCCTATCTATGCCAGCTACCTAGTATATACCAACCATACATTCAATAATAGTAGATGACCACCACGACCTCTCCAATGACTTAGCACAGGAACCAACGCCAACTTCCCAGAAACCCAATTCACCACTATTCACCGGACACGACCCCTCCCGCGCCGCCCCTCCACTCCTCCATCCTTCATACCTCCCATCCCGGGCATAGGCAAAGGCCGCATGGGAGCCACCGGGCGGCCGACGAGCATCTCCTGCGGCGCGCTCCCGCAGCACGACGTCGCCTGACTTGATTCAGGGGTACCACATGCACACCCACTACGCCCAATCCGCATGCAATCCAAATCCATTCCCCAACAAGACATTCACTTGCTCGTGTCTCTCCTTCACGATGTCCACTTCATCTCCGTAATCGGCGTCTTCACAATTCGTCCAATTCACCCAAACAGAAAAAGCAACTATGGAGCCGTTCGCTCGCTCACCCCTCCCATCCATGCCATCACATCCCGCAAATCGGGCGATCCCCGTTTCCAACGTCCTGTACCTCACTCACCTGCATACTATACATACGATTAGTACACATTCCGCACTAACTGTTACCGTGTGTGGGAAAACGACAACCCAAAAGCCCGCTACTAAGACGTAAAAGCCGCGGTCCCTTAGTCCTCCACCATAGTACATACTAGCCCTTACCTCCCAACCGAAAGGATAATTTAATCTCTCACTCGATGCGGCTTGTTCGCTTTCAACTATCGAAAAAAAATTGCCCTTAATTCCAAGATTTGAATTGACTATGACCTTGACCTTGCACGCTTAACACACACACCCGGCCCCCCCTTTACAGGAAACCTCTGAATCGCTATAATGCCAGGATACGAGTGAGAATTTAATTCCTCGCCACCTCCGAAAATCAGGAACGTAAAAAAAAATGGAAAGTGAATAGTAATACTTTCATCGCCACCTCCAAAGAAAATCCTTCAACGCCTTCCGAGCTTCTCCATTCCCTCTCCTGCATACTTAACCCAACCAATCCATCTGACGTCTTTTCCGCTTGCCCCATGAACATGACTCAGGATTCAGGATTCAAAAAGATCCGAGAAGGCATGCGAAAAAAAACAAGAAAGAAAAACCAAGCAGGACGTTTCGATATCAAAAAAACGGCCGGTGTATACCAGGTCAGGACCAGAGCCAGCCATTCAGAGCAGCAGGGCAGGCCGCACTACCTTGACGCCTCCAATTCGCAGCCATTTATTGGACAGCGCCGACGAGGCGGGTCCTGATTTCAAGGCCGCTTTGCCGCCTTTTCGTCTGACCGCCATATTGGAAACTTTCATCCTTTTCTCTCCTTTGCCTACTTTGCTTTATTTTGTCGTGTGCGCGTCCGTGTAACGGTCGCCCGCTTCGTAATGTGCCCCCTTGTACCCTGGACTAATCTCCTCTCTATTCTCCAACACGGGGAAAAAAAAAGGCAAGACTGTGTAATTCGTGCCTGCTTCACGGCATTGAGCACGCACACACTGGCCGTTGTTGCCAATATCGCATCACGCGTATATTCCAATGACTTTCGTGATCGTCATATCCCTCAATATTACAACACACATATATATACATACCCCAATAACACTTATACATATCCCATGACTCTAATATCCACCACATATATCAACTCCTTAGAGTCATGGCGAACCCACATCCTCGTCATCTCATATATCCAAATGAACAATAACCCCATCTGATTTGCAAAATACACACCATTTCCCTTCCCACTCGCTCATCACTCCAAATTGCCTTGCCAATAAGAGCAATAACTCAACCAGTCCATGCAGAAATATCCTTTTTCAGCCATATCACTGTAGTAGTATAACTATATCCCTTCCTCCTTTCCTTCTGGAATGTAACACAGGCGCGCCTTGGCCTTCTCATGCCTGACGGTTAGTGACCTGTCCGTGTTCCAGGATTATGGTTTTATTCCACTTTGAGATAACGCGACCCACAAGCCCGAAATTTCCAAAAAAAAGACTGTATTTGATCGAGTGCAAAGTACATCCTAGAACTAAGTATGCGCCAGGGATAGAGGCTTGATTGACGAGGCCCGTCCGCTATGCATTTTGAAAAAAAAAGGATGATATGAGGTTTTCTTGAAAAGTCGGCGCTCGCCCTCACCGCCCCAAGTTGCATTTGCACCGCACCCATACACATATAGTAACCGCTTTTGTCCACCCATGCTGATTGAATATTGTATTGCCAGAATCGATCTCCCCCATATGCATGTCACTGGAATCGTCCTAGGACATGCAGTCTAAAATTCCCAGTCCTCGTCCACTGATTTGATGGCCCAATCAAATTTCTCCCGGAGTGTCTTGGAGAAGAATCGCTCGATTGGGACATTGAACTTCTTTGAGAAGACCACGGTCAAGCGGGGGTCAATGTAGTTCTACAGCCAGAATGGTTAGCCAACAATCCAATTATTCGGTAGCCAGAACGACTTACAATTTTGGAGGTCCCCAGGGCCACCTCTTTGTTGCCCTCTTTATCCTCCATTTGAATCTTCATTGTCTCAATTCGCTGGTGCAGTTTGTCAATGTTGGCCTCGAGTTTCGCGACTGTGGGGCCTCTCCCTTCAGCCTCGACTTTGCCCGTCTTATTCTCTTTCTTGAACTTGCGCTCAAGTTCATCGGTGGGTTCGAAGCGCTCTTTTAGCACTTTGTCCTTCATCTGTGGTTTGTTCTCTTGCTTGAGGGTTTCATTTTCCTTCTCAAATTTCTTGCGAATCTTGTCGCGTTGTTCCTCGACGAGGGCTTCTTGATGTCTCTTCACCCATTCCTCATCAAGATCCTCGGGCCGTTCGAAGAATTCTGCACCCTTCTTCTTCTTGATTTTGGGGTCGACGTCAATCATCATCAGCTTTGTCCGCCAAACTTGATAGCGAAGACCGTTAATCTGCAACATTATTAGCAAAAATCATGGGATCAAAGTCCGCTCCGCATACCTTCTCCTGCATCTTCTCAATCGAGCCTGCATGACCTGCAGCAACCGACCGTTTATGGTTACAAAGGATAGCGACTGTCCGGTTGGCTTCGTTATAGTCTTTGACTTTTTCGGGTACTGTGCCCTCCGATTTCATTTCCCTCAGGAGCCTGGCCATAGTCCAAGAGGCATTGTACGTACGGAAGACCTTTGCAGTAAGGCCCGGCATATAACTGTTCAGATGTTTGTTCAAAGCAGACGTCTAAAAGATATTAGCTAATGTGAAGAAGGAGCAGGTATAAACTAACCGTCAGACGATCAAAAATGTCGTCATTCTCGGCCTTGGGAGCCTTCTTGAAGATTTTCAGATTCTTGAAAACTTGGACGTCAACTTCGACCTCATTATAGAATCGAATGCTGTCTTTGCCCAAGAAATCAAAAATCACCTTATTGGGAGGCTGTAGGGTGACGTGTTGATACTTTAAAGAACAGCAACCAACAGTGTCAGCTTCATCCTCACCCTTCTCATTGCCAGCACGAAGAGCAAAACGATCAATCAAGTAGATGGCTGTTGCACGCTGCCGATCTGCCATTTTGTCCGATTTGAGCTCACGCTGATAATCTTTGCGGATGCGATCGATGTGTTTCTTGAGCTCCCTTGCCTTTTCGAATTTCTTGAAGTCACTCTGACCCTTGATGTCCGAATTCGCGGCAAGCATGACATATTTATAAGCACCATTGATGTTCTCTTGCCACATCGCGAGCCATGTGCCTTCTTGATCGTGCTTGACTTCCTTCCACTTATGTCCAGCCGGTGGTGCGGGGATTGTGGCCTCCTTGCCGATGTTGATAGTGATCTGTTCCGGTAGAACCCGCTTCTTTACTCGGCCAGTTTTGGGATGCTCGCCGCGGCCACGGAACAGACCTGGAGGTTCAACTCGGAAGTTTCCAACCTTTTGCTTGCGGCCATCCCAAGTGCAGAACATGTATGGCGCCTCGGCGGCCTCCTTCTCCGCTTTCAAAACTTTTTTCTCGGCGGTAGATAAAGACTTCTTTTGAGCTCTGTCTGCTTCAAAATGCTCGAAGATTGGCTTGAAATCGCACTTCTCGAACTTCTTGATTTTGACAACGTTTCCATTTTTGTCTTTGCCGTGACCAGTCTTGTCGAGATACGCGGTGAAATCTTCGAAGAAATTCTTATTGAAGGTAGGGTTTTCGACGTTGACAGTGGAGTGAAGCATGGTTCCGTAAAAAGTAGCGACCTCCTCGGCATCCTTGTGCAATGTGACCGGTACTCCATCATAGATTAGCTTGACGTTCTTGGGGAGGGGCTCGTATTCAGGTGGAAATACGACACCGTTGTGCTGCAAAGTCGTCCATTTCTTAGTGCCATCTCCTTTACTTGGGTCTTCCCACCAGCGATACTCCTCTTCATCCTCTTCGCCTTCCTGGTCCTGTTCCTGGTCTTCCAGTTTGGCCTTCGCCTTAGCTTT
Source organism: Dendryphion nanum (assembly GCA_020744415.1). Classification (NCBI taxonomy): domain Eukaryota; kingdom Fungi; phylum Ascomycota; class Dothideomycetes; order Pleosporales; family Torulaceae; genus Dendryphion; species Dendryphion nanum. Next base: position 1,045,847 of record JAGMWT010000008.1, read on the forward strand.
GGTTTTCTTCGCGGCCGCAGCTGGTTCAGGTTTGGCCTTGGCCTTGACCTTGGCCTTTGCCGCCGTTGTTTTCTTCTTAAGAGGAACATCTGAGTCAGATTCGTCCTTGAACCCGTTAGTCTTCTTTGCCGGCGCCTTCTTCTTCGTCGCAAGAGGGACATCATCGTCGCTTTCACTCTCTACTCTAGACTTGCGCTTTGAGGCTATAGCCTTCTCCCTGTTCCGTATGGCTTTGGCTTCTTTTTCTGCAGCTTTCTCAATAGCAACCTTTTCCTTCGCAAGCTTTGTATTGAGCGGAGTGTCCGAGTCAGATGATTCGCCGATTTGGGCAGCGGTGGCCTTTGGAGGCCGCCGTACCTGGAGAGGTACATCGCTGAGTTCGGAGTCGGATTCGTCGTTTGCTTGGTGGACTTGCTGCACGGTTCTTCGGCGCTTACTCTGTGATAGAGTTAGCGCACTCGAAATTCAATGGGACCAGTATTTAACGCACCATAGGTTTGTCATCTTCATCTGAGCTGCTGGCCTCCTTGTATGATTTCCCGTTTGTCAAGCTACTGCGAGACTTGCGCTTGCCGTTAGCGGTACCGTTTGCGTGTGGCTTATCCATGTCCATTTCGTCCACGGGACCCATTCGAATAGAGACTCCAGGGTCAACCTGTTGCTTTGAAGGTACCTCACGGTCCATGGCGCGGTCGACGTTCTTAGGGATCCGGTCTTGTGATTTAACTGTTAAATTGTAAATGGTTAGCCATCGTCCAAGTATGGCAATTATTTGATGAAGGAGGATGCAGGGAGTGAGCGAGCGTGGTGCGGGTAAAGTGATATTGCGCGCGTGAGAAAAGATACGTGGAGCTGGGAGAGTGTGTGAAACGGCCGGTCGGTCTGTACGAGCGTCGACTCACCTCCATTCGATCGGCCCTTGACGAGAGGCGTATCGTCGTCTGAAGAAGACATGGTTGTGGGATGCTGCCGCCAGCGGAGACGCGAGTAGTGAAAAGCAGCGCGGTAGTGTTCAGCTTTGTCTGGCGCGGAGCCGATATGCTTAGCCTTCACAAATGAGCGAGGGCAAACGGGAGATGCGACTCACGATGGAGTTTGGGCAACGGCGGGGAGGGCTCGTCGAAGGGTGAAGCAGGCGATGAAGTCGATGGTGACGGGGGGCGGAAAGAAATAAGAAGAGGGAGAGCAGAGGCAAGGAATGCGGTTGTTTAGGTGAAGGGAAGGGCAGAGACTCGAAGAGGTCCGTCGCGCTAGAGAGGCGCACAGTCCAGCCTTTCCCTCCACGGTTCCTTACGAGTAGAAACCCGGTAACTTTGGTCACAAAAAAACAGAGTTGGAAACGAGGAGGACACTCACCTGATGTTTTTAGCAGGACAATTGCACAAAATGTGCTTTCTAAAGCATGAAAGGATGTAGGAATATGTACTGCGGCGTCTAGTTGTGGGATTTGCTCGAAAGGATGGCTTCTGCGACAGATTTTCTCTCTGTTAACCTCCCTTCACGGCAATGTTCCAGCGCCAAGACAACTAGTCCACTCTGGGACTAATGCGACCTTGCAACTTCTCACCCGAAAGCTCCAGTGATCCGTGAAGCAGCAAGACAGCAAGACAGTCGACTACATCTCCGGCTGCCTGCCATCTCCACTCCATCTCAATTCCCATTTTCGCACCATGATGCTGTCACGAGCTGCTCGTCCGGCTCTGAGAGCGGGCGTCGCCGCTGCTGCCCGGTACGCAACCCTCCTCCCGCACAATCAGCTCCGCACGGAGTGCATCCATCCAGAATCATCAATTGCATCTCAAACTGACCCTTTCCGTTGCTGTTCACAGGCCTGCGACCCTCAATGCTGCCAGTGCCGCCAATTATGCCACGTTGCGCGAGATTGAGGACCGTCTCAAGTCCATCCGCAACATCGAGAAGATCACCAAGACGATGAAAATTGTCGCCTCTACCAAGCTCACCCGCGCCCAAAAGGCCATGACCGAATCCCGAACCTACGGCCAGACATCCAACACCGTTTTCGAGAAGGCCGAGACCAAGGCATTGGAGGGCGAAGGCAAGAAGACATTGCTTGTGGTCTGTAGTTCCGACAAGGGTCTCTGCGGTGGTATTCACTCTGGACTGTCAAGAACAGTGAGGAAGATCCTTTTGGAGAACCCCGAGACCGAGCTCGTGATCCTGGGCGAGAAATGCAAGGCGCAATTGAGCCGTTCGAACGGCAAGAATATCAAGCTCAATGTTGCCGGTATTGGCAAGGACGTCCCGACCTTTGCCGATGCCTCCGCCATCGCCGACCAGATTTCGTTGCTGCCCACCGATTACTCGTCCATCAAGGTTATCTACAACAAGTTCGTAAATGCGCAGAGCTACGAGCCCACTGCAATTGAGGCCTTCTCTGAGGAAGCTATCGCCGCGTCCCGTGAGTCCTATTGATTCGATTGGTGTTATATTATATGTCCTGATTCTGACGCCGTGCTAGCCAACTTCTCCGCATTCGAGATTGATGACGAGGTCCTCGGAAACCTTCGTGAATACGCCCTCGCCAACTCCATCTTCTGGGTACGTAGTGCACAGATCTTTGTATGTAGTACAAACTAACAGAATCAGGCCCTTGCCGAGGGACACGCTTGCGAACAATCTGCCCGCCGAAACGCCATGGATGTAAGTCAATTCCCAATGGTATATATATGTCTTCAAAGTCTTACGTGTGTTGCAGAACGCGTCCAAGAACGCCGGAGACATGATCACTAAGTTCCAGATTTTGTTCAACCGAACTCGTCAAGCCGTCATTACTGGCGAACTTGTCGAGATCATCACAGGTGCTGCTGCGTCTGAGGAGTAAGCTAGGACAGGAGATTGGTGCATAACAACTTTTCAGAGTCTGAGAAGATTCAGCCCCCTGTAGAATAAATGTCTTTTGCTCATAGGCTCCTTTGTTACCCGAATTGATCCTAGAGGCACGTGTTCTGGATTAGTCCAATTGATGTACTGGTGTAAAGTGACTCGCTTTCCTTGTTGCGATTAGTGAGCCGGTGTTGGCCAACCAGAGATGGATGATCTTATTGTTTTTGCTCTCTGGCAGAGCAGGTTTAGAGTTTGGGATGGACGCTCCTCCAGCAAATAAGGAGCGAAGGCTGGGGGCGTAATACGATGCAGTTTTGGAGCTAAATACGAAGATACATCATCTCTGAGCGATCACCATGCCGCTGAAGAATTACGCTGGGGGTTAGCGAGACGAGATGCCCCTCATGGAAGGTAGAGCGGATTTTGCTGACGGTGTGTACCCGCCTAGCCAGCTGGGTCAACTGGTGTCGCGAAGCCTCTCTCAATCCTCATCACACCACACCGCAACCGAGTTGAACCAACCACTCCGCGACAATTCACTCGCTCGCCACCTAACACACGCCGCGCATACACGCAAGGTTTTCTTCTGTTTGAACAGCAGTTCGTGTGCTAGTGCTGCAGGTACGGAGGCCCTCCACACTCCCGGCTGAATATAACGGGGATAGTCTCTAGCAAAGATGCGGCAGACTTGTGGGCAACAATTACGGGCGACGACACCGGGTCTGCACAAGCTGCAAGACCAGAGAAACGTTCACACCTCACGATTGCCCGGTCAGGGCCTTTCTCCTATCGAAGACTCCGGTTGTGCCTCGCAGGAAGCAGTAGCGGACTCGAAGCGGCATGGTGGCGCCTGCATTAGGCATGTCGTTGGCAACAGCTGTGCATGAAACGCTCTGATGAAACACTTAGCTCTGCTTTTCTTCTGCCCCGTCCAGTCTTCGCTCCAGCACACGTCACGTCGAGCGAGACTGCTTCTGTTCGCTATAATAGGGCGTCTATTGTCGCTTGACCTTAATTCCTCCTGCTATCGTTCGCTGTTCGCCGTTGCCGCTTGACAATTGCTCCCTGCTCCGGTTTCACTTTGTTGAGCATTGCCCATCCCACCACCACATGTGACAAGTCCCTAGCCAACAATAATCCAGCACCTCAATAACAGCATTGCAATCCGGCTCAATTGTGCCTGCTCTGATCTCTGGCATCACACATTCCCGCCCCTCGAATTTGAGTTGGCTCAATTCGAATCACCGTCTCTGTCTTCGCCTTCTTATTTGACTGACGCCTTTCCGTTCCAGTCGGTACAACTCCCACTGATTACCACCACAATCCCAACAACAAGAAACAATAACCAGCAATTGAATGGACAACATGGTTCCCGACACCAACTACGTCGATGTGAAGAGCAGAATGCCCGAAATCAAAGAACTGTTCCATACGCGACACTACGTTCAGTGCGCCAGCCTTTGTGAGCACCTCCTGACTCGCTCCCATGCTCAGGTATGTACAACATCGAGTCCGCCACATCCTTCCAGATTTCTACATGACGCACTTCCATACTAACACGAATGAAGGCTCACCCACTTCATGTGGCTTATCTCAACTTCTACCTTGCCCTTGCCCATGACACTGTGGCAAGGGAGACGGTGATCAGAAATCGACAAGAAGAGCTTGACATTGCTGAGAAGCACTACATTGCCGCGCTGACTGCGCTTACCCCTCTTGAACTCCAGTACTCAGAAGAGGTCACCGAATTTCAATCGCCAACTTCTTCCATTAATGAACAACGTGGATCGCGCAGACGGGCATCAGATGCAACTTCTTTACATTCGAACCACTCTGTTTCAACCACTGCCACGTCTCAAGCCGACGAGGACTTTGATAATAAAAAGTCACCCGCCTTTGATTCAACGGAGGCTCGATCAAACCGATTCGTCCGATTCTCTCCTGCTCCCGAAACCATTCCCGATGGTGTGAATTTGAAACCTGCAAAACGGCGACCCAGTCCAATTGTCATTCCAACCCCAAAGCGCGAATCGTCAGCAGAAAGGAGGCAAATTTGTGCCAACCTTTCTTCCTTTACTACTATGATTAAGGCACACCTGACGGGTGTAAGAGCATTGAGAAACACGCCTGTTGCACCATTGCAACGATGGTCATTCTCTCGCTCACGAAGCTCAACAATCAGTTCACGACCCGAGAGCAGAGACTCTAATGACGATGTGCCTTCCTGGGACAAGATTCGCGAGGAGCGGAAACATGTCACCTTTCGCCCACGCTTCAACCCGGCCAGCGTTCAAAGCCTCTGCCGGGACGCGATCAATGACCTTTAAATGCACTCTCCACCAGCATATATGGCGACATGAACCAACCACGGCCACGGCAGCTATGCAACTCATCGTGATCGCTGGCGATCCACTTGACGAATTTTCTTCTATCAATGCTCTCGCATGAGTTGAAACGATATCTCACCCATCACATGTACTATGTTTCCTTGTGTCTAAAACGGCGGTCAATTTCACTTCAGGTCGGGGGTAACATTGGGACGGATATTGATACCCATTCAAGATTGTATATATACATTTTGTGCTTAAAAGGTTTTCGGAGCTGTATAGTAGCGTAGGTATTTTCAGAGCTATTGATGTACTGGATTCTATAGTTATTGGTATATCCAATCATTCCAATCAATGAGCACCATCTCGACGCTGTGAATTGATCGAAATGCAAAAAAAGTAGCGACTGCTAAAAGAATGATAGAACTGCTTTTTACTCCACATGAGTATTTTTGCAAGCTAAATGCACCTCATTTGCCACGACGTTGAAATTATGTTCTTTCCCCAGCATCTTTGCGTTACAGGGATCACGATGGTTCTGACCGAGCAAACAAGCATCATGCCGGACGTCCCAAGCTTACTCGAAGCGGAAGGTACGGAGTGAAAGCATCGATTACAGGCGTGAAAGCTTGGCCTACTCTAAATTGGCCCTGTGTTCGGGATTGGGATGAGAGTCGTCAATTTTGAGTGCTTTAGCGAATTTGCGGTTATTGATGTAGATTGGACTGGAGATGGATTGTACGAGTAGGAAAGACGGAATGGGTTCCGCTTGAGTGAGGGGTTTGGTCGTAGAGGGAGAGAGATATCAGGGAACTTCTATGAGAGAAATGATGGTTTGAATATCTCATCATTTCTTTTCAACATCTTCATCTCTACCTACAAGAAATTCCCATCCAAAGCTTAAACCCCACCGCCAACATCCCGAATCCAGCAACCATAGAAACAAAGGCGTCTTTCTTGGCCACCAAACCCTCCCCCCCAATCAAGTACCCATCAACCCCCAGATCGCAAAGCCTAGCCCCTTCCACCCCTTCACCACCACTCCATTATTCCCGTCTTCACCCCCAACCCACCCAAGCACATCCATTCACTCTAAGCAAGCCAAGCTCCACGCCTGCAATCCACACACTACCCCATCCAGTATCTTCTCTCAGCCAAGCTCCACGCCTACAATCCACACTCCCTAATCCAGCAACTACAACGAAAAGCTTAGCACGCACATACCCTCACGTTACATTGTCCATCTGCCTCGCATTTCCCATTACGGTAGTATCGACTCCATGCCTCCGTTCTCGGCTGGCGCTGCTACCAATAGGGAACTATAGGATGAGCGAGCGAGAGGCGAATGGATTTTTTGGGGTGCGGAAATAAGTCTAGACACTGCGGAAGGGTGCGGGTGGGGACGGGAAGAGGGAGGCGAATTATGAAATGTGACGGTTACGGTGACGAGAAAGGGTTGGGATCCATGGATTACAAATGCGAACTGAAAAGTTTCTTGGGGGACTAGAGGGCTCGGCGGGAGTTGATGACGGAGCGGTCGAAGGACGGACGACGTCATTGTAAGGATTGGAATGAGGGGATTTTGGGAGTGATAGGTTATTTGTGATAATTGGTTGTTTTATGGGTATGTACTGAAAGATTGTATTGACGATTTTATATATGGTCATGAGTCTATGATATCCAATACTTTTGTTCAGTATCCACAATTTGTACCTATTTAGAGCGCCGTCTAATGCCCACGCCCAAAAAACTCCAGTTCTATGCATATATGCGCAAGCGGGAAAAGAGATAATCTATAGGTACACGGAAGATGTAATAATATGTCTATACGAGGGAATGGAGCATTCATAGCTCATCGCGCCTCGGGACTTTGAACTCCCAGCTGCGTTCTGGGACTGAGAGACCAACCCACCAGTGCCAGAGACGGTTTGTTTCCATGATAATAATGCGAGCACTGTGAGTTTGATGTTAGTACAAGTTTTTGTTTTTATATGTGAAACAGTAGTTCCAAACTTACAATTTCCCCGGCATATCCCACCAGCTCTTCAATACATGGACGTACACACGCCACACAAGTTTAACCTCTTCCCGAAGCTCGTCCAGGATAGACATGTTGGTCGAGTCCCAGTCACGGTCAAACTTGGGCTTCTCGTCTTTCGCGTTCTTAACATCGTCTACTTCATCAACCTTCTCGAGCATGCGTTTGGTCTTGAGAACCTCCTGGCCTTGCTCGTTCGTTGAGATAGATGGCACAATCTTCTTCACACCGTCTCGCTCGTCAATCATGCGACGGAATTCTTTGATGGACTGTAGCGAGTGCGAGAGACGGTCCATGGTGTTTAGCAGTGCAACAAGCTCCGTGCGTCGCAGCGGCGGGTCTTTGCTCGAATCCTTCTCGTCAAATTCAAATAGCACCTTGAGAGCAGTACCGTAGCCATTCGTTTGAAGCTTCCCCCACAAGCGGCACTTGTCACAACCCACGCAGTCCATAATGCGGCTCACGTTCCTGAAACGATTGCGGAAGTCTTCTTTGAGAAGAATCGAGTCTGGATCTTGGAACATGACGGTCTCATCGAATATCTCGGGACCAGAGGGGATAGCGGATGCAAGGCGTAGAACCATGTTCTTGGTACGCAAATCCTGTTCGGGGTCTTCAGAGCAAAACGAATAGTCTTGGACGTGTCGCTTTATCTTACCAACTGCACGTAGAATGAGTGCATAGTTGAAGTAAATGTTGGAGACGCGGTCGGGGAATGGATGCAGGCGTTTTTCGTAACAAGAAAGATTCGGTGCCCATTGTCCGGTAGTTTGATTGAGGTAGTCCCAACATAGATGGGTAGAGATGGAAGCGTGCATTCCGGAAATGACACGTTGGAAGACTCGCTTCTCGAGACAGGTATCATCGAATTCAACGGGGTCAAGACGCGCAGTTGCAGTTCCCTGGGCAATTGCCGATTTGACATTCTGTTGCAGGCCTTGCTCTTTCATGACATTTCGGAGTTGGTTTGCAGCGAGCATCTGTTGTTGATTCCCAAAAGTCCCAAAGGGGGGTTGGGACTTCGACTGGGAGTTTTTTGATGGCTTGCTGAAGCAATTCTCGCGGTAGATGGCTTCCCACACCTGTTGAGCGCCGACTCCCGCATATCCGGTGAATCGTTCCGGATTGTCCACCAGGGAGACATAATCTCCCTTAACCGTCGCCGACTGGTCATCCGGGATGCAGTAATCGCGCTCGTCGCATTCATCATCGTATTCCACCACGCAGCTCTCGTCCACATTCTCACCCAAGCCACCTTGCAGAGGTCGATCTCTCCGCTCTCTCTGCAGTTTCCTCCCAGGGTGTTGTGCCGTAGGACCTTCCAGCTTGCCCAATTCTTTTGCACGCCAGACTAAGGGAATATCCTCTTCATTCTCTAGAGTATTAACCGCACAAGCCACATTTCCGCACATGCTATTCTCATCATCCCAAAACGGACATTTCTTGCTAAAGAGACTCAAGCGATAGTGCGAGAAGAAATCGGTCTTTTGCGTAATCGAATGGAGGTAGGGATGGATCGCTTCGTTCAACTGCTCGAGGGTACTGTAACTAGCGCAAGCGTCGGACACGATAGCTCCTGGCTCAAACTGTATGGTATGTTTAGGACTATAATTCTGCTGACGATTGGAGGCGCACGGTGGGGAAACATTGCTCACTTCGCAGACGTTTGGCGGCGCGCTCTTCGACTTGGAAGGCGTTGGCGCATGGCCTGCAGCGTGTGAACTACCCAGCAGCGAGAAGACTGCCAGGTAGAATACATGCGCCGCTGACCGCATTGTCGCTCAAAAAGCCAGGGACGTCTGCAAGGAGAAATTCCGCAAAGTCAGCAATGTTCCAATGTTCCACGATACAGCCAAAAGAAGCCGCAGGACAGTAGAGAGGAGCCTTTGCAACTTACAGGTCTTCCAGGTGACTCGAGAGGCGTATATAAGGCAGAGTGTCTGGCCCGGCAGCTCGGGAGTTGGTTTATTGGCGTGGGGCTCACAAAGAGGCCAGATTGTATGGGAGAGGCCGTATGGCAGACGAGTTGCAAGAGTGTCTGGTGAGCGTGCCCCCAGGTTGTGGCGCTCGGCTCTTGTCTATTGAGGCACGGATTTGGGGGAGAATAAATGAAAGACAAGGTAGAAAACGTGGAGACAACAAGGTGGATATTGCCGAGAAGGACAGCGTAGAAGGAGCGGAGGGGCACCGGAGGAATTATAAAGAGCAAGTTAAATGAAAGGAGCCGGCCAGGGCAATTGTAATCACGCTCTCATCGGACCATGTGTGGTGAGACGGAAGTCTTTTGGAGGTGTCGGCGCCCCGGTGAAAGGTGGCCTTCTGGAATGCGTGGCGGTGTTGCCAGGATGAAGGACGTGCAACAAGCAGAGTGCGGCCCCTGTCGGCTGTGGCGTTCCCCTCGGCACAGATCCACCTGGGCATGCATCGTCAGTGTGGTGGTGCCGGCCCCTGTTCCTGTTGAGATGGGACGACGTCTGGGGGAGTGATTGGTGAGGCTGAAGGCCGATGGTGACATTGCGAGCTGCTTTTTTGCAATCAACCTCATCCAATTCTTAACCCTTCGCCTTCACATCGTGATTCACGTCAACAAAGACATTCATCGTTTGCACCATACCTGGTCGAACCCTGGCACCACGTGTTTACTGAACATTCCACCCAGGTGCTCCCACGTTACAGCACCATGACAGACACAAAAGGGAATTGGTGGGACGCATTCCCCGCCCCACGCAGTGAGGTCCCGACTCTCGAGCGCAAGACCGCCCTCGCACAATTGTCATCCCCGGAGTTACTCCTTATCGATGTGCGACGCACCGACTACGAAGGCGGCACCGTTCGCGGTAGTCTGAACATCCCAGCCCACAGTTTCTACCTTAACCGAGCTGTACTGTACGACATTGTCAAAAGAGCTGGGATCAAGAAGGTTGCGTTCTATTGCGGTACGTGGACAATCCTCTTCTTCCTCCATTGTTCTTATCATACCTATCTTTACAATAAACTGTATTCCTCGGGGATGATAGAACAGAATATTCCGGATCTGTTTAGTATCGCGCCGGAACTGGTAAAGTTGAATACGAATCTTAGCTAACATGTCCCAGGCTCCTGCACACCAACTGGGAGAGGGGCTCGGAGCGCGAAATGGTTTGCCGATTTCTTGCATGACAAAGAGGACACGTCTATTGAATCCTATATTCTCGAGGGCGGCATCAAAGGTTGGGTAGCTGCTGGGGACGAATACATCAAGGCTATTGATGGCTATGAGGCGGACAAGTGGTGATTTAGAGCAAAGAGAGTGATTCATTCTAGTACAAAGAGAAGCCAGTGACCCGTAATCCGAATCTTCCTAATGTCACTTTGCATAATTGACTATACCATAATACCGGCGTCGAACATGGACACCACGAAATACCAAACAAACAAAATTTAGTAGATGAACACAACATCCCAGAGCAACATCCCAGAGCAGCACACGCAATTTCTCACATTGCAAGTGCCGAGGAATTATAAAAATTTCTTCTACTTTGCTGGATTCCCGGTTCCAACTCGCGCATGGCGAGTTATCGGAATTTGATAGCTCTCACGGGGGGCAGCTCCACCGTCCAAATCGCAGCCAGGGTTCTCTGAAAACTTCCCTAGGGACTTCAAGCGAGGCTGTTCCGTATTTACTGCGTACTTTCATCCTAATTGATTGCATCACGCATGAAGTACAGGCTTCCAGTCCAGTCGTACCATAAACTTCCAATGGGGTTTCATCCTGTAGATCCAGCGTACGTACTCGATGCGCGGAACATGTGGCAATTTCGCATATTGGCCTTCAAGAGGTATCTTCAGTTGGCGAATACCTGGCCATGGCTTCAAGGGGGTATCGTGCGAACTTTCCGTGGGACTGGTAATCTGAAGGTGTTCATGATGGCGTCCAACCAAAAGCCAGTGAACAATCTTAGGATATTTGTGTGCTGCATCAAGAGCAGTGGTGCATTTTCCATCGAGTGTGGACTCCATCTGAGCACCGTGATCGATGAGCAGCTTCACCGAGTCGAGTCTATTTGTTCGACAGGCGGCGATTAGGGCGGTTCCGTAGTGACTTGTAGAAAACTCGATCTCTGCTCCCCGTTCGATCAAGTCCGCCATTTCTTTTAACCATCCATTCGCTGATGCGTACACCAAAGCATTTGGCCTTGGTGCATCGGAATTTATCAACGCTACACGATGGTCCTCTAGAAGGGCATGATAGGTGACGCTGCTGCACAAAAAAGACCAATTGTCGTCCAAATATATATCATCGTGATAAACCGGACTAGAAAATGTAGGTGGAACTAGAAGCCTGCGATCAAAGCCTTTGTTGAATATGTATCCACGCATAGAAGTTTGTCTTAATGCTACGGTCAATGCTAACTCGCCGCTCGAACCTTTTATTGCCGGATCGCATCCTGCGTCAATCAGCATGATGAACATTGCTAACTGAGAATTTTCTGCCGCTAGATATAGAGCTGTCCTCCCTAGGGCGTCAGTTGCGTTTTTATCGGCATGTTTCGACAATAGAACTTTTGCAATCTCAACGTTTCCTCTAAAGGCACACAAGTGGAGAGGAGTTGTGAGTTCTCGTGTCCGTGCATTAGAATTGGCACCTCGTGATAACAAGATCATGGCTTTTATGGTGTTGTTTCTGAAAGAGGCTATGTGTAGTGCAGTTTGACCGTTTATGTCAGGGCCATCAATGTCGGCGCCATGTTCCAGTAAAAATACAATAGAGTCAACGTCGCCTCTGTCGGTTGCCAAATGAAGGGGTGTAGGATGTCCAGTCCACATGTAGCTTGCAGCGGAATGGAAATCAAAATGGCTACTCGGTCCATGAGTTTTTTATTCATTACAATAAAGTGGTTTGATATCGAAACTTACGGAATACGCACTAAATTGTTCAGCATGTGTTTGTGAAGGATCGGAAGTGCTGCTGAATTGTATGCGGAAGCTACATGTACGGGTGTTGAATCGAATTGGCTCCAATGGTAAGCGTGATCGTAGGACATGTCCAGAAGGGCGTCTAATTTGGAATTGAAAATGGAACTGGAGGTCGCGATATGCACGCAGCCATAACCACTTATTATTCTAGACGTACTATGATCACTGCAAACACCACTGACTGTAGTTGCCTTATTTTCCAACAAGAAAACAAAGCATTCGTGTTGTTTCGAGCACATCGCGGTAATTAGAGGTGTGCATGAGCCACATTTTGATGAGATTTCGGATATAGCATGAGGATCGTGGCAGAATATGGAGTGGCATAATTCGATGTCGCCAGAGCGGATGGCAGCGAACAAAGGCTGCTCGGTGACGCGACTGAAAACATTCGCGCGGATCAACGGTGGCAATTTAAGCCCACTCAGCATCTCTTCCAATTCGATTCGTAGTATTGGTGGCAGTAAATCCTCTGGTGAAAGACCATGGCTATCTTGCAAGAAATTTGCACCAGCCGCTACGAGCGAGCACACCGCAGACAGACTACCGAGTCTCATTGCAATATGAAGCGCTGTTTGACCAGAGGTTCCAACAGCATCAATATCAGCGCCATTTTTGATCACCCAATCTATGGCATCCTGTTTGAAACTTAAAATCGCCAGATGTATGGGCGTACTCCCATCAGTGAGTGCTTCGTTGATGTTTTGAATTCTGCCAGAGGATTTCAGAAAACTCAGGATGTCCGTGAACCCTTGAATTGATGCTAGGTGGCAAAGGGAAACATTTCTGTATGTACCATTACCACGATGCTTAATACATCTGGCTTGCCAAATTACATTGTCAGGCATTCGTTCGTGGAAATATTTCAACGTTCGAATGCTTTGTCTTTCAATGGCAACAAGAATAACATTGTACCCGTTCGCATCTCGGTGATATATATCCGCTCCGTGGTCTACCAGGAGCTCAATGCCTTCCACAAAGTCGGAAGAGGTAGCCATTTGCAATGGCGTCTGTCCACTCACGGTTTTAAGATTTACACTCGCCCCAGCGTTCAGCAGGAGCTGAATATATTGCGTTCTCAAGGACCTCTGGCGTGTAGTCCCTGATCGTATATCACAAACTGTGTGGAGCAACGCCATTCCCCTTCCATCATATTCATCAATTCTTGTAGGATCCATGTACTTCATCAGCTTGGAGAACATATCAGAGTCTATGGGACAAATGGCGGAAGCTGCAAGAGCAGACAAACCTCCATATAGATTGCACCCCTTATGTAGATCAATATCTCGCTGGGTCATGAGTCGAAATAACCCTCTCGCGCAATTCATAATAGCCCATATCATTAGGCCCGTCATTTGGTCATCGCCTGCTGATGATAATCCAAACTCAGAAGTCATGATGATGACAAATAAGGCGCTGATATTCTCTGCATGTTTCCACCTGACTGAATTCGTTGCTCGTGTCATCCTTGTTGCTTCAATTACATTCTCGATCAACAAGTCAAAGCTATTTTTGACCGAGCCCTGAGAATCATGAATCGCGAATGCTTTGGTGTCTACCAACGCTTTTCCAATCGCCTTCAAGGTAGTGCTGGCGGAAGGTTCCAGAGAACGAATGACGCGAGGGACGTATTTGGTGCAAAAAAGAGACCATATGGTGAGATTTTTGTACCCATTGGATTGCACTGATGTCGGCGTGATAAGATGATCCACCATTAGCTCGTTGAAATAGTCGGAATAAAACAGCCGTTCAACAGAAATGATCTCCAAAACGATATTGTCCCTTTCCGCTTCAAGTATAGCCTGTAATACCGTATTTTTGGTCTTGCCATGATCCAGAAGATCTAAACCGCTTGTCTGAAGGATATTGTACGTTGGTAGATTAGTCGAACGTGTGACAAATAGCCAAGCCGAGTAGCCATTGTCAGTGGTAGCTTTGATGTCCACTCCGAGTGCTAACAGCTTGTCCAAGCATTTTGAAAACCCAATTGCTACGCTAAGATAGATAACCGCAGGATCATGTAGCATTTGATTTGGCAAAATCATGCTGTCTATGAGGAAGATCGCGGTATCTTCATGCTCATTCTCGATAGAATGGATCAACGGCGTCGAAGAGCTAAGGAGGCCTTGGACAGCATAGGCATGTTGCGTAAAAAGTAATTGCAAGGTTTGGAGTGCTCCATAACAAGCGGCAACGTCGATAATAGTCTGACCATTGTATGTGCACTGAAATGACCTCGGATCGAGAAGAAGCTTTTCGACATGTCGGACCTGATCAAGCTTGATACATTGCATGAAAATTTTGCAAAACTCTTCATCCGTTAACCCAGTCTGATGTTGTGAGGTTGCTTCCAGGTCTTTTTGTAGAGGCGTTCCTATCAGATGACTCAAGCCAGGTTCGATCAATGAAATTTCCACCTCTTCAAAAGTAGAAGGGTCTGTTTGTAAAGTCGTTCTTATTAGATTACTCAAATCAAGTTCGGTCAATAATTTTTTTACCTTTCCAACGATAGTAGGGTCTGTTCTAGTCCCACCCAGCTCTAACAGATAGAAAAACGTTGTTGCACATGCACGTTGTCGCTCAATGTCGTCAGAATCTAAGCCGTGTTCAGAAAGATCTCCTAGCAAAGAAGCACCACACAATTCGAGCGGAGATCTATAATTAGATCTTGCCTCAAGATCGCAATTCTGTTCCACGAGCCAGCGACATAAATGCTCGAGGCCAAGTATTGCAGCGGCATGTAGCGGCCGAAATGCATTGTCTCGAATCATAATTGAGGTATTTGAGTAATAAAAGTTGATCTGATCAGATTCTTGTGATATACTTTCGTTCATCATACGATGGCAGAAGTATAAAATGAAATTGAGTGTCTTGCTCGGGTCGAAAAGTTGATGGCACGATTGGATAAATTCAGGGTGCGCCCAATCAATATGCATGTGATTTGACCATGCGTTAGCTGCGTATGCATGGAAGGGATAACATTCCCTAAATGAGAAGAATTCATCGATAGTTGAAGGTGGGAGTTGGTCGAAGGTTGGAGAACACAGGTATCTGAGACATCGTGTCGCAAGCGTCATGCGCGTATCAGACGTCATCCGAAACTGATACAGAAACGAATTACTTGTGTCCAGGGTTTGGATATACTCATATACTGTAAAGTGTGCGAGCTCCAGGTGCGTACCTGTGCGACGTACGAGACTGCTGCAGTGTGCCATCAAATCGTCCTCTGTAGGACGCGCTTCAATGTCGAGCGTATCAGATTCATCATCGATGGAGAGAGCATCGAGTAACGCCTCCGTGCTAAGCTTCGAAGATCCATGTACAAGCCACTGTAAAGTCTTGACCACCAAAGGAACAGCAGGCTTCTTGATTCGTAGCAGAATTCGTTCATAGGTTTCACTCAGGCTCTCTGGGAGTTTCCCCAATGCACGACGGCGTTCAGAGTCTGTGGGCAGTTCACAGAGAAAGTCTAGTTGGCAAGAGACCCATCTAAACCTATTGAAAATCAGTATTAACATAAGAGACAATAACGTAACAGCGGATATATACACACATTCCTTGTGCCCTTGTGATAAGTTGTTCGACGATTAAATCCTTCAATTGGTTACTTCGAACCCGTAGTCTATTATCTTTCATCCTTTGTTTGATTTCGGATCTGACATAATGCTCAATGTCTTCCGTGTGAGCTGTGATCTCAATATGACTCCATGAGAGGTCCTTGAGGGTATCGCGAATATCAGGGTCGTCACGACTGAGAAGAACGAGCGAGATGTTTGCCTGGGAGCTCACCAGCTCTTGGATACATCCAGCGGCTTGTCTTGTCTGATCCCCACATTCGTCCAGTCCGTCAATGATAATCCGTACGTCGTCTAGTCCTGTGGCCATTTCATGAATAAGCTTGATAAGTTCGGCGGCTTTTGGCTTTCGTTCCATGTGGTCACGCAAATGAAGACTTTCATAGAATTGTTTGAGGAGAAGAAAACTCGGCTCATGTTTCATCGCAATTTGCCCGGAGATTGCACTAAATATATTGACAATGTCCTGGGATAGCTTGTTTTTGTAGTCGCAGTAGAAATAGGCCACGGCTGTATCAGGGCCCATTACGGCAAAACACTCTTGGATTATGAGGCCAGAGAAAACAGTTTTGCCTGCGCCTGGGATCCCGGTGAGCCAGAGTTTAGACCCAGCTACATGTAGCCATGTTTGAACTGTCGAAAGTACGATATAGTCAGCGAAGTGCATTTAAGTAGGAAAGAGACTGTTGTCCTTTTACTTCGATATTATTTGGTTCTTCACTGATAAATATTTCTAGACACCAAATAGAACAGGTAGTTGGTATCAAGCATACGTACAAGTGTCATGTTGTTCGAGCCAGAATCCAGTGGTAGGATGTCGAAGATCCAAGACAGTTTCGAGGTAGTGCCGAGGCTCCACAGTAAAAAAAGCTCGTAGTATGCTCTTGCGTTCACTATCTAAGCTGATGCAAAGCTCGTTTCTCTCTCCTTTCTGCAACATCTTGTCGATTCTGTCGAGATGTTTGACGATATCTTTCTGCGAGGATAGGCTCTGAAGCAAAACAGCCATCGAGTCTGCAGAAAGCGCAAGGCTGAGTACCTCTCGATGCTTATGCACTTCAAGACTCAAAGTTTTGGTTTCACTTGCCTTGATTGGCCATTTGACTTTCTGGATTGCTCTTGATATTGTCTTATCCTTGGGGAAGTCAACCTTCGCGAGCAGACTTTTGATCTTGTATAGTGTTGCGAGACATGATTTGACGTGGTCGATACGTATGGCGTTATGAATCGTGCTGTCGTCTTCCAACTCTTGAGCAATAACGTGGAGGTTGTGTAAAACTCCAGTGAGAGATGCAACTTCGTTTTTAAGAGCGACGACTTCCTTCTCGGCCCCGGCCGCAGATTTGGCAAATTGATACAGTCTTCTAAAGACCACATCCCCAATGGAGATCAGGCCAGCGATAGACCCGGCTACAGACAGAGCCTCGGCCATTTGGTAGAGCTTATGCAAGTGGAGTGGTAGCCTTGTAATATATGATGGAGTTCAGGCAGGTATCTCACTGTGGAAATTCATACTGAAACTCCAAAAACATGGTGTAATGCCTCGGAAGAAAGAGTATGTGCCAAAGAAACAGGATGTGGGAAGAAGACAATACAACGGAAGGCTGTGTAGAACTTATATTGCTTATTGCTAGGCTGACAATACCTGAGCTGCGAGAATTTCCGGGTGCGGGGAATTGATCATTATTGGAGGACTGAACTCGAAAGACAGCCTTATAAGTGCATTCCTTGCAAGGCTGAGAATTTGGGCGACATTCCTGTCTTCGACCATGCCATTTGGTTGTCCGAAATGAGGGTCAAGCTTATGTGAATTTCTTAGCTGAAGGCCCATGATCCTGGTGCTATTGAGAATGATAGTATTCCCTAAGTGGTGTGGACTCAAGAATGAGAGAGCTTCCTTGCTATAATACGGCGTGACGAGAGAACATATCTTAGAAACGATTCAATAAAGGACTAGCGAATTAACAAGAAGAGGAGATGTGTAGTAACCCTTATTTAATAAATTATCTGAGTAATATGCATGGGAAGCTTGTACGGATCTCAGCGGAAGTGCAGCCTGCGTTAGGAGTCGAAGAGCTTCTAGAAGGTAGACCCCGCTGTCACGACATCATACAAGTGGGTAGCTACCCCACCATCACTGCAGCTCTCCTTCCCCAATCTGATCGCGCAATTCACAACCCCAATTCCAAATTGCAGCCCTTTAAAGACTCGGAGATTCCGACAATCGTAACTTCACATCAAATTGATCCCACCCCAAAAAAATCACCAAACTCACGATGGCTCTCCCCCCCAAATTCGCCGGCCAAAAGCTCGTCTCTAGCGCCACAACCCCTCAAACCGTCCACACCCTCGAACTCTGTAAATCCCCAATTCCATCCTATCTAATCATATCCCACTCCATCCTATGCAATTCCATCCGAACCCTCAGCACCCCACATCTAACTTAGCCTTAGACCTCGATTACGTCTGCCCCTTCAGCGCCAAACTTTTCAACACGCTCTACAACACCCCCCTCCAAGAAACCCTCACAACCAAATACTCCTCCAAAGTCCAGACCATTTTCCGCCAACATATCCAACCCTGGCACCCGTCATCAACCCTCGTCCACGAAGCCGCGCACGCCGTCCTCAAACTCAGCCCCTCGCACTTCTATCCCTTCAGTGCGGCGCTCTTCGCGCAACAAAAGGACTTCTTCGATGCGAACGTCGTGAACGAGACGCGCAATGATACGTATAAGCGGCTTGCGAAGATTGCGGGGAGTGTGGGTGTGAGTGAGAAGGAGGTGTATGGGTTGTTGGAGATTAGTGATAAGCCGGGAGAGGATGGGGCGTTGAACGTTGGGAATGGGGTTACGGCGGATGTGAAGACGCAGGTTAAGATGAATAGGTTGGTTGGTATCCATGTTTCCCCTACAGTGGTGTTTGATGGGGTTGTGAATGGCGATATCTCGAGTAGTTGGACTAGGGAACAGTGGGAGGAGTGGTTGGAGAAGAATGTGGTTTGACTGGGTTGCGGGGATGAAGACGTCTTAAGAGGGAGGCTATAAATCACAGGTCAACGACATTGTGAATAATGAAAGGACTTATAAACCGAGGCTTGCTCTAGACTACACAGTATATTATGTTTTAAATACATCGTCTGCGGATGTATACGGATTATGCTGAGTGGAAATGTGCCAGGGACGTGCATAACACAAAGGAGAGTGAAGCCGTTGGATTCAAGTAAGCCACTGGTATCCCGTACCCTTACCCAAACACCCATCTTGTGTGCGTTGCTGGAGAACAAGATGTCAAAACACCGATGATTCCGAGATCGTCAGCTCCCAGCTGTTTGATAACAGCATTGCTTGCTACCCTTGAATGCGCCCCGGAAATGTTAACCATAAGAAACAGAAAATGATGGACCGGAAAAGATGAACGAGAATGAATAATCCATCCACCAGACGTTTGACATTCGATCTACGAGTCTGCCATTTCCACATCTTGCTCAGTTTCCTGCTGCTCGATTGATTGAGGTTCCTCAATACTCTTCTTGAAGATGGCTTTATGAGCATCGACGTCGTCCCGACTAAGGTCTTTCATCCAGGTCGTATTTCGAATGAGAAGTTCTTGTGTACGATCGCGTTTCGATTCCTTCAGGCTCTTATAATCGTCTGACGCACTCGACACGTTTTCATTAACGCCTGCACGGGACTTTTCTGGCTGAACGAAATATTGCACCCCACCTGTGCCAAACGGCTCTGTAGCGATGAATTTCATGATGTATCCGGCGGGGCTGATAGCCACTGTGATCTTGTCCCAGTGTCGAGAAAGCTCGAATCGTTCATCATCAGAGAGTTCTTCACCTTTTGTGAACCGATTCTTTAGGTACGGGATCGCCACACTGTTGGATTGAACACCTTCAGTGGGTTCCACAGCCATGTAAGCTGCAACATAGCATCGCCAGCGTTTGATACGATCGAGACTATTATGCTCGAAGGTTGGATCATCTTTTTTGAATAGACGCACGTATGCTGTGAGCTTAACCGGATCCTGCGGCACAATTAGTGGACGTTCTGAATACGATTGGTGGAGGGTCGACACTTACATAAGTGATGCGATATGTATCAGCGTCCTTAGCATACTTTTCCACAGCTTTCCTGTAAGAAATCTCTGCCTTGTGAGTAGTCGTGTCGTTGGACCGATCCTTCTTGAAAAGATTATAGATATCCTGAGTTTTGTCCTTGTTGTCGTGGCTCACAATCGCAAGACTGAATCTAACCAACGCGCCAAGGAGTCTGTCGAAAGAATACAATTGCCACCCACATTGAAGATAGTAGCGTCGAAGAGTCTCCTCAATTTGTCCCATGTCTACATCGTTCATGATCTGATCCTGGAACATGTCAAGTATTTGCTGATAGAAATTGGCCGACCTCGACACATCTTTGAAAAAGTCGGATGGCAGCTTGTCAATCATCTTGAGGTCGTAAGCAGGCTTGTGCTCCACTGCCCGTTCAACGATGGTTCGTGTCTCGTCTTCATTTTCCTTCAATTTAAGAAGTCGATCGTAGAGGTAGACAAACATGCGGAAGAAACAGTAGATGGACGAGTTCGCATACATATTATAAACAGTGCGACGATACGGTTCCTCATGCGCAAGCTCGGGGTCGCCTCGGATGCTGGATTGCGTCGCATATTCAACCCATGCTGCTGCTGTACGCTCGTCCTTTGTGTTCGAATTCGAGCTGTCAACAGCGTCATCTTCGGCGGCCGAGTTCACATCGGGGGTAGTGTCTCGACTTGCTGACGCAATGCTGTCTTCCTTGTCTTTCCGGGACTTGCCGCGAGGATTGAGAACACTGCGACGCAAATCATCAGTCTTAGGCTTCTGAGATCGCTGTGACAGAGCCTCATCTGGGCTTGGAGTGTCCTCGCCAGATTCATTGGTGGATGATTCGCGTGCAAAGCTCTGGACCCGCTGCTCAAATTTCGCTGCGTCTAAACCGAAGAAGAGCGGTATGAACTCTTTGATGAATGGGATGACTTTGGCGAAATCGGCACCACTGTTGTTTTCCGCGAATGTGAGCATAAGCCGGGCGACATCGATAAGTACCTCCTCATCCCGGAAAGAGAAAGAGAATTGATAATCGGGCTGCGGTACTTCTTGTATCTCTTGCAAGCGCTTCTGTTCCTCGAGACGTACTTGGATCTCGTTCTGCAATGACTTTGGTTGAAATTGTCGCTTGTCGACTTGCTTGACCGACAGACTCTGGTGGTCCAGGGACTTCCAGAAGATCTTCTGAGTTTGCTCACGCCAAACCTTCTCCCATTCACGTTGAGCAGCTTTCCAATCCTCTAACTTTGACTTCAGTCTGTGGAGTAAGACAGGGACGACACTAAAGGGCATCAAGAAGAGTTCTTGTATGACCTGTTGGCCCTTCTCCCGACCGTAAATCTTCATGATAACACGTTTATAAATGCTTTCACTCTGGCCACCAAGTGCAGGAGGGAGTCCGTAATTCATTCTATCATCGCCCTTCAATGATAAGATTTGGCTAGCGATAGGCTCAAGTTGCTGTATCGTCCGGGTGCAGGCTTCGATATTGAAATCATAGTCGTGGCGCTCTTCTTCAATGCGGTGAAGGCCCTCTTCGAATTGATTTTTACGATGGGCAACAAAGCCAGAATCTTCAGAAGCCCAAGTGGGATGTGAAGCCCATTCATCGTTCAGGACTGCTCGGCAAAGTTCGTCACGACCACTACAGACTCGTTCCCGTTCCCGCTTCGGAAGTAAACGATAGCTAGGGCCAAGGCTGCGACAATTCGATAGAGACACTCGCGAGTTGACTGTTGTTGGGTGGGTGTTGTTAGGTTGCTCATCGTCTTCGCCCATGAATTTCTTGAACCATGAGTACAGCTCCTGATTGCCACCAATGAAAGCTTGAGAGCGGATGACGAATAGTTTCTTGTCGATCAAGTCCTGAGAGAACAGATTGCAAAGTTTAAGAAACTCGTTCATCGTATTCTTGTTACCAATAAACTTCTTGACGCGATCGAAAAAGGCAAGCTCTTCCTGGTTTGGCATCGTGGTGGCGCTTGGAGGTAGGGGTTCGGGAAGTGCGGGTATCAACGTTGGAGATACCGGTGGGCCTTCCGGAGCAACGTGTTGTTTTGTGTTATGACCTGTCTTTGCGCGCTTTGGATTGTCAGTTCGGCAAGAACAAGCGCCATGGTTATGGCGACGAAGAAAGCCGTAGCATATGCTGGGCTCGTTACAAAACGTAGGAAAAGCAGGAGAGAAAGGGGGTACATCTGTAACATCCGGAAGTGGTGATGAACAGCTCGAAAGGCTTCTTTTCTTTGGAATTGACATAACCTTAGGCAGGGTGAAACGAAAGAAAAGTAGGGTCGGAAATCGAATGTCGAAGAGGTTATTTCTCACATGAAGAAGTGGGTAACTTTGTGCGGAGAACAGAGTACAAAGATTTTGGAAAGGCGCAAAGTAGGAGGGTGTAGGCAAAGGTGCGTAGTAGAACAGAAGGAAAGTAGAGGGAAGGAAGGAGGCCCGTGCATAAACGCCAAGCCATATGTAGCAAACGACTTTTTTGAATGACAATAGGAAGAGTGGGCAGGCAGACATTGAGAAAATTCGGACTACATACCTTGTTAATATTTCCTTGAGCGAAGTTGGTTGTTCTGACACTTGAAATTGGTGGATCCTGTGCAATAGGAGCCGGAACGGGTGCAGGTGCAGGTGCAGGACCAGGAGCTTGACGTTCACCACGCTTCCGCTTGTTGTCACGATTAGCAGTTGGGGTGGGGGCAAAATTGCCCATAGGAGGCAACCGTGAAGTGTCAGCTCGTGGTGTTTGGTGGGGATTTGGCGCTTGCGAATATGCTGCGTCGCTCCGGATGTTGCTGAATTGAGCGGCATCTTCTGCTTGCCTAGCTGCTTGTTGTTGCTGCTGACGATGTTGGGCGGCTGATTCTGGAAGAAACTGCTTGAAGTCTTCTAACAGGTCGGGTGCAGAGCTGAAAAGGCCGGTAACCTGTGCGTAGACATCTTGAATAGGTTTCGATTCCCGCTGGTATGTTTGCAGAATCTCAAGGAATTGTTTGTAGATGTCAGGTTGTTGAGCGAAACGATTCTAGAAGTGGAACGTCAGTAGCCATTTATCATATCAATAGACCTATTTCCAAGCTTACCTTGATTTTATTCACGTAGCTAATGGCATGATTGAATTCCACCGGTCCCCGTTTCTCGGCACCGACGGCACCCACTTGGGGTGGCTGATTCGCGCCATTCACGATGGGGCCGGGAAGCGGTGGTGCAGGTTCGCCGCTGGGGGACAATACTGCACGACCTGTTGCAGCGGAGACAGCATTTTGAAGATGTGATACGCCACGTTGCTCTTGTTGGTGTACAAATGCAGCCGCCGCAATGCTTGGCTCTGGTTGTGGACGATTAGTTACTTCGGGAGACAGTGGCGCTGGAACTGGCGGGCCCTGTTGCGGACCAAATAAAGGTTGTCCGAGGCCATTATTGTTTGGGGAAAACGCCGCTTCCTGCGATTCGGGGCCTTGAGTCCTTGTCTGCTGCTGCCAATGACGGTTGGGCCCATTTTCGTAGAAGGGGTTCTCGTTCGGAGGGGGGGCGTTGCCATTGACCGCAGAACTTCGGGGAGGCGAAAGTGGCCTTGCTGAGGGCATAGTGGAAACCATGGTTCCCATGGGTGTAGTAACTCTGATCGCGTTTGGATCGCCATTGGTACCACATTCAATCTTGTATCCCGAAGGTAGGAACGTATTAAATCCTTGGATGAGATTAGGGTTTCCTGCGAACAGCGTAGACACACGCTCTATGACTCCTGGAGTATCGATCGCCGCACTTTTGAAATCTTTCATAATGTCCAGGAACCGATTATACACGTCAGGGTGGTCCGCGAACTGAACTTTGACTTGATCAAGATAGCTGAGCGCATCCTAGCAATAGAGATCAGCATAAATTGTGTCACCGCATATGGACTGCTGAGACTTACATTAAGAATGGGTTGCTGGTTTTGACCCATAGCTATCGGTCCTGGAGGGCCACCAAATGGCATCAACAAAGACTGTTGTGGAGGAGGCTGTACAGCATGTTGCATTCGTGGCGTAGTATCACCCTGTTGAACGGGCGCATTACCGAACAATCCTCCGGGAGCTGGAGGTCCATTCGGAGGTGCTGTGAGTACACTAGGCACTGCCAGTGGACCAGTCTGGCCGAGAAGCCCGTTCGGTCCATGAATTGTTCTTGTTGACGGAGCCACCGCAACTGGCTGATGGATCTGAATTGGACCTGAGTGATTCTCATGAGCAGTCTGGTCATGTTGCTGTCTTTCGCGCAGCTCTCTATCTCGTTGCTCTGCCTCGCGCTTTACAAGTTCATCTTGTTGGGCTGCGTGTTGTTGTGCATGTGACTCCATGATCTCCCGCTCTCGATTTTCTCGCTCACGAAGCTCTCGATCCCTATCTATAATGGTCGGGTTTTGAGGTTGCTGGAGCGTTTGCGATATGCCTGGTAATGAATATGGCGCACCTTGTCCAGCCCCCTGAAGGTTCTGGTTATTTGGGCCTGACTCGGAGGAAGCAGGACGTTGGGACGACTGGTGAGGTGACGCTTGCGAGGGAGGTCCTGTCAACCCAGGAAGAGAAGGAAGATTCTGATTGTGCGAAGCAACTGCGCCTGAAGGATAGAATGATGTCCCTTCAAGATGTCAACAGAGGAACCAAATGAGAATGTGCCAGGTGCAGCTTACCTGATGGTGGAGGGAGTACAGGCCCAGATCCTTGCGCTGGTGACGCATGGGGAGGAGGTTGCTGGTTCGTATTGCTGGATCTGTCAAGGTTTATCTCGTAAGTATTCAATAAGGCAAATGATGATGCATAAATGAGCTCCATGTCACTGTTGCTCAAAGGGAGCATGTGCCGAGCTTGATGAGGGGTTGAGGAGAAGACATACCCAAACGCCCCCAGGGGTCGCGGGCCCTGGGTTTGACCCTGCTCTGTTTGCTGTTGACCTTGCGCCGGTCCTGATGGCTGCGCAGGTGGCCACCCGTCGCGATGCGCTGTGTTCATTTTGGCTGTAAAGCTGGACGGTCGGCTTTAAGGGTGTAGCACCGATCGCGATAGGATAGACGCGTTTTCGTACGTATACGAGCTCTGGAGCGCTTTCTAGCTCATGAAGAGCGCCTGCTGAGTTGATGAAGTATGGGATATTATGAAAGTCTGCTGTATTGGAGGGAGATTGTCGTTGACGGTTAGCCGTTGGGCGTAAGGAGTAAGAAGAAGCTCCTCCAAGTGGCTGTAAATGTTCCAGCCAACTGTGAATGACGCCACAAAATGAAACTAAGCAGTCGCGCAGATAGAAGAAAGCCGCCTGAAGCAACAGCGGGTTTTGAGAGACTGGCGTGAGGCCGATGAACGTGGGTGAAGGGTAACTTTTGAGAGGCACTGGTGATGTCTCCGCGCCAGCTCCCGGGAAAACGCCGACGTTCGGGATTACGATTTTCCGCGCGTCCCCACTTTTCAAAACCAGGGTCTTTGAGGCTGGCAAATCAGATGTCAACTCGTTCCTGATTTTAGTTTCAAGTGGGTAGGTATTTCAGTGATGAGCCTGGTGGTATTTTGCCATACAGTCAAGTTTTGTGGTCAAATTGAATATTGCTAAATACATTCGCAGTACAGTAGTCATAGAGCGTCAATGCGCGTATCAATGACTTGCGATCCATGCCAAGTATTCTTGGAATGTTGTGATATGACAAACTTGTTGAGAGAATTTCAAAAAGTGTAATAGACCAATGAAATATTGTTGGACTGCTACATTGACATACACCGAGTTCCGTATAGGGGGCCCACACACTAATCCTGTATATAGGATAGGGTGGGACAGGTGCATGAAATTCTATGACTGCCTCCACGATTGGTATATGAGCCATTGCAGCAGCCAACATGCAAGGAATGTACTTCCATCACTAGCCACCATGACATGCCAACGTAGTGGATAGCACTTCCAGCTTACGGGCTCCTACAACTCCGAACGCCCGCTTCCGAAATCAGATTGACATAATACTTAAATGCTGAACTTTTAGAAGATCCACTGGAATGATTCTTGGACCTCAAAGGTGATCTTGGACCTGTGAAGTATTAGCAAATGCCTTGAATTTTTTTTTACACATATTGAGAGAGTCATACCTGATATCCGCGCTGGAAGCACCGATCAGAATCTCAAACACACCCTCCTCAGCGATCCAAGCTCCTGTCTGGCCAAGAGTTGTGTCGAAGTATCCGGCTGAGTACTTGTCGAGTTTAAGGGTTACATTCTTGGTTTCTCCTGGGAGAAGGAACACCTTTCCGAAAGATTGCAACTCCTTCTCCGGTCGTGGAAGAGTAGACTTGACGTCCTTGACGTAAGCCTGAACAATTTCGGGGGCAGCGACAGATCCCGTGTTAGTGATGGGAATGGTGACCGTAATACCTTCTGAATCGGTGAGGACTGTGTTGCTAAGTTCGGGAGTACCATATTCGAAGGATGTGTAGGTTAGCCCATGGCCGAATGGGAACAAGGGCTCAATCTTCGAGCGCTCATAATGGCGGTACCCAATGTAGATACCTTCTCCGTAAACAGTCTTCAGGTTCTCTCCAGGCCAATTGTGGTATGCTGGGTTGTCTTCGACGCGTCGAGGGAAAGTTGCAGTCAGCTTTCCACTTGGGCTTGCATTTCCAAATAATACGTCAGCAAGCGCGTTGCCAGCTTCTTGGCCTTGGTACCAAGCCTGTAGGATAGCGGGTGCTCGATCAACCCAGGGCATAGAGATAGGTGTTCCTGACTGATTGACTACAACAGTACGTGGGTTCGCAGCAAGAACAGCCTCGATGAGGCGGTCCTGCGAGCCATCCTTGGGAAGATCCATTGTCTGTCTGTCATAGCCTTCGGACTCCCATTCGGCATCAAGGCCAACTATCAGTACGGCTGCATCAGCCGACTTTGCAGCATCAACAGCCTCTTGAATACGATCAACCTTGTCTTCTTCTTGATAGCCAATACGGCAACCACCATAATCGTAGCGTCGGCCAATAATTGAGACTTTAGAAGCGGGTCGAACCTCGTTGGTGCTCTCAATAAGAATTTCTACAGCCTTGCCCTCTTCGAGATAGATTGATTTGACCACGTCTTGGGAAGCGGAGAACATGGCCTCGCCTTCCTCTGTCCAGTCCCAGTTGTCAATGAATAGTTCGCCATTGATGAAAAACCTACCAGGTCCGACAGAAGCGAAGCTGAACGTGTGGTTGCCGGAGGATTTGGGGGTGAGGTTAGTTTTGACTTTAAAGGAGAAATCAGGCAAGACGTCCTTTGGTGCCGAATCCCAAAGCCAAAGATCTGTGCTGACCTTATGTTGGACAACAGCTGGTTCGCCCTTAAACCTATCTCCGCGATAATACTCTAACCGCACGCCTCGTTGGCCATCAGGTGACGTGCAGTAAGGTGAGGCGAGCGGCATCCACTTGGAGCTGTCGCATCCCTGAGCGAAAATGAGCTCGCCGTCAAATCGCGAGCGGACTCCATCCCATGGTGTAGTGGTGTAGTAGGGGTTTAATCCAGCACTCCCGCCACCTGAGGCGATGGCTCGCTTAACATTCGGCCCGATCAGAGCAACCCTCTTCACGTCCCGAATCGGCAAAACGTTGTTCTCGTTCTTCAACAACGTCAGTCCTTCAATACCGGCTCTGAGGATCAAGTCACTAGTCTCAGTATTGTTATTGGAACGTTCCGGTTCTTCGGGTGTGAGATTGTTGAGCCCCTTTGTTCGATCTACCAGATATAAAACACGGGCAGCGGCCTCCTCAATGTGTTGACGAGTGATTTCGCCCTTCTCCAAGGATTCGAGCACTTGATCAATCTTGCGCCACTTGGACGGGCCAGGCATCTCAACATCTGTTCCAGCACGAATAGAGGGAGCGGTAGCGTAGGTTCCAGTCCAGTCTGAGATAACTGTTCCATCCCAGCCCCATTCTCCTCGAAGTATCTCCTTCAGACTGTGCTCATACTCGTCAGCATGAACGCCATTTACCATGTTATAAGCACTCATGACGGCCCAAGGAGAGGCGTCTCGGACAGCAATCTCAAAGGGCTTTAGGTAGATCTCTCTCATGGGTCGCTCATCAATCACGGCATTATATGCTTGTCGTTCAGTCTCTTGTTCATTGCCGAAAAAGTGCTTAATGGTGGCGGCAATATTCTTGCTTTGAAGGCCCCGAATGTAGGAGGCGGCAAGCTTTCCTGTAAGATATGGATCCTCGGAATATGACTCGAAGTTCCTGCCTCCGAGGGGGGAACGGTGCATGCAAACAGTAGGTGCAAGCAGGACATTGGCACCACGAGCCTTACATTCGTCTCCAAGGTGACGACCAATCTCTTCCATCAGATCCAGATTCCAGGTGGAAGCCATGGAAATACCACATGGGAACAAAGCGGCCTACATTATCAGAAGAGCTCGTAACTCGAAGCAAGACTGATAACTTACAGGAGTTCCATTGGTGAAGAACTCTCCACGTGCACCGTTAGGCCCGTCTGTAGTCTTTATGGACGGTATGCCCTTCTCTGGGATCGATTTCGTTCGCCAAAAGTCTGCTCCTGCTAACAAGGAGACCTTCACCAGTCAGTTTTGAAAATCCAAAAAAATTCGTCGTGCGAGGTCCATCTGGATGGGCAAGTACGGGGAAGTGGGAACTGCTGGAGTTGGCGTGTGGGGATGCAAGTAGCAATTTACGCGGCAGGAACAGTATATAAATGAGACATGGGGGGGAAATGTTGACAAGGTTGAATAACCATGTGATTAAGAACCCGCTCGAAATTGAACAGACTCGAAGTACACGATCGAATAGTAGCGTGCAGGTCACGATGGAGTCACGAGACGAAAACAACATACCTGCTCCTCCAAGGTCAACTTGGCAGCGAGCTCCTTCGCCCGATCATCCGGCTTTTCGAGAGTGAATATCTTCTTTCCAGCCATGGCTTCGAGGTCGTCTTCGTCTGGCGTGAGGGTTGGCGTAAGAGACGGAGTGGGAACAAGATCCTGAACCTGGATGGAGACGTGCTTTATATCGACGTGCTTGATGTCTGCTCCTCCTACAGGACTAGGATTGGATAAGTCGATGTCGGCCATGATCAATCGGGCACGATTAATCTTTTAGAACTCGGAGAATCTGGACGAGATCCGCGGTCTCGCCACTTCGCAAGCGTTGACCTCAACCGAAAATTGGAAACAAAGTGAGTGACTTGGTTGTGGGAGGTGGAGAGAAGGAAACAAATATGATTGAACACTCAGAATCTGGCAGCTCAATCGCCCTAGATTGTCATCTTTTAGTACCCGGGCACCGCAGATGCGAGCATCAAACAACGCAAGGCAGGTTAGGGAGTGTGGAGCCAGGTTCGAGGTCGAATATCCGGATGTATTGGGAACAAGCCTTGTACCTAGTGACGGCTCGCAGGGACGTACTTCAGATCGACAGCGAGGGTGCCATTGGCCGGGCGTAACGGCAATGTACCGAAGTATTCGCGCGCCCCGTCTCGATCTGCCAGAGAGCCGCGCTCGCCCATTCAATCTAGATCCCGAGGCGTTGCAGAGCTGGTGCTGTGGCGAGTCTCAAACGCAACGTACACAATACGCGGGCCCGTCAGGCGCATAATCCATTGCAAACGACATTGCAAATCACCAACCTTGCAAGGCTGCCACTGACGAGTCCATATGGGAGAGAATTGCCGCGAGAAGCTCCAGAATGGTATTGATGGAATGCATATTGAGGCAGCCATCCAGACAAGCACCCGCTTGTGTGGGAGAGAGCAGGAGGCGTGATTCGACGGCTCAGAGGAGCTGCTTCAGACTGGCAGACGGTGATAGCGGTCCTACACTGCGACCCGGGCGTATCTGCTCCGGGGCTAGTCTGGAAGTCATCGAAGTCCTTCCGAGACGCATGCCAGATGGTCCAGTGGGAGTTGGCAAGCATCAGATGGGCGGATAAATTTTGGGAGTGGCCGTTGAAGAGTCGTGTTGCAAGAGCATTGGCGAATGTCGGCGCGGCGGAACGGCCCTGGCTTCCGCCCCAATGTCGCCAACGTGACTTTGGCAACCCTTCACTGGACTTGACCGTTGATCAGTGCGCGCTCGCGACACAGACTTCGCTAAGTGCTAAGTGGTCTGTTGATTCGTAATTTATGTCGAACGGTGCTCAAACACTGCTGCCCGGTCGAGGCTTCTTGACGACGGCTCTTAGACGGCTCCTCCTCCAGAGTCCACCCCCATATACTATGGCCCTAGTATGATGTTGACCCGCCTCTCCGACTGACCCCATGCGCAATGCCATGTCTATCGCTCCGATTGTCACATGAAGGCGATATAACGATATTGAGTGTAGACACTGGAGCCTGTACCATCGTATGTCTATCTAGACTAGAATTCTCCGTTCTCTAACATGCGCCCGCGACTCCCCGAGGCTCCCCACCATCCACCATCCATGGATCATAATGGGTCATAGCGGACGGCTGCTGGACGATGGATGATGGATGCATCTCACCATGACCGGGAACTGGAACTCGTCCCTTCCGTCGCCATATACATCATTCCTGTCTTCCGAGACCTTTAGAGCACGCCTTCGACAGTATCCCCGTCTCTCCCCGCCCCCTCCAATATCTATCCAAGCAGCACAAGCAAAGCAAAGGCCAAAGTGTGCCGTCGCCAGCGTGACCAAATTTTAATCACTTCTCTAGCATCGTTCCCTCGCTACGAAACATCACACCTCTACCCCTCAACAAGAACCTTGCAAACGGCCTGGGAAAGCGAGCGATACAGAAGCGTCAAACGGTTCCCATTGGCGCCTCTAATCTACCTATATCACGTTCAATCACCAGTCGTCCTCGTTGGCTTTCCGCCCCTGCATTGCTGCTTGTCGCTGTCTCAATGCCTCTGCCAGGCCTCCAGCGATGCTCCCGCTGCTGTCTCTTGCACCAGCATCCAAGTTGCTGCTAGCTCCGCTTCCAGAGTAACCGCTATCCCGCGCGGCGGGAGCTGGAGCGGGCTTCTTCGCTGCTGGGCGCTTTGCAGGCGGAGCAGGGGGTGTCGGCTTGGCGCGAAGGCCTCCGTTAGCAGCGGGACGTGCGGGCGGTGCTGGTGGAGCTGGAGGAGGCGCAGGTTTGTTTACTACTTCCTCCAAGTATGCCGATGGTGCCCATCCGGATGCTGACTTGTCTAATTTACTTGCGAGCCACCATCCTGTGATTCTGTTAGATATTGACCTATGCATCACGAAGTGCCGGGTATACGAACCATTGCTCTCCTTCTGGGTGACCAGTATTATCTCGTCCTTCTCTAAGGTGAGTTCACCCGCTGACTGACCTGAAAAGTCGTATAGAGCACGATAGGTTGGTTCTTTAGGTGCAGGAGGTGCAGCAGGAGCAGCAGGAGGCGGAGGAGGCGGCGCTCGAACCGATGACGACGACTCGTTGCGTGCATGACCTACTCCGTTCGATAACGCTGCAACTGGCCGTGGTACAGGCCTTGGTTGGGACGCGGCGGCTGGTGTTGCAATCGGCTGCGTTTGCCTAGGTTGAGCAGGACGACTGGCAAGTTTCGATGGACCCCCACCCGGCCCTCCAGGACGCAGCAGTTTACCTTTAGTGATTGGCTTGGCAGCAACCTGCTTGCCTTTGGGCGTAGGTCTTGACGCCGAGTTGGGAGGCTCACCGGGACCTGTATGAATGGTGCCGCTCTTGTAGAGATCATCCCGGGCAACGGCTGGATCTTTGACCACCTTGACCTGTGCGGGCTTACCGGGTTTCTTGTTAAATTCGATCCTGCAAGATGTTAACATATGCTTACTTGAGTAGCAAGGGACTACTCACGTCTCTCCAATCTTCAAATTTAATGCCCCACGCAGTATGGTGGACAAATGCGTGAAGAACTCCGTCTTGAATACGCAGTTTACCAATGGATCTGGCTCTTGCGGCGATCCGACACCGATTGAGAACCAGTCGTCCTTTAAAGTTGAGCAGCTGATGAATTTGATAGCCCCAACAGGTATCGTCCGCTCAGCCTGGATCTGGATTTGTCGGTTAACCAGAACTTGCCTCACCAGATAGACATTCTTCTTTGTGAGGACAAGTGTTCGGGCCTCAGGCTTGCTGGACCGGCCGAGTTTAGAGACCAAAACTTCAGCTCTACATGAGAAGGGGACCTCCTCATTGCTCGATATGCCAATGGCATTTGCGATTACTTCGCCTGGTCCACCCTTGTTTCCGATGCCAAGATAGTCACCCATGAATCTGCGTGATCCAATCAAACTGAACCTTCTTCGTTCTTTGCGACTTTGGAGGATCCTGTGACCCTGATCGCGAACCTGAATGAATTCCAGGCCACCATTGACACGACGCCAGAAGCGCTGTATCCTGATGGCGCATTCGGTTCGGTATCGCAGGTAGTTTCGCCATGCACGTTGGATTCGTATGGCCATATTGTGCCAATACCGATCTCGCATGGTCTCCAATGCGAACAAAGTCTCTGGCGTTTTGATAAAGACTTTTGTGACACCCATCTGCCATTCCTCTACAGGAATATTGGTATCTTTCAGAATTTCTTTGGCCCCAGATTTATAATCACCCGTCCATGTGTACTCGCCAGCATAGGAGGTTTTTGGGGAAAGGAGGAAGAATCGCTCCACAAACTTTTCGAAGGTCTGACGGGACGCAAACCCGGCACGTCTAATGCGCACGTTCTCCTGAAGGCCGAGGTACTTGATTTGATGGAGAACGTTGGGCTCATTGTATTCCGTTGGTGACTTATTCTCGTTCGGTTTGATGGTCCGGATGTAGGATGGTTGGGATTTCATAAGTGTGGCCACAAGGTCATTCGCGGACGCTTTGATTTTGTCGCCCGCAGTTGGTGGTCGTCTCCTGTTATCAGTATCGACCTGGTGAGGGAACAGTGTATGAACAAAACTGTTTGAACTTTGGCCCAGAAGGACCAACAGATCTTTCAGCAACTGATCTTTGTTCTTGTCTGTCATACCTTCCACAGCGTAGGATACATCACCAGCATAATGCTTAATGATGAACTGTCCTTGACGTGGCTGAAAGTTGGGATTCGAGGAAAGAGCATTTAGTCTCTGTACGAAGGTTTGGTCGGCGGCAGTGGGATCTGCATGTGCCGTAGCACATGCGTCGTTTAGAGCGGCGAAGACACCAGGTGGACGCTTCTCCTCGATTAGCTCGCACACCACTTTGTTGTCGAAGTACTTGATTGGTGTCCATTTGATCTGCTCTCGTTCATACTCCTCTTGTTCGGCTTTCAGTGTTAACTGAATGAAGATTTGCTGGAGTTTCTCATTCACGTAGTTAATGCAAAGCTGCTCGAAGCTATTTCGTTCAAAGATCTCGAATCCGTAGATGTCCAGAATACCGATGGTATGCGCGGCTTCACCACGTGCTTTGAGCGAAACGTTCACTCTCTCCACTATCCAATCGAAAAGATTGAAGTAGATGCCTTTTGCAAGCGCGTCCCGAACAGAGTTCGCCTGAGCAATGTTCAATGGAACGTCGTACACCGAGCCACGTCGTCCACCTCGGCTAGTCTCCATCACTCTCTGTGTAAGAGCCTTGTTGACATGTGCAGATTCAACTTCCAGTAAATAAGCCACAAAATCGACCACAGACTGGTCAGTGATAGCGGCATTGCCCGAATCGTCCTCATGGAATGATGCGTTGCCCAGCCACAATATTGTGGCTAGCATACGGAAAATGTTATCTTGCTCATCCTGCGAAAGCCCAATAATTTTCATGGCATTCAAAGTGTCTTGGAATTCTGCGTGATCGTCGATACCCGAGACATCGTAGCATTTCGACCGACTTGTGTATACGTAAGACTGCGGTTGTTGAATTCCAAATAGTTCTAATCACATCAGTATTTGTAGGACAGTTGTTTAAGATTCAAATACCCCTATATTTTGAAGGAGCTGCCTTCGCAAACTGGTAAAATATGTGAAAATTGCGTTCGTTCGTGATCTGGCCAACAACTCTTGACTTCTCCAGAAGATAGTTGTTGATATTTGCGCCAACTGGCTCTCCTTGACGGTTGAATTGGATCTCTAGGTATTTTCCGAATCGCGACGAATTGTTGTTCCGCAATGTCTTCGCGTTGCCGAAGGATTCGAGCAGAGGATTCGTGGCCAACACCATATCTTTGATTTCTTGGATGGAGGAATTGCTTCCACCAGAAACATTTGCAATGTACTGCATCAAACGTTTCGCAGCTTCCGTCTTGCCTGCACCTGATTCGCCAGAGATGATGACACACTGGTTCTCTTTATACGCGTTCATATTGTAGTATGAGGACTCGGCGATCGCAAAAACATGGGGAGGGACCTATCCTGTTAGTTTTCTGGGCGGACAACGCAACGAAGCGCCATACCTCCAATCTGTTCTTGCCCTTATAGCTCTCCAACACCTGATCTGTGTATATGCCCACTATTTTTTCTTAGCATTCGCCCGCCCAAACATTTTATATTGTGAACGTACAGTCTCGGAATGGATTAACGGACACGAGCACATGGCCAATGTATGTCTAGGACTCGGTCAGTCGACATCACTCCTTCCCATCCCCTGAGCCTCTGATAGCGGGGTTGGCGCAACAGCTTTGACGTACGTAGATCTCCGCATTCTCGAACCGCTTCTTCAAATTATCGTTGATGGCTTCGTTGGAGATTTTGCTGATTAGAGTAAGATCTGAAACCCCGACCTCCTTCTTTTTCGTGGTCTCGAAGACGGCCTTCTTCGTGAACTGTGCCTTCTGCCCCCCGCCGGAGGCCTGTTTAGAGCCGCCAGCGTCCTTTTTACGCCCCGCGCGTTTTGTGACCGCCTGTATAAACACAATATATCAGCAATCCAAAGCATATCGCAATCTGAAATCCAACCAGCCCTACCATGGTTGCTGCCCAAAAGCGCGCTCAGATCTCAATAGGTACGAGCTGTCGACGAGGCGGTGAAATGGAGGAGGCTCGATACGAGAGGGATCTTCGGCGACCTGATGCTAACACTCAAGTGCAATAGGAGGTGCGGCTGCGAGAATTCGACAGTTGTTCGATTGTGAGGTTGTGGACGTTGTAAGTAGGAGTGGGCAGCTGTCGCACCTAGGCAGGGCCGTTGCATCGACACCCATGGATGGCGGCGGAAGTTGGCGGCGGAAGTGGCTAGTGTGGCTCAGCAATACCGAATGATTTCACCTCACCGAAGGACGCGCCAGGGTCCGATTACGCAAGCCGACTGCGCAAACACACTAGGATTTGAACGTACAACTTCTTCCTGCCATCAGTCAACATTAGCATGCATCGTTACGTGTCTGTCAGCTAGGCACCCACGCTTCTCGCAATTCCAGTCTGCCATTTATAGTGTCCACTGCCTATGCCTTCCGCCCAACGCCAAAAATAATATGCAAATCGTCATGAACTACCTCTCCTGGACACGAACCGAGGAGGGCCAAGAAAATAGATACCAAACACCCCATCATTATAAGAGAAAGGACGCCATGTAATGCCAAGACCAATGCGAGGATGGATATGAATGTCGTCCATGCCTCCTGAACGCCATCGCTTTGCCAATTCAACATGGTAAACCGAGATTAAAGCACATCGCCACCAAAACGTCCAACGCTGACCCAATCTTGCTTCTTGCTTCCTTCCAACTGATCGCCTTGCCACACGTGGTTCCTCGGCTCCAGCAAACATCCAATCCCACCACCCTCGATCCATCCATCTAGAATGGATTGAAGGAACTCCAATTTCGTGCGCAAATGATTTTCTTCGGTAATTTCCTTATAGGTATCTGCTTTGTCTGCTGAACCATACAGGAGTTGCTGGAGAGACCCATGCAAAACCTCGCGATCCTTGATGTATTTCCACGGGATTTGGCCTTTTTCGTTTGCGCGGAGCCAATCGAGCGCATCCAATGACAGACAAATAAAGTTGCAGTATCCGGCATCAGGTGACAACACTAGTTTGGTGTGATCTGGGAAGTTTGCCTAGGATATGTTAACAATTGTGCATGAGACACTCGAGGAGAAACCTACTTGGAAAGAACCATCGACGAATCCCCAGATACCAACATTCCCAAGCCGCTGATAGAATTTGACAAAATTCGGAGTACTTGGAGCCTTTTTGCGAGGTCTCTCGTCCACGTCAACACCTAATTGTGCACACATGTACCTCCCAAATTTCTGCCAAATCGAATGGATCCCCTCACGACGTTGCTCGTCAATGAGCTCGACCCGCACTAAACCCTTTCCTTCCTTGGCATGAGCGTAGTATTCGAGAGGAACTTGACTTTGTTGGCCAGGATCTTTGTGGAGCTTGTTTAAATGAGCATGCCCGTCCTGGGTAAAGGCAATAGTGGTGGGATGATGTTTGGTCGCAACGGCGACACATCCAACGGTGTTGTCTTCTAGGACGTAGCCAACTCCGTGTTTCCGAGAGTAGTCTACCCATTTCGAGACATATGGTAGCTGCGGGGGTTCCATGTGTCTAGAGGTTGACTTCTTTCTCTGGAGCGCTCGCGCCACGTTATCCCTGAATGAATGTAAACGCGCGAGCACAGTCTCGGGGTCTGTCATGGGAATTTCGCTGCTGATAGTCTTGACTGAAGATCGTGGCTTCGCAGCTGGTAATTGGGACACTGCAGGAGGCTCTGATTTCTCCGCTACCTTAAGACTTGTCTTCACAATGCGAAGGGGTTCAGTCTCTGGTACAGGTATGTCCTTCTCTTTGATGGTCTCCCGTGTGGATCTCGTCCTCTGAACGGGGGGGCGTGTGTCTTTTGGGACCCGTAGAGGGACCGGCGCGGCGGTAGCTGCAGTAACCCGTCCTGGATTGGAAATCTTCCGAACTGCCCTCATCCGCGTTGGCTGCTTATCCATTACACGTCGAGGAGGTTCAGCCTCTGGTGTAGGCCCGTGGTTCTCTTTCAGGGTTGGCATCACGTCGTCTTTCTTTGTGAGCCTAGGCAGGCGTCCCTTTTGGCGATCATTTCCGCTCGTATCCACAAGGGCTTGACCTTCTGAAGAAGATTCTTTTTCCTCTGGTATCTCGCTCAAAGCCCCGGAAGCTTGGAATGGCCAATGTGTTCGTTCGGGAAATGGTAGATAAACGGTATCTTTCGCGAATGGTATGTTCGGTTGTTTTCCTGATTCAATCTCCTTTTGGCAATCTCTAGCAACTGTCTTATTTCTTCTACTCCCGTATGCACCGAAAGCCTTTCCGGGTTCATACTCGCCGACAGCCGAAGCTTTACATAAAGTAAACCAGTCTTCAGTATAACCTCGCTTTATCGTGGTAGCCGTCGGTGGCCTGATCTTGGGCCACTTCGGAACTCGCGATGTGCAAGTATCGTCAAGCTGCAGCGGGACATGTCCGAGCCTAAAGAATGGATGGTTGACGATTTGGTCTGGTGTCGGCCTGTCATCTTCGTGCACGAGTAGGAGGGAGACGATGTCGCGCAAATCGTCCGTGATCTCGTTGGGAAATTTGGAAATGTCTGGCCAAGTATACTCTCGCGCCTTTAATTTCCTATATATGTCCTCTCGCTTTGCGGCATGGAAAGGGGCCCTGCCGACTGCCAGCGTATACCTGTTTGTGTAAGTGTCCGCTCAACAAAGACTTCTTTCAACCTTACATCATAATTCCAATCGCCCAGAGATCGACTTTCTCATCGTGTCCTTTTCCTGTTTTCTCCAGTACTTCCGGTGCCAGATAATTCGGGGTTCCGCACATGGTAGTTCTTCGTATGGCTCCAAAGTCGCTCTGCGAGACTAGCAGGGCAGCAAGACCAAAGTCACCAACCTTAACATTCATATCCTTGTCTAGAAACAGGTTTCCCGTCTTCAGATCCCGGTGTACAATATTACGTTGATGAAGATACTTGATGGCGCCGCAAGTTTGAATCATGAATCTACGGATCTCGGGCATGGTGAAGTATTTTCGTTTCTTGATGGCGTCGGCGAGGGAACCGTTTTCGCATAGTTCCAGCACAACGTAAGTGCTGGATCGGAAAGAAAACGCGCGATAAAACTCGACGATGTTTGGATGTGCTAACTTGGAATGAATTTGTAGTTCCGTCACAAACTAAAGTAGATCAGTGAGTAAGAAACAAAGAAGGACTGAGGAACTCGGCGCACCTTTTGTGCAAGTTTTGGTGGTTCCATCTTAGATCTTACGATCTTCAAAGCGACTATGTTGTTACCGAGATGCTCATGGCCCATCAACTTAGCGCGATGGCAGATGGCGAAGCCACCTTTGCCCAACTGCGGTCCTGTTTCATACTGCAGGCCTTCTGGGTCAGCTACAACCTCAGGTGGAGGGTCGGCGTGGATTGAAGGGGCAGACATTGGGTTGTCGGATGTCGAGATGGTTGAGCGGTGGTGCTCTTGGAGGTTGGAGACTCTGAGGAAAACAAACAACCTCGCTTAAGCTCAATAAGTTGGCAAGGGGACCCGCGCGCCAAGTTTTTGTCCGTGCTTGCAGACAAATCAAGTGATGGCGAAGAGACCTAGGAGCATGCCCCTCGTTATGCCGATAGACGGTGGGAAAAGCTGCAGTGATAGTAGTTTGGAAGATTTCGTCGCAGAACATAATGCAGTGACAGAGACATGATTGGAACCTTTGTTTGGATATTACGCTTTTCGGATTAGCGCGTCGTCGACCGGGCTACCACAGCACCGAGAGCTCCGAAGGCAACCTCATCCATCATCAGCACGTCTGTTGAGCTACGAGCGAAACACACAGACCTCTCTCCCACAGTACCGCCATGCGGTAGGATTTAACCTTGTGTCTACACAAAGCTACAGGTAGCAAACAATCACTAGCTGTCAATTGGAGAATTTGATCTCAGCTATCGACCTCCACCATGTCCCTCACGTTGAAGATCACATCGCTCTTCGTGAGGACGTTGGCCAAGCCTATGGCTGTACGTACCGTCCCGCCTCATCCTACGTACACCGGAGTCTCATACGCCACTAGAATGCCATAAAGCGCAATGCTCACGAGCATGAACGGTTTCGGAAACTGTGCGTTCGCTTCGCACAAAATCTCCACCGCATCGATATGCGCATGCGCCTCGGCCTATTGCAGGACCCAGCAGTCATTGATCGCCAGATAGCAAAAGAGGTTGCAGCTGCTGAAGCTGCGCGGCGCAAAGCAGAAGCTCCTACAGTTAAAACAGAGGAGGAAACGAAGGCCGATGAAGCCCTGACGGAGAAAGAAAGGGAGGCTGCAAGGAAGAAACTAGAGGCTGCTCGGAAACCACGTATACGGCCTCTCTCGGAGGCAAAGGCAATCGAGACTGGTGCCAACTTCGTTGCAGAAACTTTCAGTAAGCAAGCCCCAATACCTAGTAGTGGAGGTGACGTACTAACTATGGCCCTTCTAGTCTTCGCTGTAGGAATTTCAGTAATCATAGTCGAGCAATGGCGCCAGAGACGTAAGGCTAGGAACCAAAGGGACGATATTCGAGAAGATCTAGAAGAGCTCCAGCAAGAAGTGCAATCTCTCAAGGCCGAATTGGCCAAGCGCCCTCCCCTCCAGAGCGAGGCGTCGTCATCAGACACCAAGGAACCTATAAACGACAAAAAAGAAACCAACCCTACAAAAATACCTGGTACACCCTCCAAACCAGCTAAAACCCATGAATCTAAACAGTCAAC
The DNA here is from genome assembly GCA_020744415.1 of Dendryphion nanum. Taxonomy (NCBI): domain Eukaryota; kingdom Fungi; phylum Ascomycota; class Dothideomycetes; order Pleosporales; family Torulaceae; genus Dendryphion; species Dendryphion nanum. The sequence goes on from JAGMWT010000008.1 coordinate 1,085,333, forward strand.
CTCACAAAGTTAAGCTGAGTATTCCGTTAATAGGGGTTGACCAAAAAGCCATTACTGAGAAAGTTCGGCCCTCGCGTTACATAGATTTTATTCTCCCCTCGTGATACCCCAACTTTGCTGCGCTGGCATTAAATGGACATGCTGATGACTCTCCTGTCTTGTTTCGTAGAAATGCCCCAGAGCTATACATCTTAACTCCAAGCATCGAATTCTGTACAAATATATCCTCTCCGTTCACAGTCTCGATTTCTTTGCTTCTTGTTGCGTATTTATGATTTGGGATTTGGTCATGTGCATGTATAAAATCATAAACACAGATTGACTCTTGCTGGCTCGTCGTCCCTTCCCCATTGTCCATAAACGAGATAAGCATCTTTCAACACACCATCAAATGTCATCTCTTCGCGGCCCCGCTTCATAGATAATTTCCCCCACTCTCTTCGAAGTTTCCACTCAAAGTAGCCAGTTCCAATTTTGCCTAGCTATCCATACGCATTGCGAGCTAAACCGCACCAACGAAAACAAATCTCCCGCTCAAGTATACCACCCCTTGTCCGTAGCTGAAGTACCGTTAGAGAACTGACATTCTCAAGAATCTAAGAAAGCCGATTACAAGATGTGCCCCAACATTTCCAAGAATGAAGAGATGGCCTGCACCCGAAGTACCAAACCTACGGATATTCCTCAGCTCGACGGACCAAACGACCTCATTGCACGCAACCTCGACGCGACGAACAAAGTACGACCGCCAGTATCACGAAACGCCAGATCTGGAAATTCACAGCAAGGTCTTCTTTCTGCGGCTGACCTCCTCCCATGGTGTACTGGCGCGGCATCTCCATTGAGTACAGAGCAGGTTATTGGTCTCAGTGATCTGGGTGGCAACTTGAAAGAAATCATGATCCTAGCATTGCGTGCGAGGGTCGATGAGAATGCCATGCAGTCACTTGCCATGGCAGTCGGCGAAGAAGCTGCTGTTGGTGTCATGGAGTTCTGGGGTGATGAGTTGACTGCGGATATGTAGGTGGATAGTGATGGGCAGCAATATGGGGACGGGGAGGAGTGCAGTGGCTCCAGGTGATGCTCTAGCTGCTGTCCAGATCTTCAATGTGTTGTATTCAATCCATGTAGTAGGTGCTCTCCATCTCGCAGAATCTTCTACGGCATTCCTTCAATCTCACTTCACCGTCCATTTACCTGCGCACCGTCCCCGCCCACACCCACATCTATCTACTACAAAGTAATTTCACCCCATATATATCCTCCTTAAATCCTCAATATACTATCTCAAAAGCAAAGCGGTTCAAGAGCCAATTGGCTCAAGTGGTTTCAATCTAGACTTGAGTTCCATGAATTTAGCGGCGCTGCGAAGTAGCACCAGTTTGAGTCTAGGGTTCTGGTGTGTTGTACAATACCACTATTACACAAGCAAACAAACAAACCACAACAATACCAACTGCGACAGAGATGTAGCGGCAGCATCAATGTTGTCGTGAACTCTTTTTGTGGGTGGGGAGGAGGGGGAAGGCTGTGGGTTCGAGTTTGACGTAGGTGTGTTCTGGTTTTTACATCTTTTTCTAGGGAGTGCTTGGAGGGAAGATTGGAATGATTTTATAGCCTTGTACCTAAGCGTATAGTAGCGTACTTTGTAAATTTAACTCTTTTCTTTTTCTTTGTTTATTTTGGCATTTGTATTTCTTCCGTGTTATAGCTATTGTAGATTAATTTCTACAAGATATAAATCTAAATTTATTTAAATAAAGTTGTTATATCTTAGATTTTTAAAGAAAGGAATATCTAGGAGTTAGATTATATTTTAATAGAATATACTTTTATGGGTTAGAAGTTTAAATAACAAGGATAGGATATTTACGTGTAGAACACATTTATATAGACTTAAAGATAAGTTCAAACATAGCAGACAGTAGTGAAATCAAAAGCAGCATGGTTATATAATATGATATCCACATTTTTCATTCCCACAATCTAAATACGCACATGGCCTTATTCTCCTACATATATGGATTTATACAAAGGCCACCGCCTCTATCGCCACCTCCACTGTACACATACTACCTGCTCGTCGCTCATTCCTCTTCCTACTCCACCATGGGAAAGAAACTTACTCTCATAGATCTACCATACCAAAAAGTGACAAAAACAGTCCAAACTCCGCCGAGCGCCATACAAAAGACCCAATGCCCAACCTTGGAAAACGTGCGAACAAATGCTTAGATCGATAAAGGTGTCGAGGGTGCTTAGTTCGAGTGCATCTTCTTGATCCTATTGGCGCCGGCGAAGAGGGCACCATCGATGGCTGCGGCGACTGTAAGAGTACCGCCAACGACGGCGCAGAGGCCGACGAGGAAGCCGGAGAAGGATTTGGCGCGGACTTCGCGGTTGACAACTTTCATAGGGGAAATGTCCTGGAGGCTCTGATTAGTTGATGCACAGCAGCGTAGGAGAATGAAAACAGGTCAAAGACTTACGTAGGAGAAGAAAACTCCCGGAATACCACCACGGGCATGGATGCGCTCCTTGTGGCCAGCCTCCTCATCCGAACCGCCTCCGAGACTACGCTTGTGGCTGGTGACTGAGTACTGGTGAGTTTCGATGCTGCCTTGGTGGGTATGATCAATGGTAGCGCCGAGGTAATCGTGTTGGTTTTCGGCAACCTTCTCCCAACCGAGCGGGAGGTAGGCAGTTGAGACAACCTTGATGAAGTACATGAAGTTGAAAGCCCGCTCTTCGGTGAGCTGCTCCGTGTTATCAAGGGGATTCAGGTGGTGGTTAGTCCATCCACCGGGTCCAGTCGCACTATGAGCATCCTGCATCTTCTTGACGACTACATCGCTCAATTGAGGTCCGAATCGCAAGTGGTGGATTGTGTGGGTGAACGTGTGAATCTCATCCTTGAAGTAGTTCTCCAAGTCGTGTACGTGTAGATTACCATTCGAGAATGATTTTCCAGGAGCGATATGGAAGTTGCCAATAACCTTGTTCACACGAATTCCACCCTCGATGCGGCATCCCTCTTTTCTCTGGGCGTCCAGATGTTCAGCGTAATGTTCGCGCTCGCACTGTTCCACACCCTCGCCACGACCGAAAGACCATGAAATGGAGGCGTAGGCGCTGCGGACTTCTTCACAGGTATTGCAGCAGCCGGGCTTGACACCGTCGGCGGGAGGTGGAGCACCAAAGCATTCACCGCAGTAGTTGGGATCAAGATGGGCTGCCTCGTCCTTGTGGCTGGAAGGACAGGTTAGCATTTGAATCACGGTAGCGATATCTTGAAACTTACAGATCCAAAGACTTCATTTCAATAACCTTACTTCCCTCGACCGACGGTGTTAATCGCACTTTGTTGATACCATGCACGACACCCGTTTGTATCTCGCCAGAAACATCCATCACATCAAGAGTGAGTAGTTCGCAGGGAACGCGGGGGAAGGTGATGTTCAAAGCAATCTCCATCTTCTCTCCTCTTCCCTTATCAACGACTAGCTCCGGCCGCACGGTGACTCTTCTATAGTCAGCCCATTCACCCCATGTTAGCCAAAAGATGACGAGCAAGCTAACAATCGTTACAACACCACCGCTGGTTGTTCGGATTCGCGCATCCTCGACCGTCTTCGTAAAGGCATCAAGCCTGTTGAACCGTGATTTCGGAGGCATGTTGGGTGAGATACAGCAGATCCCTCAGTATGTCAGGAATAGACGATATTTATGTTTCGGGCGCAAAGGATTGAAGAATTCGTAGATGAGGTAGTTCGGGAGTGGTGGAGTATCGGAGCTCGTGGACACTGTTGCACGGAGAAGTTGTGGGACCGCAGGGTTGCTCGATCTATTGCTGCACAATTGCAGGTAGAAGGGAACACGTGGGGAATATAAAGAACGAGAGAGCACGCGCTGGTGCTTAAAAGATCTGTATCATAATACAGAGGAGAAGTGAAAGGGTGGTGGTTCGGCGCACGCTCACGGATTCGGCTGAATAAAGGACAGCTATGCAATTGATGTTTTAGCTCAGGTACGATTTCCCGCCGCAATCAGGCTAGTACACATCAAGTTAGCGAGTATTGTCGGCACGTGGCCCGGCTTTCACACCTCGGACACTATGCCAAGCCCGCGTGCCTATCTTTCGAGTTTCTTCTTCACAGAAATCGAAGGTGGATGGTTGTTTGTGAGTGACAAAGTGTTAGCTGTTAGTGTTGGCGCAGGAAGGGTTACAAACCATCCGACCAATCATTTCTTGTACTTCGTCGAGGACGCTAGTCCGATGGGAACCTCCTTAGTCAGCCAAAATACTGGAAAGATTCTTTAATTGTTACTGTGCGACTCCATGCGGCATAATATCTTTATGATAATTTATTCAAAACATCGTTACCATCACCATAAATAAGGGTTGGGCATGTATGGGATCATCAAATTCGAGGAGGTAAGTAATTGATTGAGAGATGAATATCTGAAGAAAACCTGTCATATTAAGGGAAATGCACTTATTTAGCTTGGGAAACAACTTAAAGCGATGAAACGAGGGTGCCTAGCTCAGAACTATTATCAATATCGTCGAAGTTTCAGAACCATATTAGAACTCATGCACTGTACAAGAGCTGTTTTCATCACCACCTTGTTAATATGCAAATGTGACCTTGAATCTTGAAAAAAAATATGATTCTAAACGTGATGATGAAATAAGAGCTTATTTACATGCTCTTTAATTGCTTGCAAAGTGGTATCTCAAACACAACATTATCCTTCCCCAACTTCCCATATCCCCCCTCAAACTTAATGAGACTTTCTCTGGGCATTAGCAAGCGCACTATTCAAAGCAGCCGTCAAATCAACATGGAACAAAGGGCGGTTCAAGCCTTGCACCGCAATGACCTTCGACGTATTCCCAATTGTTCCATACGCCTTACTGGTCTGGAGATGTTTATCGAAAGAATCCGACTCTGTACTTAAACGCCTCTCAATCTCTGGTCGACCATGCTCGGGATCATGAGAATTCGACCTGGCTGCCTTCAAAGCATTGCGATTCTGGCGGGCTTCGGCTTCAGCCGCAGCAGAAGCACTGCCTCCGATCTCTGCGACGCTGAAAATAGGCTTCCATCGTTGGACGGTCGAATCGTGTGGTTCGGGGGTGTAGTAGCCGAACCCAGCGGCGGCCAAAGCACGCTTGGTCCAGCGATTGTTGACGTTACAGAAATGCCAATCGACGGTATCAGGTGCAGCAAATCGATCAAGCTGATTGCGAACATCGATTAGATTCTGGACCGAAGTAAGGTCAACGTTATTGACAGAAGAAAAGTCCAGAATGATGGCTTTCAAAGTCGGTCGTGTATCAGTCTGATCGACTTCCTTGCCACGGCGCGGTCCAGGATCATTCCAAGGTCGGTCCTAGGATAAGTTAGTGTCATGTTGACAAAGTACAATTCGATTTGACTTACCCCTGGCCTGCCATAGGATGCAGGGTTGGTACGCCGGGTTTTCCTAAAGATAGTTGCAACTACCTCGTCCAAATAATGATTGGCATTAGGGTAATTGAATCCCTCAGAAAACCGGTAGATGAAAATGCCTGGATACGGGTCCTCGAGTTGAATTTGCGGGTTGGAGCCGTCTCTGTGGTCGATTGGGAGGAAAACATCGCGAACAGAGTCGTCGCTGTTGTCTTTCGGTTTTTGTCGAGGCTTGTATTCAGGGTTCTTAACTTCGTCGTCGTCGGTAGGATCAAGAAGATGGTCTCCGATGACCGAATGAACTTTAGCCCTTCCAAGGAAACGGCCCTTAGCTTTGAATGCACGGAAAACCCAAATTGCCGCGGATGCTGAGATAGTGGTGTAGATTCCATTTTCAATGCTGCTGAAAATCGTTACCAAAACACCAGCAAAGAAAATCGGTACCTCCAAAGGTGAGATTCGCCAGAATTGATACACAGTATTAGGAGGCGTAATCAAATCTCCCACGGCATGGATGATGACGGCTGATAGCGCGGCGTTCGGAATATACCAGAACATAGCTGGGAGGGCGTAGATGGCAAGAAGAACCACAATCGCGGTGATCACGCCGGCAAAGGGAGTGCGTACGCCTGCTTTGCTTTTGATAGCAGTACGGGAGAAAGAGCCAGTAGCTGGATAAGCCCCGAGGAAAGGGCCAAGAACATTGGTAATGCCAATCGCGACTAATTCTTGCGAAGGATCGATGGTATAGTTGTTTACTCGGCCAAACGACTTCGAAATGGAGACTAAGGAGCATGATTAGCTTGATTCTCTATGCAAATTCTGGTCTGCACTTACTGTGCTCAATTAAAAGTACTATAACTAGGGAGGGTAGCTCCCCTGCAAAGGCAGAAATGATTTCGGTTGTGATCTTGGGGGCACGAGCGTGTTGGAAACCTGGTGTGATATTAGAGAACTGAGTACCAAGAACTGGAAAGAGTCCATACCGCGAGGCACATTGCCAAGTGTAGCAAACAATGGCTTCTTTCGGTGATTCCGATTGGCAAGATAACTGATTAATACATAAAGAAGAATTACAAAGGCTGTTCGTAAAGTGCTTATGAAGAAGAAAGTCTTTTGGCGAGATGGGTACCGCTTGGCGAGCTGGGAGCAGACAATCCTGATAAGATACAGCATGAACAAAGCGGTAAGCCCAATAGCGGCGTTGAGATTAGAGGTGTCTAGGTGTTTGAGAGAATTGATGATGACTTTATATGTGGGTTCGCGAGTGTTGACACCTTTGATGCCCATCATCGCAGGAACTTGGCCAGCAGCGATGCTGATGGCAGATCCAGTCATGAAAGCACAGATGGCGGGTAGAGTGATCAACTCGACGATCCAACCAAGTCGTGCGAGTCCGAGGAAGAGCACGATGGAGCCACCTATTATGGCCAAAGACGAAGCGACGATATCTCGTTCAATGTGTGGCAATTTATCGGCAACATTTAGGACAACGTTTCCGGTGACAGTGGAAAGGACGGCAACTGGGCCGATGGTGATATCCTTTGAAGTCGCAAAGAACCAGTAGAGGAGCACGCCCATAAATGACGAATAAAGGCCAAATTCGGGACGCAGTTGAGCAAGTTTAGCGTATGCCATACTCTGTGGAACCACAACAGCGCCAACAGTTATGCCTAGACTCATTAGTTGACCGAGTCCTGCATACAAATCATGGACATTTACTTACCTGCGACGAGATCTCCAATAAGCCATTGAACATTGTATCGACCGATCCACTTTAGAAAGGGAAAGAGGCGAATGATATAATTTAAGACATCGTGCCCGGAGGGGACGATTTCATGCAGCCATTCCCCAGCAGTTGGCTCGTTCTCGACGTAGGAATCTCCTCCATCTATCGAAAATGCAGACTCTCCTCGTGTGATGCGATCTGAACCAGTTTCGTTACGATAATGGAGATCAATCCCCAATGCCTTCGCCAGGCTGTGTCCGATCTTGGTACTTGTGGAAGCCATGTTGACTGTGGGTTTGGAGGAATCGGGAGACCAAGGGCGGGGCAGGCCAGAATAAGAATAGATGATAAGTTGACAAGTCCCGCTGCAACCAAGACACAGAAGCTTCACCAAGCTTTGGACAAGCTACCACAATAGAAGACCTGGCGTTCGGGATCTCTTAAATGACAAGCCTTGGGGGCGCGGAGATGCGGTTGGAATGTCAGTGGCCCCTGCCGTAATTGGCCTTTCACCGAGCTGCGCAATGGCCAAGGCAGTTGTCAAGAAGCCACGGCGTAACTGCTCAAATGAGGACCCTTTCCTATTGACGGGATTGCGCCTAGGTTGACGCAAGACTGGCGAATACGCAACCACTTCGAGTATTGGATAATGTTGGCGGTATATGGCGTGATAGGAGGCGTTGCGTTGACTCTAGAAATGAATTATCGAAGGCGACCAAAATAGGGCTGGCTACATGTCTGGTTGGAGAACTCGGGTCATAGATGTATGTATAGACACAGACGATCGCAACGCGGACTCGGCCGGAGACGAGGAGAAATCTCCTTTGCAACTGCGTTTGGGCCATTTGTCCCCGTAGGCAACGCAACCTAGCAGAGATTTCCAGCGTGACATAATTGAGAGACACTTTTGAATGTTGGTGTCGGCATAGCACAGATGAGATTTGGAGATTGGAACCGCCCTGTCTGGGGCGATGACGGGAGCGCAGGGATTCGGGCGGACCGGCCGCCAAACCAGCCCACAGCACTAGGAACAAGGGCCAATAAAGGTGGATATCATCCCAAGCACGCAATTCCCAGATTTTTGACGCAAGCACACTGTGTGGGACACCCATTTCGGAGGTCAGCAATTTCGATTTTCCCTAGTGGCCGTAATGCGCCTCTCGCGTTCCTGTGACGTTGGGACAGTGACATTTGCGGTCGGGATAGACAGGCACTGTGCCGCCGTACCGGTGATTAACACATCGTCCTACCTGGGTCCATGCGCAACATCTCCATCATGCTTCATAATACCTAATACCTTCATCCTCGGTACTGCTAACGTCGGTAAAACAAATCGTCTTGTGAATCTTATCACGAACAGGCGGCTTGGGTATAACGTGCGAGAAGAAGCCGACGTCGGCTTTGCTATCTCGAAAGCCTTCGTCACGGTGCAATGCTGAAGCATCATGCGTCGGCCGTGGCGGTAGAACTCGAGAATGTACTGCGTATAGCTGCCTCTTGTGGTGGTTGCTGGCCTGGAGGTGGATGACCATGTCGATACAGTCAAGTGGTCGAATTAAGCTTCTAGGCGAGATCCAGGTGACCCGAATCTGTCATCGCAGCGATCTGAGAGGCGGCGTTCCCGCTTCGACATTTGAAATGTCTTGCGTTTTTCTAAGATTAGTAGAAGGTGCCGAGGTGGGCACGCGACCGAGGATCCGAGTCTGGGACTGGGCGAAGTTGTACATCGGCCATATGGGAACCGTGAGAGAAGGAAGATTCGAAGAGACGTGTATTTTTCTTTCCGCGTTCCCTAGTGAAGGTTGATGCGGCTCTTATCGGGATGCACTGATAACCTTTGTAATGCAGGTACACATGTACCATTCGGGACATGGGCTTTTGAATGGCATGGTTGCTTAGTTAGGGATCGATTCTTGCACACCTGAGGTGCGGGGTCCTTGCTGGGAGTCGACAATCTACTTCCGGTTCAGGATTCGCCCTCCATCGGCTACACAAGATGTCTCGACAGATCTCTATGGATCTAGGAATCGTCGGATGACGCATGCAATGAAGTCGAAATACAGTTGATTATTTTACCATTACAATAAGCTTAAAGTCGAGGGCAAGGGGTGTGGAGATTGGCCAGGGTCTTGGCTCGCCTGCTGATTGGACCGAGCACCTCTGAAACGCGCCAAGGATTGTCCATCGCGACTTGCAACAAGAACTCGAAGCGACCGCCAACTGCGACTTTGATGTTGAGCTTCCAAAGCTCGCGATCCACAACCCTTACCGGTTCCCTCTTCACCCACCAGCAACGATGACTAACCTTGATATGCTGCTTCTAAAGGGGCCTTCTTCGGGTAATGTCGAGGAGGGCCTCAGTGACCTGCGCTACACCATTTTGACCCAGGGTGTTCCCGCCAACAGTGAGGGCATGGTATGTGGAACTGTCACAATGTCAAAGACATTACTTGGCGAATAAATGCGAGCAATTGATTTCTGACCTGTGCGCTAGTCCGAGCTGCGCATGTATATCTGGCTCATCTTCCTCAACGCCCCACCAACTAAGACTGACGTGTACCTCGACCTCGTTCGACAAGGGCCGTCTCCCGCGAATGCCAAAATCCAGAATGACACCTTTCGTACCTTTCAAGGCGATCCTCTCTTTCGACGGCGCGTTACCCAGAATAGTATCAGTCGCGTGTTGAATGCTGTCGCTTGGCGGTTGAACGATGCCCACGAAGCTAGAGTCAACGGCTGGATGTCTCCCCCAACTCTTTCCGAATTTGGAGGCAGTCCGGATACCACAGCCATGTCGCGCCACTCCTTGGGAACAAGCATTGCGCGGACAGATGCTTCCACAACAAATGACGCAGAACAAATTGGCTATGTGCAAGGCATGAACGTACTCTGCGGACCGTTTCTATACGCTGCGCGAAGTGAGGTCGAGGCCTTCACAGGGTTTGAACGACTGATAACAGTTGAATGTCCCGGGTATGTTCGAGGGTCAATGGATGGAGTACACAAAGGTCTGGCTTTGGTGGACCGGGTGCTTCAAGTTGTGGATCCGAAGCTGTTCACCCACCTGATGCACCACCGCATGGAGGCCAAGATATACGCCTTTGCTTCCGTCCTCACCATGAGCGCATGCACACCTCCTCTACCCGAAGTGCTCCAGCTTTGGGATTTCCTGTTTGCCTACGGCGCTCACCTCAACATCCTTTGTATTGTAGCACAATTGGTCCTGATTCGAGATCAGATCCTCGACAGCCCAAGGTATGTGCACATACCTAAGAATCGTATTCACAAGTTTTGACCAAATACAGTCCAAACCAAATCCTTCGCAGTCTCCCCAACCTCAACGCCACCAGAATTGTCGAGATGACTATGAGTTTCACGGCAAAAATACCTGAGGACATGTACGAAGAAATTATCAATCACGCGAAATGAAGGACTCGGGACAAAATCTTTGGCCGAATTCCTGCTATCGGAAAGAATAAAACAAACACGCAACGTAGCGCTATGCGAACACGATGAATGATCATGATGACATAACGATTGTACGGAGTTTTGCAAAACGAATCTGGGATTATTTGGAGGCGCATTTGAACAATCTTGAGCTTTAGCATTCGGATGATGTTGAATAGATATTTGTTGTAGCGCCATCATTAACCTTAATCAAGGAGGATGGGCTTGACCCACAGAGTCTGGCAAAAAGAAGGGTTTTGATGTAACATTTGGTCAATGTTTGTGCAAAAGGCGTGAACTAACATTGTCATGATAATTCACACTCAAGTTCCGTGACCGATAGTTGCTTTTAGGAAATTCTCGACTTCTATAGAAACCACCACATATGGCGAGGAAGAAACAAATGTGATAGTCTGTTACACCACAAGTGAATAAAACTTTTTCGACCACCAAACGAAATCAAAGTTGTTGAAAAATCGAAACGTGACATATATTACTCTCTCCATCGAGAATCCCATATACAAATCCCATCAAGTACCACAATATTAACGATTAACTATGCACGCAATGTTGTATCCACCGCAACATTGAAAAAAAACAAAGAGAGGTATAGAACAAGAAAAGAAAAATAGGGATAATACAACAGGCCAGAAAAGTACGAATCCAAAAAACGTCGCCATGTTATGTCCAACCGGACCAAACCAAAGACGCTCGCCGTGCTGTCTTGTTTCCAAATGCGTTTTCCATACCCATCCCATCCCATCCCATCCCATTCATATAAACCAGACCCATCATCCCTCATCCCATCATTTCATAACCAACCCAAACCCAAACCCAAACCCAAACCCATCTCTTTCATCACTTTCCCCAACCCAACCCAAACCCCATTCCCCAAACCGTCAACAACATCCCCTACTTCCAAATCTTCCACCTACTCTTCTGCTTCGGCGCCTCAAAACTACTCTGACTCCTCTCATCCTCACTATACCCCTCCTCCCCATCATCACTGTACCCCCCCTCGTTTGCATATCTCCCATTCCCCAAATACGCCGCTCCCACGCCTGCCCCACCTCCTCCCATAGTTCCTGCTCCCCTCGCCCCTCCACTCCCAAAATACCCTCCGCCTCCACTACCCGCTCCGGTATCATCGCGCGCCTCAACCCCGCCCCGCGAATACGGGCTCCCAGGCCCCGCACCCACAATCGCAGGATGCGGTGGATAACTCTCTCGCTTACGGCCTGATGGTGCATGCGCCAACACGTGCGCATCGTGCTCGAAGCGCTCGCCGCGATGCTGATTCAAGATGCCGCCCATACTGCGTCTGTGCACTTTCGGTTCGGGTTCCGGGAGCTGCGATTTATGGCTTGAGTTGTATGACGGGCCGCGGGAGGCGCGCGTGCTGTTCGATCGGTTCGGCAGTGTCGAGGTCTGCGTTTGCGTCGTGTTGTAGGATGTGGTTTGGGGTGGGGGAACAGGGCGCGTGAAGTGTCCACTGGAGATGGGGGCGGAGGCGCGGCGGTCGGAGAGATCGCGGGCTTGGGCGGGATCGCGAGGGCCGCTGTGGAATGGTGGTGTTGGGTCGGGTTGGCGCGGGAGTTGGGTGCTGGCGCGGCGGTCTGGAGGAGGTGCTGTGGGGTTAGTATAGGGGGTTTCGTTGGAGGTGGAGTTGCGTTTCTTGGAGAAGCTGGGGAGGAGAATGCGAGGGCCGACTTTGTATCTCTGTCTTGCTCGCTCGTCTTCGTCTACTTCGCCCAGGTCGTCGGATTGGGAGCTTATGGATCGGCTGTCTTGGGAATAGCCGTCGTCGCCGACTGTGGTACGGCGTTTGGAGTTGCCACCACCGAACATGCCAAACATGCTACCAATTCGAGACTTGCGGCGCTCTTTCTCAACGATGCCAGCTTCGGGCTCCATGTAACTCAGAGCTGGGACGAGGAGTGTGTACGGCGCCGTGATGCCTGCAGGGTCGTGCTGAGAGACCTCCAAGTTGAGAGTGATGCTCAGACCTCCTTCGAGATTAATATAATCGCCTGCATATTGATGCTTCTTCTTGATCAGGATAGAAGAGCGGCGATGGAAAGGACTAGGTCGCTCTTCTGGTCCCTCTTCTGGAGCAAATGAGTTGCGTTTATGCGGTGCGGGCAAGCTCTGAGCCGAACCTGGAGGGTGGACTGAGTCGACTGATGCCCGTCGTCGGAAAAGAGAGGTAAGCGAGTTACGTCGAGATCGTGGCCGTTCTTCGCGTTCAGGCGAGAATGATGATTGCACGCCGGCTCGATCCTCATCAGCGGCAGCATACGCGGGGTTGTTGTAGTACGCCACTGGAGGGCCTCGTTCTCTACCTCTTGGCCCTCCACTCATCCTACGGACCATCTTTCCTGGAGTGTAATCTGACAACGTCCTGGTCAATTTCAGACCGCTTGCATTAGGTGAAAGATTCTCGGATGGCGTTCCTGGAGGCGTTGCGCCCGGTTTATACTCGCGTAGGCTACACCAGTTTCGGCGAGGAAGAAGATGATTGTTGTTTCTCGGTTTGCCGTCCGAATCGTTCAAGAAGAGCGAGATCATGTCTTCATCGGTGTTAGGATCCAGATGATGGATCTTGTTCCGCTTGTTCAGAATGTCGGCCATCATCTCCGGTGGGGGAGTATTGACAATCGCAGAGCTGATGACATTGGGCATGTAACGGTGGTCTTTGTCTTTAGGAATGTTGAGCTTTTTGTTGCTGTAGAACTGGCCCACAGCTGCAAGATGAACATCGCCCGACAAGATGGTGATTCGAACAGATTTCATCGCAGCGAGCTGTTGCAGCTGAGTGATGAACCAGTTTCGTTCGTCTTTGTGATGCTTTGCGGTCCAGTGGTCATCCAGGTCATCCAAGATTTCAACACCACCGTCGAATTTGTTGACAAAGTTGCCAAGCAGGCCGGTACGTCCAAGTGCTTTGATAGGATCCATCAGTCTACTTGTCAATATGTTCTCCAGAAAGTTCAGCCTAGGGTAGGCGATCGGGACTCCAAGGAGTACGAGGAGATGCTTCGTTTCCCCCTTGACAATTTCGTCCTCGAGGCGATCGAGGATTAAGTTATATGATTCCTCAGTCAACACTTCGTCCCTCTGCCGTTCCGTCCGGCAATCAAGACCGAGGAAGGCGACTTGGCGACCTAAGAACATGAACAAGCTGCGGGACTGCTCTTTGATATATGGACCAGGCTTAGCCCCAAGCGCCCAGGATGGCTCTGTTTTCTGGGTTTCTCCAACGACGGATTGATGCTGGAAGAGCATGTAGTATTTGAAAGCAACTGCTCCCAGTCCTGTGAAAACAGGGGTTGACATAAAATGATGGGGATATGACCCAAACCCCTGAAAAATATTAGCACGGATTACTGTAATCTCGGAATGCGAGATTTTACTTACGTCAATGATATCATGATCATCCCACATGTTAATCATGGGGATTTGAGAGTTGGCCATACCAAATAGGCCTTGCGAGAACCACATCGAGTACCGATCGAGGTAGAATTGCTCCAGCTCGTTCTGCAATTCTGATGAGAAACTAGCCGAACGCTTCTGCAGTGGATTTCTGCTTTCGGTCCACTGTCTGAAAAGCGTTGTCTGGTGCATAGCGGCGTCGTTGTAAATTTGATCACCACCACCGATCATGACATGGAAGGGTCGCGTCTGGTGGTTATTGAGCACATCTCGCCACATTGGATCTGGACCACAGAACTCCTTCGAGTCCACACTATATGAGAACCCGTTGCAACTGTGGAACATCATGTTCATTGTCTCCCCTTTCGCTGGGACCCAAAACCCAATAGCAGGCCCACGGTTGATTTTGTAAGCAATACGTGCTTGGCTAGGTCCTAGTTCTACTTCGAGATTGAAGCGCCAGAATGTAACGTTGCGCTCAGCATGAAGTCGAATGCCCGGAATCTCTCGGAATCTTCCCAGCTTCTCTCCATCGCACTTTAGGATTCGAGAAGATTTACGAGAAGTCGCGCCGTTACCCTGGGTAACAACTGGCGTTTGTTGGAAGAGGCCATGATCAGTCTCGACAGTTGAAAGATCCAGATTCTCAAGTAATTCGTCAACTGGCTTCACGTAGAGGGTCTTTCCAGATCGTGACACTTTGGTCTGTCCTTCCACGGGGTCCACGTATGCTGGATTAAGAGGTTGTCCTTCAGCGTCAATCTGAGCGGGCGGAGGTGGTAGCAGATCCATTGGTTGCTTGAACAGACGTAGGACTGGAGCTTGGTGGTAGTAAGAGTCTTTGTCTTCGGTGACAATCATGACACTCCCGCGCCATATCTCGCGCTCCTTCCCTGGGCGAGTTTTATCACGACGTAATCCAGTGTAACGTAGCAGTGGCCCACACTTTAGATAAAGCGGTGGGTTGAACGATGTTTGAGTGGTGGGTTCGTCGGCATATCCATCGTATGTAGGTTGTGTGTAGGTGCCGGAACGTCTGCGTCTAGACGATTGGCTTTCCTCCCACCATGCTTTGTTGGTGTTTTCGGCTTTCACCGGAGCCTCTAAATCCAAATCTTCTGCGCCGAGGGATGCAACTGGTGCCGCTTTCCAATCGTCAAGCATTGGTGGCGCAATATATCTTCTATCTGGCTCACGGTGACTGAATACATCATGACCAGGATCTCGCGAGACATCGTTGGAAGGCTCGTCGAGTTCCGGGGCAAAGTCAACACCACGACGTGTAGTTGTTGCTTGTGACGATGATTGAAATGATAGGGGACGGTCAAGGTTTCGAGAGTTGGCCTTGTTGTCGATTCTCTGTTGCTCCATTTCCATCTGAGCAGCCATGATTCCTCTGCTGTCTCTTCTTCGGTCGCCGGGCTGTCCATATCCTTGCGGGGCCAGTGGGAGGTCCTTTGAAAGTAGTTTGCTATCATATCGGGAGATATTGGCACCCGTAGGTCTTGATGCGTGAGGTAGCTCATCCACTCCATGTAGTCCCAAACCTGTGGGCACAGGAACAGGCTTTCTGTCAACACGCTGCGCTTTTGGTTCGGTGCCTTCTCCAGCTTGTGTGCCTCCCGTGCGATCACGAAAACTGCCGGTGCCTCGGTTTACACCGACCGGCTCTTTGCCTTTCACACTTGGGATACGTCCAAGGCCATCCGTCTTTTGGCGCTGAGATCCAGATGTTTTGAGAGCGTGAGATGTGGGTTGTCGTGAAGCCCCCCCTGAAGGATCCCAGGGTTCGCTGATATCGTACATAAAACCATCGTCTGAGTCGTCTAATTCGCTGATTACTGGAGATTTCGGTTTTTGCTGCACTGGCATTGAGACATGGCGTCGAGTACTCGTTGTGCGACTAGGCGCACCATCCGATCTCTGTGGCCCCTTTACGGGACCTGACACGATACGTTGCTGTTTTGCTGCCGCTTCACGGGCGCGACGAGCCCTCATATCAGCTTCAGCTTTTTCTTGAGCAGCTAACTCCAGCTCCAGCATCCTAGCTCGCTTCTCCTCTTTGCTTATGTCATCAAGTTTGCCTTCGAGTTTCTGGAGTGGTGATCGATCGGGGACCGAAGGCCTGCGTGTCTGTGGATCATTTCTTCCCAGCCCCTCCAGAGTGCCGGACAAGGATTCCGGAGGAGCGTATGGGGGAGAGCGTAGTCGGTCTGGTGCGATTTGGATGTGTGCCTGCTGCCGGCTTGCATTTTGTTGGATGGGAGGGTCTCTTCGTCCCGAATATTGACGGGATGAGCGACTGCCACCCTTTGGCGCATAGGGATCTCTATATGATGTGGGCGGCGGCCCGCGAGGCACATCGGGGGCAGGGGGAGGAGACATTGTGCCAGAAGCCAGTGGAGGGATCTGTTGGCTCTGCCGCCGGCGATGGGAGGCAGATCTAGAGACGCCATTAGCAGCGGGAGCGGCCGCCACCGGTCGTGCAGAATTGCTGGCAATAGTATTCGAGGTCGTTGGAGCTTGCAGTTGGTTCTGTGTGGGAGTGGGTTGGGTATCGATGGGGCGGCGGTATGAGGAGGGTCGTTTCGAAGTGTAACTGTCCGGCAGCGGTTGAGATGGAGTGCTGGCAACGCGCGCGGAGTAGGAACCGCTGTTCCTGTTATTCTCCATCTTTTTATTACGGCTTCATAGGGTCGTTCGGTCGGGTGTGAGGCGCAAGTCGATAAATGCGATGGGTGCGATAGATGGGATGCGGAAAGCGATCAAGTGCAGAGGGGAAGCGATGGAAGCACAGTGTCGCGCACAGGTGGGAAATGCTTCGTAAAGGAATATGCTGTGAGCATTTCGATTAGTAGATGCTCTATGTCATTCGCGACGCACGAGAATAGCTACCTAAGAATGTGCAAGTGCGGGCGCAAGATGCGGAGGTGGTGCGGAGGTGTGGTGATGTAGGATGCGGTGCGAGGAGATGCTTGCCGGGCAGAGAGGAAACTGCTCGATATCTACAACAGGGAGTGGGATGGTACAAGATATCAATTGTACAACCAGGCCGCGAGCAGAAGCTAGGAGAGTAAAGTACAGGGAAAATGCAGGAGAGGTGCAGCTCAACGGCAGATATTCATGGACGGGGTGGGAAAGTCGGGGGCACGATGCGCTGGCTGCCCACAGGAATAAATCGAATGGCGGGTGGTCCCAGCCCCCAGCGGATGGACACCCTTCCCAACACCCGCTGAAGTCCTGTTTTGCGACCGGCCACTACCTGCCTCCCCTTACAGAGTTCATGTTGCCTAGGTACACATTGGTATATAGCAGACGGGTATGCTACAAGAGGACTAGTTCTATACATATGTTATTGGAGCTACATTATGGAGTCCATGGATCCATGGGTCCATGGGTGAAGCGATTGCCCACACGTGCATCCGCTGCAAGGACCGCCCGGCTAAGCGGCTAGTGGTGTTCCAAGGCCCGCCCGCGCCGCCCTCCCCAGCAGCGGAAACCGAGCAGAGCTGGGAAGGGGCGGAACTTGGAAGCTACAGTGTGTGGTTTGGCCCAGGTCCACGGTGGAAGGAGGAGTCTCGGCTCGGAAGATGAAGAAGCTCAAAGGAGCAAAAAGAAAGGGCCCCTAGATGCCTTCCCCAATCTGGCCTAGCGCGCCGCTCAATGCCACAGCCCTGACACAGGATGTGGCTATGTGGCACTTTCCAACTCCGCCCTCCGACCTCGACTGGAAACGTCAAACTGCGGCAACACGCTGCGTTTCATACCAAGCTTCACGCTCCATTCTCTCTTCTCCATTCTCCACTCTCCACTCGCAAGTTGCTATTATCCTCAACGGCTCGTCCACGAGCCCTCAGCGCCCCATCGTTACGCTGCATCGCTCCCTCTGCAGTCTTTAACTAACGCTTACTTGCGTCGTCGGCCTTGCACTAGATCTGGGCCTGTCTATGTGTCCTACTTTAATACCCGGGTCCTCGTAATCCTCCGCCTCCTACTCCCTTATCCCGACAACCAACACCTATACATCTTCCTCGAGCAGTCCGCTGCCTTCAACTCAACCGAAATCACCACCCACGCCTCACCCTCCTCCTGCCTATCGGAGGCGTCCTGTCGCCACTACCCCTTTGCTTGCTTTGCACCACCATAATATACATGGTGACGACCACTATTCGCCAACTCCTCTAAATCACACACACAGGCATCCCATCGCCGCCATGCGTACCTTCGGATTCTGGAGCCTTTTCGCTGCGGCGTCGCTCGTATCGGCTGCGCATTTGCCTCCACGAAACTACACTTCTCACGATTACTACGCGGTCCATATCTCCTCATCCACATCCCCAGCGGAGCTAGCTGCATTCCTCGGACTCTCTTACGACGGCCCCTTGGGATCTCTCACAGATCATCATCTGTTCAAAGCGCCGAAACACGATCATGATATTGTTGATGATGCGCAACAAGAACTCAAGAGACGGCGGAAGAAGCGCGAGATTGGCCTCGAAGCACATCTACTCGACAGCGTTCGCTTCACGCAAAAACAAAAACTGAAACCCCGGCACTGGAAGCGGAATGTCATACCCGAACCTGCAAGAGCTGAAAGTGCAAGAGCTGGCCCTCCCATTACAGATGCAATTGCAACCCAGCGAAGCATCGCCCAGCGACTTGAGATCAAGGATCCCATCTTCGAGGAGCAGTGGCATATCTTCAACGTAAAGTCCCCCGGCAACGACATCAACGTTACAGACGTGTGGATACAGGGTATAACTGGCAAAGGCGTCACTGCTTGCATCGTAGATGATGGTCTAGATATGGACAGCGAGGATCTCAAAGACAATTTCTTTGCTCAGGGCTCCTACGACTTTAATGATCATGTCGAGCTACCCAAGCCAAGACTATCCGACGATAGGCACGGAACGCGATGCGCAGGAGAAGTCGCTGCTGGGAGGAACAATGCTTGCGGTGTCGGTATTGCTTACGACGCCAAGATCTCTGGTGTCCGGATACTTAGTGGGGACATTACCGACGCTGATGAAGCGCTCGCAATCAACTACGAGCTGCAACATAACGATATCTACTCTTGTTCATGGGGTCCTCCTGACGATGGCAAGACCATGCAAGCCCCTGGCATTCTTATTGAGAAGGCAATGGTCACTGCAGTTCAAAAGGGCCGCGGTGGTAAAGGCTCCATCTATGTTTTTGCCGCAGGTAATGGCGCAGCAAGCGACGACAATTGCAACTTCGACGGTTACACCAATAGCATCTACAGCATTACAGTAGGAGCTATCGACAAGAACAATCTCCACCCTTACTATTCCGAGGCCTGCTCCGCACAGTTGGTTGTAACATACAGCAGCGGCGGTGGAGATGCCATCCATACAACGGATGTAGGCGCAAACAAATGCACGGCACAACACGGTGGCACTTCAGCTGCCGGTCCCATTGGCGTCGGAACATATGCTCTCGTCCTACAGGCACGCCCAGAATTGACATGGCGCGATGTGCAGTGGCTCACTGTCATGACTGCCGTCCCATTCGACCAACCAAGTGACTGGAAAAAGACCTCTCTCGGACGAATGTATAGCCACCAGTTCGGTTACGGCAAACTGGATGCATATGCAATTGTCGAAGCAGCAAAGACCTGGAAGCTTGTCAAGCCTCAGGCTTGGTTCTACTCTCCCTGGATGCACGTCAAAAAGGATATCCCACAAGGCGATCAAGGCCTTGCAAGCACCTTCGAAGTGACACCAGACATGCTAAAACAAAGCAACTTTGAGCGTGTTGAACACATCACTTTGACAATGAACGTTAAACATACACGCCGTGGAGACCTCAGCGTGGAACTCATCAGTCCCGACGGATATACTAGCCACGTCGCGACCGCTCGCCGCGAAGATGAAAACACGGGCGGCTATGTTGACTGGACGTTCATGAGCGTGGCACATTGGGGCGAAAAAGGTGTCGGTAACTGGACCGTCATCATCAAAGACACATTGGTGAACGAGCACCAAGGAAAATTCACCGACTGGAGGTTGCGCTTGTGGGGTGAATCTATTGACGCCTCCAAGCAACAATTGCGACCGTTGCCTGATGTGCACGACGATGATGATCACGATGTAGTCACGGACCACCCTGCACACACTACATCCATCTCCCTCCCTTCCAGCACCAGTGCTGTGACAGCCAAGCCATCTGATCATCCGGACCGTCCTGTAAATCAAAAGCCTACTAACACACAACAGTCAGTTCCTTCTTCGACCACCGCCTTCGAGACACCTGTATCCGCCACATCTACCGCCTCTAGTCTCCCAGAGAACTTCCTTCCGTCCCCTTTTCCTACATTTGGTGTGTCCAAACGCACACAAATCTGGATATATGGGGCTTTGGGACTGATCCTAGTTTTCTGCATTAGTCTTGCGATTTATTTGTACCTTGCTCGGCGGAAGAGACTTCAGTCCAGCCGTGACAACTACGAATTTGAAATGCTCGACGACGCAGACGATGACGAAGGCGGCGCTCGGACAGGCATGTTGAATGGCGCGGCTGCTGGAACGAGGGGCAAGCGAGCAAGGAGGGGAGGAGAACTTTACGATGCTTTTGCTGGTGAAAGCGATGAAGACCTTCTCAGTGATAGTGATGGGGAAGAGGGTCCTTATCGGGATCGAGATGAGCGACATGGAGACGAAGAAGAGTTTGACGAAAAGGCAGGGTTGAGGGGCGAGAGCGATGCTGGGCGAAGCAGTGACAGCGGTAGTTCTGCGGGGAAGAGACAATAGAGAAGCAAGCCTGGCGTTTCTTCTTCCTTGATTAGCGCACACTGTATCATTTTGATTGGCGTTTGAATACTACTGATTTTCTTGGTGCATATTCAGTGTGTATATTCAATAAGGCACTTTGCGGGTTTGGCCCAGCTAAAGGGTAGCTTTGTCAAATGGACCCAATCTACTTCTCATTATTCATGGTTATTTAGTTGGTTATGGTGGAGACAACCAACGTATCGTGCGATTACCGATATCAATCTCTATGTAATACTACCGAACAACTGGACTAGTCATATTTTGGCCTTGCGCGTCCTAGCCAGTCGGCGCTAGTTTTACCGCCCGGCAGAATTTTTCAAAAGTTCCATCCCACTTGCTCTGCTCTTTCCCACACTTCATCACATTCACAAAATGTCTGACGAATTAACGACTCAGCAATTGCTGCGATTCACAGGTCATCGATATTTCACTACCCGTCTTCTTTTATCAACACTCACCGGCCGGCCGATCCGAATATCGCAAATCCGCTCTTCGTCTTCTACTACCAATCCCGGTCTATCAGCGCCCGAAGTTTCCTTCCTACGTCTTCTCGATGCTGTAACAAATGGTTCCAAGATCGAATTTTCCATGACCGGTACAACACTTGTATATCGACCAGGCTTGATAACCGGCTCTGCGGAGGGGCTCGGCGCACACGGAGGTGTCATACGGCATGAGCTCAGTCGCGAATGTTCTGTGAGGGGTGTGACCTGGTGGCTCATTCCATTATGCATACTGGCTCCGTTCAGCAAAGCTCCTGTAAATGTAGTTTTCCATGGGGAGGGATGTGTAACGGGGTCAACACCATCGGGCGACGTGTCTGTTGACACAGTGCGCACAGCGATTCTACCTCTCTTTAAGAATTTTGGTATCGACAGGGATATTGAACTTCGGGTTCTCAAGAGAAGCTGCGCACCGGGTCCAGGAAAGAGTGCGGGTGGCGAGGTTCAGCTTGTATTCAATCACCAAGTCCGATTACCGAAAACTTTACATTTGCTTAATCCAGGCCGGGTCAAGAGAATTAGGGGTGTCGCGTATGCGATTGGTGTCAGTGGGAGCAATAACGCAAGGTCCATCGAAGCAGCGAGGGGGATATTGAACAAATTCGTGCCGGACACCTATATTTTCTCAGACGTCTCCTCCGCTCCTCTTATGCCTGGCAACGACAAGAGCAACCCCAATGCAAAGAAAAAGGGCACTGTCGGATTTGGACTCTCACTCGTCGCCGAAACTTCCACCAACTGCTTCTATTCCGCAGATGTTGCCAGTCCACCATCAGGCGGAGTTCCACCAGAGGATATTGGTAAACAAGCTGCGTATCAATTGCTGGAGGTCATTGAGAGGGGAGGATGCGCAGAGAAGATAAGCGCAGAAACTATGCTAGTGCTCATGGCGATGGGCAGCGAGGATGTTGGAAGATTGGCCATGGGAAGAGATGTTCTTGGTAGTGAAGATGTCATCCAGCTTGGGCGGGATATTAGAGAATTTGGCGGAGCTGGATGGGGCTTGGGTGAGACGGACGACGCGAACACTGTGAAAATCAGTGTGGTTGGAAGGGGTGTAGGTAATGTCGGTCGCAAGGTTGCATAGTGTGACCAGAGAGATTCTGTCATCGGCGTCAAGGTTGAATCGCAAAAGTGTTAGCATTTGATACCCAGCTATAGAAGGGGAATTGTGTTTGAACAGAAAACACTACACTTTTCCACTTTGGTGGAACCTCCGCGTAATGTGCTAAAGCCTAAGACTTGGAGATATACATGGCCCCATTTCTAGAATGTTTATCGATTCACAAAAAATCATTCAATTGATTTTTCATTATGTTTCTCTGGTGACTTAGGGAGCGTGATAGCATTTCCGAAATCGCCAGTGGAGCGTCCGAATCACGAGAAATAATGGGTCAAAGCGCGGTAAAGCACGGACTTTATGCGACGCGTCCACGGATTCCCGAACGGGTTCCTCAGCTTGTGGCCATGGAGACCCCTCCGGATCGAACCCTAAGCGCAAATAATATCATCATATCATTTCCAGCCTGTCGACGGGCTGCACGATTCAATTGTCCCGCCGGAAGGTGCGGGAGGCCGCTGCGACTTCTTCTCCGCTAAGAGATGCCACCTCTCTCCCGTCTCCACGCGCCCAAGCTCCTCCGCACCGTCAAGGATCGGCCACACGCAACGAACAAGGACCATGAAGAGGAGGCAAGGATTAAGGCAGTAGCTGCGAATATGAAGCCAGGCATTGCCATTGATGCTGAGCCGTTGTCGTCGTCGTCGGATGATGCCGCTTCCCCCGCTCCGCGTTCTGGACGAACGTCCCCACCTACCCCAGAGATGTCGAATACCACGAAATCCAAGTCTACTAGAGCTTTGATTACAGCACCACCATCTAGTAGGAGAAGAAAGCCAGTCAAGGAAATTAAGGCACCGCAGAGAGGCGCGTATCAGAGCGGAAAAAAGGGACAGTCACGAAGACAGGATGGAGAGGAGGAAAAAGAAAACAGTGTTTCCAGTGTGCAGTCTTCTGGTAGTAAGAGGCCCATTCATGGGCCTGGCCACGATGAGATGTTCGGAATGTTTGCAGAGCCTAAGCGGAAAATACAGAAGACCTTCACATCAAACATCCACGCGAAGCATGTTGCGCCCAAGAAAACAGAGACCAAGGTCAAAACTTTCACGAAGACTAGCAAGGGTACTTCGACTCAATTCCATTCGGTTTTCTTATTGCTGACCTTCAATAGCAGGTGGATATTATAGCAAGAAAAGTATGGATATGAGTAAATTGATTCAGGAAAGTGAGAAGATGAACCGAGAAGACGACGACGAGTTATCTGATATTTCGATGGCCTCAAACCCAAAGTCCAAGAAACCCAAAGTGAAATCTAAAACCACAACCAAGGATGGAAAACTTGGATTGTCGCCGCCAAAGCCGAATAGGTTAAATCTATTGGAGCAACTTGGTGGACCGGTGCCAGATAGTGTGACACCCACAAGCTCCGCTAATTCTGTCCGAAGGAAACCTCTGAATATTGATACTATTGGATCTGGAGCCAGTACGCCACTATCCTCAATCCATTCCCCCGCAGAGGTCCACGAGGAATCAAACGAGGTTTTACGAGAAATCGAAGACTATCTCCACAACATTCCCGCTGAAACTTTCGACGAGAAGTGCGCTCTCTGCGACGAATCCGTAACACGAGACTTCTACTGGGATTTCTATAAAGGCAAAGAACGGAATACCGCCAATAATCAGCTATTTTGTCGAGAACACAAAAGGAATACAATTCTGGAAGAGTATAAGAGGATGGGTTTCCCAGAAGTGCAATGGTCAGGCCTACCTGAACGAATACACAAATTCTACCCCAGATTAATGGCAGTATTGACGAACCAATACAACACCGACGAATCGCCGAGCGAGTATCGTAACAAATACAGCGACCGGGTAGAAGCAGGCAACAACCGTTCCGTCCGTGCCAGACTCGACGAAGAATCCGAGCCCGATCTGCACACTGGATACTATGGCCAACGTGGCTGGGACGTCATGATGGCAACCATTACATCACTTCTCCTATCCGAAATGCGTGCGCACGCCAAAAGCGACCCAATCTTCCGATCAAGCACAACACACATTTTCACGGAGCAAGTCCTCGTACCAGAATTAACGATATGTTTGGTCATGGAAGATCTCGATTGCAGTGAAAAGGTGGCTAAGAAATGCATTGAAGATTCGGCAGATCTGGGAATGATCCTTCATGAGGCTATTAATGACGATATTGTTATCATTGATGAAGAGGAAGATAATGAGGATGAGTAGGATTTGAACTTCATCGCGGAAGATGGGTGTGGTATTTTATTACTCGCAGCATAAATGGCGGAGTTTGGAGTTCTAATCATTCGTACCGGCCATATGTGCAAACACGGTACATGTGGTATTGATTTGGGATGATTTGGGTTTTATGGAATTTCTTTGATCGATACCATACCAGGGGCGGCTGCGCTATTTGGGTCTGCATCGTAGATCTGCGGATCTGCGGATTACTTGATGTTTTTACAGATGGGTATAGTTTATTGTACCATGGAGATACTCGTTTATACAGGAACATCTGAATGAATTTCTGTCAAGTCTTTAAGGGAACTAATTCCTCCGCTACCCCTATGCTCTCGTGGTGAAGGACACTCTGGCATTTTTCCAACACAAATTTTCCAAGGCCAAGGACAAAAGGGAAAGATATCAGCTATGAAAAGGAGTTTATTTCTTACACAAGCTTTTACATAGATAGGATGCGCGGTGGGAAAGATTGTGATAGGCAAGTAAGATATACTAAAGAGAAATTTTAAAAGTATTGTAGGCATAGCTGTCTAGGTTTCAATTCCATGCGAGAGCCATGGTGAAGGGGCTAAGCGGTGAAACGAGACTGTTGAACAGTATCCATGGTACAGTCTACAAATACCTGCATGTTTAGTATTCCATTCTCAGGCACCAAGCTTTCTATGCTCCTAGAACCAATGCAATGGTTGTCGCTCCAATCATCTCCTCCGCATACCCTGCGTCCAGATTCGGGTCACCACCTCTTTGCGCACATCACACCCCGAAGCAACGCCATACGATTTTTTTCGTATTCTCCCCAGCAACTCTTCTATTTTCAGAACTATCCTCTCACATATTGCCTCTGCTCAAACGTCATAGCCCTCTGGATCCCGGCATTCCCATTCAAGTCCCGAAAACCCGGGATCGGGATGGGTGTGGAGACCCGAGACACCACACACTACCTCCACACACTGCATGTCAGTCCACCAGTCACGACGCACAAGTGAGTGTAAAGCTGCGTGAAAAGGGAGGGCCATGCGTCAGGTGTCAGGCTTGTTTTGGTTTAGAGGGCTGTCGGCGTGGCATTGGAGATGCGCGATGCATGGTTGAGGGTTTTTCGGTTGTTTCGAAGTATAGTTGTATTTATGTATAATTGGTATTGCGACGGCGCGATTTCTGGAGACAGATTCTCTCAGCATTTTATTTTCTTTTGGATAGCTGGCATTATTATTCAAGAGATTGACGGTTGGAGAAATCAGAAAAATCTAAAAGCTTGGAACATATATCTATCTGCATTATTATTACATCGCATCGCATCAGCTTACCAACGCCTCTCACTCCATCCATATCTACGAAAACCCCGAAACCCTCCAATTCATCATCCAAATACATACCTACACACAACAACAACAATAATGCGCTCCCCCACCCCCACCAGAAACTCCAAACCCAAAACTCTCCGCAAAAAATTAACCCTCCTCTCCCTCTCGATTCTCGGCTTTTCCGCAACCCCAACCCTCGCCCAAGAACCCTCCACTACCTCAACCTGGGGGCTCCCCTTCAGCGTCGAGGGACCCTCTTCCACAGAACGCCTCGTGCCCTCCTCCGCTCTCGCTTCCTCCGCGGCTTCGGTCGCGAGTTCACAGATCTCGGCGATTGTAAGTTCGGAATCTGTGTCTGGATCGGGATCTGTGCCTGTGATATCGGGTTCGAGGACGAGGAGTTTACAGGTTAGTCGTTCTGCGGGTCTCGTTTCCGATTCTATTTCTTCTTCCCGGGTAGGGACGAGTTTTACAGCTACATTGCCGAATACGACAATGTCGCCGTTGACTGTTTCGACACCGATTGTTGTGCTGCACTCTTCGACTGTGCTGATTTCTGTGAGACTTTCTTATCCTTTTATTTCTGGGCCGAAGGGGATGTTGGGTTCACTAGGGGGAATATGTGCTAATGTTTTACGGTAGACTACGGCAACGACGACGGGGACGGGATCGGTTTTGGAGAGTACGGGCTCGGCGGTACCGGGACCTAGGCCGTATGTGAGGATGGGAGCGTTGGGGGTGATTGTTGGTGCGGCGGGGGTTGTGATGGCATAGGTTTCTTGTTTGTGTGCGGACTCTGTGGTTGATGAAGGGAGGTATGATGCTAAGTTGATACGCCTTAGTGAGTTTAGTGTGGACTTGAATGCTATACGTAGTCTTGTGTAAATTTATATATTTTTATTTTCTAATCGGTTAAAATATCATACCGAAACCAAAGCCCGTGGTAGAAGAATCAACTAGCTTTCTCATTTACCTTGTACATAATTTTCCCATAGCAATGAAGCGAGTATTCGTCAGATTTCAGAATGGGTGTATCATAAGTCGTCATATTATGTGCCAGTATAGCCTATGCAGAGGCCACTGCAGGGGCGACTGTGTACTCCTTGAGGAACTCTGGGTCATTGTCAAATTCTTCTGTGACCTGTAAAGAGAGGTTAGTAAAACAATGTATTTTTTCAGGTAGAATCTGTGAACTCACGATATCCAGTCCACCGACCAGTTCGCCATTCACCCAAACTTGTGGGAAGGTCGGCCAATCCGCAAACTCCTTCAATCCTTGTCTGACGTCGTCGTCCGCCAATATGTTGAAAAATCCATACCGAACATTCTTTTCCCTAAGAAGACTGACGGTTTTCCGGCTGAAGCCGCACTGTGGCTGGCTAGGTGTGCCCTTCATGAACAACATCACTGGCGCCGCTTTGACGAGCTCACCTAGCCTCTTGAAAAGCTCTTCCTTATTTGTGGGATCTGAGCTGTATTCTGGCGCGGTCTTAGGATCAGATGAGGATGGTGCGTATGCGGAGAGGTTCTTGCTGCCGTTGGTTGATGCGTCTGCTGTACTGCCAGCAGCTTGTGGAGGTTTGGTCACAGTTTGAGCTGGTGGTAGATTCGATTGGGTCGATCCGCCTGCGTGTCGCTCTACCGCTGCTCGTATCTTGGTAGCATCAGCACCGGAAACTGTCTCAAGTGTCCTGCCATCTTTCTGTAGGACTATGTACGGCACGGCGGCAACATCGTATTGATCGGCAGTCTCCGACAGGTCCTCAGCGTTGACGGCGAGGAAAGAGATTGGCGCATCGACGGGGTACGTGCTTGATAGAGCCGTTAGAATTGTCGCGACCTGTGTGCATGGTGGAGCCCATGGTGCGTGGAAGTAGATGACGGCGAGTGTAGAGGAGGGGAGGGCAGCGATGGTAGAGGTGAAGGATGCGTCGTCGGAGATCTCTCGTATGGTCGCCATGGCCCTAGGAGCAGTCGCGTGAGGTGGCTAGATGTGGAAAAGAAATCTTGTTATGTGATCCTTGAGTGAGAAGATGGGAGAGAAAGTTGTGAGAGGAAAAAGTTGCGAACTTGCGGAAGTTATGGCGAAGTTTGTAGAGTAATCCACAATTGTTAATTATCGCCCGATCTGATAAAACCAGCTCCCTGACGTGCTTTTGCCCCTCGCCGATTAACGGGTCGCTTGCCAAGTCACCCCTCCCGCGGAAAAGCCCAGACCCACCGCGGATGAAGTGTTTCGCCGGACGCCGACTAAATTTTGGTGGTCGCGAAGTTTTCGAGCTTCCGAGACTCGAGGTAGCAGTTCACAGCAGCAATCTTCCGTGAGAACCAACTTAATCATGCTCAAACAAGCGTAAGTCATGCTTATCGCACATAGTATGTCATTGAGTCTAACTTTCTGATTTTAGGAAACCCAAGAACGCTCGCGCGAAGCGCGCCCTGGAGAAGCGGGCACCGCAGCAGCATGAGAATACGAAGACGACACTCTTCGTCTCAGGTCCAAGGAACTCAGAAATATTAAAAATGGCTGTAGCTGATCTCGCCTCTCTGAAACAACCCTTTGTTGAGCGGTTTACGAAGAAAAATGACATTCACCCATTTGAGGATGCTACTTGTAAGACATTCGCAAGCCTCCATTCAGAACTGGTCACTGATATCCGCAGCTCTTGAATTCTTCTCTAATAAGAACGACTCTTCGCTTATTGCCTTTACGCACCATCAGAAGAAGCGACCGCATTGCCTTACCCTCGTACGCACATTCGACTACAAGATCCTCGACATGCTTGAGCTCTACATCAATCCTGATACCTTTCGCCAGCTTAAGCAATTCAAGAACAGCAAGCCTGCAATTGGTTTGAAGCCTATGATTGCATTCCACGGTACTGCTTTCGAGTCGCCGGTCGAGACAAAGTACACATTAGCAAAGTCGTTATTCCTAGATTTTTTCAGAGGACAAGATACAAATGAAGTTGATGTAGCCGGTTTACAGTATATGATCTCGATATCGGCAGAAGAGGAAGAGGAGGGACGACCAGCACCGAAGATTCATCTCCGGTCTTACTTGATCAAGACCAAACGCAGCGGTCAGAAGATCCCTCGTGTCGAGGTCGAAGAGATGGGCCCCCGCATGGATTTTACCGTGGGTCGCGAGAAGTTCCCTGAGCCGGATATGCTGAAGGAGGCTATGAAGAAGCCAAAGGGCAATGAACCTAGGACAAAGAAGAACTTTGACACGGATATCATGGGTGATAAGGTCGCCAAGGTTCATGTTGCCAAGCAGGATTTGAGCAAACTCCAAACAAGGAAGATGAAGGGTCTCAAGCGGGGTCGGAATGAGGGAGATGATGACAAAGAGGAAGGAGGAGTCATGCTTGATGAGGTCGTAGAAAATGGGGAGCGAACACCGAAAAAGGGAAAGAAAATTGAGAACGGCGAATAAAGAAAATGGATGTTGCATAGATATGGCGTTGGGGCATATTTGGCGTCTCTTCTGGTATACCATCTTCTATCGGTCAATGCAATCAACATTTGCTGGACACTCATTGTTGCAGGTGCACCGAATGACATCACTAGGACTTACATTAACCAAATATCTCTGGATCTGACTGATATTGATTACTATCTTGATAAATCATTTATATCGTCAAGTTCATGTCTCTTAATTTTACTGCTAAATTCATTACAGATTCAGATTGCATTTCCGAGATCTACTACATCGTTATACTCTGGGGTCGGTATGCGAACGGCTGGCGATCGCAGACACATATAGTCCATTAGAATTCGGGGAAACCCTATGAGAAGTCTGGTGCCTTGCATGTCGTTCTGAAAAGGGCAAATGTCAAATTTGGCTTCGTCTTTAGTGCAGCCTTATCTTAGCTGAAGGGGATGTGATGAATTACAACATTCACGCTGAGTTGGGGTTAAATTCCAACACCTCAGCTCTTCCACGAAAAGCCTATGATACAACAAGTGGCGTTGCATAGACTAGACATTACGGTTGTTGCAGGATCGACACCATGCCCTACATCTTCCTCACTTGCAGTCTGCACGATCTTCTCTTGATCTTTGTTCCAGAAAAGCCAAGTCCAAACTCGTATTGTGGCCAGCTACAATCATGGCCTTGCTCTCACGATGCTTTATTACGAAGTTCTACGCCATTATCGAGTGGTAACTTGATTGGCTCGAACAAGGCCAGTTTTGTTGATAGATGAAGCACAATATGGCTTGGCTCCGAACTACAACGATCGCCGGTTCTTGTTGAAATTCCGCACCCGGATCGAAAACATCCTACTTGACCAAAGCCTGAAGCCATTGTTCGATATCGTCGCCAAAAGCTATGCCAACGAAGAGAAGTTCAAGATCCTCAACGATGATTACAACAACAGCACCATTCCAAAGCCAAGTTCGGAATCCGATACAGTGTTTGCCACATTCATGTTCGAAGATCATACTGGTGGTAATGATAACGGCAAAGAGGGAGGTGGCATAGATGTTAGACTATACCCCAATCCTATAACCAAAGATAAGAATGAGGTGCCTACATACAAAGTTATGCCTGCTCAACCCTCGAATGTTGGTGATGACCAAAGATGGCTTGAGACCGAAGGAGATCCTCTCGAAGCCAACAAACCTGGATGGTGGATGGTCCGGCCCAGTATCGAGATCAAGTGGGGCAATCTGGTCGGATTCTGGCTCGACTTGATTGATGGAGGCGAATGAGGTTTGGACTAGCTGAAACTGACTTGAAAGACAAAGGAGATGCAACCAACGGTACTATACGAGGCTAGGTTCCCTGGAAACGTGATTCCTGGGATGGCAGAGAAATTCTTTACCAAAGCTGCGCAACAACCTTATATTCCAGCGTTGCGAGACTTTCTCAAACAGGAGGACATTGAAGCTGAAAAGAATTTGATTGATCACCTGGAGAACAACAAGTTCGCGTATGCCAGATACTTATGGATCAACGAGAATGTGAACGAGCGCACCGCACGACTTGATGGCGTCGAATTGCCTGGGTATAATGAAGAACTTCTCGATGCCATTGAAAACAGGGCAGTGGAGATCAATGGTCGATGGGTGGCATGTCCTCTAGCGAACCGTCGTCAGAAGATTTGGGAAAGCTCCGCGAGGTAGTCAGTCTTCCCAAAGAGGACACTGACGCCCCAATACCCGGAGACACTTATGTCGAACAATTGATCAGCCTTCCTACAAGAGGAGTCTTTGCGGAAGCCAAGCTTGGCCACTGTAATGCGAACGAAATTATCGACGATACCCGTTTCTGGGACTGGCAGAAATCACCCATTCCTTATCAGGCGCCTAAGAAAACTGGCGCTGACGCAGAACACAATACCAAACACTTCAGGGGCTCACACCCACTCAGTTCCCACAACCGATTATAAATATTGTAAACCAACAGGCACTTCCGGACCCGACTGGACTTTCCAGGGCATTGGATGTTCTGGGTAAAAAAGACATATTCCAAGATTAGAGCCTAGGTAAGGAAATAGGAACTCTTCTCGGCAAGTTATCAGACAATGCAACCACACTCGCTGCCGGGGCTCAAAAGGGAGCAGACAGAAAAGCCCTTATGGAGGAAATTCGCAAAGCACCGGAGCTCAACCAAGAAACCAATAAAAGGCTGATTTCGGATCTTCTGATCGAGGAAGTAGTTAAGGCGATCAAACCAGAAGAGAAGCCCAAGGATGATAAAGATAAAGAGACGCTTAAAACAGGAACTGGTACAGGCGCAAGCACAACACCGAAACCCCAGGCCAAAACTCATCCACGGACCCCAAGACTGATACGACCAAGCAACCAACACCATACCAAACACGGGATCGAAAACTCCTGCGGTTTCCGAACATCCGAAGCCCACTAAACCTCAACTTCCTCCCGCTATCTCACAAAAGGGCATCAACTTCCTCTTCCACTTTCTAAACCCGCGAGTCGCCACACTCCCCCATGGCGTTGCTGCTATTGGGACTCGCGGTGCAGTATACCGTGGTCCATCAGCCGCATGATCTAATAAATTCTCTCCTCATTTCGTCGAACCTCTCGCCATTACTGACTACCCTGAAATGTTCATTGACAAGCGCTTTATTGACGAGAATATCTAG
The DNA here is from genome assembly GCA_020744415.1 of Dendryphion nanum. NCBI lineage: Eukaryota > Fungi > Ascomycota > Dothideomycetes > Pleosporales > Torulaceae > Dendryphion > Dendryphion nanum. The sequence goes on from JAGMWT010000008.1 coordinate 1,117,427, forward strand.
CTTGCGACTCAGCACGTCAATGGCTCAGGCAATATCACCGTGACTGCAACTTATGAATTTGATCTAGTGAATCGCGTGGACATGATCGAGGAAATTGAGACAATATTAGTTAACAAAGGACATAAACCCGTATTCTAGAAGCATTTGTTACCAACGAAAAGGATCTTCAGTGGAGGCAAGCCGTTCAAGTTTGAGCCAAAGGGCGTTGGTAATATGTTGGCATACAGTGTGGTGCCGGAGACGGATAGCGCGAGTTTTTTGTCCCTTGGAGATTGATTTTCTTTAATTCTGTGAGACTGACGTTGTATGTCTAGATTACAACTGATTTCGAAATTTCCGGCAAGGTGAGACATGAGCTGTCAATAGGGGTAAGTTTAGTATTGAAAATGTGTTGGAGTTTGCGCCACAGTATCAATTCCGTTCAGATCCGCAGGGGATGTATAAAGTCAGCGTGACTTTCAAATACTTAAAAGATGGGTTGAGAAATTGGAACTTTGATCGGTGAAAGATATGATTTGGAAGAAGTTTATTAATGCGCAAGTGTTGTTGTTACGTTAACGATACTCTGGTGTATATTGTAACAAATTGTAAAGATGTTTTGGGAAATGCTCTTAAGGACCTAGCACTTTCTTGGCTTTGATGTGTACCACTTGAATATGATGTGCTATACAGTACTAGAGCAAAAGAGAAGACATCAGTTATCAATAACAAAGTAGATACTCACCCGTCATAACACACACGTAGAACGGATAGCACAAAGTATTATGTAGTATTGTTATACTAATGTCATAACCAAACAAGATGGTGTTGTGAGTACTGCTGTCCGGACTTCAAAGACCGACAGGAGCTTGGTAACAGCTGTGAAGAGAAATGTCAGGCAATGAGGGTTGAGTAAGCTAACAAAAAAAAACCTAAGATAGGTGAGAATCGGAGTAAAATGTCTTCCGATACCAAGGGCCCAATTCTGTTCTTGGAAGGAGTTAAGATCATTGGCGCAAAGACGATATTGCTATCCATAGTAACCTTCGACTAAACCCAATGCATGGCTTGGCGGAAGTGGTGAGCATCAGTCGCACAGCCGCGGCCTCGGTCGTCTACATGTGTGCGAAACATCAGAGTCTGCAGGTTTCTGTTCCTTGGACCACATCAACATAAAGCACGATCGAGGATACAATTGTACACTGGTCGTTACTATATATTCTCACAGTTCCTCGGTGTGGCTCATCGTGCATATCGATAACGGATGTTCCTTGAAGGCTATGCATATATCGTACCAATACCACGCATCTTCTTGTGAAGATCGTCTGACTACTACCAGGGTAGAGGTAAGCGGTTGTCGTCATCCCCGAAAAAAGCAGGCTGGGATATGCATCTTGGCAGGAACCTTTTGTTTGATGACTATTTTGAAGAATTGACCGCGGAAGGTCAGGAGTCGGACCGATAAATCATTGAAAGTTAATGAGGATGAAGACGCATCGATTAAGAGCCAGTTTTAAGAGCATGAATACTCATGTCGAATCCTGAATTTCGGGTTGAGTTGTATTCGCTATCTCCCGGGTATGTATGGAAGAGTAGTCTACTGGTGGAGCCAACTGGTCAAGGTCAGCTCGTCACGTGCTATCCGAAATCATCCAGTTCCCCGTCCCGTCACCAGGAATATACGGCAACCTAGACATAACTCTGCAAGTTATACCCGGTAAAGCCTGTCCCATCTTTGCGCAATTGCTGGGTAGAATCACGAAGATGACGTTTTCTGCCTGGATGTCAAGAATGCCAATGCCGGGCTAGCGTCCTTTTGGAAGGTGCGATGCACCAGTTGATGCTGTGTTTGTTGATCGCGACATAGAAGCGGTGCTAACTTTGCAATGCCTCGGGGAAACACTTTGCCCCTGCTATTGTATAAGTACCGTCAAAACCCAGCGCCGGTATTTCCACTCATGTCCTTCCATCTTGTCACTACTCCAAGATGAAGTCCTTCCTGCTCAGTTCACTCTGGCTCTCACTTGCCACTGGGTTGGCTGCTCCGGCCCCCCGTCCCAATCCAAGTGCAGTATCCTACGATGGACACAAGGTACTGCGTGTCAAAACCGGTTTGCATAGGGAATGGGTTCACAACCAGCTGTCAACATTAAAGTATGACACTTGGAGTCATGATGAACCTGGTCATGTCGACCTAGTCGTTTCGGCCGAGGAATTCGCGAAGCTGCAGAAATTGGGACTCGATTACCATACGATGCACGAAGATTTAGGCAAATCCATTTCTTCCGAGCGTGCTCCAAAGTCGACATGGAAACGTACAGTCGATGATCTTGCTTGGTTTGGTAGGTGGCTGGTATTTTATCTACCTGCGACACCATGGCTGATTTGCATGCTCAGATTCGTATCATCCTTATGAGGAGCATCTTAATTGGTTCCGTCAGCTTCACGCATCGTTCCCGAACCAATCCGAAATTATTTCGGCTGGAAAGTCGTATGAAGGACGCGACCTTCTTGGTATCCATCTATGGGGCGGAAAGGGTCCCGGAAAGCCTGCAGTGCTTTGGCATGCCTCCGTGCACGCAAGAGAATGGATTACCACTCCTGTATGTTTCAAAATGTTGATGTCGTACTGCTACAGCAATCTGACTATAATTCCTTAGACTGTCGAATATTTGGCTCTGCAGCTTGTCAATGGATACAAGAGTGGAGACAATGTTACTCAGGGTTTCCTGGACAGCTACGATTTCTTCATTTTTCCATTCGTCAATCCTGATGGGTTTGTCTTCACTCAAACCACCAATAGGCTCTGGCGTAAGAATCGTCAACCGAGTCCCCGAAATTCAACCTGCATTGGACGCGATATCAATCGTAACTGGGAATATGGATGGAACGCCAACACCCGTGGAGCGTCAACTAACCCATGTTCCGAGGTTTACCGCGGAGAGGCTCCCTCTGACGCCCCGGAAAATAAGGCCTACGACACACATCTCCGCAAGCTCCGTGACACACAGGGCATCAAATTATATATTGACTGGCACTCATATGGGCAGTACATTCTGTCGCCATATGGAGCAAACGAAACCCAGTACGCACCATCGCTAGGAAAGTGGACTCATGTCTCCTCACTCATTAGCGAAGCTATCCGTGACTCTTCTGATGCCCGTACCACTTTTACATTCGGTCCTAGCGGTGCTACTTTGTATACGACAACAGGAGCTGCACCTGATCATGTTTACACGATCGGCGGTGCCGAGTGGTCCTACACCATTGAGTTGAGAGGTAAGGTTTCTCTGTATGAGTTAATGATGAGATATAAACTAATCTGTGATTGTTAGATACTGGTGACTTTGGTTTTGTGCTGCCCGCAGAGCAGATTTTGCCAAATGCTAAGGAGCAATGGATTGGTCAGCAGATTTTATTAAGTCTACTCGATGAGGTCTTTTTCGATGGAAAGGGACCAGCCATCTTCTTTTAAAGCTCTTACCACGAGCCGTGCGAGAAGGTCCTGCATAGATATTAGGTAGACAAAGAAAATAATATTAATGATACGGTGTGCAAGTTGGATAAAACCATTGATCGTGAGGTGTGATGCAGTTGAACAAACCCGTAGATTTGCGTATTAAGCGCTAAAATCTAGATAGCGGCAGCACACAGCGGCTTAATGAGCTAAAAAAAAGAAGATGAGTGAACACAGCAAAGAAAGGTGGAATCTTTGGATCGGGAGATATGGTGCGGGGTCAAGATCTAAAATGCTAAGCTTTATTGCCAAGGCGCCAGTGGGAGCACCTCGGGAGGGCGCGTCTGAATTTCTTTCCCACCTCACGAAGCTCCAAGCTCCAAAAGCTTTAAAACACCAAAACACCAAAATAATCTCACGGCACACCGTGTCGCTTACCACGAATCGCATTCTAGTCGACATGACAAAGCGCAAGAGAGGGAGTTCGGAGCCTCCCGAGAGCGTCCAGGACGGGTCTGCCTCGAACCTCTCTGCAGTGAAGGGGGATGCGACAAATGATTCGAATCTGCGTTCATCTGAACGTGAGGCCGATGAAGGTTGGACAGTGGTAGCACCCAAAAAGAAGAGGGTCGAATACCGGAAACTCTCGCCGCCTAGAACCCAGCAGGCTACTGAGGGGAGTTTCGTGGAGTCAAAAGGCGACACGGCGAACTCGCCAATTGAAGCTTCTGAGCACCAGCTTCCTGAGCGCAAGCAACAGGAAGAATACCACGCCAACCCTTTCGCTCTCCCGGAAAGTAATGGGCGGCGCAATGATGTGCCGGTCAATCCATTTTCTACCTCTACAGCAGAAAAGAAAGACGAAAAGAATGGATCCTCTCATAGGGACAGGGAAAGGATTGAGCGCAAGAATGAGCGCAAACATGAGCGCAGGATTGAAAAGAGCTATCCAGCTATTGAACATTCCAATCATGCTCGATTACAAAACCACATCAAGATCACCGATTTACAAACGCTAATCCTCTACATACTTGCAGATGGCAATGCCCCACAATGGGTATCTATTAAGAATCGTGCCGATATTCGTCGAGTCGTTGTTGTCATGGTTCCTGGCTTGGAGCTTGCTATGTTTAATGGCAAAATACCGCTCGAAGCCTCGTCATCATCTGCAACTACAAACACAAATGATGTCATAAAAGATGGCAGTATGGACACATCCACTGACGCAGCAGAGCCTAAGCCAAACCGATTGAGCATCTCGCCTGATGATTATCACCCCGCTAGCCTCAACCCCAAGCGCCTGCCGGCCGCCCTTAAGCCCCTCGCTGAGATATTTCCTCATGTTTGGCCTATAATGGGCATTGCAGAGAAGCGTGGAAACCAGTATTCTCGGGTACACTCGCCGATCCACACCATGTTGACGTCGCAAGTTCCCAAAACATCAGATCAACGGAAATTGAAGAAAAGTTCAAGCCATAAGGGACCTTTGCCCCAAAACACGAAGCATTGGGAAAATAGACGGACCCGTATTACCGAGTACATCGTCAATGTTATTGACCAGCAGGAAAGCGAATATGTGGTTCACCCAGCTTGGTTCTCTACACCAGAAGCCAAGGAGGCTGCCGAGCAGCGACGGAAGGCTGCCGGTCAGAGTATCGAGCATGGCTGGGTTGACACTAATGTCGCAAGCCTCGAAGAGGGCGATATTCCGGAGGAGGAAATCGAGAAAGGAAGCGCGACTGCAGGGAGGAAGGTGTTGACTGTGGACTGTGAGATGTGCATCACAGACGACGACCGATTGACTCTCACCCGAGTCAGTCTCATAGATTGGAATGGCGACAGCGTTCTCGAGAGGCTGGTGATGCCGGATATCCCCATCAAAGACTATAACACACAGTATGAGTAGTGCTACGAGAAATGGAAGTACAAAATATCGCTAACCCTTTTGTTAGGTATTCCGGTATCACAGCGGCCATGCTGGAAAATGTCACAACTCGCCTGCAAGACGTCCAAAAGGAATTGTTGGAAATACTCACTCCACGGACTATATTAGTTGGACACTCGCTGAACTCGGACCTAAATGCGCTCAAACTCACGCATCCCTTTCTAGTCGACTCGGCCCTCCTCTACCCTCACCCGCGAGGACCTCCATATAAGCAGGCACTGAGATGGCTTTGTCAAAAATATCTCTCCAGGCAGATTCAGAAAGGCAGTAACGGGCACGACAGCGTTGAAGATGCACGCGCTTGCCTCGACCTTGTCAAGCAGAAGTGTGAGCGTGGACCTCTCTGGGGCACGGGTGACACCAACGCTGAATCGATCTTCAAGAGGTTGGGACGAACAAACAGACCGAAGTCCAGCAATGCTGTCAGAGCCGGTGCAGTGATTGATTGGGGAGAGCCCTCACGTGGTCATGGCGGCCAGGCACAAGTGGCAATTGGCTGCAAGAGTGACGACGAGGTTATCGCAGGAATGCAGCTGGCACTAGAGGGGCACGCGTTGAACAAAGAGGGTGTCACTGAAAAGGTTGATCTCGTGTGGGCTCGGCTTCGGGAGCTAGAACTAGTTCGAGGATGGTGGGACGACGCGAAAACGGCCGATGTTCAGGAAATTAGAAAAGCAGCATTGAAGAGACTGAATTCGGAAGACGATGCAAACATTACTGGCCAGGCATTGGGTGCCGCTGTGGCTGGCACGGTGAAGAACATCACCAAAATCTGGGAATCGCTACCACCATGTACGGCGTTTATCGTATACGGGGGAACTGGCGACCCTCGAGAAATGCGACGACTCCAAGGCATGCACAAGACGTACCAGAAAGAGTACCAGACGAAGAATTGGGATAATCTCAGTGTCAAGTGGACGGACACGGAAGTACAAGCGCTCTCACGAGCATGCCAGAGGGCACGCGAGGGAGTAGGATTCATGGTGGTCAAGTGAAGAAACTATTTGTCTCACACTGCTATACAACGCAGGCGCGGGCGTGGAGTGGTACACTGTTTCAAGGTGCATGTGGAAAGGAATCACACGTCAACACAGGCGCACGAGGTATTATGCTACCGGGACCATGCTACAGTGGGTGCTATACGGGCTTAAATCCTAATATAGCAGAGGCATTATACGGGAGGGCGGTTTGGCGCAACGGGTGTGTCGCCTGTATTTGCATCGGTTTGATGTGGCCGAGGCGCGCGAAATCAAATGAGTTTGCGCAGGCAGGCAGGCGCGCAGGCAGAAATCGAATTGAAACGTGTAACAAAGCAAAGTGAACAATGAATAATCAAATCAACAAGGCCCAAGTGTACTATAGTGGGCGGGCTGCCTTGGAAGTGATTGATTTGCAGGCGGAGAAGCGATTTGGAGATTGTGAAACTATATGTGTGGTGCGGTGTGCAAAGATTAGGGCAAGAAGGGCCCTTGCATTACTGAGTTAATTTGCTCAGCTATTACGGTACGGGTCAAGGGGGGGGCAAAAGGGAACAGACGGCGTTTGCCGCATCAGATCGGGAGGAATATAGCAGGGGTCTGTGCAGCAAGAGATGAAATAGATGACGATAATATTTGGCAAGTCAGACATGTTATTTGCTGTGGATGGATGCATCCGAGGGGTGTTGGGCGTTGAAGAAAGGAAGGCGAATATCAGGATTTTCCGTCTCTAGGACGCACACTGCAGGTTGCACACATGACCCCAAAGATAGCGATTTGCCATTCTCTCTTGTCTTATTGAGCCAGGCGATATGTAGTGGTTAGGGCATGGCGAATAAGGCGAATGGCGCCAGTCGCGATTCGTGTTGTTCGGTTCGGCGGACAATTGGCAGCAGGTTAATAGGTGCTGCACTAAGGGTCAGGCATTAGGGCGTATGGATTGGATTGGACTGGCGAGACAAGCTTATTATTAATAACTGCTATCGTGCGAAGCGAACGAAGAGGGCAAAAGGGACGACTGAGACGAGGAGCAGCGAGAGGGAGAAGGTAGGAACTGGCCTGGCGAGTGAGGTGCAGGCATGTGAATGGCTGCGAGAGCGAATAATTAGACAGGATAATAATCAATCAAGAGCACTGTGAGATGAAGATAGATGATGCACTGATCACTGATGCGTGCAGTGATGCAGCGATGCAGCGATGCAGAGATGCAGAAGAGACGCAAAGATGCAGCAGAGATAGGGATCCCGCTAGCTTAGCTGGGCTGACTGGCATCTGGGCAGGTGGGACGAGCAAATGGAGCAATAAGAGAAGCTGGGCAGCCATGAAATCTTATTAGGGAGATATGCTCGACACAGATCCGCATCGGGCCACGGGCGACAGCTGCTAAGCAGATGTGCAGGCCATGCATCACGCATGTGTGCACATGGTGGCGGATAGGGAGAGGGAGACGAAGAGTGCGAGAACAAGGGTGGACTATGTGATTGTACCTAAATACACCATAGTCTCTATTATTTACCACTAGAGGACGGCCTATCTGTCTCTTCCCAAGCTTGCCCTTTCTCTTTACTGATCCGCAACAATAGATAAGTGGGATTGGTGGAAGATAGCTAGAATGGACGGGTGTTGGCTCGCTGGGGATACTAGAAGTGTACTGGGCTGTCGCTGTCACTATTGCGGCCGGGGGGGGAGGGTAGACAAACTATAAAGCGTAAAGCGTGTTTTTCGTAATAGAAATAGAGTGGCAGTAAGTGTCAGTGCCAATAAGTGCGTCTATTGAGAGAGTAAAAACATGACCAGTTGAAACTAGGCCCTGCACGGTTAAGACCCCTGCTCGTACTTCGCTCGCTCGACCATGCTAAACATGGAATCTATTCGGTTTTTGCCAAATCGATCTGCCAAAACGACCTAACCTGACCCAACGATGGCATGCGATGCGCGCCTCTTTTTTTTTCCTTCCTTTTTCCTTCCTCCCTTCTACTGGTTTCTTTTCTTTTCATTTCACCCCCCCTGTTTCTCCCTAATCAAATTATCACACATCAATTCCTTGTTGCCTAGCTGTCTCCCACCGCTTAATGCATCTCACACTCACCTTGACACTCACTTCACTTTGACAATTACAGATACACACACACTCACACACACTCACACACACACACACTCTCTCTCTCCATCTCTCTTTCTATCACGCATTCACTCCGTCGCCACCTACCAGACCAAGCAAACCAACCAATCTGAAACAGTGCGGTGGGCCGTGTCTCTCCATCCATTGGCATCCCAACCTTCTCTTTCTCTTACCAACTTTGCCTCCCCTGTCCCAAACGCTAAATCGGAAGTACCTTGCTGGTTTGAAGTAGACTTTCTGCTTACTACCTCGCTGTGCATCACCTCACGCACACAGTACTTTCAGGCGGGCGCCGCCGTCAGCTAACAGCTCCCTGTTGACGTCTTTAATAGACGTTTTCTGCAACCCGCCCCGCTCACTCGCAGTCGCATCGAAACGTGCAAGGCTCAATCTCACTTACTCTCCCACCAACCACAAGCGCAGTTGGGTTTTTGGCAACTCGCATAGCTATTACTGGTACTATTTCCATTCGCGCCACACCAAACACAGGCACAATCCCACAACGCTGTCGGCCTATTTTTTGATGGGCTGTTGGCGACCTCTACTCTTGTCATTGGTCCCAGCGTCCCAACCCCCGGTTGTCGTTCCTTGAACCCTCTTTCTCATACCCACACTCCCTTACATTTTCACCTTACTTCACCCCATCCACTTCCGACATAGGCATCACTGCTATCTGGTATATTGGGTACCAAATGGCAGGTACCAGGCGTCGCTCTCGTATTAGTGACACGACGTCGACGTCTCGTGCGGCGTATGCTTTAGACGAACAGCCAACTGTTCGGACTGGGGGCAGGCCAGGTAGAGGTGCACAAGCTCCCGCTGGCGATGATCATCATCATCATGATCCTCCTTATGCGGATGACGATGCTGCTGGTATCGGTACCGGTACTTCTGGCGGTACGGCGACTGCCCGTCCCGATGCAATCGAAATTACCGACCGCAGAAGCAATTCACCATCACTCTCCATATTGATGTCGTCTTCGCTTTCGTCGCCATCGCCATCGTGGTCGTGGTCGCGGTCGCGGTCGCGGTCGCAGTCTCAGTCTCCTCCTTCACAGAACCTGTCAACGACAGGCTTCTGCAAGCGGTGCAATGCCAGTGTGGGCGATTTCTTCAACTCGTGGAACAAGATCACGGGCACGTACTATCTGCCAGCTCTGCTCGGGTCGTACAGTAGTAGACTGTTGGTGCATGGGAAGGCCAAAGATGCGACGGTAGGGACGCATCTAAACGGATGGTAAGCTTTGCAACCCTTTAGCCCCGAAACCCGCCCTGAAGCCCTCGCGAACCCTTTTTCTGGCGTTGCACAGTTTCCTTTCCCAGTTGAGTTTCGATATTCCTCTAGCATTTATGAGCTTATCCCGGCACGCCAATCAATGGGGACATGGTATTTTAATTTTTTTAAGCGCGAATGCACTAATCGGCGCTCCCCCAAATAATTCCCACACTATACTTTATCATCTATTAAACCCGCCTGTCCGCATTGCGCACTGCCCTTGTCCTCTTTCCTTCTTTTCTTGCTGCCTTCCGCTATCGTCGTCGTCTTTGTCTTCTTTGCTCATTCGCTCGCTCGCTCGCTCGCTCACCCGCCCTGCGATATACATATACATACGCACTCACACACCACGCATACATATATACTTTCGTATAGCGCACATCGTCTAACTAACCTGCTCTTCCAGTCAAATCCACCCGCTCGCCTGCGCCAGCTGCAGCGACACCCTTGGCTTTACTGCCGTCAAAGTGCCGGAAGGAAAGAAGGCATTCCGGTGAGTGGCAGCAAGCTTTTGTCTTTTCTTTCTTCCATCTCCTTTTGTCGCTCTCTCTCTCTCTCTCTCTCTCTCGATGGATGGATGGATCAATTGGACCATTCGTCGAATTTCTGCCATCTGCCATGGTCGACGCTTGGCAAGTGAAGGAGCAGTCTGAGGTTGGCAGCCGACGGGTGTTGTTGGGGTCGTCTCTGCTGGCCCTTTCGGCTCTTTTGCTGAGCTGTTTCCATCTGATGCATGTGGCGCTGACTCTGCCGGGGGGTCAACGCATGCACCATGTATTAACGCCGCTCAAGGGCTCTTAGCCATGATTAGTGCTCTCCTGCTAACGTGTATATCTATAACGCAGCGGTCGCGACTTCTTCAAGCTCCCTCGCATTGAGCTGCGATGCGAACTTGGCCCCGGTAGATTTCAAGTCGTTGATCCTCTACTTGACTTCACGTCACCTGATCTTCCCCTGGCTGTCGACGATTCAAGCTACCACGAGTCCTCACTTCCCGTTCCAGTAATAATTGCACCACCACCACGACTACCACTACCATTGCCACTGTCACTGTCACTGTCACTGTCACCGTCACCGTCACCACCGTCACAGATTGGTTCCACGAGTACTAAGCCATCACCTTTACTATCACCACAACCATCACCGCCAGACAACATGGAGGTCGACACTCGGCCATCACACCATCCTCTTACCATGTCAAGTCACCATCATCATCACCACCAACAGCAGCAGCAACAGCAACATCAGCAACACAATCACCATTCCCATGCACGTCACGAGCAGCAGCAGCAGCAGCCCCGTGCTACTGATCATCGCCACCAACTTCAGCCGTTACAACAACGACTCGAAGCGAGCAGGCCTCCACCATCCCAATCACAAACTATAACAGCAGCGCCCTTATTACCACCGATAGCATCTGCCTCACCACCACTGCCTCATCCTGCTTCACAGCAACAACAACAATTGGTTCGCTCGCCACCAACACCATCATCACTTGTGCACTCTCTACCGAAGAACTCCCCCAACAATCCTCCTCGACAACTCCCCTCGCCTGCCACGAAGCCTGTGCACGATGTTCAGTATGCTCAACCCCATCCATCGAGCAGAGAGGTCAGCGTGGCATTAGCCAATCGCCCAAGAGAGACCCCTCCAGTCATATCGCACCCGCACTCGCCAGCCGAACAGCATCGCACCAATGGCCAACCCCACCAGCAACAGTACCCGAAGCCGCTCAAGGAGGTCACCCTGGATGCTCTGGAGCGAATTCAGACTCAAGTCTCGCAAAACAGCGGAGCACTGATGGTCCACAACCGAGACATGCGACGCTTCGAAGAGACGGCTGCACGTGTCGAGGAAAGCCTTCGAATGGAGATCCAAGCTCAACTCCTCCACCAAAGCACCGAGATCCGACGGGTCGACGATGCCGTGGGTAGACTGCAGCACGAAATGCGAGGCGTTCGTGATCTGCTCGATGCCTTGACGCACGAAGTCAGGGCGACGAAGGAAATTCATGCACGCTCGGGGGGATCCAATGTAGCAGCAGCACCCTCCGCCCAGGACTCGGCCCTCGAGATGATGACGCGCCAGATCCACACCATCTCGCAGAAAGCGAGCGAAGTCGATACATTGAGACTGACCGTCGAGATCATGAGGAATAAAATTCAACGTCTGGAAGATGCTGGTGCTACCCCGACCCGACCTCTGGCGCCACGTGAGGCTTCGGTTCAACCAACACATGTCGTCCCACCGTACCACACTACTCCACCCTCAGTGCCCCAAACTACCACTCCGGCGCATGCTGTGCACCACAATACCGCCTTCCATCCCCATGGTGCCCACCCTGCCGCAACCACAATAGAGTCGTCCCAGAGACCCGACCCGGCCCCAGTCGCAGTCCCAGCCCCAGTTACAGCGCCAGTTCCCACACAGAGTGGATGGGTTCCTGTCAATTCCAGTGTCAAACGCGCTCATCCAAATGCCACCGATGGGCCACTCGATCCCCACGCGCAACCGCTTGGATCGCCCAAACGTCCGAAGCTTGCACCCATTGAACCTCGTGGGGCGTACGCAAACCCCCATGCCACCCCGCATTCGCAACAAACAGCATACCAACACATGGATAATGATGATTCTGAAGGCAGAGTTCAGGCACACTCGCGCGATTCATTAACCGAGTCTACACCTGGGCCTGGCCTCTCACAACCACAACCACAGCCACACTCCCATTACACTCCCTATGCCACCCAAGACGCTAATTCCGAGGACGTCTGGCGATCCGAATCTCAGCGTACTCCCCGGGGCAGACCTCGCGGATCTGGCGTGGGAAATCGAGGTGGACGTGGACGCAAGAGCATGCCTGCACATATCCAGATTGGTACTCCAGAATGGGAAAGAGATGATTGGCAAGGATTAACCGACTCTCAGACTAGTCCCGACGGCTTCTATTATCAAGGCGGTGTTCGTGTACCGCGAGGAATTATTCGCCGCGGAAGTGGTGGAGGAGGAGCAACTTCACGTGGTGGACGCCCCTCGAGCTCTAGCGGTCGATCAGTCAGCCTTGGTCTACAGGGTGTAACTGCCGGGATGGGTCCTGCAGTTGGTATGCCAGTGGACCCGTATGCACACACGAAGAAAACACGCACCAAGCCTATTCGAAACGCGGATGGCGTTCTGATCCGAAAGGATGGCCGGCCTGATATGCGTTCGCAGTCTTCTGCTGCCAACCTCCGCAAAGTCCACGCTCGTAAAGACGAGGCACGGGATTCTGATCCTGGTTTTACTCCAACCAACCTCCATCACTCTCAGTCCATAGGAGAGACCGAGACACCAAGTCCAACACGAACCATGGGCTCTGGCAACCAGGATATGACCATCAGTGTTGAGAAGAAGCATACTGCCATCATGGGCAAGATGTTTCCTGGGGGCGTCGATGAATCTAGGAAACAACACGATCTTGCACACAAGGTCTTTGAAGAGAACCAGGAGCACTCTGCACAATCTCATAGTCACAACCATTATCAACATCATCATCACGATCACAACAAGCCATCTACTCATGGGGGCGCTCGTTCATTGCACATTAAACGGGAGAATGCCGATGACGCCCGCATTTCGGACAGGCATGGCGCTCGGGACGAAGACGTCGACATGGATCGTCCTGAAGATCATGCAGATGATGAGGGCCAGACTCCCAGTGAGCAGAGCGACAACTCCGGGCAATCTCACGAAGACACCGAGCAAGAACAGGCACAACAACCCAAGGAAAGTGTCACTCCAGTTGACCAACTCTCCACCGCTTCAACAACACAGACTATTGAGGCAACACCTGCGGCGCTAGCTTAGTAACCCAACCCAACCCTTCCCCACGGGCTCATATCTTTCCTTCACATCTTTCCGCGCGGATAAATTTGTGCCCAACGCCTTCAGTCTGCGTTGAGGGAGATTGACAAGATTTCCGTTTCCTGTCTTTGATTTTTTAAATGACCTTGCGTACGACGATGCCAAAATGTAATATTTCCTTGACCATGGCGCATTCCCTATTATTCCATCTACATATTCTTCTGCATTTACAGATAGCGAGCGGGTCTAGCGGTTTCTTGATTTTGTGTCCCAGCTTCATTTGGCTGTTTTTTTCATCTTATTTTTTCCACCTCTACACCCTCTGTATACCATCTAGACTATTTTCCGATGACGGGCGGGTGAGATGCAATTTTTCCCCTATAGGAGTCATTTACCAAATATCCTCATCTATTTCCCATTTAGGCGTTCGGAAAGAATTACAATACAGTGAGAAAGTGGCGGCGTGGGGGGCCAAAGGAAGGGGGTAGTGGTCAGTGCTAAAGCCAGTCAGCTCTAGAGGTTATTCTCAGTCATCTAGGCGGCAAAATAGCTAGAAAGAACTGATTGCACATATCCTCAACATCACAATCTATAATAATAGTTTATTACTCCTATACCCACCCTTGTCCATACGTATTTGATGTCTAGCTCCTAAATCATGAAACGGGTTATTTAGTTTTTACACGGTGTGGTTTGTGTAAATGCGGCTGCCGCTGCGGCTATGGCATGGTACTGTCGGAAACGTACATTCCCGGCGACAAAAACATGGTGTCTTTCAAGAGTACGATATGTATTAGAGTACGTTTCAACGGTGCGCGGCTGTAAGCTGCTGATGCTGCGGAAAAAGACGCAGAGAGTGGCCCATTTAGGCGCTTATGGATGCGCTTAGGCGCAGCGGCAGCGCATCGTGCCTCGTTTCAGGGTATGAGTATGAGGTTGGGGCTGGAACGGGAATTCATAAACTCGATACAAGACAAGGGTTCATATTGATGGGGAGTGAGAAATCGGCCGTGTAATTGATGAAAGAAGATGCCGTGGAGTTCTGTGCTCCATGAGAGCGTTCGCAATATCCCTAGATCGGATAAGGAGACAGGCCTCTTTCCGAAGTCGCTGAAGGAACCTTGGAACCGTGTACACACGCACAATACATGAAACGAAATAACAATGTCTATTTTCCTGTACCATTTCCCCTGCATGACATATTCTCTTACATCAGAGTACCCTGCACTGCACGCGACAAGGAGGTTTCTATTTTCTATTTTTCCGTTTTCCATGTTTTCCCGCATCTAGTGTAAGTGTTTCGAGTGTGAGATTGCGGGGGCTTATGTCAGATATCCACTTTGTGAAGTAGGAGCCGAGCCGTAGGGCACGGAGCGTAGGGAGCTAGCGAGCTGGATTAGGGAAGAGGGGAGGATTGGAGAGGATGCGGAGGAGCAAGTGGGGTTGAGGTTTAGGGCTGTTGTTGCGGCGCGGTAGTTACGATATCTATTCCTGGGATGGTTTGATGGGGCGTAGATGTCGCGGCTGGAGGCCGAACGGCTGGGGGCCGAACGGCTGGACCCAACGGCCGGACCCAACATCTAGCGTACATTTTGTGTAGCTGATCGGTGGATTTTTTGGGTTGTACGGTTTTCCTTGACGGGAAGTGTATATTTGGGTGTCGAAGTGATTCGACATGTTTCTTAGGTGTTGCTAACGGGAGGGGATAGATGTTAGTCTCTTGGGTGGGTGTTGGTGGGGGAGTTGGCAGGTTGCGATAACGACAGCATTGGACATTTCGGTACGGTCGATTACCCAAATGGGAAAGATAGGAATATTCCCAAGGGACTGGAATTATTCGGTAAATGAACAGGGTAGTTGTTTGGTTTAGGCCTGTTCTGTTAGTTTGATGCGTGGACGGGAAACGCCTTGCGCTAACTGTACTGCGCCGCAATGTTTTTATTTTATAATCGGAGCAAACCATGTTCTGGATACGAGAGATGGAATAGACATTCGAGTTATGGGGACCAACATGAATCGCCGTATGAATTCCTGGTTGGTGGTTCAGATTCGTATTCCCACGTTGGGTGTTGCCGATATGCAGACATGAGATAACAAAACCGAGTTGAAATGACGTAGAGCCAACATAAAACGAGATAAAAAAGTGTATCCGCCTAACCAACAAGAACCATATTACGAGCTGTGGGGCTCTGGTTCATAGGATCATTTCTCATTCCTTGACATTCTGCGGAAGTGGAGGATATGGCGAGGGTTGTGTTCTCCAACACCGAGAAGGATGATATGGGTAAGCTTAGTCGAGTTTTCTTCCTATTTGGAATCGAGGGAGGCAAACGAAAAAACATCATTCTTTGCCTTACATCCTTAGAACCCCAGTTCCGGACTCGGACTCGGACTCATTCACACCACAACCCCCTCCCCAATATCACAAACTCCCACCTCCCACTCCCCACTATCCCCATCTCCTCTCCATCCCAGACCCTCCCTCTCCGCCTCCTCTCTCCATAGCACCACCGGCTCCGTAACCGGCTCATAATGCGCACTAATACTGCCTCGAAACGTGCCATAATGCATCCCAATACTTTTCTCGCTCTTGACATCACGATGAATCGCGATACTGTCGGCGGGAGAGGCATGCACGGCCGACATGAAAGCGCGTGGGGAGTAGCAGCCAATTGGGAGCAGAGAGAGGGTGAAGGGGCCGTGTATAGTACCGATTTCAGAGAAGGCAGGACAGGGAGGTGGAGGGGATGTTGAGGTTGAGGTTGAGGTTGAAGATGGGACGCTGCGGTACCCTGTGTCGCCGGCGAAGAAGATAGATTTAGACTTTGAGGTTGTGGAGTGTGAATAAGAAGCTTTGAGGACCCAGCTACACCAGAGTGTTGATTCGAATGACCATGGGGTGCGGCCGCTACGGTGTTGGCTTGGTGTACATATCAGATCAATACTGAGATCTGTTTCATCTTTCTGTTCCTCTTTCTCAGTGGCTTTCAGTCTTGAAATTCGAACCCCATCCCACCAATCTAGCTCCGTGACCTGATCTGACACGATTCCAATTCCGAGATTCACGAGAACATTCTTGACGCCGAGAGCGCAGAAGAAGCGGATATGACCGTTTTGTTGTTTGTGGAGCTGGGAGAGGGTCGGTGAGTCGAGATGGTCGTAGTGGTCGTGTGATATTAGTACACTGTCGATATGTGGCAGATCTGCGACTTCGCAGGGTGGTTTCGTGAATCGCACTGGGCCTACTAGACCATATGGACCCACACGTTCTGAAAACACTGGATCGAGGAGGATATTAAACTCTTCAGTACTATGGGAACCTCCGCGGGCTTGAATTAGAAAACTCGCGTGTCCAAGCCAAGTTGCTGTTATCGAGGGTTCATTCTTGGTGGCATCGCCCGATAAGGTGGGATTTGATACCTTGGAGTTCAGGAAATCGGGCGGGTTGCGGACGCGCACGAGTTCGGAGGGGTCGGTTGGGATGGGGACGGAGTTCTTGTTTGCGGAGTTGAACCAGCGGGTTTTGAGGGCCTCGAGGGGACTGGTGTGGTGCGCGTAGGAGGGCCAGGGGTTTTTGAAGGAGGTTGGTGGGCTCGTCACATGGTGTGAGGGTGGGGTGGTTGTTGGGTGGGAGGGTGGAGGATTGGGAGGGAGAGGGGTTATTGTTATGGGAGATTGTGGTTTTTGGTTCGGAGATGAAGACATTGGAGAAAGAAGTAGGGTGAGTCTTGAGGAGTATGGTGCCTGCGCGTTGAGAAGGAAGATTGAAGGAAGGCCGAACGGTTCGTTGATGACGTAGATCGGGTGGATAAAAGATAATGATATTTAAGTTGTAGGAAAAATTGTGTATGAGAGAAGAATGGCAAAATATAGAAATGAAGAAGATTTGAGAATAAATATAATGATGTCTTCGATATCTCTCACCTAGGCATCCTTCGCTTTCCTGAGGTCGGATCGGATGTTGCGGGGAAATAGATAGCCCGACTCAAGGTCCCACGCACATAAAGACCATGTCATTTAGTCATAACTCGACAGATGACACGCAACGTCTCTGCTGCAATCAAATGCCTTCGTGAAACATTCCTGTGAACTTGTGAGATACTGTTGTGCGGGTACAGCCGTTGGGTTGACATCCATGGTTCCATCAACCGCGGAGTAGAAACGCCTACAGTACACACTAGGCGCGAATGGCATTAAGGCCAGTACTAACTATTGAAACTCCCAAGGATTCATGGGGAGTTGATCAGTAAGAAATCGAGAACAGACAGTAATTTGGAAAGAAACTGCCGGTTGACAAATCCGATCGAAAAAGTGTCTAAATCACATGTCACGTGTGGTATAATCAGGCACTGATTGGCCCATCTCGGCATACTCTTCTTCCATCCTCGTATGTTCCAGTCCTCTAGCACCACAATCCCACCTGCCACCTACCTCATCCCCGGCTACTGGAATCCTAATTTTCCAGGCCCCAAGCCCAGAAATCGCTACGATGCCGCGTCGTACAAGCATCGAAGTATTCGTACATATCGGACCCCGCCGCGCCATCTCCAACGATGACGCTTGCCTCGGCACCACCGCTGAATACAAATGATTAGCAGCATGTTCTTATCATCCGCTCATCCAATAAAAACAGCACGAGGGGCAGATGTAGTCCCTGCAAGGTACCGCTGTCGATCGCCTCTCGGTCACGACCTGCCAAAAGCGGAAAGGAGCTGAGAGCTTGGGGATGGCGCCCGGAGAATGTCATAAAGTGACGCACAACGGATTTTTTTCTGGGAAATATATTTCTCTCCGCTGTGGAACTTCGAATTCTTTTCTTTCTTATAGCTTGTTAGAGAATTGTCTCTTCTCTGAGTTATACGGCATTGAAGTTCAAGATGCGATCGGTACAATTGAACGTTGTGGGAGCTCTGTTCTTCGGGGGAGTATTTGCTCAACTATACCCAGACCAAACTTCCCTGAACCACACCTGTGCAATTCGTAAGGAACCCCACATCATCCCCAATCTCATTCGATTCCAGTTATCCAAAATTCAATCAATTGTCCAACATCAAAGTTCAGCCCCCTGACCACCCCTCAGAAAAACCCCTCCTATCCTGTCCCCCCCGCTCCCCCTCAACCGTCGACTCCTGCTGCGTCGAAACCTTCGGCGGTCTTGTCCTAACCACCCAATTCTGGTCCACCTACACGGGCGGCGAATCCAGCGGCCAATATCTGCCCACAGACGTCTGGACGCTTCACGGCCTCTGGCCCGACTTCTGCAACGGCTCCTACACGCAATACTGCGACCTAAACCGACAATACGACCCTATCCCTTCCCCCAACACGACAAACGGGCTTCCCAACGGCACCGTCGTCCCGGTCTACAACGGCTCCAACATCGGCACCTTCCTCGAACCTTTTGGAAGATATGACTTGCTCGAGTACATGAACACGTACTGGATCGCGCAAAACCAAGACAACCCGGGGTTCTGGGCGCACGAGTTCTCCAAGCACGCCACCTGTTTCTCGACCTTTGAAACGCAGTGCTATGGCCCCAAGTACCAACAACACGAGGAGGTTGTTGATTTCTTCGAGACGGCGATCAAGTACTACAAGCGGGTTCCGACTTTCGAGTGGCTGGAGGATGCGGGGATTACGCCGTCGAATAGTACCCAGTATACGTATGCGGATGTGAGGGATACGCTGACGGATCGATTTGGGTCGGTGCCGTTTATCGGGTGCTCCGGGCCACGGTTCAATGCGACGGAGAAGGGGAGAGGGAGTGCGGATAACGGATACACCAAGTTGAGCGAGGTGTGGTATTATGAGCATGTGAGTACTACGCAATTATTACTTTAGGTTCTGTGTTTTGTGGGTGGCTGTATTAACTTTTTTCGAATAGGTGTTTGGAAGACCGCAGGATGTGAATACGGTCCCGGTCGATGCAAGCCCGACGTATCTTACGAACTGTGCCAAGTCGGTGGGCGCAATTTGGTATCATGAGAGGACGAATGGGAGTGAGAAGGTTCCGACTGTGCCTTATTAGATAGGGGTGATGGGGGTTTAATGATGAACAATATGATTACGATGTGAGAAGATCTGATGGTAGACACTGTGCTGATGAAATAACACATAGTCATTCATATACATAAAACCAAGATGAAATGAATCATGTCCAACATTTCAAAAGTACGAAACTCTTCAACATGTCATTCATATGTTTCCTGGGTACACTCTCTGGTCACATTTCACTGCAACGATTCCGGTGTCGGAACAAGCATTCAAGAAACAAAATTCCACAATGACAACTGTTTTCCAATTACTAATACAATACGGTTGAAAAGATGATAATACACACGCAATGCAATGCAACGCTAGACACAAAGTATTCAATACCTCACCATGTCAAACCAAACCAACAATCTGAATTCACCAATCTCCTCTCCCATCACCATCAGAATCTCTCATCATTTAATTCCCCATCCCCTTAAGCGCCGCCCTCCAAATAACATTCCTCTCTTCTGTCTGCGTAGTCCCGACACAAACAGTCAAATACTGCGACCAACCCTCGGCACTCCCCGTCTTCAACGCCGCCCTGACAGCCGGACTGCACTTCGTACTCAGATACCACGCTGCACTTCCAAACGCCAACTCATCCTTGGCATTCAACCGATCGACAAGCTCTGCGGGAGTTCCCGCCGTACTCACACCCGCAGCCGCGGCGTACTCGGTGTTGAAATTAGGCATCTGCATGTTATACGTGCCTTGCCCTGGACGACCGGGGAAATGGTTTTTGTTGTATTTGAAGGAGGCGGATTCAAAGAGGAGGATTGCGAGGGCCGCGGCTTGTTCGCCCTTGGAGGTCAAGCCGTACTTGGTGAAAGAGGCGGAGATTGCCGGCGCGGCCCGCTCCGCATTAACACATTCTTGTGGGAAGGGAGCACCAGCGCAGGATGCGGTTTTTGCGTCAATGCCCATGAGGCCGGACATAGTGAGGGCGACTGGGACTGCGGGTGTGGAGGACGGTTTGGGGGTGTAGGTTGGGATGGGATCAGCGACGACAGTTGGGAAAGGAGTTGGTGTCTTGATGGATGTGGGGATTACACTGGAGGACGGTTTGGGGGTATAGGTTGGGACGGGGTCGGCGATAACAGTTGGGTAAGGAGTTGGTGTCTTGATGGATGAGGGGATTGCGCTCGAGGCCTTGCTAGGGATAGGTGTCGCGCTGGGAGTCTTGATGGGAGTTGAAGTCGGGGTGGGGACATTGATGGGAAGGCTGTGGTCGCCACATGGTTCGGGGACCGGGGCGGCAGAGATGGCGAGAGCCGAAGTGAGTAGGATGGCGACGGTAGATTTGAGATGCATCGTTGTGGTTGTTGGTATGTTTGGTGTTGGTGGTTGTGGAAAAAAAAAAAAGAAGAATGTATGAAGAAAGAATAAAAATGTTTTTATAGACCAGCTGTAAAGACAGTGAATAGAAGATATTCAAACAAGTACCTGAAGGAATGACAACACAAAAAATGTTGATTCAAGGAAAACTAGAGACCCCGAAACGACTTTGTACTCATTCACACTTTAAGGACCAAGCCCACTTCGCCACAATGTTTCTCCAAAGAGCGTAAGAAGTGAAACGCGTGAACTTGAATAGGGTAATAACCCTGTTCCGCGTCAGACAGGCGAGCCATCATGGCCAATATTTACTGTGAGCGGTGATTGTTCCTTAGACCGGACATCGCGGTGAAGAAGGTTACATGTGATACGGTGCTGTGATTGGTGCGTCGCCGCTGAAGTCCGACCTCCTGAATGTTCCACGTATGTTTCGAAACACTTTGGCGCGTCAAGCTTTGGACCAAGAGAAGCTTATATGCCTGTCACCGTCACGTTGGTTGGTTGAAGAGCGTACAACTAAAGATGCTATAGGCCGGTCTTTGCTAATGTCCGCCCTTGATACTAAGATGGGTAAATGTTATGTGAACATCCGTGGCCGCTCATCGCCACCTCCGGAAGAAGCACTGCGACGGATCAAGGACTGGTCGCCCAGCCTAAATATCTGAATGGGGTATGCGCTTACTGTCCTGCTCGCGTGTTAATGGAAATGATGAAATTTGGAGGTATTTCCGTAAGTGGAGATGAATGAGGATCAATCGGCTCCGCGGCATTGATGTTCTCTGTTCCTCTTGTTCGGAGGCGCACCGAGTACACACAGCCACACTACTCTTCGCCGATCTCCTGGTTCTCTGGCCTTGATTATATATTCTTTTCCTTGTCATATTGAAGACTTCAAGGGCTTGCAGGCGTGAATGCGTTACCGACATCCAAAACCAGCGCGGTCCGACATCGGGTGAAAGTTGACCCCGCCACTAGAAGATCTGACTTCTTGCCTAATTCGAGGGGTATTGGAGTGCACATGACGTACTCGTTGTAGAAATGCCCCACAGCATGCAGACGTCCAAAAAGCTCCATCTCTGGGGGTAATTGAGCCAGCCCCTCCTCTCGCTTTCTGCAATTCAGCATCCTTTTTCCCTACGTCCCCTTGCAGGACTTTGTACAATTCGTCTGAACTTTATTTGTCACCCTCTTTGTCCAGTCTCACAATGCCTGCCGTCGAATCAAAGTTTCAACCCCATGACATGGAGTTCCGTCGCCTTGGGCCTGCCGGCTTGAAGGTATCGGTCTTTTCTCTTGGCGGATGGTTAACGTACGGGGGGACGCAGCAAGGTAATATTGTGAAGGAGTGCTTGCAGGTTCGATATTATTGAGTCTTCAAGGTGTCTGGGAATTGACACCACAACAGGCCGCATGGGATAACGGAATCAACTTCTTCGACACGGCTGAAGTGTACTCCAATGGCCAATGTGAGCTTGAAATGGGTCAGGCCTTGAAGGAATTGGCTTGGCCGAGAGATGAATATGTTTTGAGCACAAAGGTCTTTTTTGGGACAGGCAGGAAAGAACCAAATACAAGGTATTCTGCATCTTGTTCATGGCTGAAGTGCAACCCACTGACATGGAAACGACAGGGGACTCTCAAAGAAGCATATTGTTGAGGGATTGAAGAGCTCCTTGGCCCGTCTGGATACCCCTTACGTCGACATCGTCTTCGCCCACCGTGCTGATCCAGATGTGCCAATGAAGGAGATTGTTGAGGCATTCACCCAGACCATCAACATGAACCTGGCCTATTACTGGGGAACATCAGAGTGGTCGGCAGCGCAGATCCAGGAAGCGAATGAAATCGCCGAAAAGTACAATTTGATTGCGCCCATAGTCGAACAACCACAGTACAATGCTTTCCATAGAGAACGATTCGAGAAAGAGTACGCGCCGCTATATGAGAAGTTCCAGTACGGGACCACCATCTGGAGTCCCCTGGCCTCGGGTATTCTGACAGGCAAATATGACAACGGCATCCCCGAGGATTCACGGTTTGCCACCAACCCCAAGTTCTTTGAGAATTCGATCAAGGAGCTCCAATCCGAGGAAGGAAAAGCGAAGCTGGAGAAGGTCAGGAAGTTAGGCAAGGTTGCTGAAAAGATCGGCGCAACGACAGCCCAGCTTGCTCTTGCATGGGCAGCCAAAAAGTAAGTGACGGTCAAATCAGGGCTCAGCCCAGTTGCATGGAATCTCGAATAGAACTAACAATGAGCAGTCCAAACGTCAGCACGGTTATCCTTGGCGCAACGAAGCCGCAGCAGGTGCACGACAATGTCAAGGCGTTGAAATTGCTGCCCAAGCTGACAGCTGAGGTTATGGAAGAGATTGAAGGAATCCTTCAAAACAAGCCAAAGGCCCAGTTGTGAGCACGTGAAGGTAGCACGGGTCTAGCATGGTGCAGGTGCCCAGGTGAAGACGCGTCCACGGCCAGTCTTGCACGCGAGCGGTCGAGTGACAGGAACAGGCCTGGTGGACGGAATATCGAATGCGGGGTAGCCAGAGCTAGCAATGGATTGCATGGACGCATAGAGAAATAGAAGGGGTCGATATCAATATCAATGGACTCTGGAGCAACACCGTCCGTATCAAGTGATGTGACCTTTCTCAAATCATCCGTGGAGAGCCGTTGCAGACTGCAGGGAGGAGTGCAGGAGTGCAGGAGTGCAGGAGTGCAGCCGAACTGCATCGGAGCATACCTGTCTATGCAGCTGCCAGCAGGTATTTCATCAAAGAAGCACGCGGCCAGGATGGGGTGGTTGCTTCGTAAGATGTTGGTAATTAGGACGCGGGGGGGGCGAGCCAGTATATCGCGTTCCCCATGAGGAATTGCCTATATGCTGGAGAGGCAGTGATTGGGCATGTGTGTGGAATCCCAAGCGGGCGAGGCCACGAGGGAGCCAAAATAAGGATATGGTGGCCTGAGCGGACGAGAGATCTGTGCAGATTAATTGGGATTCTACGATGGATATTGATGTTGGAGAGAGAAGAGGAACAGGCTGCTGGCTGCGAAAAGAGACTAGGCGTTGATTGCGGCTCACCTGGAGAAAACCGGGGGGGGATGAGATGGGGTGGAAAGATGGGATGAGAGGGAGTGGAACGGGGCGGATTGGGTGCAGCCCACCCACGAAAGTGCCACGGCAGGCGCTTGCATTCCCCGAAAGGGTGGTCTGGACTCTTTTTGCAGCCATCAGCGTTGCCCAGCTGTCGAACTTTGGGATGTGTTCTGGTGTGGTGTTTTTTTTGGTGTTCAAAGTATTGGAGTATGTAGGTGAAATGAATGAAGACACAGAGTCTCTTTGCCCCGTGAGATAAGAAGTCACGCCTCTCCGCCCGTTGTGCCTGCCTGTTTGATGAAGCATCGCATCGCGTCGCCACTTCCTTTCCATCTCATCATTGCTTACTACAGCCATTACAATAACACCATCATCATTCACATCATCATCATCAGCCTCAACCTTTACTTCTCCTCTGTCTCACTCTCCCCCTCTCTCCCTCTCTCCCTCTCTCTCTCTTTCTCTTACACACACACACACACACATCCTCTCTCTCTTTTTTCTAGCCCTTCCGACCGGTTCGCGCGTGTGTGCTTGTGCGCCTGTTCAGCCAGCCGAGGCATCGCCGCCGTCATCTTCTTCACCATCTGCAGATTGTCTTTCTTTCCGACTGTATCGGCCGTCATCCCCCTAGATCGGATCCCACCCGGACAGTACAATAGCGTAACAGAGTAGAGCCGCCCGTTGTTCCGCCCATTGCCGACCTATCACCACACATCACCACACTTCCGCAATTCACCTCTAGGCAAGGAACTATACACAGTAGCAGACTAGCATTGGCCTTGGGGTCGCCTCTCCCGCTCTCGCCTCGACACCATCGTGCATTTTTCGACTACTCTCTGCTGCCCTTGTTGCAGCATTCCAAATACCCTTGTCGCCGTCCTGTCTCCTCCCTCGTCACCAGTCCAGCCCTCTCAGCCTGGCCCGGCCACATCCTCAGAAAGCTCTTTGCACAGCCATTGCCCACGCAGGCCTGCAAACCTGCAAACCTGCTTGTGTTGCTGCGCATTGTCGCATTGTCGCATTGCTGCTTTTTGATCTGTCCTCCGCTGCCTGTTAAAACACTCAATCCACTACTCTTCATTACCTCCTGTACCTCCTGCTACAAGCTCTCCATGTGAGTGCGCCTTAAGCTCTTTTTCTCTCTCTCCCTCCGTCTCTCTACCCTACCCTACCTTAATTACCCCCTTCACCCTTCTTGCTTCCACTTGCATTTGTTTCTACTGTATCTATCCATTCGCCCGCTCCTCCGCCCTGCTTGTTTTGTTCGTTGGCCTGCATCTGCGACGCAAAGAGCTCCATTTGCTGTCTCAATTGCGTCCCAGCCACTCACCGTGCCACTGCCTCCCCTCCACCCTCCGTATCACTCTGCCTCTTGGCATCTGGCCATTCGCGCCGTCTGCTCTCCCCGTCCACCCCTCCTACCAACTCTCCAATCTGTTCGCCCTCTCTTCCTTACTGTTTGGCAAGCTAATTGTCTCTTTCTCTTCAGCAAAGAGAAGACTGCAGACATCTCGACCTCCACCATAAAAAATCACCATCCAGGTTCGCCTGCCTCACCAGCTTCATCCGCCCGGCCATATCTCCGCTGGCATCCATCGCATCCCGTTTCAGTCCGCACACACACGCACACAGACACACCAGTCCAACTGCGCAGGGCGTCCAGGCTGCACGTGGTTACCGTCCATTTAACCCTTCCCCCCTAGTCCGGACCCCCCCCCCTTCTCCACACTTTCACGCGGGTAATCGACATTAATCGACAGAGCGACCCTCCAAGGCTCCCAAGGTGATCAATGCGAGCTGCATAGCATGGCAACTATCTCGCCTGATCCTCAGATGGGGGATGCACAGTACAACAATGGCTCTGGTGAGTGCCCTCTCTTAGTTCCAGCCCTGTTCGCTTCAATGCTTTGTGTTTGAGCTTCAGTTTGGGCCCGCCCTGCAACAGCTGTCGTCTCCATGACTCCAACCCGCTACTTCTTGGCAGCCGCTGCTCAGGCCGCTGGCATTGGTCTGTCTCTGTCACACTTGTTTTCCTCACCGAGCCTTCACCCAGCTTCCTGTCCAAAAACACTCTGCAGAGACACCCCAAGTCTCGTCACCCCATCAATCGTTCGCGCAGCATAAATCGCAGGCCACGTTTCTTGCCCGGCATGCCCGCCAGCCGATTCAGCGCATTGCCTGCAGCGGTTCACCCCGCTAGCGCCTACTTTTGCACCGTTACACCATTCTCAAGATACTTATACAAGACCATGTAACCCTTTTACCATGTCAAAGCTCTACATACATCTACTTTATTGTAATTTTTCCTTCTGTCCTGGTCCTTGTCCAATTGCCTATTTTCCTATTCTACCTTTTTCCAATTCTTCCATCCACTTTACCCACTTTACCATTTTACCACCTTGACACCTTATCACTTTACTGCCCTACTACCTTTACTACCCTACCACGTTACTATTATCTTTTCATACAAATGTCGCATAATCGCTACATGTCATGGGGTTCGGATGTGCTGACCATGGCGCCCACTTATCCTCCCGCCAACCCAGCCGTCGAGTACCCCTCACCGGCTTCACGTCGTCAGTCCGAATGCTTTTCTGAGATCAGCATGGGCGATAGCCGGAGAGGGAGCTTGGCAGGCTTTGGGTCGGATGTGGAGAATAAAGGGCAATGGCAATCGATAGGAAGTGAATCCAACTCAAAAAGTCCACTAGCCAATCTTGGATTTTTCAAGAGTTTGACAGAGAAGAAGACGACACGAGGTTTGCACGATTGACACCAGTCGGACTTTGGGCTTGGCACTAATCATCAACCAGATGGGCAACCCGCAAAGAGGAGAGGGCCCAAACCAGATAGCAAGCCAGCTCTTACCAGGAGACAGGAGCTGAATCGGCAAGCGCAGAGGTATGGTTATACTAAAGTATAAGTGCATTATTTTTATGTCTTTGCTAACATACTTCCTAGGACACATCGTGAACGCAAAGAAATGTACATCAAGGCATTGGAACAAGAAGTCCTTCGCCTCAAAGAAACATTCTCCAACACGTCACGAGAGCGCGACGCATTTGCCGAAGAAAACCGTCGACTGAAAGAGTTACTCATGGCGCATGGCATCTCCTACGACATCAACAGCCCAATCAATGGCCTGGGACATATCGGCAGCTCAACGTACGGCGGAAGCTCATCAGGAAGCGTATCCGGCTATGGACCTGGATCGAATTCGACGGGCTACACCTCTCCACCCAACATGCCGACGCACCCTCGAGGATCCATATCGGGCCCAGCCTCGCATCAACCCCAGCAAAGCAACAGCGGGATTGATTATGATCAAATCGGGATTGACTTCGTTTTAACGTACGACCGAACGCCCTATCTTTCTCCTCCACCCCAGCAATAATCTCCGTCTCTGTTATCGTCATCGTTGCCCGTCATTATACTATCCATGTCATCCATCCGTTCCGCTATTTTCTACTCTTTCCACCGTCTATTATTATTAATAACTCTGCTCTTACTTTAATACGCTCGTTTATCTGACTTTATACCCGGGCATCCCTCAGTCTCGAGCGCCCCTGCATGGACCACATGCAATTCCTAATGATACGCGCCAACGGTGGCGGCGACAACACCGACGGCGCAAACGGCACCACCAACCCCCACACCAACGGCGTCGAAACCGAGTCCCATCTGATCAGCGGTCACGCCCTGATGGCGACATGTCCACCCGAATCGCACGTCGCGAATCATCCAGAGGACCAGTACCCGCACCAGATGCCGGACATTGCCATGCCCGATCTGCTCAAGCTACTCGACTTGAGCAATCGTCTCCCGTTGGATGGCGAGATCACGCCTATCATGGCTTGGGCGATGATTCTGCAGGATCAGAGATTTGCCGGGTTGTCCAATGATGACTTCGAGGCTATCAAGACTGGCTTGTTGGGGAAGATTAGGTGCTATGGGTGAGTTTGTCCTAAATATCTGTTGATGTGTTTTCTTTGGACTAATTCGGTTTTTTGTTTTTACAGATTCGGCGCTGTGCTCGAGGAATTCGAAGTACGCGATGCCTTGATGGCCGTCTTTGCCGGCAAAGGAATCGGAAATGGAATCAGCACCTAAGAACGAACAACAACAATGATTATGAACAGCAATATTGACATGGAATACGGCCTAATTCAGTGGATTGGAAGAGAAGAGAAGAGAAGATCTCTCTGACCCTAGTCGGTATGGACAGTGTCGGCCAGGCAAGGAGTTCTCTCTTCTTATATCCCCTTTCTGCAAACCTGTGCATGGGAGGAAAAAAACATTAATTTTAATGTAGTCATTCGCTTATACCCTCTCATCCCTTCCTTGACTTCTTTCTCTTCCCTTCTATCCGGTACCGATATATGAATATGAATTTATGAGTTTACGTTTGTGTTAACACAGCTTGCTTTTTTCTTTTCTTCATCTCTTAGTTGCATTTGTTAGGCAGGCATATGTTATGAATGTTATGAGGTTACGTTTGCAGTTTTTAGTCCTATGGTTTCCATCAAATTCGTAGCATTGGCCAGACAGATAACCTGTGTACATAAATGTAATGAAGCGATGAACAATAATGAATTCCAAATGGTGATTATTGGCTGTAACGTAGCATTTCAACTGTTCAGCGCTAAACTACTAAGCTCCCGTCCTTCCTCTCTCTCGCCCAATGAAAAGCAAACAAACCAATCAATTAGTTATTTCTTCGCATTACTGCTCTTCTTCGTCTTCTCCTTCTCCTTTTCCTTATCCGCCGTCTTAGAACTTGAACCCGCCGTCGCAGCCTTCCCTGATGACGATTTGGATGAAGTCTTCGCAGCACTGCTATCTTTAGCTTTGACGACGGTCTTGACTTTCTTCTTGGCCTTGTCGGTTGTCTTTTCGCTGGTCTTGGACTTGGATTTGGAAGTAGAGGAAGAAGAAGTCTTTGTAGTTTTGGCGGTCTTGCTTGATTTGTCTGATTTGGATGCGGCTGGTTTGGTGGTGGTGGCTTCTGTTTTTGTGGCTTCTTTTGTGGTCGCTTCTTCTGGCTTTGGGGTTCCTGTGGGTTCTTTGGGTTTTGCGGTGTCGGACTCTTCCTCCGATTCTTCTTCTTCTTCTTCTTCTTCTTCTTCTTCTTCACTTTCCCCCTCCTCGTCCTCTTCTTCGTCTTCCTCGTCGTCGTCGTCATCATCATCATCGTCCTCTTCCTCACTGCTTTCCTCTTTTGTCTTATCTTCTACATCCGCGCCGTTGGAACTCTTCTTACCTCCTTGACCCCCTGTTGGCGACGCAAGAGGACTCGGAGATTTATGGGTTACTGAAATGGGACCTGCGTTTAGGGCTGGATTGTCTAGTTCGCCTTTGGACCGGATAGGTAGCGTGATCGGCTTCTGGTTTGTGGCGGGAGGGAGGCGTGGGGGACCATCTTCTTCTTCCTCCGACTCTTCCTCCTCATCGTCATCGTCATCGTCCTCTTCTTCGGATGATTCTTCCTCTTCTTCCTTCTTGGGCTCAGGTTTTACCGCTGCTGCTTTACTAGTTGCTGTACTCGGGGTTGCAGGCAACGGAATAGATTTCGGCGATAAAATCGAATCTAAGCCTGCAGTCCCCTTTTTCGGCGTCGACGCTCCCGCTGAAAGCGGCGAATTGATCTTCTCTGCCAACAATGGATTTGTGGTCGAGATCTTAGTGGGGGTAGCTTTCTTCGACGCAGCCACCTTCGCCGCTTCAGCACCCATTTGGCGGATTGCGAGGTTCTGTGCGGGAGTTTGAGCGGGGGTATTTTCTTTCTGGTTTGCTGCGGCGGCGGTAGCTGGAGTGGTTGATTTAGGTGGAGCTTGAGAAGGCATTACGACGGCTTGGACAGGTTTGACGGGTGCGGAAGTGACACCCAAAGCGTCTTTGAGCTCGCCGTATTCGTTCCATTCCTCGATCATCTCAAGGTCCTGGAACACATCATAGTGTCAGCTTTTCTGTGCCTTCAAACCCTCATGGTGGAATTTCTGTGTTACTCACACCCACAACATATCCTTGTTTGACCAACAACGGTAGCTTCTTCCCGCTTCCGCGTCGTTGGTATAGCTTCCGTGCCAGATCATCTGTGGCCGTGTCCACGCCTTTGAATGGGATCTTGTTTGCTCTTAGGATTGTCTCAATGCGGGATGTAGCAGTCACAATGTGCGAGGAGCCCGCTGTGAGCGACGTGTAGAGGTATAGGTTCGGATCGGTATCAAAGACCTGGAGGTCGGCCATGGTGGGGTTGTGAATGTGGTACGGTGCGCGAGGGATACTGTGCTTGTGTGCGCGGACGGGTGTAACAACAGACGTAGATGCAGAGTGGGCAGATGGAGTATGACGAAAAGGACAGCGAGGTTTGAAATTGGCGAAACCCAGCACCGGTTCTTGTGAGGCTCTCAAAGACTCCGAGTGAGGTGACGCCGAAGGAGCTGTCAGGTGTGTTGGTGCTGGAAGGGTGGGGCATGTTTCAAAGCACGTGAGGCGGGGTAGCTCTGGAACACCGATTATGCAGGGCGAGGGCGAGAACCCCTGGTGGAGTTAACATGACTAGGTAGGATGCAATAGTTATCTTGGGAAAATTCCATGAGGTACCACTTCATAATTCGTCTATTTCTCTCAATAATTCACTCACGTCGCGGTTTCATATTACAACGGGGTGACGTCATTGTCAATGAGTCTATGAATGCAACCGATGTAAACAACAGATATCGAATATATTAAACTACGTCCTCAGAGTTCCGTGGGCTTTGTAGTCGGCTGTACCTCCGCAGCACCCTTTGATACAACTTTCTGCAAATCAGAACCACTATCATTGACCTTTGCTTCCTGCCCATCAACGAGATTTCCTTCACGACCAAGCATCGCATGCTCGATGTTGATTTTCGGTCCCTTGAACCACTTCCGAGCGGACACGAACCACCAGATTGTTATTGCCAACATAGGACCACCATATACGAGACACGTCCAGTTCATGCCAGCCGCACTGTTTATGATGTCAGTTCGGACAAGTCACAAAAGGAAGAGATTGTAGATACTCACGTCAGTTCGGCTCCAGTGACACTTGGTAAGCAAAGAATAGGAACCATAAGAGTAACAAATGCGGAAGCGATAACTCCACATGGGATAGAGAATCTGCCCAGGTTCCATGGTCCTTGTCGGAACCGGTCGCCAACAAAGAATACGCGGATAAAGATAGGTAGTGTGAAAGCTACAGATGTTAGGTGCAACTAGGAACTATCCGAGGGGTGGAAACTTACCAACGAAAGCAGCAATAGCTCCAATGGAAAACAGAGCGCCAACTACAAGCTCGCCTCCAAAGATCAGCAAGAGAAGAAGGATCCCAATGACGCAATTGAACCAAACTGCGTTGACGGGTGTTTGGGTTGTGGAATTGACGACCTTCCAGTATTTAGAGAGAGGGAAGCAGTCATCCCGTGCGTAGGCGAATGTCACTCGTGAAGCTGCAATCATGCATCCCTGACCCATTGAGAAGCCCGCAATGATTGTTATAGCTAGGATCGCTAGAGTAGTCTTCTGTGGCATACATTGCATCAGGTATGCTGCAAAAGGCTGGCCTAGGTCCGAATCTAGAACTTCGTCGATGTTCACAACGGTGTATGCGACGACAAGCTGGAGGAACCAACCGAACAGACCGCCCGTGGCAGAAGTCAGGACGATAGCGCGAGGCGAGGCAACGTTTGCATTTGCACACTCTTCCGCCAGATGGAAAGCGGAGTCGTAGCCACTCATGGTCCAGATTACACCAATGAAGCTCATGAGTACGGAAACGCCAGCGGGGAACGAAGTGCCTTCATACACGTGCCCCCAAACTTCGCTCGAGGAAGTGAATCGAGGGAGACCACGGGAAGTTCGATCGGTGCCAGCAGGGATCAAAATGATTACAACGATGAGTGCGATGAAGTTGAATGTTGATCCTCCGGAGTTGATCTGTGCAAGCCATTTAGTTGGAAAAGAAGACATGACGCCGTGGATCAACATGATGAAAACGGTCAAAAGGAATGTCTGGTAGTTGGTAGGGGTATAGTCGGGGTTCTGAATCGAAGCTCCAGCCAATATCATAGCGGCAACGCCATAGTTGACTGGAAGTAGATATAAGCCATGGGTGTATACAATGGGGCTTTAGGGTTTACTCACCAGATGGAGCTGCGGTGACTTGAGCAAGCCAGTTACTCCAGCCCGTGATCCAAGCAGCAAAAGGACCCCAGCCAGGGGGTGCAAGCACTGCAGCTGCGTAATATAGACCTCCGCTCGTAGGCATAGAGCTACATAGCTCGGCCATGGAGCAAGCAACACATTGGATACCAATCATGGCAACAATCCACCCCCAAGTCATACCTGAAACCATGTCAACACAACCCTTTCGTCTCAAGTATTCAAGTCAGTTGATTAGAGATAGGGATCATACCTGCGGTTCCAGCATATCCCATTCCATAATACAGAGTTGAAGCAAACGATGGCAACAAGCCCAACACAGCAAATGAAACGCAAAACGTGGTGAATAACGAAAATTCTCGCTTGAACTCTGACTTGTAACCCAGGGCTGCCAACACTTCTTCATCCTCACTGAAGTCGTGTGTCGGATCAAATGGCACATCACCACCGGGAAGCACCGACGTCACCGGTTCTTCGGCGACTGTGTGCTTCCTATGCGTAATGGTCGCGTCTGTCATGGTCGCTAAGATCTGATCGATTGATCTTTGTTGGCTGAGTGGACAGCACAGAGTTGACAATTGCTGCAGCAGCGCCGTACGGGAACTAAGTGTGACGCAAGATGGGCTTTCTGTGAAGCATAGACAGCTACAGCAGACGTGGTTTTCAGCTGAACATAAGGACCCGACGATGAGAACGGCACTGTACGCAATGCGGCAAGTCGATGCGTACCCGGTTCAACGTAGGAAGGCCGGAAGATAGGGAGCAGCGAATTGGTATTATGGTGCCGCGCGCGGGGTGTGATAAGTTCGCGGCTATCATTGAGATTTGCGAGGCTTATCAGTGGCGGTTGGGGTTAGACTGGCAATGGAGTACCGCCCCGGGCCATGGTTGGTCGGCTGCATGGGTGAGTTTGGCTACAAGGGCACGAGGCAAGCCTCGCATGGTGCGGAGAGATACACAGGCGTCTTCTTCGGGTGCGAAGAATTGGGCCGAGTAGCTACATACGTAGTAAGCGTAGTCAAGATAGAGGCTGGGTCTCACGGCGTACGGATGTGTGGATATGTGGGTTGCGTGTGTGATTCCTGCTGTCAGCCTTTGAGACGACGATACCTCGGGAATGGAAAATGGTATCTGATACACGATAGATCATAGATTAGACATGCCAACCCTGGACATACATAGATGGGGGAAGCGGGAGGCCGTTGCAGTGTTGCACATGTGCGGAAAAGGGCCGCAGAGCTCCCCATGGCGTGCATGAGAGCTGGGAAGCTGCCGCAGCACATCGTGACATTGCGACGGGAATGGCCTGGGAGCTGCATAGACCCCGCAATGTTTTATCGAGTTCCAAGACCTGCCTACAGCGACGTCGATGCCGAGGCCGAAACAGCACGAAAGAGAGTAGAAGAGTGTGACAAAGATGAAAGATGGCAATTCGTTTGACTCGATGGTGGAGCCTGTATTCAATAGTAGCTCGTTCCTCCAGCATACTCAGCCTTGGTCCCTGGAAACGCACCGACAGGGGTCGCAGTATTCGTCCTCTCCTCCTCATCTCCGCTATCGTCTTCTTCGCCTTCGAATGCAGCCTCACCAGGATCAGGCGGCGCTCTCATACGGATGATGGCGTCTTCGTCCAGCGCTGGGATGACATACATCTTAGGGTCGCGATAATCTCTTCCTGATGGCATACTTGCCACCAGAGGCTCTGATGGGGGTATGATCTGGCAACCCACCTTTTCTAAGGATTAGCACATCTATGAGGCATCGATAAGAATGGGGCAAATACCGTGTCGTTCATCTTGACCCACTTCTGGAGGAGCATCTCGACTACCCGACCTTCTTCGAATTTGCCGGCGTCGGTTCCCCATCCCTCGCCCTTTTCGATCTTCTTGTCTTCTCTCTTTTCTTGCCATCCCTTCTTGAGCTTAGAGAAACCAGAGCTCTTCTTCTCTTCGTCTGCACCAAGTGCTGTGAATCCAAGCTCTTTCTTCGCGCCTTTCAGCCATGCAATTGCCTCTCCTGTCTTACCCGCCGTCTCTGCGTCTATGGCCAGCAATCGACAAGCTTTACCTCTTGCAGTTCGCCTCAAATCATCAACATACTTCAAAAATCTTTCGTCTACTTTGGCACCTTTGCCTAGCATCGCCTGCGCTTTGGCAGCATGTTCTGCTGCGGCGAGACATAGTCGAGCGTAGAGATGCACACGAAGTTTCGGTATCTCCATGCCCTTGAACATCCAATCTCTATTCTGCTTGTTCCTGTCTTCAATCACAGCAGCAGGATATGGATCGTCCTTTAGAAAGCTGACAAGTGTGGCTTCGGCGATTGTGAGTTCGGCCAAAGCACCCAAAACCGAAATGGATATGTCCACCGCAATAGGCTGTGTGGTCCATTGT
The DNA here is from genome assembly GCA_020744415.1 of Dendryphion nanum. Taxonomy (NCBI): domain Eukaryota; kingdom Fungi; phylum Ascomycota; class Dothideomycetes; order Pleosporales; family Torulaceae; genus Dendryphion; species Dendryphion nanum. The sequence goes on from JAGMWT010000008.1 coordinate 1,152,071, forward strand.
CCAGCTCGATTGACTAGATATGTGTGTACTCCATTGGCGTCGTAGAAATGTTTCATTGCAGTTGCGATGGCCGTTGTCCTCTGCTCTGGCGTAGGGAGCGTCGCGCTGTAGAGGGTGTGCAGCTGTGCCCGTGCCTGTAGGCTGTAGGTGTAAGCCAGCGTAGAAAGAGTGAAAAACAATTCGCTTTCAAGGCTCTTTAGTTTGACTCTGCGTGGTTCGTGACCAGGTAGCGACGCTGACAGAGTTGTCCTCCATTCTACCTCCAACTCTTTCACCAATACCAAATCGATCTCTTCACCAGCACAGCTTGTACCGCTCAATCCAGCATCTAATGCAAACAGATATGGTATGTACTCGTTGAGTGCCGAAAGAACTGTAGGGAGGTTCGAGGCTTGAGAGGAGGGTGGAACACGCTTGTACTTCTTCAAAGCATCCCGCACTACCCCTCTAGCTGTAGTAGCGCAGAGAGGCAGGGACGGATGAGTGCTGCTACTGAAGTAGTCGTTGAAAGAAATGCTCGAAGTTGTAGGAAGGACGAAAGGAAATGGCATGTTGCTATATTTGTGTGTAGCGTTATGTTGTTTCTCTTGCCATCGACATTACAAGCTGGGACGGAAACCTGCCTGACGCAGGAACATGAGCTCAACGGGGAAGGCGGCGGGGCTCGGAATGTCTCGCTTGGCATCGCGACCGCCTATGCGTTGCATCGAAAGCCTCACCGTCAGGATGGATCTATGAATGTTAAGGTAATTGATAAATTCAGCTGTAGTCCGAAATGGTTGTTCATGTGAATTAGTTGAATAGTGCTGACACGATTGTATCAGGAGATGATCATGATTTCCTTAGCGCCGGGTTCCTGTGTCTGAGTGATATATACAATATGTTCCTCCGTGTCTCATTGTGTCCGCCAGTGCCGACTGTCCTTCTTCGCCCAAATTCTAACGCTCGTATTTTAGAGGTGGTTCTGCTGTGCGAATAGGTAACCCTTGACTTTGGCGTCCTTCAGAAGCTCGAAGTATCGCTCTGTGTGGTCCCCGTTAGTATCCGCACATCCTTAGTCCCAAAATATTCAATGCATGATCATGCAATGAATATTACTCCAGTTTAAATCCAGATATCCTCACCTCGTAGATGCCCGCAATTCTCCAAGTGGTTGACACCTTCCCGACGATAGCACTTGTTCATTTCATCTCGAACCAGCCTTGCCATCATGCTCTTGACCCATTGCTCGCGGAGAATCGCATCCTGAGCTGCTTTCAAAGCCTTGTTGTCATCGTAATCGACACCCTCGAAGGTCGGTGGGACAGTAGGCTTTTTAGCCAGGAACATCTCAGACTCGGGAGTAGGCATAGTGGCGGTTGCGCGACGATGCGCAGGACGTGGTTAACAGTGGTGGGTCTGGTGAAGATTTGAGATCGTATATCGGAGGCAGCGGAGGTCAATGATCTGGGTAATGGAAGTAGTCGTGGTCAATCGAAGATGGGGACGGTTGGTGAAGCGGAGCAATTGAACCTCAATTGCCAAGGCGGCCCAAGCTTTCGGAGCAGGCATGGCTGGAAGTTACCTATTTGGATGCCTTCTCCACCGCATTTCTAAAGTCACAATATGATATTCTGAGAACTCTGTAAAAATTGAAAACTACTCACTCGTTCTAGCTCCTTAGATATGAGGAAATAGAGATGCACCTGCAACGTCTATTTCATTTGCATTTATATTGGTCGTTGTAACGTGTCATAAAGACAAGATCAATCGCGGTTCAGTAAAGCGTCTTCTCTTCTATAGACACATTCAATCTTCACGAGTGGCATCTTATTATACGCCACCATCAACCGACCTTTCTAAGCGGAGGCAATTGGGTTGGATCCCATTTTTGAACCCTCGTTCGTTGAAATATCCTTAGCGCCCTCCCACGATCTTTCATCGTACCGAACCCCCATGTCCTTGAAAATACTTCTGTTTCCTGTCCGGCCTAATGCTTGACCCAACTGCCCATAACCTCGGCGACATTGCCCATAACCCTTCTGATCCCCAGGCCAATGTCCCTACTACCTCTGCCATCCTTCGTGGAGGTATTTGAACCCAGCAAAGGCGAAGCACCGTGACTATCGCCCATATACTGGACTTGCCACCTATAGTCTTCGACTTTGATTTCATTCTGCGTTTGTACAGCCTCGAGGCGCACTTCTCGATTTCGCAAACATACGGGGCAGGCGTTGTGAATGTTGTAGGTCTGATAGGGATGGATGGTTTGCCTGGCGCATGCTCCCAAAAGCGGTCGTGAAGGTGGTAGGACCGGTAACGTTGAGGTGGGCGAGGGTATTACCGAGCATTTCTTTGATGTTGGTGATGCCGCATTCGGATCTAGATTGACCGAAAGGTCGCTGTTGTCAGATGGTGCTTGGTTCTCCCTCTGCTCGTCATTCGTTTTGGTAACTGTTTCGAAAATCGGAAAAAATGATTTTAGTCTTTGTTTTCGGCAAGCATCTCTGCAGTATCTGATCGGACTTGATGAGGCGACTCCGTGGCCACAACCGATATATACATAGAGTCGGTAGTAACACATATTGGAGTACGTGTATTAGGTATGGGAAGTCGGATCAAGGAGTGGTTCATAGTAATTCTTGAGTCTTGGATATGTTATGTAGTTTTGTATAATATTCTTTGTTCGCATTCGTGAATAGGGCCCGAAGCAAAAGTGTTGACTGCCCAGAAGAGAAATATGGATAGGCGAACTTCAAACGCGAACGGGGTGGACGCTGTCCTCACTGGATTGGACTGACGTTCCTGCGAGGGCTGGCCATTCAGAAATTTGTGTCTAGAGTCCGCATACATTATCTTGGAATCTAGAACCTACTTATGAAGCTATGGACCGCTCCAAGTTTCCACGATTGCAATTCTATCAGCGTGAAGGAGGAGGCAAACAAATCGTGACCAGCATTCCGATAATCCGCCAAAGGGCATATCTAAGAATCAATTGTCAATGGCTAACCGGCTTAGTTGCCTAAAACCCTTCAAAGCAATTTCCTGTGCCGAGTTTGTGCTTGGTTTGACAGGAAAGTTGAATCAAGATATCGCTCAGGGTTGTTTTCAAGTAGCAACTTCCGAAGGTCCATTAACTTCCACAACCTTGAATCGCTCAAGCAGGCCCACATCCCAGCCTTTAAACTGTCGCGCGTCAAGAGGGAGAAATCTCTGACTATCCTTCAATGCGCGACCTAGCTCTTCGAATAGTGTTTTGGGGAATGCTACATCCTCCACAGTAGCGCTTTCTGGCTCACCAGCCTTAGGAGGATTATACGTCTTTTCCTCGAAGAATACTTTCATGGCGCGAGTGGGATCGCGGCGGGTCTCGAACGGAATGGAGGATGAGAACAGCAGATCGGGTGTGAAAACCCAAATGAGTAGAGATGGTGATGGTCCTATGGATGAAGGATCCGCGTCCGGATGTATATGGAACTTTCGAACACCTTGATTTTCGATGAGGAAGATGAGACGTGCTGATATCCATTTTTGGACGTTGAATGTGTTTGGTTGAGATAGGGATTGGGACTGCGGCCCTGACGACGCGACATCGACGCTCCATTTCCAGATGCGCCAGCCGTTTGCACTTCCGTCTGAAGTACCCAATGGATGATCGCATTGCCTGCAGACCAAGAGGGTGGGTTGAGACGAATCACTGGTAGTCTACGCGACGTTAGCTTCAAGAAAAAAGCGTGCATGGCCTGATATTCGAATGTAACCACGATCTATCCTGTGAATCCTAATGGTCTGAAGGAGAAACAGTGAAACTAAAGACCGGGTCTCTCTGCGCCATACACCGAAGACCCGTCGACCGAAAGGAGAGGGTGCATGCAGTGCTGGAGTCTTGTAGGGAGACTATTCTTCTTGGGCTGGAGTATCGACGACGCTGCCATTGAGAATGCTTACGTCGCCTTCTTATAGCCCTTTGCGTTGTATAAACTATATGAAAATGAAAACGCGACAGGACCTACATTGACACTGTCGCAATCTTGCTCTTTCAGAAGAAAGCTCACTAAGTCTACGAATCCAACGCCACTAATGGCGGATAATCGATTACTGGCAGCGTATCCTTTTTGTGCCATTGTATCGTCATGCGAGTGATCATGTAAATGGTGTTCATCCGGCTTATGGCAATGCCAGAAGTCCATCATCTCGGCCCAATTCTCATTTGGTAGATCTCTCCATTCGCTGATCTTATCCTTGGATAATATGGTTCCTCGACAGTTTTTACACCGCACTTCTGGTTCATCAAGCTTGTTCAGCGAAGCACCATCCCAAGGTACCACATTGACCTTTCTCTCTTCTGCTTGGAGGTTGACCAGGAATTCGGTGCCCTCTTTCTCCTCAATTTGCAACCGGAGAGACAATTCCTTGCTTGGCGGTTGTGCAGGTAATGTGAGGGCAGCATCACCCCCTCCGTCTGCTTTTATCGGCAAGCAAATTGTCGCAGACGCTCCTTCATGTGTGATGGTAATGGACGAGCCATCCGCGGAAAGCTGAGCTTTTGTCGCCTTGTTGTGAACGGTCTGAAGCGACGCAAATAGTGTGACGGTCCTTATGTGCAACAGCAGTTCAGCATAGAGCGTTATGGCAGATTGGTTCGGAGCGAGGTCGCGTGCAGAACCTGGCGCAGCTTGGAGGACATTCGGGGACGCATCGGTCGCAGGTGGAGGCTGCGGTGTGGTTATGATATTGACTGTTTCAGACGGGAGGTCGAGCGCGTCGAAAGCAGATTTCGGGAGCGAAGACGCAGACATATTGTTCGATGGCCAGCCATATTGACGTCTCATTGAGGGTATTAGAGGAAGTAGAAGGGGAAAGCTCGAAGGTCGTGGCTCGCGGGCCGGGGATCCCCCGGTTCACATCTTCCCCATTTAGAAGAACCCTCATAGTAACTATCGAGATTACTCTTGCAGGAAAGACTAAAAGACAGCTCCTTATTGAGGACTTTATAGCCAAATTATTCCACTTGGATCTAGTCCATAGACATCTCTATACTGTACAGTAGTTTCACAAAAAGAGTAGCATCGTCGTAAACTAGCTTAAGTCAGCCGAGCTAGGAACCAACACCTCCTTCCATGCAGGGAATCTTGGATTAATACCATTGCGGGGGTCCAAGCTCTCTGGGCAGCCACCCCCCAAGATATAAGTCAACAGACAGCACTCAATTAGCCTTTCCATTTCTTTCCCGTCTTACGAAGCCCTTCTGAAAATGTCTGCTCCCATTCCCAACCAACCATCTCTTGGAAAAGTCCTTGTAGTAGGCGGATGCGGTTTCCTCGGCGGCCACATCGTCTCTCTCATAGTGGAACGACACCCAAAAACCCAAGTCTCAGTCCTCGATCTGCGCACATCGTCCAATCGCCATACAAGCTCCACCGTATCCTACCACGACGGCGACATTTCCGATCTCGCGGGAACCACATCTATTTTCGAGAAGGTCAAGCCGGATGTCGTTATTCACACGGCGACACCAGGGTTCTGGAGCAAGAAGGAGATTTTGGACAAAGTCAATGTAGAGGGAACCAACAATTTGCTCAAGGCGGCGCAAGACACAGGCGTGAAGGCTTTCTTGTTCACTAGTTCCGCAAGTGTAGTCGTATCGCCCAAGTACGAGCTCGTAAACGCCGACGAGACCTGGCCGCTGGTAACAGGCAAGGACCAGCCAGAGTACTACACTACCACCAAGGTGAGTAGCTGTCCCTGTTTCCTGAACACATAATATACTAATTGAGACCCCAGGCCTACGCTGAAACCGCCGTACTCAGAGCAAATCGCACTCCCTCCACCTTCCTCACCTGCGCGCTCCGCCCTGCCGGTATCTTCGGCGACGGCGACGTAACTACAATCCCGAACATGGTCACCGCGTTCCGCAAAGGTCAGACCAAATTCCAAGTCGGCAACAACGAGAACCTTTTCGATTTCACTTACGTCGGTAACGTCGCACACGCCCATCTCCTCGCCGTCCAAGCCCTTCTCCACAGCCACAAGATCCTGCCCACCATCCCTCTCGACACAGAACGGGTAGATGGCGAAGCCTTCTTCATTACAAACGGCCAACCAACCTACTTTTGGGACTTTGCGCGCGCAGTGTGGTACGAGGCAGGGGACCGAACACCCTTGAATAAGGTGTGGGTTTTGAGCGAGGACGTTGCGTGGTTTATTGGGCTAGTAATGGAGAATATCTTCTGGGTGCTGGGAAGAGCGCCGAATCTCGATCGTGTGAAGGTCAGGTACAGTTGCATGACCAAGTATCACAACATCGAAAAGGCGAGGGGGAGGCTGGGGTATGAGCCGATTGTGGATCTTCACGAGGGTATTAAAAGGGGCGTGAGACATTACTTGGAGCAGGAGAAGAAGGCGGCGGAAAAGAAGGGTCAGTGAGGGTGTTGATTGGATATGGGGTGGTAGGGATTGACGATTCGGAATGAGTGGTGGGAGAAGATGGATATGTACATTCTAATAACGTAGCTACATTCTCAAGATAATAGTTCATATAGCTTGTATTTGTACGTTTGTTATGATTTGGACATAGTCTATGTTCATTAAATCATTTCTCCACTACACATGCCGTATATCGAACGTTGGTCTAGAGAGGAGAAGTTTCACTTAGCTTTTTGATCAAGGCGGAAACGAATTCAAACACTTAATCATAACAGGCACCTTGAATTTAATTTTCCAGCAATACATCATTATCATTCATAGTTCGTCACATCACGCGATCTGCCAGAATGCCCTGCCGGAGGTCGTTACTCTGACCCCTTTAAAAGCCACCTTTCCATTGAGCCTAACGCCATGCTTGCGAAGCCTGTAACCGAAAGCCCGTTAAAACGCCGGAGATGTGCATCGCCTTAGACTTCCTACCGATGAGGATATCGAGATCCGGGTATCAAATTACCTCCATTTCTATTACTGGCCGTAGTCAAGTAATTAACCGTCAAGTTTAAATACGCAGGGGTGAGGTGGCCTTTTCAAAATCTGGACAGGGTCAATGGTTGCATTGAGGGTGACCGAATAATTTAAATTCCCTAGAAAACGAGGTGTTGATCAAGGAAAAGAATTGGTACTTACTCAGCACTGTCTTGAACCGACCGCCTAAGTTTTCTGTTGTAGATTTTCTTGTCATCTTGTTGACCCCAGAAAAGTTTCGCTGCTTCAGGGTTCACCAACGTCCGGGGATCGTAGGCTGGCGACTCTTCCTCGATTGCCTCTATGATAGCGTCGAGGTGAGAGCCCATGTCATCTTTGCGAACAGGATTGTAGCACACGATCCCATGGGGAGAAACTCGGTGATGAAAGATGGGTGTCTCGAACTTGACTCGAGGCAGGACGTCAGGGAATTTGGGGCTGAGATAGAGCAGTATGCGGAATACTCCACCATCGAGATTTGTCATAGGCCGGCCAAACAAGACCAATTGCCATACAAACGGATTTTTATCCACGAGGTCAAGGTCCAGGGTGACTGCATCGTTTTTCTTGTACTTTTCCACAGTTTGTTCGAATTGGCGTTGGAGGTTGCTGGCAATGCTCATCTCTTTTAGCACAGCTTGTTGGCCATCGGCAGCCCACGAGTGGGCCTCTTCGTTCAGTTTCTCGAATATAGTCTGAATGCGGGCTTTGAGAGAAGTATACTGGAATGTGCCTTCCATAGTGTTGCCGGGGCCTTCAAAGGGCATCTTTTCGAATCGGTCGTCATCCTTATGCTTCTTCATCTCTTCATCGATACTTGCAATATACGATTCATAATACCAGAGAAAGCGTCGTTTGCAAAGATCCTTGAATGGCTCGAATGGAGCTTCGGCGGCGCCTGATTGGTAGTCCTCTTCTGCATTGTAGACTGTGACAGCTCCAGGAGTTTTGCCCCGATTGATACCAAGATAGTCTTCCAACCGCTCAATCACAGATATTCGTAATGTCTCGTGCCGAATCTTGGCCACGTAGGCGTCCTGGTTCTTCTTGTCGTAATCGGTCTTGGCATCTTCGAAGCCTGGCTCATTCTCATAGGGGTTTTGTGACATCAGGCTTTGGATGGAGATGAGGATTGACTCCAAGCCTTGAGCCGATGACCACTCTTCGCCGCGTTCACCTCTCCATGTACCCAGTATAGAGCTATTCCCGGATTATTAACACATCAAATGCGCGACTCCGTTTGTGACACACTCACAGACATACACGGCCGCCAGCATAAATGTTCGGGTTAAATCGGGTTCGGCCACTATTGGTGGTGATCGCGGTCACTGAGGGAGCTTTGGTGGGGTAGTCTCGTGTGAATTTGACAGTGAACTCGAAGAACCCAAACTCGTAGGGCGTGTCGGGGGGACCGATGATGAGTGCCCGGACATGGCGCACATCGATGTCGCGACAGGCAACTGCAAGAGCTACATGGAGTATCAGTTGTTGCTGTTGCTGTCGTCGTCATCACAGCCAGGCATCAGGGAATGTACTCACACAAATCCGAGCCCCTCTGGATCTCGCCCAGCTCCTGTCTTTAATTAGCATATGTTTCTGTGAACGCGTACTCAAAAGCCCAAGCAGAACTTTGTACACGTCGCGCAATCTTGGAAGAAATTATAATGCAGCATAAGCATTATATTTCCACCTGATTCCATGCCGAACAAGTCTTCTTTCAGAGGGGATGATGTGAGTGTTGTTGACGTACACGGGTGATGCGGAGAATGGACTGGTTGGACATGGGTGGGGTAGTTGGCCGGATTCGTCGCGCTGATTCTGAGTGAAGGCAAAGGTATGCTCAAAAGCGGTGGGAAAGAAGAATAGATGTGGAGGAGTGAAAAAGACAAACTCCTCTGTTTGCAGGCAGCCACCGGTGAAGAAAGGCTCAGCGGGTACAGCCTGGAGGAGGTCATCAGTTGCAACAGCTACCAGTAGCTGCCATTCTGCCCCACGTTCCAAGGCGGTCAGTGCCCGCAACACCACGGCCCGTGCGTCGCGTTCAACGTCCTCCGAATCTGGGGGAACCTGGGCCGTGAATGGTACTTACTGATAGAATCTTCTTACTTGCGCTTGTGCAATAAAAACTAGGCATTGCAAGGTGTTTTTGTTTTCCTTTCGCGCTGCCTTTTGTTCTGCCGTATTCCGTGTTGGCTTCACGATATGCGGTTTGAATAATCAGATAACTGCTTGCAGCGCTGGTACACGAACAAAGCAATCATGTGAGTGTTTTCCCATTGCGCATAGATTGCTGCAGATTCAGCTAACTTTTCCAAGGGTTGTCTTCACTCTCCTCATTATCAACAAAGCTGGTGGTCTTGTCTACAACCGCGAATTCCACACCGGCTTGAATAAGCTCACGAGCAATGACTACCTCATAATGGCCGGATCCTTTCACGGGTGTGCATTGATTCGTTCAATTAACAGGCGATCGTTTCTAACATGTATCCAGAATCCACGCTATCACAAAGCAACTCTGTCCCGCGTCCCCTGTTCCCACGAACCCGACAAGCAACGCCGCAATCCTCGCTCCATCCCCATTCTCTGGTCGACCAAGCGGACTTGAAGTATTCGAGTCAAGCCAATTTCGTATGCAGTGCTTCCAAACCCTGACAGGCACAAAATTTCTCCTGTTCACCGAGCCTCAACAACCGAATATTGATAGTATGATAAAGAAGATCTACGAGTTGTACGCGGACTTTGTCATGAAGAACCCATTCTATACCGTGGAGATGCCTATCAGATGTGAGAAATTTGACCGTGGGCTAGATGGGTTCGTCAAGGTGAGGAGCTGAACAGTCAGAAGTGTGTTATTGGAACAGTATATCATCCAAATTTCCATCACAGCCACCATAGTACGGACTAAGCTCTATGGCTTCACCAAACTTCGCCCAGATCACTTCGAGATTATCATATACAAACACACGGGTTCGGAAACATCTGATGCCTCGATAGCGGTATAAATCGCTGCACGAACAGGATGTGGAAGAGAAGTTGAGGATATCGTGAGTAGTGAGGTTCCAAGGTGGCAATCCATCTCGCCACTGTCTAAGTATCATGAAGGGCATATATTCCTCAGTCGAAGAAGCTATAGAGTATTTCAAATCGATAGAATTACATCGAGGAGCCATTTCATAATGCGGTCTAGCTCTATGAGAACGCCTTCATGCTTCAATGACACCACTAGTGCAATGAGAACCTTGAGAACTTTGATGATCTCCATGGAGTAGTCAGCGCTCATGCAGTGTCCATCTTGTCTGGGTCATCTTTATCCTTCTTGTCCTTGCTTCCGCTGCCACTCCCGCTAGGCTTACCCTCCTCATCCAAAAGAGGCTGCCTCTCGTCGCCTTCAGCGATTCCCTCTAGTTCTGTCTTGCCTTCGGCTCCCTCTTTCGCCTTTTTCTCCTTCTCTTGCCGTGCCTTCTCCTCTTCAAAACTCATTCGCAGTGCAAGCGCGAGTTCTGGATCGACGGAGGGATCTACACCAAATTCGAAATCATTACCGCCACCACCACCCGATCCGCCCTCGCCACCAGATGCACCTGCGCCAGCTCCACCGCTACTTCCATCACCACCAAGTATGGGCGTAGTAACGAGAGCGTCGCTGAGGAGGTTAGAACTAGGTTGGATGACAGCAAGATATGATCCTTCGGCACTCTGGCAGTTCTCGCTGAATGCTTCGAGCTTCTTAGTGGTATCTTCTCCGAGCTCTCCGAAAGCAATTATGTCAATGCTTATGCCGGTCTTCTTCATGCGCTTTGATAGCTTGACTAGGGATTTCTCGTCTTCGTCGATCGGACTGCAGGTGAATACGATTATTCTCTGCTTTTGTGATTTGTTCTGACGGTGCTTCAGGGCAAGCTGATAGGCATTATTAGCATCACTGGAAGAAGTAGTACCAAATGTATGTCGAAGTCTCATACCGCTGCAACATTGATGCCAGTTGTGAAGTGCGAGCTTCCCTTTATCTTGGTTCGGTGTAATCCGTCAAGAATCTTGCCAATATCTGTGGTGAGGGTGGTAAGGATCTCGGGGGTGCTGCCTCCCATGCTCATGAGGCCGACCGAAGATTCGGGGTTCGCTTGCGTCTTCGCGGAGAAAATAAGGTTGGTAGCATCGGCTTGTGCTTCCCATCGTGATGGACTGCATTTTATTAGCTTTGGTAGGTATCAGATCGTGAAAAGAGTACGTACACATAGTCACCATTCCGGCTGCTCTCGCTGTTGTCCACACTGCTTGTCATGAGTATATGCGCTATGCAACTGGTGAATGAGAGAACTTACACGATCATAGTAGCTTCTAGCACCATTTTGAGGACTGGTTGTGAGCTTAGATAGATCGTGAAGTAAGGCGATGCCGGGGTTTGTGGTTGAGGAGTTAATGTCGACGACTATTGTGGTGGAGCAGCGGCGTATGTAATGCTCCTGGGATGCCACCGCACGGACAATTGAGCTGCGGGTCGGCCAAGCTCGTTGAGGTTCCCCCATGTGACTTGGTGTTCCGAACGGGCTGGATTATTATCCGGTGAAGATTATGTCAGCACCACCCGTAACGCGCTTTCTTTCATAACGTCGTGAACCCCACTGAGAGAGCACTCTCCATCCCATCCAGCACCCCACCACAAATTAGCTCAGACGCTGCGATCAGCATCCTGTGACATCTTGAATTTAATACGATTGATTCAATGAACGAATCCTGATCCATTCAAGCCTATTTTAACGCGAGAATCGAAAGGTAAACATCAAAACAAACAACGCCAACATGTCTCGCGGCGGCCTATCCGACGAGGCAAAGGCGACGATTCGCGCCAATCTCGAACTGGAGCGTAAGTATTGCACCGTGTTACCTCTTAGAACTGTGCTAAGATTCCCTGCAGTCAATGCTAGGAAGGAGAAGCTCCTTGCCATGTGTGAAGCTCAGGTTGCGAGTCTCCGATCCCGCCTCGAGAGACGCATCAACAGAGTTCCGACCAACAAGCGCAACATGAAAATAATGGATCTCATCAACGCATCAGTTCCTGCGAAGCCAACAGCCGCCAAAAAAGAAGCCGTCGCGCCCGCTCCAGCCAACACACGACGAGCTCGTCCTGCTGCTCAAACAGCTCCTCCAGCGGCAGCACCAGCACCGCGAGCAGCTCCAGTATCTGCATCAGCACCGGCTCCCAGACGCGTCACTTCGAAAACTACGACTACTGCCAAACAAACTACAACTACTGCCAAGACTGTGGTGGCCAAGCCTACTCGCGGCGTAAAGAGGACCAGTGATGAGATATCTGGCGAAGATAAGGAGAACAGCGGCGATATGGGACGGCCACTTCCGAAACTGAGGATGGCAAAGAGGGTCAAAGCCCCTACGACCACTGCCACTACTACCACAGCGGCACCAGCAACCACTCGCCCCGCGCGTGCGACAAGGGCGGCCTCGAAGAAAGTGGACGTTGCACCACAAGTTTTGTCACCAAAAACAAATAATGCGCGACCGGCACCGCAAACCAGGACTCGTCGCCCACGATAGATTCGCATTAGCTCTATGATGTTTGACAAGGCGTTTGGCAAGGCGTTCAGCATGATATTTTGGGCGTTGTTCGGTCTTGATTGGTTGTTTTCTGTATACCATGGTGTACTTGCAAAGCGTTTCATGGGTTGATGTTTCATTGAGATAATGACTTCGGATTGGAAGGAATTGAATGGTGTTGTCTGGGGCATGCACGAGGAAAATAAGGTTGGAGAACCTATACTATTTTTTGGTTTGATTTCTTGACTCCCCTCTGCGGTTGAGTTGGACTGCCCAATGTAGTTTAGTCGATCTCACCAGCGCCATTTGCAATTTTCGGTGTTTGGATTCAGGACAATTGATAGTGCATGTCACATTTAACACACTGCAGCTCAAAATGAAGTCACAATTCACATGTGCATTGTTGGCGATAGTTTCCTCCCTGTTCTGGTGATGGGCCAATATTGACGAGTCTCACAACCACCTGATGAATTGGATAATTACTTGGACATAGGTACACGTGATATCATACTCTTTGTCTCACCGATGCCGGGGGATCGACGGTTCATTGAATGTGCTCACAAAGTAAACGCTCCCAGAGTAGAAAAGTTTCGACACACTTCCATGGGCGAGACTGCAGTCAAGATGGGTTCCGACACCCTACTTATCATCAACGGTCGCCCTCAACGTCACACACGGAGCAACCATTGCCGAGGATTCTCGTATTCTCTGGCCCCCACGATTCCGGTGAGCCAAACTTGCACTCGCCACGCACGAAGGATGCCGGAACATGCGTGCGACTGCGTAATTTGTGGACGGCCATGGCAACGCGCGCAATTGAGCAGAGATGCAACTGACGACGATGATCAAGGCGACAGGATATGAGAATGCGCATCCGCGATGGTGGGCATTATCTGCAGACTGCACTCCACAATCTCCTCTTCCCCACCCGAGCAGCAGTGATGCTCTCTGAGATGATTGACGATGGATGGCACTGACCAGAGGACAGATGTGCAGATTTGTAGGGTGCAGAAGAGGCCCCCGAGAGGGCATTTCAATGGATTTCACGAGCTTCACAGCCTCAATCAAGCCACCACAGTCCAGCAACCCCCTGCTGCCGTGGGCCATTAATCAGCTCCCAAAAACGCCAGTCGCAGAAGTTGCAGCAGTTCCTGCGGCGTGGTTCTTGACCGGTTGGGCCAGTGCAGAAGTACATACAATACCACTGGAGCAATATGTACTAGCCGTTCCAGTCGTTCCAGTCGTTCCAGTCGTGGAAACAGATAGCCAAAGTCGCTGACCGCCGTTCTGGGGTCGTTTTTGGTGGGCGGCCGCGAGCTTTTGGTGCACAATGGGCGGCCTCGTTTTCGCGGAGGAATTGCACTTTCATTCCCACATGTCCCACAGTGTCCATCCCGTCCTGCACCAGATGCCACCTGTCTGCCAGAGATGCCACTCGGTGGTAGGCACCGTGAGGACCAGAAGAAGTCCTACGTAATTCACGGGCAAGAGCACACGACGACGGGGACTCATCTCAAGTCGCATCATCCACAAGGGCGGACAATTTGGCGTAAGAAAAGCAGGGGTTGACAGTGATTATACCATGTACTGTCGAGCGGTCTCGCGTTATTGAGCTTGAAGGCTTAGCGGCTGTTGCCTGGCCTTGGTATTGACGACGCGCCGTCGAACCTCAGCCCAGCGCTCATCCTACAACCACTCCCACTCCCCCCCATCCTCCCACCCAAACCTCTCCATCCTCAGTCCTGCGTCTTTCCTCCACCCTGTGTGTCCTGTGTCCTGAGGCCTCGTCACCAACCCGCGCTTTGTTGCACACTCTCTGCATCATACCATCATTTATCCGCCCTAATTCTGCTCCAGGTGTAGCACCCCCTCCGGACTGCGCCGCCCTCTCTTAAACCTCAACCCCCCCAGGGCTCCACCACTCTCCAGCCAGCGCCCTTCCTGCTTCCTCTGGGACCTTTTCGGATTTGCATCTCTCTCTCCATCAGTCGTCGACGACTTGCTCTCTCTCCGTTCTCGCTCTCGGCTGTCCACCTTTCGTCTCATTCCATGAGGGATTGATTGCTCCGCCTCCGACACCCTCCTTCAGCTTCCTCGCCCAAACGGGGTTTGATAGCAACAAGAGCCCTCCACCTCTCCACAGCCGGTCGCAAGCACTCCTCTTTCGGTGACCTGTCTAGGAAGGCTGTGTTCCGGCTCCCAAGGATTCTTCCACTGTGACTCCTGCCTCAGTCAGTCACTGTCACGCTTCATCGACCTCCACCAAGACCTTCTCGGTGAGTCATTCACGGACACTCACTAGCAATAGCGAGCAGGGAGCTGATCGTTGCACCTTTCATGCAGCAGCAAGACTGTTCTCGACCAGTCATACTCAACATGTCTTCACCCCAGTCTCACCCCCGCCGTCGGCCCTATAAGGCCACAAGCCCCCAGCCCACGCCGCTTAGCACCCATAGCATGCAACTGCGTAAGAGCGGCACCTTCCACTCACCTAAATCCCTCTCGTCCGATGTCTGCGACCTGGAGAATCATTCCTACATGCCTCGTCGCTCCCCGACTAGCACCGAGAGCCTCGAAGAGCTCATCCAAGACTCGAGCATCCAACGTGTTGCCAACTTGCTGAAGGACTTCGACCAGAAGCTGGCCGGCCACAAGGCCTCATCCAAAAGCATCCTCAACGACCCTGAGGTCCTCCCTCTTCCCAGCTTTCTCTTGGATAATACCCACATGGACACCACACCCATGGACATTGACTCCAAGCCATCGGTAGTGGAACGCAGCCCTCACGACCACGCTTCTGATAGCGGTCTCGGCTCCAGCGTGAGTGGCTCCAAGTACGGTAAGGACCAATCACTCCTCTTCGGCCTGCAGGACTCAGGATCTGACATGTATAAAGGCGACCGCTCCTCCCGCCGCTCCAGTGCTCGTGAATCTGTTTCAACATCCATGACCACTTCCCACTCTGCCATCACGCGCTCTTTCTCTGCCGTTGGTGCCAGTGAGGAGAAGCACACTCTCGGTGAATATGCGTGCAAGCAGATTCACGACCACATCATCAAGCCTATCCTGGCTGAAGAGTCTTTGAAAGACTTCCATCCTCTGATCGAGGACGTCCCACGCCGCATCGGGAACAAGAACATCTGCAACTTGCGGGATCTTGAGAAGACGTTGATATTTCTAGCACCGGTAAGTGGAATCCGCTATCTTTCTGATAGTGCAAAAGCTCATTGCATTCTTCTCGGTTTTAAGGAGCTCTCGACGACACCCAAATCGTACTTGCGATTCTGCGAACGCTCGATCCAACTATTGCATACGACTGTCGACTGCCTTTCTGAACAAGACCAACGCCTGCCGACCGATCGCCCTTACACTAACAACTATTTCCTCGATTTGATTGAACAGATCCGACGCTACGCCGCAATCATGGCCGCAACTCGACAAAAAGAAGCCAGTGGAGAGGAACTCGACGAGATGGATTACTCACGGTATGGTCACTATTCGAAAGCCTGTCTTAATCTAAGTCTAATCCACCATAGCGATGAGAAGATCACACTGCGAGGTGGTCTCAGCCACAACGGCCGTCCTGCTGAGCTCGTTCGTGAGAAGAACGGCAAGGTGATCCCTCTGTCAGACGAAGCCAAAGATGCTCCGTTCGGCTTTGCTTCTAAGCGTTCCTTGTCGGAGGACGAAATGGATGACGAGAGTGTCACTCGCTCCATGGCTCGCCGAAGGAAGTCAGACAAGCCCGGAGATGTCATGCATCTCTGCCATGATTGCAAGAAGGAGTTCAAGAGGCCGTGTGACCTGACCAAGCACGAGAAGACTCATAGCCGACCTTGGAAGTGCACCGAGGAGAAGTGCAAGTACTTCGAATATGGATGGCCAACCGAGAAAGAGCGTGACAGGCACGTCAACGATAAGCACTCCGCTGCACCTCCGCAGTACAAGTGCCATTACCCACCTTGCACATACGCCTCCAAGCGTGAATCCAATTGCAAACAGCATATGGAGAAAGCACACGGCTGGCAGTATGTACGATCCAAGAGCAACGGTCGTAAGAAGGCCCCCACTGCTGGTAGCGAACATACTCCTCCCACTCCCCTGACACCGTATACCGGTACACCATACTCTGCTGGGCTTACCACTCCCATCACTCCGCTCTTGCACTCTCCCAATGTGCCTCTTCAACCTTTCGACTTTGACAATTTCTATTTCCCAGTCGACCACCGCAGAGGATCAGGGGGTACAGAAAACTCGACGGCGCCTTCGTCTGAATTCTCGCCCACTGAGCCCGTATTCTTTGACGCGTCTCTAGCTTCTGGGGCTACGAATAATGGCATATTCGACTGTGGCAACATGGGCGGCTTTGTGTCTGGCTTCCCTCAGCAACTCACGCCTGCATCTTTGAATACCTCCTATGACACGTTCGATCCCATGGGATTCACAATGAATCCGTCCACTTCTGGTGCGGTACCTCATTTGTCACCAACTGCTCAACCCGATGTCACTCTATTTTCCCCGCAAATGCACATTGACGAAGGCTTCAACGAGGGACTGTCTGCCTTTGACAAACCCAACGGTGACTTCACTCTTTTCGACCCCATACAGCCTACCCATATGGGAATGGGCAGTGGCGGTGACTTCTTCCCCGATCTGAACCAGTTTGGCGGTCAATTCGACACCAATCTATTCGCTGATCCTTCTATTCCCAACACCTTTGATGACATGATGAGTGGATACGGTAACCCACAATGAGTTCCGAACTTTCTATTATAGCCCCGAGTACTCTGAACGGAGTGTCTTGCGTTAGGGCATTTCATTTATTTGTGTGGTAGTGCACGGCATTTCATTACTTTTTCTGAATAATCAGATTGCAATCGCCTTTCATCTAGAGAGTAGGAACAGGATATGATCTCTTTGCGGCTCTGCTTTGTTTAGGACTTTCTGGGGCGTTCCATGTCCTCAGATCCAGAAACACATTCAGAAAACCCAGAAAAAAACACAGATCGCCTTGATTTTTGCAAGTTTTTCACGATTGGTTACGGCTTTATGAGCTTTTTTGCTGGTTGCAGAGCACAGAATTGTATATTATCTAGGATAGGAGGCATTTCCCTCACTCAACCAACATTTGGGGCAAGAATTCCCTGACCCCCACTCGTCTTGACTTCTCGATCTGTGACTCTTCTGCTCCTCGCGCGGTTGAACTAATGATGATCCTATCTGGAACTCGCAGCGCGTGCGTCGCATTGGCCTGCACGCGCTTGTGAACTATTGGATCCGGATGGTCCATGGGCTCGCTGCACGGTTGTTTCAGCTTGGGCTTGGTCCGCCGCTCCTTCCTCCCCCCTCATCCTCCTCATGTTACTGCTGCTCTCCTCTTCAACCTCTTCAACGAGGCGGAGCCTTTCACTCTCTCGATAAGTCTTTTCGACTTTCTTGTCACTCTCTCGATATACTCTTTTGGTACATCTGTTACCACCACTATCCTTACACCTTGAATCAAGCTCACGCCGGTCGTGGAAGCTTGCCCGTCCCATTCGGACTTGAACGACGACTCTCTGTGCATTTTCTATTCTTTGGATACCTGGCATCGCGTTTCGTTTCGAGAATTCTCATTTCAGCGGTTATCAACATGTTGGGCTTTCACAGACGCACAAGGTCTCTGATTCCCGTTGGGGACCTGGCCAAATATGACAAAGTGCCAACACAGGAGGTTGTTTACGCGGACGAAGATGAATTGGAATTCGACACTACTGCTGCTCCGGAGGGTGTCATCAAAGAGCGCAAGACACAACTGACTCTTGTATACGTTGTGTTTCTTGCAGAAGCGTATGTTGTTCCGCCAACTTTAAAGTTTCAAACGTGCAGCACGATAAAGCTAACCTTGGTCCCTGCAGCATCATGGCTTCGAGCCTACAGCCACAACTCCAGATGCTAGTCGCGAACGACGATTACTGCGGGAATCTTTCGACATCATATCTGAGGAGTATTTTGGACTGCGCATACGCGTTTGGTGGCACATCTGGTATTCTGTTCGGTTACCTTGCGGATCGTTATGGCCGCCGTCGCGTTTCCCTGTTCGGACTCTGGAGTATGGTGATATGCTGCCTCAGCATGGGTTTCGCAACCGACCTGGCGGGTTGCACAGCTTTTAGATTCCTTGCTGGTGTCGCGAGCTCAACGGTCGTGGTAACGACTCTTACAATGATCGGTGACCTGAGCGAGAGCGCGACCGAGCGGGCTAAGAATGTCGCGAAGTTGCCCATGGTTGGCTTATTAGGCTCAGTAGGGCCAGTTGTTCAAGGATTGGTCTCCGGGAGTGTCAATGCAGATACTGGAAGCATATGGCAAAGTTACCCTGCTTTGTCGACACAAATTGCTTGCGGCAGTCTAGTGCTTTTGATTGCTGTGACTGCGTCGATCATGCTCAAAGAGGTGAGTTTATGGTTTACGTGCAAAGTCTCGAAACTAACGGTAATAGACTCTACCTTTACCATCCCCACAATCTGACAGCATGGATGTCGATTGTGAAAAGGCCGCATTTCTCTCCGGATACGACTCCGACTGTACCTCCATCACTGTGGTCGAATCTGTTCGCCCTGAGCGCATCTCGATCAGCCAATTCCTCCAGGCACCCTCCCTCATGGTCCTTTTGTCATCCTTCTCACTTCTGTCTCTACATGCTTCCACTTTTGACGTTCTTCTCCCGCATCTTGGACACAGCAACACTCAGCACGGTGGCATGGGTATCCCATGCTCCTGGCTTGGATTCACGGTCCTGCTCGTTCGTGGCATTGCTGGTGCCATCGTCTTGCGTGTTGTGCCATCTGCCGTGGAGAAATTTGGTCTCCTGAAACTTTACCGATCTTTGTCTCTTTTGTTTCCCACTATCTATTTCCTTACACCACTCCTTGCCGTTTTGGCTGCTTGCTCCCCTGGATTCGTAGCAGGTGTCTCTGCCGTCTCAATTCTCGTCAAGCACACACTCAGCGGAAGTGCCTCGGTCCTTGTTGCTCTCCTCGTTCTCAACACCACGCCAGATGCATACTCTGCCGGCACTGTAGTCGGCATGATGCAAATCGCTAGCTTGTTCCGAGCCCTCGCCGTAGCTGTGAGCGGAGCTAGCTTTTACCTGAGCAATGACTTCAGCATCGCAACCACCAACTATGCTCTGTGGACTTGCCTTGCGCTCTTTGGAGCCATTGGCGCGGCCCTGGCATGGTTCGTCCGAGAACGACCGAGCGTTGAACGAGACTTTCCCAGCGAAGTGCTCTGCTGGGAGACGTGTTTTGATGCCGCTGCCGAAACCCCTGTGGACGAGTTGTAAACTATGTGTTTCTATTTGGGTGGTATGTGTGTGTGGAAATGTGCTGATGTCGGTTTTGTTTGTGTATACTGGCTTTCCTCGTTTATGTCGATATGTTCGTTTGTGTTTTGAAGCCGTTGTTAATGCCATGTCATTTTCTCTGGTCCTCCTTCATGAAGACGGTGCCCACGTGATGAATGAAGATACGAACCTTCTAGAGCTTGTTAGGTGTTCTGAAACACGCCAGCAGCCGTGATGTTTCCAAGGCTTTGCAACACAAGCTCGGCATATATGCTACGTAACGAATGGCACGTGCTGATTGGTGTGAGGATGATTTTCTATGGACAGATGCTCAGACAATCTTGAAGATAACAACGATATATGATCTAACGGTTGACCTGGAGCAAGATTGTATGGAGATTGTTCTCCCATGTCTCTCCGCAGTGTTCGCTGCATACCGGCGCCACGGCGATGGTAGTGCGTGAGGGCTTTCACAGGCAACGGGCTAGTCAAGCCTTGACAGCGGCGAGCCCTGCACTGATTAAAGTGCGGGAGCCACGCCCCTGCATGACCCGCTTCAATTCATCCTCTGTGTGGTGTTGCCTTTGCTGGAACGTCCTTGTTTGCTTCCCCCTGAACTTTGCTGAGGCTGCGCCTGCTTTCTGTTATAACGCCCTCCCTTTCTTGCCTGACGGACTGAACACGACTCTCTCTTCCGTTTGTTTACTCGAACGCGCCCATTTCATTCTCCCCCACAAAACCCCACCAACACCAATCCCAACATCGACCACGACCACCGCCCCCATCTCTACCTTTCTGCAGAAGACTACATAGCAGCACAGATATCCCCACATATACCTCGCTACCGTTCGTCCAATGTCCCTCAGCGCAAAGTACCAGGCGTTCCTGGCGAACCCTTCGAGCAGCGCGCTCGCCGAGAACGCGTCGCTGCATTATGTCACCACCCTCACCACCATCAACAACGCGACGGCCATCATCAAACATCTATCCGTGCAGGAGAAGTTGCTGAAGAAGAAGGGCGAAAAGGTGCTGAGCGCGATTGAGGGCGCCAACGCACTGAGCTTGGACGTGGAGACAACCCTTGAATTCATTACGGGCGGTGGAGCTTACCTCCCAGGCCTGGACGACAATTTCGTGGCTGACAGGACGGTGACATTCCCAACGGTATGCGATTCCGGCATGGCCAAGGCTGTAATGTGGAGACTGTACTGACAACCCGTTCTCTCATAGATTCACATGGTTCACTTTGAAGGCGACAAGATTTCGCAGATTCGCATCAACTGGGACCAAGGCTCCCTCCTAAAACAGATCGATGTTATCGGAGCACGCGCACGTAACTGGCCCATCAGGGACGGAAAAGACCAGGCGCGTCTGATCAAGCAATCTGCTTCGTCCGTGGTACCTGCTGGTTCCGCTGTCAGCCAGCCATCAACCCGCCGTTCAACTACTTCACAGGATGAAGTCACCATTACATCCCGTCCTACAAGCTCGAGAAGCTCTGCTAGCAATGCCATGAACGATCCCCATGCCACTTTGTCCCTCTTCCAGCCTCGCGACACCAATCAAGAAAGCTCTCTGCCATCTCGACAAAATGCGCCTCGTATGCAATCTGCGAAACCACCCCCCCGCGAATATTCGGAACTCTTCGTAGGCGAAGGTGGAGCATCGCCATCTCCCTCTATTGCCGGGTCGCCATCGAAAGACCGTATACCCGTCAAATCTGGCGCTGGGAAGAACTATAAGCCAAGCCGTCTGTTTGACGAAGAGGAAGAGGTGGCACCTACACCAATGAGTGTCAAGACCCACTCCAAGAAGTACAACCACTTTGATCTGGGCGATGACAATGCAACACCCCAGGCGCGTGAGACAGGTCGCCCTGCAAGTAAATCTCAGCATCAGGCTTCCTGGGGCTTCGAGGATTTCGTTACGCCAGCCAAAGCTAAGCCCAAGATCCTAGGTCAAAGTGTACGCCACTTCGGGTGGAGTGATGATGAGGTCGGTCCACTTTTTCAACTAGAGGTTCTGATCACTTCTTCCAACCTCTTTTTTCTCCAGTTGGATTTCATTTGCTGACTTTCTCATGACAGGATGAGGGTTCACCCGTTCGTAGACCAGTAGTCCACAAGGCGCGACCAGACGCTGATCCTCACTTTGAATTTGTTGATGATGGCACTCCCCAAGCGGACAAGAAGGCAGTTCCCCCCATGGGACGTAACCAGAACAAGGGTCTTGGTCTTTACAGCGACCACGTGGTCGGAACCAATTCTGACGACGAGGAGTCTACGCCTCATGGCGATGTAAAGCGTCCAGTGGCTGTGGTTAAGAACGAGAACCGCAAGAAAGACTTTGGAAGCCAATGGGAGATGAACGATGACAGCCCAGCTGCGTCAAAGAATGCTTCTCACGTGAGCAAAGGAAATCCCAAGGTTGGCAAGAATCTCGATACCAATTGGGAGATGTATGAGCAATCGCCTGATCAAGTAAAGAAGGAGAACGTGAAGACTCGTGGCATTAACATTGCCGGCAATGGCATGGGTGGCAGGAAAGGCTACGAATGGGATCTTTACAATCAGTACGACCAAGAGTCCGATCATGAAACCAAGGAAAACCTCAAAAGTCGACGCATTAACATTGCCGGTAACGGCATGGGTGGACTCAAGGGCACCGAATTCTCCATTGCGGACCAAGGCCAGAAAGAAGAATTACAGCCTAAGAAAAAGGGGGACAAGAACTTCTGGGACTTTTAGACACCACGGAACAGTTTGGATGATAGCGATACCCGACTCGACGGCGACATATTGACCTGATTGATTGATTGATTGATTGACGAACGATGCAAGTACGGCCTTGATGATGATTTTAGTAATGAACTGGCCACGGCGTATGACTCACCACAAATACCAGAGTGGCGGTTTTTCATTTCTTCATGGTTCTCTTTCCATTCGATCCTGTACTCTTTCCATTCGATCCTGTACTCTTTCCATTCGATCCTGTACTCTTTTTTGTAGCTTCCATCTCTCTCTCTCTCTCGATCTCCTGACTGGGTAAATCCACAACGCAACACAACACAACGGCGTTAGCACGATATTCATCATATGTCATTACATGCTCCAATGGTGGCTTACCAATGAAACCTTTTGGCTCTGACTGGATTAAATCAATCAATTGACCTCTGAGCGCCTTTGCCAATGCCCTGGATGTCAATGTTGGAGGAATGTTTTCCTTTGTTGGTCTTGCTCGTGGATCACAATCTCCTTTCCTCTTGTCTGGTACTTGAATCATTGAGAATGTGGGAGGCTTGAGGGATTATGCCAGTTTCTGGCTGTCTTGTCTATGGTTCCATTCGTCTCTTATGTAATCCAATTCAAAGAAAACGTATTTATGTCTGATTTGTGTATACTTATTATTGTTTGAGTACTGTGATTTATCTCGTACCATCATGTTTTGGGTTGAGAAAGATTGGGGTTTGGAAACTTTGTTGATTGATGGGGTACGACGTACATATATACATACACAGCCATTCAGAACAAATTAACGACCCGAGAAAATCTACAATATTAACTGAATAAGCTCTCCATTAAAACAATAGTCTGAACCTATACTTCCCCCTATCAAAAATCAATCCCCGTCCACATTTTCCTTCCCCTCTCCTGCCTTCCTACTCTCTCTCATCTCCCTGGAATCCTGACTCATAACCCTAGCACCTACCTACAACATATGTAATCCACCCGCCTCGGCTTTCCTTGCTTGCTTTGCTCACCCCACTCCACTCCACTCTCATTGTCTCATATACGCTACTGCAGTACGCTATATCATGGTGCACATATGATCACCAGGGGCACTCATTGTCCCTTCGTTCCCCACGTGCGAGTCGGAAGACAAGACACGTTTCCATCCAGGATCCGGGTTCCCGGTTTCTAATTTACGACGTTGGAAGGGGCAGACACGAGAAGAGATATGAAGTACGATTATGCGGGTGCGGATTTCGGATCGGATCGGATCGGTTTTCGATCTGCGGGATCTGGGATCTTGGTTGCTTTTTTTAGGGGATGTTGACGGGACGATGGAATGGAACGGGTGATCTACAAATCGGGATCGGGAATCGGGATCGGGGGCGTGCGTGAAGTTGCCGTGGGCTTGGGTGGGAGAGGAGTGAAAGGAGGGGGAGGAGACGGAAGGAGGGGTATTGGTTTTGGGGTTTGGGGTTTGGGGAGGGGGTTTGAAAGAAAGGGGTGAATGGTATCTTTTGAATTTTCTGTGTTTGATGCACTGTACTTGCTTGAAGAGAGAGTAGATTTTATTTTGCGTATTGTCTTCATGGTTTTGGAAGCTTAAGAGGCCAGTGTCGCTATTGGATGTTTCGACGGTGAAAGGAACTATTACGAGACCAAACAACTCACTTACTTTCTGAATAACGATGTAATCATACACAGATCCTCAATTCCTTATTACGCTACCTGATGTAATTTAGATTTATGCTTGCGCGCTGCGTTACAACTTCAGTGTCATTTCAACTAGATCATCATCACCAATTTCACCACCTCAAAACTCCATAACTTCTACACAAAAATTGCAACAGGGCATAAAGTATACACGCGCCCCACACCAATCCCATCTCCCTACATCAATCTTCTCATTCTATTCCAAGCACCGCACAAACCCCCACGCCACATCCATATAAAGTTTCAACATCTGCCTGCGCCCCAACCTCAAACACCACGCTTACATACATTACCCCTCAACTCCCCACGCCCTGCCCACGCGCCTACCCAAAGACTCGAAACCTTCATATCCCCACAATAAACCTCGCAGTCCTACTAGACCAATCAGTCGATTCTCAAATTTTCTTGTCTGAAACCCAAACCCAAATCTGAACCTGGACCTGGATCTGGACCTGTCAGCCCCACACGTGCAGTGTGTGTGTGGCATACTCGAGTAAGACGTTTGGAAACACGACAGGATCATAATATGACATCAGATTACCACACTACCACTGTCACCGCCACAGCCACCGCCCAATCAGCCTCGTTTACAAATAGGGAAACATAAAACCGCTGCTGCGAGGTCTTCTAAGTCAGGAGGGAAAGGAAAGGGCACTTCTCATGCATACGTGCTCCCCTTCCCAGCATCCCCATCTATTTGCATACCTACGTGCCGATCCAGAACCCGGGATATTGGAACCGTATCTCGATCCAGACGTCATGAAACTCGATCCCTAGTACTTCACTCAGTATCCAGTGCCCATATGTCCCAAGTCCCGGGATTCCATTGCCCAATCCCTAATTCTCATGCGCGCACGCGCACAACTGCCTCTTCTCCACCCCCCCTGTACAGGAAGAGAATTGATTGTAGAACCAAAGAAGAAGACTCAAAATCACTAGATTCAGTACTATCCTTTCCCCCATTGCCCTTCCCTACATGGCGTTTAATTCAAGCACTACAACATCAGAATCGTCATCTCCAAACCTCAACGCCATGCATTCAAAGTTGTCTCATGTGGTGACCTGTTGATGTATTTGTTCACATGTGCCCCAATAACTGCCCATTCCACTCCACCTGTCTCCCTTCCTAATTCCTAATTCCTAATTCCAAATAACAATCCCAATCTCAGCACATGCACCATCATCAGCAAACAAACCACCTAGCCTAGTCCACTCCAACTCCACCTTTCTCCTCAAAAAGCACAAAAAACAAGAAAAAGCCCAAGATCGGATGTCCAGAGTACCGGAACGGGTTGTCATGTTACATCCCACCAGAGATATTGGACCCGATATGCCAAGCGAAAGAAAAAGCAAAAAAGAAAAAAGTGAGGCTGGAAGGGGGAGGCAATTCTTTCAAGGCTAGATCCAGTCCCTGGTTGTGTACGACTGTAGTGCATATATTTATGCAACTACCTAGTTGTGTCGTTTGTACCTTATCCATGTATATACGCATGTACGCATGCATACATGTTAGCCGCTATTGATACGGTTGTGCAAAAAGACAAATCGAGAATCGTGGGAATGGCGTAGTTTGAGACAGACGTAGATTTATTGTTGCACAGAACAAATTGACTTGTCGTCAAGTGTCCGAGTGGCCGCGTGAGCGGCGGGGTGGCAGAAGTCGTGGATATGTCAGAATCTTGACACTCGTTGCTGTTGCTTCAACACCAACAAACCGCCTTGACACCAGCCCCTCCTATCGAGCTAAGAGAACGAGGAAAAAAAAACAGACAAAGATCTTAACTCTGCCAAGATACATAAACAGACAGACTTTTTAACCCCCCAAAAACCCATAATCCCATCCATACCACTTTCCTAATGCTCATGCCATCACTCCCCAATGCTGGGGTATAAGGTATATAATCCGTATCGAATGATTGAAGTGAAATAGTGCCGCCGCAAAACGTTACAAAGTTGGCCCCAGAGGTTATGGGATCTTGACCAAAGCGTGACGCTGCGGCATATTATGGCAATCGTGCAAGATGACACCATTCCAAGATCCCATATCAGGGAATTAACCGCGTGTACGGTCGCAAACTCCCACCCAAATCGAGGCTGGGTGTTCCATCTCTTGAAACAAAACAAAGGAAAAAACTTTGCAAATATGGCGGACCGTAGGTGGTATGACTCAAGGCGACCGCTTCCTAATCAGAAAAAGAGTCGAGCGCCGTGGGGAATTTGATGTTTTGCAATATTGGTATATGTGTCGAAGGTAGCCGAAATCCATACTCGTAGGGCATGCAGGAAACCAAAAAAAGATGCTAGTATACAGCTGCAACATGCAGACAAAGTGTCGGTGAGCTACATCAGCAATGGGAACCGTTACCGATGCGGATGCTCGTATCCACGAATTCCACCGAACTCCACACCTTGCATCGCGCCTGGCGCCGGTGCTCCCCATGGAGATGATTGTGCTTGCGGCGGTGGCGGCGGCGGCGGCGGCGGTTGTTGCTGTTGCTGTTGCTGTTGCTGTAGAGGGGGCAGAATGGTGCTGGTTCCAGTCGGCGCCTGACCATGCTGTTGAGCTAGTGAACCTGTCATAGCCCCATAAACATGTGGATTGGCACCGTCGATGCGGCGCAATTGTTGCCACACAGTAATTAACTCATTTCGAAGCAACTCATTCTCTTCCTGGGCTCTGCGACAGTATTCAGCATCAGGTCGCAGGCGAGCAACATCTTGTCGGGCCACTTCGTGTGCCCTGGCGAGGCTTTTGATGTATTCAATGGCTACACAACTGCAGTCAGTACTTTTGTCATATGGTTGTGAATGGTTACTACGAACATTTGGTCAAGATCTCCCACTTGCTTGATTTGCTTCCAGGAGAATTTGGAAGTATGTTATTGAGCTCATCGAACAAGGATTTCATTTCACTCCTTCGCTTCCTCTCGGCCATTTTGTGACTCACACGAAGCTCGGGAGTCCGACTGTAATTTCCACCGGCGGGCGACCCGGGGATATCGACGCCTTGCAGACTAGTGACATTCCGGTGTTGCATCGAGTGATGGTGGGTGGTGGTGATATCTGTCAATCGTTAGTTTTGCTAGTATACGTTCAGGGGGTGCTGCATGCCGTCATCGCCGAGCCTTTTCTGCCCCGAAGGGAGATTGGAATCGGTAGTGAAAATGCTACTGTTGATAGAAGCAGCAAAGCTATTTTGGCGTGACGGAATAGAACGTTCGACACTAGACTCACCGCTGCTTGACCCTCTTCTCTCTTCAGGTTCAAACTCAGCGGGGAAAGCCCAGGCAAAACCCTTAGTGGGGGCGGCTGCCATGGGATCTGGCATGCCAGACACGCTTCGTGGATTAGGATTGATAACGGGTGCTCGACGTGGCGGATGGTTGACACGGGGACCCGCTCGTGGTCCCAAAGGGGAGAGCGGCGACATGCCATTCGATCGAGGTTCGGCAACGGTTATGCCTCGCTGCTGCTGGAGAGACGACACGAGTGAGACGCGGGAGGTATTCTGGCTATCATAGGGGGAGGATGGGCTGATGGCCAGATGGTTCATGCCAGCGTTCATTCTGGAGTCAACACTGCTGCGGCGTGAGTCAAAGTGCGAGCTAGATTCGATGCTCAGACGGTTATCGAATCCTTGATTCAGCGAGGGTAAGGCATTTGGCTGGAAATATAAGCTATGGTTCCTGTTGCTTGTAGAATTGGATAGACGTACCGGCTGCGATGGATACCTGACTGAGGAAGGTGTGTCAGGTACCGAATTGCGTGAGGGCGAGTCTTCGGCATTGAGAATGGTCTGTAGTTGCAAACCCATGGTGTTTGATACACCAGAGGAGTCTACTACTTGGTCAGTGGAATGTTAGTCGAAGATGTATGAAAGAGATCAGAGAGAGGTGGGGAGGCCTTTCCAGTGGAGGTATGGGGGAAGGTTGGGAAGCTTACGTTTGCTTTGAGATATGGACCAATTGCCCGAATCCCGGGCTTCACGATCGGAGAGTCGGGCAGGACTGTGTTCAGCGGTGGGGAGGCTGTTGGTGAGCGAGGCAATGGAGGGGAGCGGCTGGTTTTGAGACAGGGAACCAGGTGGAAGTGGGCGCTGCTGGTGAGCCGGGTCCATAGTGGGCGGGGATGGAGTGGCAATTGGCCGAGACGCGGTGCTGTATGCGAGACGGTGTGGGCGACGGGGTTGTGATGGGTGGTTCGGTTGTGTAGTGGCAGTAACGGTGACGGTGATGCAGAGAAGGTTGGGGCTGGCCAATGGAAATTGATCCGAAACGAAGCCGAGAGGCAGAAGATGAATTGAATGGATGGGATGCGGGATGGTCGATTGAGGGTGTAGGTGTAGATGCAGAGAGTGGTCGTAGGTATGATGTGAAATGGCAACAGAAGAGAGAAGAGAAGACAGTGGCCAAGACTGAGTTGTTGGGTGATAAAGATGGTGATGGTGATAGGTGATGGTGGTTGTGGTGGTGGTGCTGGTAAGGACGTGTGTATGATGTGTGTGTGTGTGTGTGTGAGAGAGAGAGAGAGAGAGAGAGAGAGAGAGAAAGATGGGGAGAAGGAGAAACGGAAGGAAGAAAGGGAAGAAGAAAGGTGAGCAGGTGGGTCGTAGAAGTGAGGCCGAGTTTGGTAGGCACGGTAGGGCACTGGATGGAACGAGGCAGGTACGAAGGACTCGACCCTCGTTATCCGTCGTTATTGGGTCGTGGCTGTCGCGCGCAATACGCAATACACTCACTCACGCACCACGGCTACTTCTGTACATACGCGTGCACTCACGGGCACACACACTTGCACTCACACTCGCAGCGGGGGTGGGGTGCCCTGAAAGACAGAGAGGTGGGAGTAGAAGTAATCGATAATGATGGTGGTGGGAGTGGTGAGAGCAGTAACAGTAAGTAGTTGTAGTCGTAGTCGCAGGTCGTAGGTGGGGCAGCCCCAGAGAATAGAGACGGAAGAGAGAGGTTGCGCCGGCGCCCAATGCGGAAAAAACAGAGAGGCAGGAGCAATCGGCCAGACACGCGCGCCAAGAACCTCCGATGGATGGCTCTCTTCCAGATCGTGATGCTGCAGCTAACAAAGATGTGGTAGCGGCGACGACAACGACAACAACAGCAGCAGAAGTGGTGTGGAAGAAGGAATTCGAATGGCGATGGGGAGATGGGTGGGATGACGGCTGCTGTTGCTGCTGCAGCAAAGAGAGAAGAGAGAAGAGAGAAGCGGGCGTGTATCTGCTTCTGTCAGCCTGCATACGACAGGAGTAAACACCAAGCCGAACCGGAGACAGCTTTGTCGTGCGCTACAGGATCACCACCATGGAATCCAGACAAGGCGGAGATGTGGCTGCAGTCCGCTATTCCCTCGTTGGACACGTCGTGGAAACCGCGGCGGGAAAATATGGCTTTTGTTGGCTTTTGCGGGCTTGAATGGGCTTCCTGTGCTTTTCTGCTGGTGGTTGCTGGTGGCCGTCGAGGGCTGGGTGGAGGCCGAGTGCGACACGCTCCCGCGAACGCTGTCGAGGAATTGGAGGCCACGGGCAGCTGGCAGCTGATGAGTGGCGCCAGAGGGAATGTCGCACAAAGGAGAGAGGGGGACCTGCTTCGAAGAGACTGCGACGGCGCTCCCAAAAAGAAACTCGAGACTCGATCGGTCCACGCAGGTAGGCGGCTGCGGGAGAGCAGTCTGAGTTGAAGGGAAGAAGAGGATTACGGCGACAGCGACGGCAAGGGCGCGCGGTTTGCTCTCTCGCTTTCTCTCAAGTCCCCAATCTCGGGCTCTTTCGGGCTCTTTTTCTCAGGCTTTCGCCGGTTTATCTTTTCGACTGTCTCGAACAAGAAGGATGCCGTACCTACTCGCAGGACATGGAGGGGACCAGCAACAAGAACAACAGAAACGACAGAAACGACGGAACCGATGCGTGAGCAGAGGCAACAATCGGGGAGCAGTCAGTTCGAGGGAACGGGGAGACGCCTTCCTTTGGCCGGCTGAATGGGCAGCGTGCCCTTGCATAAAGCAATCGGTTTTCAGATGCGCACACAGGTCCACGGGCGGGAGAGGGGCGATGGTCTGGCCTGGGAGGTACAACCGTCTGATGTACGGAAAGAGGAGTGGAGTTTTTGAAAGAGAACCAGAGGTTCCGGAGACGATCCGCAAGAGCAGAGCCAATTAAGCTTGTGAAGCTTGCGCACACGCTGGAACGCACGTGGGAGAGTGCGATCAATCGTATCTCAGCCGTCTTCTAGTGGCGGCTAGCGACTTGTAATATGCCCATCCTGGCCAACGCTGGGCTGTCCTGCACACTCCACTTGAGTCCACAGCTCGCTGCCCTTTGCTGGCCATGCCATGCCATGCCCTGCCCTGCCGTCCCTTGTCTCTCCGACTTGACTTGCGGGGATGGGCGAGAGGGAGAGACTCTGAAAGAGCATGGGCACGACGACACCAACGACACACATGCCCTCTCTGCCCACCACACCACTCCCATTCACTATTACTCCAGGAGGGCGCTGCTGCTCCCACCTAGGCGACGGGGGCGGACGGACACGCGAAACACAACGGGACAGGCGTCGAGGGAACAACGCCCGCGGATCTGGCTCTGGCACACACGCATGTTCCTCCACAAGTGCTCATACAAATATGTCTACCAAGAGAGAGCCCTATGCTATGTCCCCATTCCTGCACGAGGGGGAAGTGCCAGATACCGTCCTGTGTGGAAGGAGGGGGTGGCCGGGCGAGGGTACCGATACCACACCACACCACGGACCATGGCGTACATAGTTCATACCCACTGTCCCTCGCAACCAGAAGGAAGGAAAAGAGCGAGTAATTACATCTCCAACGGCCCCCGAAACGAACGACACAAAACACGCGCGCGCAGCCTTGAGGCGCTGGCGGGTGAGGGAGACGACGCCTGCGCAGCGCGGGAGTTCCTCGCGCCGCACTTAGGAGCGTGGGTCGTGGCGTTGTGGGAGGATTTTAGGTTTTTTTAGCATGTAAGACACGCACGCCCACGAGGCCTGACCCCCTCCCCCCTCTCATAGTCTCCACTCGGCAAAACGACAAACGACCCCCTCCCCCCCCCCCCCCCCCCCCCCCTGGGACAGAAGATGCAAACGTCGGGCGATGATCGCCATGGAGGCAACATGTGGTCAATATCGCGGCTCCGTCTTCGCATTACATGATCCCTTCTCTTTGACGCCTCCAGTCTTCTACTACCAAATAGCTACTGTGGACTATGTAGGGGCTTCCAGTTCGGACAGTCCTGAGGGAAACATCATCTTACACAAGCCATACCTCTCATGCTGAGTACACCCTACACAGTAGTAAATACTCACCACATACTCACCCCAAGGCCAGCCTAGACCCTACTCTCTCTACTGTGTACGGTAGCTGCTGCGCGCGGATGCGGACGTCACGACATCCTTCTGCCCAGGGAGACATGCCAACCACGGGAGCCGGCCGGGGATGGATGCTTTGGACAGCGCCCGCAGAAACAAAACAACCTTGGATGAGGGGCCAAGACCTCGCACCCTCGTCTCACCCACGTTCTCAGCAATCCCGAGGTCCTTGATGGCTCCTTTCCAGCCTTCACGCCTTTCCAGACCTTGCTTCTGCCAGTAACAGCCACTCCTGTTCTTTTGCCTTGATTATCCAAGGACCCTGACCCTGACATCAACCCTGTCATCCGCTGCAATCTGCCACTCTGCCTCTGCTTCTTGCAAAATCCATCTGCAACCGGACTTTTGCCAAAACGACCTGCGACCCTCCCCCAATCTCTCATCACTCTGGAGTACCGGTACAGTAGGCTAGTCTCCCAACCGGGGCTGAGCCACTCTTGTTTGCCCTACCGTACCCTACCTTACCAGTATCGATGCGACAAATGGTCATTGCTTGCGCGCGTGCTGGCTGGCTGGCTGCAACCCTTATTCAGCATTCTGTAACCACCTCCCCTCGTTCCGTTTCGTGTTTCGTGCCTCGCTACGCTACATTGCACAGGCTGTCCTCGGACGTCCACGCTCGGCATCGTGTTCCGCGGTGTCTTTCCCGACTCGCCCTTCCACATGCTGTGTTCAGCATAACGTGATCTAAGTAGACTCTGTGCAACCCATCTGGCGTCTCGTCGCCAACCATCCATCGCCCTTATAAGGTGTCATTCGCCGCTGTGTCTTGTGAACGGAGCATTTTGGTAGTGACACCAACGAGGAAGGGGGTTGGTCGATGGTCGACGCGGCCTGTCCGTGTAACCACCCCTCTTGCATGATGTACTCAATGGAGTCTTAATTTCTCTATCTTTGGTAGCATTTCCCCTTTGAAAAGGTACCCATACGACCCTGTGGGTATGTCTATAAGCCAAAAAGCGTAAGAGTAATGCTCTGGCCCATATCACAACCACAGATCCAAGTGTCAACGGAATTGCAGTTATTCAACAACTTCCATGCAACCCCACATGGCCGTAAACCGTTGTCGCCATCGTCAACCACTACGGGTACAAAGAATCCGATAACCTGGTTGCATTTGGAACAGCATGCCTCTGTGACCAGAACAGGAGCGACTGTACAACACATATACTCTGTGCGCCTACACCATCTTCAATGCCCCGCACAAGTCAGGCCAATATCGATTCTTGCCTGGCGTTGTCCTTCCTGGCTTGGCCAGGGAGCTTGCATCAAGATACCCGTTTTCCTGTCACCACCAGCCCAGGCCTCTTCTAGTTACGAGTCACTAGAATTGCAGGTTTTGAAGCCGGAGACAGGGTACAACATCGGAAGAAAGCGAGGCAATGTCTGCCTTGCTCTCCACAAAAAGATGCAGTGTCCTTGCTCCTCCCTTAGCACCTTTTCGTCAACGCAAGAGCACATATCGAGGCAAGGGTAAGTGCTCACAGCATCCTCATCTGCGGCTTGGTCACCAGGGGCACAACCGTCAGCCGTTGTCTCCGATCCAAGCCACTGAGCAATTTACAGATCGATTTGCCCCGTTTCACGAGTGGAGAGACAGGTTGGAGTCGTCATTGTCTAACCGCCGCTGTGCACGAGGCCGTCAGTATTCGATCAGGTAAACAAATCGACCAGTGCAACTGTTGAGCGTTCCCCATCGTGCGACCACTGCAAGTCTAAACAGGGCAAAGGGTTGTGCAAGCTAATGCATCCCATCGTTGGAAACGCATATCTCAACAGCTGCCTCTTTAGACTGGAAGTGAACGCTTCTGCCTGGCCCCCAATCCGTTGACAGAATTAGGTACATTGGTACCCTGCACTCCTTGATGGGAACATATTCACCTGAGCTCAACACTGCCACGCAGCGCAAGGTCGTGGTGTGTGGTCGTAATACATCGTTTTTAGGGTATTTTTTGCATCAATCGCGTGCAGCCTGATCAGCCTTATATCATGAACATTGGTCATTATCCTAGCCCACATACACCACGTAGGCCTTGACAACGAACATCTCCTGAATTGGATATGCAGAACTAACTTGCAACCCATTTAGGGACTATCTGATTCAGCGCGATAAAGCAGAAGATGATGAACTCAATTTTTTCGGGAAGGCCGATGTGGACGGTGATGGCCGAACTGAGACTCTGGAGATTGCAAATGAAGTGAATCGTTCCGAAGGGTCATGGTGCAGGCGCGTCTGGGGAATTTGCCATTCGTCAAAAACTCCGATGACCTTTACTGTCCGTGCCTGGCGATGCAGCGGGCCGTTGTTCTCAATGGATTTGCTGAGTCGGTTGTCTGCCCTGATCAGGGAGGTCGATGAGCACTCCAGTCTCCGTGCGTGTGCCAGCAGGTGGCCCCAGCTAGAACACGTGAGCACGCCTTGCGGATAATCCTCGGCCCGCTCCGTCTCTGGCTTGGCGCGTGGCCGGTTACCCCACAATTTGCTCACGCGTAGTTCGGCGTCAGTGAGGCAACAATGCATCCGACCAAACGACTCGAAATGGTTTCTCCTTGCCCATCTGAGGAAAAATTAGATACTGAAATGTCCGATACGACTTTCCCGCTGCTTCAGCTTCCACGAGAACTGAGAGATCAGATCTACGACTATGTCTTCTCCATGCCTGATCCTCGTTCCGATCGAGCTCTTCGTATCGAGCGTCGCAATGTTAAGCACTTCACTCCAAGCGCGGCGACTATCCTCTTGATATGCCACCACGATTACCTCATTCTAAACCGGCAAATTGCCTCCGAAGCGCTCGAGGTTCTCTTCAAGCGCCACAGCATCCTCCTCAGTTGTGGCCCTTTTATCCTCAAAAGACTTCTCTCCATGATCGAGAACGAGGACTCGGGACAAGGAAAGCAATGGCTGAAGTGGATGAAAAGAATTGAGTTGGACTGGGTCACATTTCCCAACCTGCGCATGTATCCTCCGAACCGAGAACACGGCAAGGACGAATGGCATTGGGAGAACGACACTTTTGAAATCGACATAGACAACATACGCGGCGCACAGTATAGTGGTCACTACGACGAGTACGATTATGAGGGCGAGGCATACGATGATAACATTTATTCCCCCGACGATCCCAGTCTATATCCTGCCTTCTTCGAGCAGTCACCAGATCCCGCAGATCCATTCGGCTTCTCCACGCATTACCCATTCTCCGACCCAGAGCAGGAAGTGAATGAAGACGGCGAGGTTCAGGAAGACGGTGAGACGCCGGACGACGTCATGGATTCGAAGCTGGACCTACTTGTGGATATCGAGGTCGCGCCTTTGTTTGGCTACTTGAGTACGCCGACATTCACACTGTCCAATATAACGATCCCACTCTATTTCATTTCCAAGCAGACATACTACCAGCGCTACGTCTCTCGCCACGGACATACACTGCCCGTAAAAGTTCGCTATTGGATTCACGTCGCCGTACACGCTCTCAATATGCTTCTCCAGCCCTCTCCAGACGGCTCATACGCGCTTGACCAAGTCACAATCAAATACAAACCCTGGGATATCTGGGCATGTATGGATCCATCCGACGACCTTTCTCGGATGAAGGAAACGGGCGTCTGGTTTGATGAAGAAGGGGCAGAGTTATCAAGTGAGGGTGCGGCATTCCGATCAATTTGGGTTCATCTGGCGGAAGAGGGCATCGTCAGTCCTCGGCAAGATCTCGTAGCTGATATAAGCTATGTCATGTGGGAGGGCGATTTGGATCAATTCTCTGTCGGTGATCAATTAGATGTGGTTTTTAGGCGTGCTTGAAGGTCATAGACTGTGTCTCCGAGCGCTAAAAGGTGAAGTATAATCGTAGACGTGTCTTGTCGAAGTCCTGATATACCTACGAATTTAGATGTAGACGTTGAGAATTATGTAAACGGGTAAGATACACCTGAAATAACTATTGATATATGGAATAGGAAACGCCAAATCGAACGTTCGTAATTTCTCTAATACAAGATATCATGTCAAGGTAACTGCAATTTCATTGCTCACCTCGCTGTAGTATTTTAGCGGATTTCGCTATCACTATGAAAGAGGATGACGATGAACATCCGGATACCCAGAAAGATGGATGTATATCTTCATATTGGAAGCTTAAGATATGGAAAGAAACTAGGTGGTATGTTGAAATCACGCTCAGAGACGTGACGATCCGATATTGCGCTTTGGGTGTTGACACACCAACACAATCTACCTTGCCACGATGACGTCGCCTCTCAAACATCCCTTGATCTTCGAAACTAACACTAAATTGCTACTCTTTGTTTGTTATTGCTGGACGGAAAATCTTCTTCTGAGCAAGGTATTTCTAAATCTGTTGTCCATCCTTTGGCATTAGAGACAGACACGAACGCGCGCTACGCCTCGGTTAATGTCGCTGAACAGCAAACACTTCCTCCGGAAAAATTTCGATCAATGAGAACCAGGCGAGCTTTTGTGCAAAGTCTATGACCGCTTCGAGTTCTTCGGCCTCATCTTGTAGACTGGCCTGATCTTCGACTGCCGATTGATCCATAGCCATTTCTTGATTATCATATGCTTCTCTACAAGCTTCGAATATACGGAATTCCTCTTCTTGCCATTTCAATGTCGCCAGGTTAGCTTGTGCCTTTTCCTCAAGCAACTGAATTTTGGCCCTACTATCGTTCAGCAGGTCCATATTCTTTCTCCACTCCCAATCCATGTTCTGGCAACAATGAGGCCGCGACTGCTGGGATCATTGAAAATGTGCTATCTTCTCACTCGTAAAATGCCGGGCACTTCGGTTGCTGCGACCAACCAAGGCGAAACTCATTCCCAACCCCGATGAAACGTATCCTGATGGATGTCAGTGTACGGTACTGTTGAGTTCAGATGGGTTGGACTTGCCTTGGACTAGCTCCGTGATGATAATTTCTCCAATGGAAGCAGCAGTGGCCGACGTCAAGAGCGCGACTACGTATTGATCAAGAAAGAAACGTCCGGGAAAGATAACCTCGCAAGTCGATTGAATAAGGTTCATCAAGTAGTTTGACGATTGATGAGTTCGGTGACCCTTGAATCTTCGGATGGCGTGGTTGGTGTACCCAACCTCTCGTAGTGGCGTTCTCTCGGGACAAGGATGAGTATCAATGGTTTTCGCCAGTGTGTTGCAGAATGCCTTGACCGTGTCCATGCGAGAGGATCTCGGTGCTTGGCCTGGCCTCCTGTTCAAGTACCTTCGTTTCCCAGACCCTGTATAGGTCCTGCTCCATTGACTCGAGCGCCGACGGGTGTCAATCTAATGAGTAAGGTCCAGGTTTTCTTGGTCGTTCAAGGTATGGCAGTCACAGTATCGAAGGAGGCTTTGGCGGAGTAGGGCGAGTTGTTGGGCGTTAAGACCATATCCATCCTTGTTAACAATGTATTGGATGTAGATGACCGGCTGGATTCGCTCATCGTTCTCTGAGAATGTGCCCTCTCTCCATGTCTCTTCCACGACCCTAGCTAGCTCGTGGTCGTTCCGGTATTGGAAGGGAAAGTCTCCACGAATGAGTGAGCCGAGAAGGAGGTTGTGGATCGACAGTAAGATACATGTGGCCTCCGATGTCACGAAACTCAACGAAGCCCCGGCAAGGGTTATAGATCGTAGAGAATCTTGGGATAGAATTGCCGTTACGAGATCGTCATAACTGTTGGTCTTGCCATGCCAAGGAACGTGTGGTTTCAACTCATCGGGGATCTCAATATCGACGAGTAACGGCCCAGCACTCAGTATCGTGGGATCACGGTTAGCAGGATGGCCCTCTGTCCAGTCCACATTGTCGATGACCGTTGTGTTCTCGAGGACACATTCTCCGAGGATGTCGTTCATGGTGTCTTGAGTCATGCCATGCGCGGCACAGACTCCAGATTCGAGGGCAATCACACATTCTGGATTTTCGTACATCTTCTCAATATCCTCGAGAATCTGTTTTTTGGTAAGGCCTAAGATTTCTGAGGAAAGCGAGTAGAACACGTCATTTTCACTGCTGTAAGTGTTGCTGTTGTCGTTGCCGTCCTTGTCGCTGTTATCATCCTCGGTCTCCTTCTCCTTATTGTTGTCGTTGGAACTCGTAGGTTGGTCCAAGTAATGAAAGAGGGGGGTCTGTGTAGGCATTTCTTGAGAACGTGAATGTTAAAAATAATAATTAATAGGTTGATGGAGTTGGATGATCTGAGAAGTTTAGAAATATTTGGAGGATGTATGTGCGCTAGTCTTAACTAGGATGGTGCACCAGAGGAGTTCCTTCCCAATCCTCACATCACTAATCCCGACAGAAGCGCAATGATCATTCTATGAATTCGTCATCGACTCCCCAAGGCTTTTCCACGACAATTAGATTTGTTGCGCCCCCAAACCCAGCATCTTACATTCGTAATATATCGTTCATCAAGAAATCCGCCTTCCATCTGCCAACCAATACATATCACATGCAACAGGCAGCCGTTCGCGAGGCTCACCGCGCTAACAGTTCTCGTAGTCGCAAAGCTAGTACTAGCAGGAGAAGTGTTAGATAAACCAGCGCCAAAAGTTCAAAACTCTTCCTATTCACTGAGCTTTCGCGCTTCCCAAGTGAAGAGCAGTGAGCGAATCAGCAACATTACTCGATCAGGAAGATTAGGTGCCTCAAGGACTATCGTCGCCAGCATATGGCCCTCGATTCTTGATCCGAACCTGGCGACTCGGAACTTCACTATCGACCAATCAGAATTCTTTGGATTCTACCCTGTGGTGTCTGTCGATCAAGCTGACACTTTCAACTATATATTTCATAGGCAACGAAGAGAACTCATCTGTACACCCATATCGATCATGCTTGATTTAAACTTCATCTACGCAAAGGAGTGCGCCAGATCGAATACACCAAAAGAGACCCCAAGCCACCCCCGCCTCTATTCCGATCAATGTACACTTTCCCTTACACACTGCCAAAACATATTGATTGGAGCAGTACGCACCAGGAAATACCACCATCGTGCCAAAAGATACAGCCGAGTTCATCAGCCGGGGAGCTAATACACAACAAACGCTAGAAGACTGGAACAGTTACGCGCTCTTAGACGCCTCCATGTAGAGTCTAAAATATTCACACAGCCAGACCGCGAAATTCACACGAGACTATACGAACCTCACCACACCCAGCGGAATACAAGTAAAAGGAATGAAATGGTACAATACGAAGGGGAGACCAGGTGAAAATTGTACGCGATTCTCCTAAACTATATTCTCCACCCAACTAACAATCTCCCCCAGATCCATGATCCAAGCCTCCGCCTGCAACCCGCAAAGATACAACACCACCGCCTTCGCCAGCTACTTCGACCCACGCACCGACCTCAACATCACCGAAGCTACCCTTAATGCCTTCATAACCAGCGTCACCATCTTAGCCCTTCGCCTCCAAACCTGGACTTCGCTCGCCCCCGTAAACATAACCGAATACCGCACCGTCTGGCACTTCTCAGAGCATATGCTCCTAGTTCTTCCTTATGCCCTCGCATGCGGGTTTGCGCTTATCCTACCGCTTATCGGTACGTGGGCGCTGCTGGAGAATGGGGTACCTGCGGTCGATGGCGGATTCTTGCAGGTTATGACGTCGACAAGAGGAAGGGCAGAGATGGAGAAGAGGGTTGTGAGGCATCATGTTGTTGGCGGGGCTGGTGCAGTTGAAGGTTAGGTATGGGGAGATGGCGGATGAGAGGAGGGCTTGAACTACGAAGTGAAGATGGTGGTTGGAATTTAGTGTTTTTGGATGCATTAGGTGGTGCTAGCGTGCTTTGGGTGTGTTTTGATTTTGGCTTCACCTCTGCCGCCAGGACTACAACAACTCTCACCCACCAGCCGCTGCGCACTATCCTCCACCCACCGTGATAACTCATGGATCCGAGTCGGCTCATATCCAGTCCTTCATTCCACGGTTCTATGATCTCTCGTAGTAAGAACGCGTCTATTCTTACGCATCGCCAACACGCGCATTCTCCACTGCCTTCATGTTCCTTACGACTAGTTCACAAACATATCGCGATGACTCACAAACCCTCTCCTTCTCTCTCACGGATACTATTTCCTGACGTCACCGAATTTTCCAATACTCACGGCATTAATTGCCCCCTCAAGCAAGGCATGCTTCACAAGATCACGAAGTACTCAGGAAATAACAGTGAATCCCCCCGCTCAGATTCATCGCATCCAGACTTTCCAAAATGAACATGAGGCACAGTCGGCTCCATTGATTTGGCGGGGTGGAGTGTGACTGACCCACTCATGACGATCCCGTTCGCATGGCGGGAGAACCGTCTCGCTTGCTGCGATCAAAGGTACTCTTGCAAATACTAAAGGCAAGACCAAAGCCTAGTAAGCTCTCGGCATTCTCCCCTCGTCACGTCCACAGATTATTCGTCATTCTCTACTTTAAGGTCATCATTCTTCCTCTCGATTATCCAAAAATATCGCGCCAAGACAGAACACAACGACACGAACACTTCGCAACATTTCCGGATCAAAAACCACCACATACTTCTCCAAATGCATCAAAGCATATAAAGCACTCTTTTCCTTCTCGATGTTCCCTTCACAAGTCATCATCCCAGGTTCTGAAAAGATTAGAGTCTTACCATATCCAGTCACGTGCACCAATCGGATCATTCCCTCTCGTCCAATCTTAGCGATCCGACCCTTCCCGCCATCCCACAAACGATATTCGACGCGCTCATCATCCTAGCTCCCATGCCATCGCTACCTAGAACTTTCTTCCGTCGCTTTCACCATTATCTATAAACAACGCTGTTACTGCTGATTGCTAGATACATCAAGGGTAGCACGATGCTTCTCTTTCACATACGACCACAGCCACTTGAATACACTGAACCCCGTTCGATCTTCGATTGTTACACAAGTGTGCGCTGGACTAGTACTCACGTCGGTGACGAGTGGGGAATCCCCGGTGTTGTATGTTTTTGAATTTTTTGGTCCCGTGGGCGGGAATGGCGTGAATTTTTGGTACTACTTATGGAGTTGGGAGGCTCGTGCCACTAGGACGCAGTGGGGTGATGGGGGGCCTATTCTTTAAGATGTGTTTAGTCCTTTTTGCGGGACGTCTGTCTGATTTCTTTCACCAAAACTGATTGTAAAATGGTGACATCCTCGATTGTGTCATGTAATCTTTTATTTTCAGTTTATAGAGGCTTACTGCGATACTCTAGGTGATAACTATGCAAGCTAGGCTCGATTACTAAAGATCTAATGATGTGGAACGAAATCTAGACTTAAGTTATAATTCGCAACAGCGGTAGGGCGACGAGCGTAACAGGTTCCGTACAATTATGCTCTTTCTATTTTGCACCATTAATAATTGAATCCACCAAGGAAGCCGTATGCATCAACGCTTCGTCCGCATAGCGATATCCCACAAGCTGAACGGCAATAGGAGCGTCTCTGTAATCTTCAGGTCCAGTATCTGTGAAATCCAAAATATTAGCTTACATCATCTCGAGTCATTTCTCCAAACGAGAAAGGGGTGAGCACATACAGAGACTATACATCCTAGCATCCTCATCACCATATCTAGCATTACTGGCATCATCAACGAGATCCGACTCGCACACCGTATCAACAGGGATGACGACAGCCGGGTAATCGAGATAGTTCCACAGGCCGGTATACGAAGCTGAGGTCCACTGGTCGAGAGGCA
Organism: Dendryphion nanum; assembly: GCA_020744415.1. Taxonomy (NCBI): domain Eukaryota; kingdom Fungi; phylum Ascomycota; class Dothideomycetes; order Pleosporales; family Torulaceae; genus Dendryphion; species Dendryphion nanum. The sequence continues at coordinate 1,193,452 of JAGMWT010000008.1, forward strand.
GCGCTGTGTGTGGTGCCGGCGGCATGAGTATCGCATCGATGTCGTTGCTACGGAATAGTTGGAGGTATTCTCGTGCTGCGGCTTGTCGGCGTACATTGAGGTCGAAGAATCCGCGGAGGTCGGTAGCTTGCATGGAGAGGAGATTGATGGCTTTGAGGGAGGGGATTGGGGGCTCGCCTGTTCGCGCGAAGAGATCAAGGTAGGGCTTTGGAAGAGTATTGTGTTAGTTTGGGTGCGTTGATGCTCGGGCTGCTGACTTACTTTGCCTCCTAAAAGTGTGAAGTATTTGATCAGATCGCCGTAGTGCTCTTTGACATTTGGTAAAGTAAGTGGTACAATTTCAATCCTGCCACTGTTTTGAAGAAGACCAGAAGCCTTTTCCAAACCGCGTCGGACTGGTGGTGAAGGGGTATAGATTCCGTCATCTAGTGCCACGCCAATTCTGATCTTATCTTTGGGTGTCAGATTCGTCCACGGAATTGATATTACAGTGCTGTCGTATTTCCAAGTCTGCGCCTGCATTGTAGTTTTCATGAATAGAGCTATGTCTCGGAGCGAGGTTGCCAAGGGTCCAGCTGTCGAATGTACCCCATCCGTTCCTGGGGTAGTTAGGTCTCTCACGCCGCCATGCGGTACTATACCCACACTAGGTCTGAACCCGTAGATGCCGTTACACACTGAAGGGACGCGAATACTTCCACCAATGTCTGTGCCAACACCGAGAATACTCCCTCGGAGAGCGAGGAGAGCACCTTCGCCACCTGTGCTTCCACCGGCTGTTAGTGCAGTATTGCGGGGATTCAGAGTCCGACCAAAAACGTTGTTGTCGCTGTCGCCGGTCATGATTGTTTGCGGGAGATTGGTTTTGCAGTAAAGTACGGCGCCCAGGTCAAGTAGCAACGCTGCACTCGCGCTGTCTTCTTTTGCAGGGTCCTTGACGAAGCATGCCAGGCCTGTTGATGTATCGTATCCTGATACTTGGAAGCTATCTTTCAGCGAGATAGGAAGGCCATGTAAAGGTTGAAGGGGGTTACCGGGATTCAATTCTCGATCACGATCAAGTTCACGGGCTCGCTGGATTGCTTTTTCGAAGAAGATCTCCGTTAGGCAGTTGGTCTGGTGTAAAATTTAGTTGGTCAATAATGTTAGAGCAGTTTTGGGAGGAAGTGTACGAACAAGCTGGTGAGCAATGGCAGCTCTTTTGCAAAAGGCGATCGTAACTTGCTCCGCGGACAATGTACCATCTCTTAGTTTTCCCAATAAATCTGTGGCGTCAGAGTTGGAAGTGATGTTCAATTCTAATTCGCTTAGGATGCCGCAGGTTGACGGTATGCCCATGAAATTGGTCACTCCATGGTAGCTTTTCGGGAGAACCCATTCTTGAGGAATCTTGCTTCGACGTTGCAGCTTCTTCTCAGCGGAAATTATTTGATAATTGAGGATCTTCGACATCTTGAAGAATGGAGTGATAGCAGCCTGGAATTTCTCATTTTGACATGGTAGTCAGTGTAGCCATATTTATAAAGCAGAAAATTAGACATCTTGTTCTACTCCCGCTTGTGATAGAGTGAAACAAACCTAACCAAAAGCGTTAGGAAGGAAAACCCTCCGGCTCCGGTTCCGATGCCGGTTCCGGTTCGGGCCGCAATGCCTGGTCTATCGAATTCGAAAATCTGTGCAGTTACATAAGCTTCCCAACTTTACCGAGTTTCTCCCCATACCCATCTTTTCTAGGGATCACCTTCCAGTTCAGCATTCAGGGCTTCGCTCAGTAGCAGCAGTTAGTAGCATAGCAATTTTTCAAAGAAATCCCTTCAAATCATAAAGAAATCTCTCTTTTTCTAGCTTCCCACCATCTAAGTGAATTGCTTCGAAATTGAAATTCTATCAACGTTGTATGGGGAAAAGCAATTCTTAGAGACACAATAAGATTTTGTATCAAGAACTAAAAGAGTTTCTTGCTCACAATTCGCTGACAGGGTATGTAAAATAATTGGATTTCGTGTCTAACTGCACTAATTTACGCATCTGACGGATTGAAACTAGCGCATGTCTCTTTTTTGAACATCTTTAGCGACCTGACTCAATTGACCGGTCAATCATCCTCTCATATCTGCGACCCATTGTCGTCAAACTTCATTACTTTTTGTTTCTGCAGTCCAATAAATCAATGTGCATCTAATGTGATTGGGCTATTCTAACCAAGCAAATGGTCTTGTTTTTCGTTTCATCCCTAATTGATCGACCAGCCTCTTCCGGAATCTGAAATGACGACTACAACCAGATCCCGAGGGCTGAGAAGCGCATGCGATCGGTGCTATCAACTTAAGGAACGATGTGAGCGTGCTTCGGCTACCTGCTCTTGTGAAAGATGTGAAAGGCTGGGGCAGGCCTGTTTGACTGTCCGTCCCGCGCGACGTACAGGTCGCCAAGCAAATCGTTGGGAACAAACAACCTCTCAAAATTTGTCAAGTCAATCCACAAGTTCCACACAATCCCGGCACCTTACCGGTTCATGGCTGCGGAAGAGCACTGATCTGAGCCTAGAAGAGAAAGACCACTTGACCTTTCTTTTGGGCAATTCTCAAACCCTGCAGTACTCTGTCGTTAGTCCCCGCTTTAAAGACGCGGTCCAGGAATCACTTGCAGTTAAATTACCAGCTGCTTGGCCAATTCTCAAGGATGCGTACATGGCTTACGCTGGTGTACTAAAGTCACTTCAGTGCGGATCTACAACAGACTTGGATCAAGATTCCAATCTCCGCCATGTAAATGCCGCCATGATAGCTTTGCGCAGCCTCGCCATTACGAAGCCAGAAGATGCAGATCTTTGCCTTACGCTAGGATATGCATTAGCATTGTCTGTCTATGCTGCTATTGGCGTAGGAGTCTCCGACATCTGCCACTATTGCCTCAATATCACGAGCCCATACATTGAGACTGCTGCCGTGAATCCAGAGACAGAGCCGCAAATACATTTTCTCGTGCTATTAGAGACCATGGAATGTTTAGTACATCGCCGCAAACCAACCTTGAGGATCCCTTCGCCAGGCTTGAGAAGTGTGGACCGCCATCTTGGGCTCTCTCTTCCCCTATTACCTTATTATCACGATCTTTGCTTCATTAGCTATTCGCTACTCAATAGTACTGACGCCAAACCCGCGAGCCTTCTTCGGCAACTCGAAGACATCCAAGATCATGTGGAAAGGTGGCAACCATCTCATCCGGAGGGATTTGTCCATGAATATAGTACTGCTGAAGTTATTCAACTCCTCGCGCAAGCTAGGGTTTATCGATTGGGAGCGCTGTTGCTTATTCACCGTTTACAACATCAATTTGGACAACAGGATAGTCAAGCAGATATTTGGTCACGCGAAGTAATGATGGAACTTGAATTGGCTCGGCGAATATCGAGTCGACCAGTTCGATTTGTCACCCTGCCATTTATAATTGCGGCGGTCGAAGTTAAAGACCCCACTGAACGCAATATCGTGGTTAAGAACGTCGATCATTATGTGGACCAGTTCACGCCGGTTGTCCAAAAGGCAACCAAGACCTTTTTATCGCGAGTTTGGCACGAGCGTGACACGCAGGAATGTTTCTCTTGGCTTGATTCGATTCACAAGCCTTGTGTTGTGATGGAGTCAATAAGAGGCTCTCTAATCTGTTGACACATTAGACATACAGAAATGGATTCCACAGTCTCTGGGTCGAAGAGACTTACAAGGAATACTGAATTTCACAGAATTTGTATTTCCGTCCACTTATCCTGGCCCATCTGTGCCAATTTTTCAACCCCGTTATCCATGAAATCGTGTAAATAACAGTCCCCGATAAGATAATAGGACTGGTCTAGGAGAGGGTCGGTTTTACGCAGTACGAATGGAGTTTTTCCGCCACGGAACAAGAATATCTCATCTCCAGCCTGAGTATCGGCAGGTGCAAGGCCACAATAGCCTAGACTAGTTTTGAAAAGGCGCCTCGAAAGTGTTGCTACCATGATTGCTTCATCCATCATCGTTGCCGCGTAATGGCCGATTTTGTCGCTGATCCTATCAGATCTAGATGCACCCCACCGTCGCATTGCCCCGGCGAACGTTTCCAGAAAAGCTGTTCTGATAGTTGTGTCGGATAAATCTGAACTCCGAGCCACTTTCAAGTGATCTAGGAGATGGGATAGGATCTCTTTAAATTCTGGCCTCAGTAGAGCGGGAAGAATAAGCCGATGTACCGCAGCGGACTCCTCCACAGAATCATTCGTAAAAGATGACTCCCCATTCGCACTTGTGAATTGTTGAATAAGACTAGTTCGCTGTAAGTCAAAGTTGACGGAATCCCCTGCTAGAAAGGATCTCCAATTTCGACCGTTTACGGAAGATGCTGTATAATACTTGGCATGATTGTCTAAGGATAAACACCAAGGGGATCTCATCGAATTTGATGCCCAGCATGAAAATATGGCTGTGTCTTCCAATTGAGTTCTTTTCAATCCCCGGCTCCTCTGATTTTCAGTTTGAACATTTGTCTCCGAGACAAGTTCTGCAATTACATCTGCACATATTATTCGCCAAAATTGGGATCGTAGACGTTTCCCCAAGAACTGATACCATTTCATCAATGTCTCTCGGCAGTTACTAGCACTGTCCGCCCACATGACATCTTCAATCTTTTTGACTACGCCCACACGTAATCCAATGATTAAAACCCGCCCAGGTTGAAATATAATATTTTCACTATGAGCTACTCCTGGAGCGCTATCGTAAAGTTCGATTGAATCCGCACGTACTGAGGTTCCATACGCTCCTGGAGCATCCCAGTCGACAACCCAACTCGGAAGATCTTCGCGAAACTTCCTCGCCAGTTCCGCTGTCCATACTGAGAAGTTACCCGTTGCATATATCATTTCAGGTACCACTTTTTCGTAGACTTGGCGTACACTTAAGTTATAATCCGCGTCCATGATAGTATCTCCATATTGGGTTTGGACGAGTCCTAACAACCCATAGATTTTGTCTCTAGGGTCGGTAGCCTTACGGCTTCGGAACTTTCTCAGTAGTCGCAAGAGGTGATGGTGACCTGGAATGACTCCTTGAGACTCTTTAACATTGGCGCTTGCAAACTCCGGTATGGGAACAAGATCACGTATTTGGTTGCTGAAGTCATCGAGAACTTTTCGTCTGTCTCTTGGCAAAGTGCGCAAATCTTCGAAACAGCATGATTGAGAATGAACAGTATACGAGAATGCTGCTTGCTTGAACATTTGCCAAGGAGCAGTGACAGAACCGTAAAGAATGTCCACTTTGTCTGGTAAGGAGATTTCCTGGACCACCCAAATACGCGTCCACCAAGGTGTCCAAGGAGCATGCATAAGCTGACGTAAAGCCTCAATCAGCTCTTCTGACGCTTTCGCCAATACATCGTGAGGCTGACCAGGATCGCTCTCTCCAGGAATTGAATAGATATAAGAGAAAACATCCGCAGCAGTCAAGTTTACAGGACAGGGCCCGGGATACGGATCACTGGGCGTGCTGTCGAACGGAACGCTGTGTCCAAACTCATTGCGCGAGAAATGGAAAATGGGTGGCGGGGTAGATTTTATAGTGCTACATCGTGGATTCTGACCCAAATCATCTCCCAAATAGATCAAAGCGGAGGTACATGACTTGTATATCCGTCCCATTAAGCCCACTTGATGCATCCTTTCTTCCTTATCATGCTGGTTAATGCAAAGTGCGTCAACCCACATGACAAGACTCCGGTGCCGCTGAGTATGACGAATGTGACGAAGGGCAGATTCGAGATTGCGTGTAACTTCGACCCTGTGGCCATCGATCCAAACCGGACGTTTGACATTTGGCGACCCCCAAACGTAAGATAGAGCATAGTAGGAGGGTTTGAGCAAAAGATTCTCATTGCGTAGAGAACATTGTATATCGTCCAGCCAATTACCTGGATGCAACGTGATACAACGTATCTCGTCCTTTTCGAGAGTCTTGCCGGGATAAAATTGGGTTGATGTATCCATCGGTCCAGAAACCAGTTTAAGATGAGATATTGGGGGTCTTGATGCGCTAAAAGGAAATCTATGGTGTTGTTAGTGAACAAAGATGGTACGATAAGGAGTGAAGTTGACGGGGCAGGCAGAATACTAATCCTGGTTCGACAAGACATATTACTCTTCACCGGTCGTGCTCAGCCACACTCGGCATTGCGAGCTTACTCCGCTTCTGTCCGCTGCGCCCTTGAGAACTCGTGAAATCCGGAAACTATGTAAACAAACAGCTGATTTAGTTCTTATGCTATCGCTGACACATCAATTGTTCGCTTCCTGTTTCTGTATACCACAGTTTGCAAAATGCACGGCAAAGACTAAACCAACTTTCTAAACCTCAAGGAAATGCATTGAACCAAAGCGTATTGATTTTGGCTTGAAAAGTAGCTAGAATAAAGATTCCGACCGAACCATTTTCACGTAAATTGAAGTCAGCAGCACTTTCACATGCTGTCTAAGGGAATGCTGCAGTCCGTAGCTAGAAGACAACTTTCATA